>OX457036.1:43710280-43877780 GCA_949752735.1 Lumbricus terrestris
AGATTCCTTTACACTACGATCGCTGGTTAAAGCATTACACTGCCAGCGCATGCATGCATTCAGTTAGCAATGCTTGACGAGTTCTCAACAAACGATTTATAGGCCAATGCTGAGAGATCATTGTATACAGGCCTATAGGCTGTCTTTCAGGTCGGTTATATCGGGTCTAAGTGCATACATATATTGCGCGCACGGCTGAGTCTCAACTTCCTTAATCTTCGTCGTTGACTAGCTATCAGACAGAAGTCGATCGGCTTGGCTAAGACTTGTTCGGCACGGTCTCTCGGTAGGATTTTACAGCCTATATAAAATTTTCATTTTATCTCTATCTTATTTCACTTGCATGACCTTAATCGGTAGATGTAAATGTAAATGGACATTTCTAAAATTGCACCGCATATCGCAAAGAAAAACAGTAGGCCTATCGTATTAATTTTGTGTACTGTAGTATAGGCTAAGGTAGTAGGCCTATAAGCGTTGCTTCACGTCTTATTGTGGAAGAACGCAATGCATTAAATAGCAATAATAATAATCACATTTCACTGCATTGCAATTCGATATGGAACATTGCATCTGATAAATAATTATTTTACTTTACATTCCATTGTAATTTAAATTGCATCTGCAATAGGATTATTGATAAACGGTATTCGTCGAAAGTGAGCAAACTTTTTTTAATTAATCATCACTTTGTGGCTACTCACAGGCGCTCAGCTGCCGTCGTCATGGCTACGAGATGCTGTAACGGGCAGCAGCTGCAGCTTCTGCAGCAGGGTCCGTCTTTCTCATCTGCAGCATCCTCACACTGCTGCACCGGTAACCATGGCAATGGGACGAAAGGACCGGACTACAACGCTGTGGAATCCAACTTCCCACCTGACGTTCCATTTTCTCATAAGGTCGTTGGACTGCAGGAAGTGAGTCCTGGTCGGGAGTGGCAGGTACAGAAGCAGCAGAAGCGACATAAGCGTCGACGCATATATCTGGTCGTCTGTCTGTTCGTCCTGAACATTGCCGTGTCTGCCGGTGTCTGTGTCATTCTCCTGTCCTTTGCCGGTCTTCCTGCGAACAAGGCCAACGAGAATCAGAGGACAATATGTATTCCGTGCAGTCCAGAGGATTCAAAGGCGTACGATGCCCGAAAATCCGTTGCAACTTCCAAGGATGCTTCGAAGGAGGGCCATCTCCTGTGCTGTGCTTCGGGTGGAGACAATGCGCAGATGAGGGAACTCATGGTCGAGGTTTGTCAAATTCTAAGACATAGCTAGAATAAAACATAGAAAGACAATACATTCAACATAAAGACTTCTATAGCGACATTGTCATAATGAACGATTGTTGCTGTAAGTGAATGGTGTGACATATAAAATTTTAAGTGTACAATATAGACATAACGTACTTAGAGTTCACAGTAGCCTACCTCCATAAAAGCATCCAAGACTCAACAGAGCCTGCATTCGAGACTCTCTAACTCTGGAGTAAAGACTGGGCCTGTAGAGCCAACTATGCCTTTTACCATTGTCTTTTGGGATGCTGTCCTTTAGAGTACACAGAGCCAACAGGCTTCATGTACTCTGGCGTACAAAATACATCTATAGTTCATCGTATACCTCCGACACCGACATTCCAAAATTGCGAACAGTAATTAGTAGCACGTTGCGATGTGTCAGCGAAAGCAGACATAAGTGGGTAGGCTACGTAAGGTAATCGAAACATCCAGGTTATTAAGGATGAATTAAGTTAAGGGAGCGATTTCGCTGGCAAAATTAACGGTCCATAATTTTTCATAAAAATTGTCATTCAAAATGGTGATATAAGAAATATGATATGGATAATGATGATGAAGACAAAGTTTAAAGCGACGACGAGGAAGTGATGAAATAAAGATGATAATATATAATTATTCATAATGATGATGCAGATGATTGTAATCATTTTCATGACGACGACAATGGAAACGATGATGACGATGATAAAGGTTTTTGTTACGGTGGACATCCATCGTGCATTCTGTCCATTGTGCATTCTGTCCATCGTGCATTCTGTCCATCGTGCATTCTGTCCATCGTGCATTCTGTCCATCGTGCATTTTGTCTATCGTGCATTCTGTCCATCGTGCATTCGGTTTATCGTGCATTCTGTCCATCGTGCATTCTGTCCATCGTGCATTCTGTCCATCGTGCATTCTGTCCATCGTGCATTCTGTCCATCGTGCATTCTGTTCATCGTGCATTCTCTTCATCGTGCATTCTGTCAATCGTGCATTCTGTCCATCGTGCATTCTGTCCATTGTGCATTCTGTCCATCGTGCATTCTGTTTATCGTGCATTCTGTCCATCGTGCATTATGTCCATCGTGCATTTTGTCTATCATGCATTCTGTCCATCGTGCATTCTGTCCATCGTGCATTCGGTTTATCGTGCATTCTGTCCATCGTGCATTCTGTCCATCGTGCATTCGGTTTATCGTGCATTCTGTCCATCGTGCATTCTGTCCATCGTGCATTCTGTCCATCGTGCATTCTGTCCATCGTGCATTCTGTTCATCGTGCATTCTCTTCATCGTGCATTCTGTCAATCGTGCATTCTGTCCATCGTGCATTCTGTCCATTGTGCATTCTGTTCATCGTGCATTCTGTCTATCGTGCATTCTGTCCATCGTGCACTATGCCATCGTGCATTCTGTCCATCGTGCATTCTGTCCATCGTGCATTCGGTTTATCGTGCATTCTGTCCATCGTGCATTCTGTCCATCGTGCATTCTGTCCATCGTGCATTCTGTCCATCGTGCATTCTGTCCATCGTGCATTCTGTCCATTGTGCATTCTCTTCATCGTGCATTCTGTCAATCGTGCATTCTGTCCATCGTGCATTCTGTCCATCGTGCATTCTGTCCATTGTGCATTCTCTTCATCGTGCATTCTGTCAATCGTGCATTCTGTCCATTGTGCATTCTATCCATCGTGCATTCTGTTTATCGTGCATTCTGTCCATCGTGCATTATGTCCATCGTGCATTTTGTCTATCGTGCATTCTGTCCATCGTGCATTCTGTCCATCGTGCATTCTGTCCATCGTGCATTCTGTCCATCGTGCATTCTGTCCATCGTGCATTCTGTTCATCGTGCATTCTCTTCATCGTGCATTCTGTCAATCGTGCATTCTGTCCATCGTGCATTCTGTCCATTGTGCATTCTGTTCATCGTGCATTCTGTCTATCGTGCATTCTGTCCATCGTGCACTATGCCATCGTGCATTATGTCCTTCGTGCATTCTGTCCATCGTGCATTCTCTCCCTAGTGCGCTGCGCTCAATGTTCTTGTGGACCAGAGAGGAGCAAATGAGTGGCGTTTGTAGGCCTATAGATGCAAGTATATAATTAAAGCATTTTAGTACAATACACCTAGGCTACGTGTACAACTGTATGTAGCCCTATAATATGTGCAATGCACACTATGTCCAGCGTTTGCGCAAAGAATAATAACCAACGTGTTCGCTGATGCTTGTCAACGTAGGGTTTTTTCCAGAAGATGTATAGCTGAATTGCTCTATATTCCTATAGTTCGACGGTCAAACTCTTAAACAGATCGTCTATTATGAATATAGTTCTCAGTAACAACCTACATGACATTGTGCATCTTGCTTGGTGGGTTTTCTCTAAGCTATCCTTTCAGACACTCAAAAGCAGCGATTATAGGCCTACAAGCATCAGTGAACACGTCGGCTATTCTTCACGCATTCATTGGATATAGTAGACCCTACATTTTACATTGCACCTATCTGTGTAGCCTATATATATATTCGTGTATAGACCATAGTGATGCTTTATACTCGCGCACATGGATGTAAAATATATGCTTGATATTAAATTTTTTATACACTGCAATTTTTTTAGAGTCGCATAAACCCCAAAAAGGATTTTTTTAAAATCTCATTGGTCTACCGCTTGCATGAGATCTAGGGGCTGGATGGGATTTATATCGACTGATTCCGCGAGAGCGTCCTTGATAGCATACGTATTTAATGTAATGCTTAACCAAGCACTCTCTATGCATATAGACCTACACGAGGCATTATATATATATATATATACTTAACTTTTAAATGAGCGTTTGGTCGTCAGGTTTACTTATAATTATTTGCACACACCACTGCATGTATAGGATCTCAATGGTTTCTTATATTGCATGCTCTCAAGTTACGTGCAGGCTGCAGCGTTTTGTTTGGTTCACCTAGTATATAATTATTCCACGTATACTATATATATAGTCTGATGCTATCCTTCTTCACACTGAGATCACGTAATGCTCAACACTTGCACATAAAGTGCTTGTCTTTAGTGGTAGGCCTATACACGGACTCGCTGGTTATGAATTCCGTGTAAAGAATTTGAATCCCAGTGTTTCTTCCACGGTTATTCAGTTTGTAGTCAGAGATACATATTTTTTCACAATATCAAAAGTTACGCGGGGCTAAGAGAAAGCATAGTTTGCTGAGAACGATTCATCTGATGCCAAAGGGCATTCATTGTGACCAACCCTGTAGGCTACTCAGAATTTTGGATGTGAGTCCACGCTGCCGACGGAAAAAATCGACTTTTTTGGGCGAAAAGATTCTGACGACCATTTTTTGGGTGACCAAAATTACGACTTTTTTAGTTACCAAACTTTTCACGACTTTTTTAGTCATCGGGTAGTTTAAACCATTTTTCGCCCAAAAACCATTAATTACGGTAAGACGCTGCTCAACTTTTAGGAATTTGTTCTTCATAAATCGCGATTTTTTCACGATTTTTCACGATTTTATCATGCGTATACGGTATACCCACACGCTATTTGTGAGGTCATTGTGAGGTCAGTATGCCCTGTAGGCCTATACCCGCGAATACCCTTGAGTACAGCTCTTATTGTGACCTTTGTAGAAGTAGGCCTATTTCCCAAAAGTCACAATGCTTTCTGCCTATATAGATAAGCCACAGTGATTACGCTTTATCACTTCTTCACACATAGCATCTTAGGCCTATATTCTTTGGAAATTACTCTTAAGACACTCTTATCACTTAATGACACTCTAATAGATCGTTGATCAATTCATGTGTTGACACAGATAGGAAAGTTCATTCAGTACTGGACGAAAGTAGGAGATCGAAGAATTAAGGGATTGTTTGCTGCAGTATCATGTCAAGAATTGCCTTTAATACGGAACATTTGATCACTTCCTGGATGGACGAACAAAATCTCTGTTCAGAAACGAAGATGATGCAAAGGAAGATTGTCTTGTATTTGCCGATAAACATAATAAAACCTTCTGTTATTAGCCATACTAAAGTGGATGACATACGCACTTAAACCAGGCACTTTATCATTATTGATGTATAGATTACACGTGCACTTTTCTTTCGGTACACAATTTCTGCAAATCTGTACTGCTAGGATTCAGCCATAAATGTATACAAGCAGCAGAAAAACGAAAGTTGACCGATTTTCGACTGGGTTACAGTGTAACCTATAGATGGGTCTCAATGCCTTCAACATGCGACCGTCTCTGACCTGATTCAGTTGAAGGATATAATTATAATGCGACCCATAGCTGTTGACACTGTTTAAATTAACATCGCAATGAGTTGTCAAAGAAGGTCGTCCTGTTTAAACAGATGCTAAACAGATTCATCTGATTATCGCTTATAGCAACCGGTTCAGTGTTCAGACGGAAAGATATACGCAGATTATGTAGTGGGATACAAAACGACACCGACTTTTAAAGAAATCCAAATGTAGATTGACAATAGTGTAGGCCTATAATTATAATATATTATATAAATTATATATGCATTATACATATTGTATATATTTCTCATTCTATGTATAGGGCCTACGTTGTCAAATTGTACACTATAAACAGAGGAAGAGACAAAGAAAGAGAGAGAGTAATTTATACAGATACTGATACAGATACAGATAGAGAAACGTGCAGAGGCCATAATATTATTATAGATGTATGCTTGTATCGATCCAACTACAGACAAAACAAGAAGAGTTAGTGGCAGCAACAGATATCTAGACAGAGACAAGGACAGAGACGGGGACACAACCATCGACATAAAGAATAATAATGAAGGGATACGAATACAATTGTAGGGTATACACATTAACAGAGAGAGAACAGGAAGAGTCGCGTATGGACCGATCTTCGACTGACAGCTATTGATATAAAATCGTATGTTATTGCTATGATAATTATGTCTCCATGGCATACAACTAGGCTATTTCTCGTACTTCGTGCCTTCTTTTGTCTTCAGCGTAACCCTTAAGTATACATAAATGAGAATCTAAGAGTCGGTTTTTCCGCCTGATTTCCGCAAACTCTCTATCGAAACTTCATTTTAGATTCACACGAATCTTCTGTCACATGCCCCCGCTGTCCCACCCATCTGTCCCTCCCGCTGTCCCCCACTCTCGCTCTTCAAAATGAAGGGCTCACGTACTACCGTGTTGTCAAACTCAAAGCATGCTTGCAATCGATCATCGTTTACTTTGAATGGGTCTGTTGTTATGACCTGTCGAATGACCTGATTTTTATGGAGGCCCCTGGTTAAAGCTCAAAGAGCACTTAAGGTTTCTTATGAACATGTCATGCTTCGCTCTGCATGAGGTGAACGAAGGGATATTTATTTGAACTATAAATAGATCTATGCACATAATTTATAATATAGATGACACAAGAAACGTAGGCCTATTATAAAGGTCTATAAATTCACTTATGCCAAGCATTCTTTTTTCTCATAAATTACCAGCATCTGATTAAAATGAGAGTATGTGGTGTATTATTAGCAAGAGTGTGTATATATATATATATATGTAGGCCTATATATAATTATTCTATGTATACGTTGTCAATCGATGAAAATTTATAGGCCTAATGATAGACCGGGCCTAATCGTCGATAGGCAATATATAAATGTAATGAGGCGACGTCAGATTTTAATTTTTGACGAAACTTCGTACGATTCGAATTTTTCAGTGAAGATGTGAAACTTCTACGACGCTACTCTTTGGCTATGCACACTGCGCAGGGCACCAGCTTATTCACAAGTGCTACCTCTTATCAGAGGTCAATACAAGGGTATATAATCGTCAAGGCGATGAAGTGATAATTGCGCATTTCTCAAGTAGGCCATGAAGTCAACTCGGTTCAATTAACAGTTTGCAAACTAATTAGGTAGATAACCAGGCAGTTATTAATCAAACGAACCGTGATTAGATATAACTCCGAGGCACTTAAGTGGAAAATGATCGAACTTTGCTCCAGTTCTGATGAGAATTGTGCGAAATTAAAAGGACAATCTATACGAAGAATCGATAATTAGTCAGACGCTGCATGGTAACTGTGTTTATCCTGCCGTTGACGATGTTATTGATGGCAGTGGTGGTGGTGATAATGATGATGATGATGATGATGTTGTTGTTGTTGTTGTTGATGATGATGATGATGATGATGATGATGATGATGATGATGATGATGATGATGATGATGATGATGATGATGATGATGATGATGACGATGACGATGACGATGACGATGACGATGACGATGATGTTGATGATGATAATGATGACGACGACGACGACGATGATGATAATGATAATGATAATGATAATGTAATGATAATGATAATGATAATGATGATGACGACAATGATGACGAGGATGATGACAATGCCGTTGATTATGGTAACTACACTTCAGATGACTGTTAGGACGATGATATCGACGACGATGAAGGTGAATGCGATGATATCTAAAAAGTAAACCGTGTATATTTTATTTCAGGGTATCAAGCAGTCGTTTCAAGAGAGATTAAAAGGTAAAAATAAATTCATGATCATCGTAACTGGCTAGGCTATATGTAGATCCACGCAGGTTAAGTAAAAGCATGCCGAAACACGGAAGATAAAAAGGAACATAATTTTATGGGCCTATCAAATCGCAATTGCTGCTGCTTAGAACTAGATTGAAGAGACTGCGCTTCTTTCGTAAAGGATCTCAAGTTATTTTATGATGTGCATTGTTGTGTCATGAATTGTAATATTATGCAAATATGCATTGCCATGTTATCAAAACAAGCATGCGTAACATTGTAATTATAGCCTGTCTTCATGAGGATGCTATAACCACTTGAGTATATTGTAAATCCCTTTAAAATTTAAATGATGACGAGATAGAAAAATTATTGAACCTAATATCTTTTGAAGAGTGTAAAAGCGCCAAACTAAGTCTGTTGATTCTTACTTTGCTAACACATCATAAACAATTAAACACAGCAAAACAACAGTAACATTGCAGATATCACATTTCAGTAGCCTACATTACCTTCTTCCTATCTATTACAATGTGAAATACAATGCTGTATTTCAGTAGCCTACATTACCCTGTTTCTATCTATTACAATGTGAAATACAATTCTGTGATCTAACAGACAAAGGTGAACAAGTGGGTGGCTGACATTTATTAGTGCAAATGTTGATAATAATTTATTTACCCGACTGTTTAGGCGAGGACCTGTACAACCTGCTGAACAACCCACTTGTTCCTACTCCAATCAATCGCAACGCGGCGCATGTCTTTCTGAAGCTCGCCAGGCGGCGGAACATCAACGAGAAACGTCGAACGACTATCGCCGAAGATATGGATGAAGGTAGTAACTGACTCAATAAACACAAATTATGTAAATCACAGATGAATAAATTATGTAAATAGCAGATGAATAAATTATGTAAATCACAGACGAGTAGAAGTTAAGATGCCGTTGGTTCGTTTCTCTGTCTGTCTGGCTGTCTGGATGGTCTGGCTGAATGAACTCACTGACTGGCTAAATGATCTGGCTAACTGACTCGCTGGCTGACTGGCTTACTTGCTTGGTCGACTGAATGGATGAATGAATGGATGATTGGTAACAGGCTGTTTGGACGAATGCCTGAATTTGCTGTTTGTTTGTATGGCCGACTGAAATGCTGAATGAATGACCGGCTTGGCTGGTTTGACGAGGTGATGGCCTTTGCTGGCCGGGTCTATGGCTGGTTTTAACGAATGGCTGGTCTGGCTGGTCGAATGGTTGCTCTTGCTCGCTGAATGGAAATTCTGGTGTGAGTAAATGAATGACGAATTTACTGATTGAGCGGCGACTTAGCATCTATTGCGTAATGAACGAAGTCGGTATAGTCGACCTATAAAGACCTAGAGTCTTAGACATAACATAATGCATAACGCTGACACGGTATAACTTGTAGACTACGAATCACTACGCGACTGGAGCAGCGAAGGAAACGCGGCCTTCATACGCCAGGGCATCACATTCAACGCGTCGTCGGGTCATTTCAAGGTCAGTGACTCCGGAGTCTATGTCATCTACAGCCGTATCGTCTTCGAGGATGACGAAAAGGATGACACTGAGGAGGAGGACTCGGAGGGGGAGGACGCGGAGTGGCCCCCGATGGAAGGTCGCAAGATGGTTTTCGGTCATGCCATCTCGTCGCATTCGACGTACAGTGGCTACAGAGATCTTCTGGAGGATGAACAGCTGTCTGACTGTATACGTGGAGCGGTCGTCTGCTACAACAGTCGAATCTTCTCCACCCTTCGCCTCACTAAGGACGCCACTATCGCCGTCAGAGTGCGCAAGTCGAACTACGTGTCGCAGAGATCACGCACCTCCTACTTTGGACTCTACAGGATCGACTGACTCAGGAGCTAAGTCTCTAATCGTCGGGAGCAAGCGGCTATAGCCTATAGAGGCGAAGCCAGGGCTTAAGGAGTGCCTAGACGGTCATGGACGGCGTCCACGCACCTATTTTAAAATCTGAACACGGCTTTGCCGCTTATATGGCTCGCACAGCAAGGAAAGGTAAGGAGAGTCCAGAAACTTTTTCTACACATTTTGCACTGGGCATGACCAAATACTCGTTGTATCTAGGATGTTCTCGGAGTTGATGTCCGACCGTCCGTCCCACTCTCTACTCTCTTCGCCTTTGCAGGATCGAAATGGTCGTCTCCCTTCAATTGGTCGCCCTCCTGGGGTCTTCAAATATGCCTGGTTACCTGCGTCTTGGATAAGTTGTCTACACAGTGGTCAGCATTTCTTGGACATTTCGTTTTTTAGGTGGCTGTCACCTATTCCCTGTAGGAGATGACCGTTCTCGTTTAATTTTGAGATCAACAACAGTCGCAAATGACAGTCGGGTACCCGGCAGGGCTGAAAGTGAGTCGGGTCTGTCTGGGTCTCAGACCCGGCGTTCATTTTTTGGCTCTTGAATAAGCACAGATATCTAGCACCCTCTGGCCGAAAGAGACCCGGCAATTTTTTCCAACCACTTTCGGCCATGGTACCCGGTAACTTCCCTTGGTCTGTCTCCACTGTCCACACGTCCTCTGCTGAGAAGCTTTTCGAGAGCAGACCAGCGCTTCTAACTATATATTTTCACAAATGCTCAGATAAGTCACACTCAAAGTCACATGCAAATTTACGGCAGCCTCGAAAACTGCTAGCTGTGAAATAAACATTCACTCGAAACATCTAACAGCAGCTAACGTAACCTTAAAAACGCAGCAATCGCGCACTGACTGCTCACCACGGCTTGCGAAATGCGTTGCAAATATGATTTTCTCATTATTGTCAATCAGTGGAAGTGAGCGCTGAGACGCTTCTGCAGGTGATTGACTACCAGCTTCAAAATACGGTGGCTAGCAAATTTGGTTGACCACATCAACACATGCCATAGTTGGACAGATGATGTGGCATCGTCCTCACAAACGTTTTTAATGGTGACCCTGAAATGAGGAAGAGTCCTCATGAATTGTGAAAAGAGATATCAAACGATTAACATCTGCTATATATAGGCCCAGTAGGTTACACATTGCTTGTGTAGTTATACGACAGTTGCAAATGCGTTGCGTGGTGACGTTTTTATAAATTCTTTTGACATTCAGCCTATTATGCTTTGCTCGGGCGACCAATCATATCAAAGAGCAAATCGATCTCATGATCGAACGAACGAATGAGTGAATGATCATTCTCATTCTTTCACTGCAGATTCATCTATTGACATTGGTGTGCATCAACTAATATAATTTATGTCTCAATTTTAACGCGATACAGAAGATATGAAACTTCACTATTATAATAATTTTATTATGTTATCTATTAAGTCATTAGGTCGCTTGTTGAGTTTAATGTACACGAAGCTGTGCCAGCGCCAATAATAATTATTCTTAGCATAAACTCACGCTACATGCATTGAAAGGCAAGCACTAGTGTCAGCAGTTCACGTTTTAACTACGTTTAAAACGTTTTAACTCCGTTTAAAATCTGCAGCATGTCCGTTAGCGATCATTCACAAATGTTTTGTAAACAAAGGTTTGTCCTATTGCGTCGTTCAACCATCGAAGTATTAGTATGTTGCATTGTTATTCTTCATTGTAAAGGTTTGGCCTACCAAGAAAGCTTTTTAGTACGACACGTTTATTCGATAGGTGGCGAACATGTTAAAGCTTTCGGGCACTGCAAGTAAACAGCGAAATATTCATGCGAACAATTATTTACTATCGTGCACACAATTATATTAATTATTGGTGGCGTTGATGACTGAATAGCGAACAAACGGTTTGAAGTGGAATGGTAGACGGTCAGTTTCACTCAACGTCATCTCTGTTCAGAGCGTCATTTCCGATGTGTATGTTCTATCGATACTTACATTGTAGATATCAGCATTAGAAACTACGCATGTGGTCTATGCTATTGAAAGCTATAGGCCTATAGGCCTACTTGATGGTCGTATCTTTTTCGTTTGAATATCATGTGTCCGAACCTGCAGACTGAAATCGGCATAGACTCTACATGTTGTTGAAAGTATAATAATTAACAGATAGGCCTATATCCAGTAAAATGTGAAACTTAATTCGTAAACATCTATTATTTTTAATAATTTGCATTTTTGCGATACATTTCTGTATGGATATTATCAACTTAACGTATATTTATAGACATATTAAAATAATTAGCACGATGATGGTAGTAGATAATTTTATTGTATTTTTGTCATAATATTACATATAAAATACTGCATTATTTTACGTTCTGTAGGTATTATATAGACTATTATTTTGTATTTGTATCACGCCTAAGTTTACAATTTTAAGGAGAGTTATTAAGCTACAATATCATGTTGTTAGGATTTTTATGCCGATGGAGATCATGGGTATATAGAGGACAGACGTGTTAAAGCAATGCTACTATATATATATATATATATGAAACAAATTAATTAGTATGTCTGTGCACGAAGTAACTCGATTAAAGATTGTGTTTGGATTCAATCAGGTACTATAATTTTAATTCACCTTTTTTTCGATTTAATTTCGCCAACTTCTAGTTTGTCCAGAACCATTTTAATCGATCCAGCTTCTGCTTAGACAAGAATTTGTTCGATAAATCCCGTTTCTATTTTGTCAGTATATCTTTTTCATCAATTTTACATTGAAAATTATTCTTCATCAATCCAGCAGAATGACTGCACTAACCCTAAAACTAACCCTAACCGACCCTCACGACGCCTAACCTGAGCCCTAACCGACCCTCACGCGCTAAATCCCGCTTCTACTTCGTGAGGAAATATTTTTCATCGAATTTCTATTTCTGTGGGTCGTACACGAAACCTACATCGACACGCGGAAAATAAAAAAAAGGTGAATTAAAATTATAGTACCTTCAATCATTGTTCATTAGTGCTTACTTGTAGAACGTGAGCTTTCATGGGTTTTTGATTCGCTAAGGGTTTCTGCTTGTAATACTCGAACGTTAATATGAAATCATTATAGTCTATAACAAGTGCAATCCATAAGCTTAATCGTGATGAGGAAGATGAAATTATGTGCATATTATTAACAACGTTCACACTTTTGGTTCTCAACAACAGCGACTGTAGTCATAATACATAAATACTGGTGATATTCCCAAATTATTATAGTCACATATATTTTAACTGTACCTTTTCCCGTCCCTACATGTAGGGTCTTCCTTAAATATAATAATGACAATGCGTGACTGTCAATTCGCACGAGCATAATATCTTTTAGAAATTTCTTCTTTCAATTAAACCCATAAGAGAATCACTCATACAAATCAACCGTCTTTTGCACAATGGCTTAGCACAAATAAATTCGTTCAGTATTCTATCGGTATAAATAAAATTAAAATGCCTCTCGTGTTTACTTCATGCATGCGCGACTACATACACGTAAATCTACAGCCATATGAACGATCATCTAATTAAATATGCAAGCTCTAACGCTCTGCAGCATCTGTTCATCAATGCGCATGAACTTTCTACAATAATTAATTATAATATAGACAGGCCTATGTATATGTAGGACTAATACTACACATCATTCTACAGTCAATCAAACGTCCATATATATAATTATATATACACATGTAATGTATATACCAATATTAATTAATTTCATCTCAAAATAATAGTTCTATTCTACTCAGACCAATGCCATTAATTGCTCTCAGTAAAAACGTTTACAATTCTGTTCCTAACTATTTTACATGAAGGTATACCATTTATTAAATATTGCCTATAATTATAATCCGTTTGTAATCAATGCACGATTCAATACTGCGCGCTGGATGCAATATCCTCCGATACCCTCAGGAAGTGAGGAAGTAGAGCATCGATGACTATAATTATACAGGCTACTGTAGGCTACATCATCATCATCATCATCATCATCATTGGCGTGCCCCTCTCTGGAGCGTCGCCGTTTCCACCGTCCGTTGCCACGAGACCCTGCCCTGTGCTCGTCTCCATGCCGTGTAGGCTACAGCATAACGTTATATAGCAATTAGTCAATGAACATTTAACGTTCAGCGTTGAATAAATAATGAAAGTTCACGAAATACATCTTACATCATCTGCTGGATGGACGAGCTATAGTATATGGTCTACTCAGAGTGTCTGGTACATACTGATCGGCCGTCATCTGAGCCACGCCATAAAGTGCAGTCTGTTCTACATCAAACGTAGACCAGCATAATAATCTACATTATAAGGCGGAAAGTTTGTCCTTCTGTTTGTATGTCCGGATGTATTTTATACTATATATAGGCATATGTGCAATTGTCTAGCAGGCACTGCTCCATCATACTTTATGGACTTATGTATTTCGGTCTCCTAGGACTTGGGTTATGACACCCTTGTGTCGGATGCCTTTGTACTTCTGGCTGCCTTCGTATGTTATGCACAGCCGCTGGCAGATCAGTCCAGATGCGTTGCCCGTCATCTGGAATCGCCTTCTCAACAGCTGCGGCTCGAGCTCCTCAGCACAATCTCTTCCACAGTTTCGCATGCACGTGACCCTGGAGTATATCACTGCACATTTATTTCACTGTGGTTCGAACCTGATTCACCACTGCATGGTAAGTCTGTTCTTGAAGCCGAGATATTTGTAAACATCAACTTAGAATTTACTGCAATTATTAAAGCAGTATGAAATCGTGTCTTAAGCATTTCTTAAATGACACTTCGACCTGTACTCTGTTGTTGGATCGTCCACTTGAAAAGGTTACACTCTCCCATGGATCTGCGTCGAAGTCTGACAAGAGAGGAGGTCACATGCACCTGTCTTACGTCAATCAGAAGTTGTGTTGGAAACGTTTTTTGTTGAGAGACACTACCTTTTGTGAGACATTAAACAAACGAATGCAAGAATTAATGCAAGGATACTTATGAATTAATTAACTGTTTTGACACGTGTGCACACATACAATCGTGTGAGTATCATAGCCTGTGTGCAATATTATGTGAATATAATCAATTATACGTATACGTATACAATGTTATACATGTGCGTGTAGGTGTGCATATCAAGTGTTTGTGTATACATGTGTGTATGTATGTGTGTGCTGTATGTGTGTGCTGTGTGTGTGTGTGTGTAGGTGTGCTGTAGGTGTGAGTATGTAGGTGTGATTATGCATGTGTGTGTAAGTATAATATGTATGTGTATGTCTGCGTGTGTGTGTGTAATAGTCATACTATTTCATATGTATATATAGAGCATTTAACTGTCAGCAATAAAGGCTGAATATGTAGGCTTCTGCGTCTCTGGCTGTTAAGCTGCAAGAGGGAACAACATCTGTGACACTCTCTCCAATACGAATAGACGACGACGATGACTGCGAACGTAGAGCGTCGATAAACGCCACGTACCCACTTCAAACGTGGATGCTCCGCATGCAGATGGAAATCGATACCAGCCTCATCAACAGCATGACGTGCTAGATCAATGTTAATGTGGCCATCGACATAGATTGTCTGGTCGATGGGCAACGATGTTGCACACGCAAGTCCACATCCATCCTCCATCCATTCTTCAGTCCATCCATCCACCCAGTTATCTATGCACGCATGCATCCATTCATGCATTCATTCATGCATCCATTCGTCCATACATACTGCATAGGTCTGTTTTCAAGTATGCATAAATACATGCATGATACACACATACATGCATACATGCATTTATGCGTGCATGCGTACATACATACATACATACATACATACAGATATACATACATACATACATACATACATACATACATACATACATACATACATACATACATACAAACATACATACATACATACATACATACATACACAGTTACACACATATATAGCACATACATACAAACATGCATACATACATGCATACATGCATACATAAATGATTACATACATACATACATACATACATACATACATACATACATACATACATACATACATACATACATACATACATACATACATACATACATACATATATACAATGTATACATAGCACATACATACATGCATACATACATACATACAAACATGCAAACATAAATACAATCGCACATAATTATGTTTGCATAGATACACATGATTTTATGTGTACGAATATACACATGCAAATGCGTAATTAAATTTGTGCGCAAAATACACACTTAGGCCTATATGTTGCAAAAAACACTCATTCAAACATTGAAGATCGCTTTCTAAGTCTAATTGAGTGATGTCTTTAAATGAATGTCAGGAGGTCGCTGGCATTGCGGTGATTTGAATTCTAATTAGACACACTCATTCCACAACCAATTCATGGTAGTCTACTGTTAGACAAACTCCTTATATACATCATGAATGCAACAATGGTGTCTGCCGTGTTCAGAAATCAATGCGGGATGCATAGAACACGTACACACAATGAACTGTGTATGCACATTGTTGACCAAATCTCGTCATTTGTTGGTGTTAATGGCGACGTATACAGACGCGACCTATACACATCACGAGGACAAAACGAACATATAGCACTCGCTTGCTTGTGCAAGTAAATTAATTTTATTTTTGTTTCTTAGAGGATTGAAAATGAGCCAATATAGTATTGTGTTTCGACTCTGTTCCAAAGTGCTGATTTGGACAATTATCGCTGGAATTACAAACGACTTTGTGGCCAGTAAAACTGTGACGCGAGATCCCAAAGAAAACACAGGTACGGTAAAGCCTGCAATTAATCTTTTGCAGGTTGAACGTGTACAAAATTATTCCTAAACTGTTTAGCATATGCAAAAGCAGGCACCTTACCTGGTTAGTACATAACATAAAACCTAACCAGATAGTCTGTCCAAAAATGTTATCCAACTTTACGAAAATTAGCTGTTAAATGGATGGATTTGAAGAAGGTACTATAGAGATTAAGATTTAATGCAGATTAATCCATATCAAGATATATTTGTCTAAGTCTCTAAGACATTGACAGCAGCAAACAATTCTCTTTAACATTGGTGAGAACGTCATACATATAAACAATTCAATTGTTAGAGTGTGAGTGTAGTATAGCATTGTCTATAATGCTATAACTAGTCTAATTTTGTGGGAATAACTCTCGAGACTTGGATAATTGTCCATGACCTTCTGCAGTTTAGTCAGACCTAAAAATCATGCATTCTTCTCTTACAAACTCCCAAGTCTGAAGTCGTTTGATCAAGTCCGCTGACTGTCTGTTCCTATTCCTGTTCCTATTCCTGTTCCTGTTCCTATTCCTGTTCGTATTCTTGTTCCTATTCCTGTTCCTGTTACTATTCCTGTTCCTGTTTCTATTCCTATCCCTATTCTTGTTCCTGTTCCTGTTCATATATTCCTGTTCCTTTTCCTATTTCTGTTCCTGTTCCTGTTCCTGTTCCTATTCCTATTCCTGTTCCTGTTCCTAGCATGCATCCTCGATCCGAGGGTTGGCCGCCTCATGCACGATGCTCCTCCAACGCTTCCTTTCCTCCGTCCGTCAAATCATTTCCTCCAATGTCAATCCAGTCCATTCCTGACTGTCTAGCTCTGATTATAGATCTATTGAATTCTAAGGAAGCCATTTCCGTTTCTAACCCAGCAGACTTTAGAACTTTCTTCAGGTTACGGTTAACTCAGAGGAATCAGGACTCTAGAATCCGACTAAAAACTCAGATTTAGCCGGACCATGCATTCTCCTCCAAAAGCCACCCCTTGTCTTTCTCGGAATTCTCTTTTGGTTTATCGCCAGACTTGATCTGTATACTAAGTAATGTCGTTGTCCGTATAAAAATGAAAATATGTTTGAAATACATTAGGCCCAATTAACGAATAATTATATTTAAGTAAACAGCCTGCAAACTATGTCAGCAAATCAATGAATAAAATGCCTGTAAAATTGGAGATGCTAAAATAAAATAAATGTATTTGAGGCATACATTCATATTTATACGAACGACAACATTGCTTAGAAGAGATTGTCGACTGATTACATTGTGCATTCCTCGGTGGCGCTATATAACTATAAAAGAATTGATATTGCATAAAGTCTCGTGTCGTCTATAGTCCAGTCAATCCAGTGTTCTGCATATAAGTTATTAATCTATAATGTGTCAATGTATAGAGTAGACTGCATGCAGAGTAATCGAGTGATATGTTTCGACAGAGCCATGCATTGGAGCGAACTGCGATCACACGGGGCACAAGTTGGACCCAATTCAGCCGACATTGAAGCCATTAGTTCATGTGCAGCAACATAACCCACAAGACGGAGCTAATCCACACGGATTACTCGGCCCTGATTCCAATGGACTCAACATCGACCCCGATTCTCTTCTTCACGCGGCCGGAGCCGGTCACGCGCACCATGGAGCACCACCGCTTGTTGATGCCGCCGTGGCGCAAGGTCTAGGCGCCGATTCACCCGACGTCAAGAAAGAACTGCACGGAGGAGTGGCAGACATGCACCAAGTTGATGCCGGATCCGGTGACGTCCCAGTCATAGCAGAGCATGGACCTGATATGGAGGCGACGCTCCACGGAGGACTGAAGCATGTCCATTCTCCCGTGACGAACGGGGACGCGGCGCGGTCAGTGGAGCACGACGGAATCATCGGAGTGGATCCGGAGGAGATGCTGCACGGCGGAGCGGGCGTCCATGACCACCACGGAGATTCCAATCAGGCGGAACGTCGGAACAGCGAAGGAAACTTCAACCTAGGAACCGACGTCGACGCGTTGCTTCACGGTGGCGACGAGCATGCGCACTCACCGGAACGAAGACTGGAGCAAGGATCCGACGGCGCCGTTCCCGAAGTCCCAATCGGCGCCACGGATCCGGAAGCGATGCTCCACGACGGTGATGGTCACGTCCACGATCATGCTGGAGCCAAGCCGAGAAACGACCCTGACCCGCGTCCATTCGGAGCAGCTGATCCGGAGCAGATCCTCCACGGATCGGAGGCGCATCACGTGCACACGATCCGTCAGGCGATGGACGGATCCCGACCGCTGTCTGGAACGAAGGATCCGGATGTGGTGGGAACGGACGTAAATCCGATGGACGTACGGGTCGGGACCATGCGACCGGAGGACACGGAGGACTACCACAAATGGAAATCGGAGAAGGGGAAGCAGACGCCCGATGCGTCCAGTTGGCTCTCAGGGTTCTCGTACATCAAGGACGCACTGCTCAAGGACCTCGAGGTCGTTCGTAAGCGCTACCTGCCAAGCATCTTTGGCGAAGCCGCAGAGGAGGAGGGTGCTACCGGAAAAGACGGCAATAAACGGACGCATGATGAGGCGTAGACGATTGATGTGACGATCCTGGAGTCGAGAACGAGAAGGGTTGCATGGTCTCTATGAAGTCGAGAGGCATGACCCATTCAATTGTGCAGCTTGAAGTGAACGACAATGATATGTCGAAGCCGGTGCTTTATTTCGAGGACAAATATCATGTGCGGTTACGTTGCACCCAACTTTTTTTCTAATGGACACGAATTGCAATGTCTTTCGTAATGTTTAACATGTGTGGGACGTAAGTTTCCTAAATTGAGGCTATAATCTCTCCCCAATTTGTTTGAATTTTAAGGTGAATATCGAATAATCTCATTACCTACTCAACCCAACTAATTATTGGCCAAACGTATGACGGTACACTTGTACGCTACACTTGTACGGGCATGGGGTATGATGGGCAAATTACATAGTAACATGTAAATTGAATTACAAACTACGAATTACTGGAGAAAATGTAATTGAATTACAAATTACCAATTTCTAGAGAAAATGTAATTGAATTACAAATTACCAATTGCTAGAGAAAATGTAATTGAATTACAAATTACCAATTACAAGAGAGAAAAATGTAATTGAATTACAAATTACAAATTACTAGAGAAAATGTAATTGAGTTACAAATTACCAATTACAAGATAGAATGTAATTGAATTACAAATTACAAATTACTAGAGAAAACGTAATTGAATGACAAATTACCAATTATTAGAGAAAATGTAATTGAATAACAAATTACCAATTACTAGAGAAAATGTAATTGCATTACAAATTACCAATTACTAGAGAAAATGTAATTACCAATTGCTCGATAAATGTGCCGAAAATTGCAAATTACAAATTACGTGATTTCAATGACTCAATTAGATCTACATTAGTGCCCATCCCTGTTTACAAGTCAACAAAATATGGTCAAGAATGTGACCACATGTCACATATTTATAGGCTAAATTGTTTAGAATGAAAGATAAGAAGAGGTCCATTTTCCGTTCCTGCTTTTATGGCATCTACTCAACTGATTCGAAGTTCGGACCCTGTTCGTTGCACCTCTGTGTCAGCTCCTATAATAATGACGCTTAGGCTGCATCACCCATGCTATACGAGTCAATTAATTTTATGCAGGGTGCTTCGCTTCGATGCAGAAACTGTATGTCATCGTCTGATTCTGTTCTTCGGATGTGCCTTGACATGTAGTCTGATCGAAACTGATTTTACATTACGTTACACACTGCATCGCATTACACATTGCGTTACACACTGTATCGCATTACTCGACCGTCTCGACGTAACATCTTGTTTATTTCTCAGGCACCGGATTCCTAACTCTGCGCCAGTGATTCAAACTAAACGTTTCTTGATGACCTGTAATAATTTGTACTTGATTTGTTGCTTTGTTGCTGTTCTTTCACCGCGGTTTGGCAAGACGAAGATGATGAATCACATATATAAATAAAATGCAAGCCAATTGAACAATGGAAAGATTGAAAGAACGAGCGAAAGAAAATTTGAATCTTGAAAAAATTTGAGTCTGTTATATAGAGACTGGTTCTGTTATACAAATACTATTGACGTGTTCATGACTCGGTTGACCCACCCGTAAAAGATGCAGGAATCTAGACGCAAAGTCTGGGGGGCTGGCATGTTCAAATGCATGGGGTCTGTTGCAAGTTATCGACTACATCACCTTATTCTACCTTCATCCTTGGTTCGATATCCATTCAGAGACTTATGGATCGTAGTCAATCATAATATAGTGGAGCAGTGATATAGCGCCTATTTATTAGTATATCATTGGCACAGGGGCCGTCCATAAAGTACGTCACGCTATTTTTTACCATTTTTGACCCCCCTTCCCCCTGTCACAAACTGTCACAAATCTCGGACCCCCCCTAAAGTACGTCACACTTTCGAACAAAAAATTTAAAAACATAACCATTTACCTAACCCTCTAAACCCTAGGATACTATCCCTAATCCCTCTGATAGTGACGTGTGTCCCTAAACGCTTTGATAGTGACGGGAAATCAACTTTTATCCCGCCAGGCCGGGTTTTAGACACGCCTGGCCAGACCGGGTCGGATTTTAGGTACTAAGAACAAAAAATTAAAAAAGAATTTAAAAAATAAATGTGTGACGTCACACATGGCCTGACCCTCCCCCCCTGTCACAAACTTTCTTACACCCCTCCCCCCCCTGGAGCGTGACGTACTTTATGGACGGCCCCATACCGGTCGCCATGGATCAATCCATGCAGATTCTTTGCCTGCATATTTTGTTCATTTCTATGGAATAGATTTAGCCTCATCAGGGCAAACTTATAGTAGGCGATCTGGGACCGAATGATGCCACCAACCCTATTCATAACCCTAACAGACACACACGACACATAAGCTGAACCTAACCGACCCTCACGACTGCTAAGCCTGAGCCTAACCCACACGTCGGTCCCGGATACTATAAATATGCCCTCATCAGTTCGCTCCATCATCCTCTCTGGTAGTCTTTCCTAATATTTCTCTCACTTCAGATGTTACCTTTTGCTCTCGATATCACTCTCACTGGGAGCGCTTTTGAAAGGCTAGACTTGTTGAAAGAAGTGCTTATAGACGATCAGACATAAAATAATATAAAATTATGATTTAGTCTAATATCATCCTTCAAAATACTAATGCATTACCACGCTTTTATCGCAGTTGTTGGTAACGTCATCAATATTATTATTACTATCCAAATAGTTGGCATTGTTATCAGTTTTGGGGAAGAGTTTACTCCCAGTCACAATTCTGTTTTTTAGGTTTCCTGCTTCAAAAATCTTTCTTTTCTCCTGCTGCTGAGATTTGTCGTCAATTTATTCTGTTTACTTATTTTAATCTTCCCGAGGTTCATATGAAGTATCTGATTGCAATTGTCATAGTCTCATAGAATGTCTGATGGAAGAATACACGAAATGATGGATGCGTCGTTAAACGATTTCTATAATACTATCTTCGAGGGAGTGCTAGAAGTTGATTAGCTCAACCGGTTGTGACTTCAGTCAACTCTTCTCATCATTCTCAGTAAATTGCACCCGAATTGAGTACAAGTCTACTTGTCGAGCATAAGGGAAAACTTAAAGCAAGGAAGACCGTTCTCTGTATCAGGCCTCAAGGATGGCCAGATCAGATCCTCCTCTACCGTTTCTGGGTATCAATGGGTTGCACAATGAATGCGCACGATGGCAAGGTACGCACGCATGAACAGTCATTGTTATTGTTGTACAGTTCTTAACTCTGACACAGTCATTCCATGATACTTACTCATGTCGTTTAGCTCGATATAGATTGACAATAACAATGGTTCTTACGATTCTAATATCGCCACACGTCAGTAATAATTAGGCCTAATTATTGCTAGACCTATTTACAAGCTTCAGGGGTTACGTACTGAATATAGGTACACGAGGTCTTATTAAATCGAGCACCAATGTGTAGGCTATTACTCATTCAAGAAATCCCCGTTGTTTTTACTGTGGTTTCCTTATAAGATAGGCCCTATTAATTGATATTTGAATAGCAATTTGTGGAACTGACTGAGTCACGGTTTTGCTGTGAAACCACTATAGTGCAGAGATGCCCCGCATCGCATTCGTTCAATTAGTCGTTAACTAGAGCAAAGAGACTTGAGGTGACTCAGACTCACTCAGAGAGAGAAAATTATCCTATCTGATGCGGACAACATCTGAAAGGATTGAGTTTTTAATCAATCTATTTACTTTATTTATTTGCTCTGCTTTTAAATTTCTTTCATGTTCTCAGTAAACATTTATTCTTAACATTTAGTTTTAACATTTATTTTTAAATTTGTTTTTAGCATTTATTTTTAACATTTATTTTTTACATATATTTTTAACATCTATTTTTAACATTTATTTTTAATATCTATTCTTAACATCTATTTTTAACATGTATTTTTAACACTTATTTTTGACATTTAATTTTAACATAATATTATATTTTAAAAATCTTTTTTCAACATTTATTTTTAACATTTATTTTTAACATTTATTTTTAACATTTATTTTTAACATTTATTTTTAACATTTATTTTTAACATTTATTTTTAATATTTATTTTTAACCTTTATTATTAACATTTATTTTCAATATTTATTTTTAACATTTATTTTTAACATTTATTTTTGACATAGGCCTATATTTTTAACATCTATTTTCAACATTTATTTTTAACATCTCCTATTTCACAGACATTTTATTCATTGATTGGCTAACATAGCTTCCAGATTGTTGAGACCTACTTAGACCCATTCATTAATTAGGTCCAATTAATTATTTTAGGCACACTTAGTTCGCTGTTCTGGCACCATTACCTCAGAAGCTGAAGCGACTAGGGATTGTGACGCATCCTAATTAAAATAGAATTTAATAACATTCTAGTAACACCCCTAGAACATATCCATCCCTCCTCTTTATTGCCTTACTTTTATCATATTCATTGAGAACCATAGATCAAGTAGATCTACATGACATTGTATTCGTGGATAATATTGAGGTTTTAATGTTCGTAAATATTCGTGAATATTAAGATTTTTTAATATTCGTAAATATTCGTTAGCGAATTAAAGTGACCCATCGAAACCGCAATATCTCCCGGTAAAACAGTTTAAGTTTCTATCTAAATGACATTCGCATGCATTGAGAGATCTTGAAGATTTTAACAAGAGCTAGACCTATTAAAGTTATTGATAATATGCGTCTCAATTTTGTACAATTCATTCAGTAAAACGTTAAACGCTTTTATACATGACAAAATGAGCATTGATAATAAATAATTTTTTATAACATAATATTTTACGAATATAATATTCGCTGGCAGTTTTAATATTCACTAATATTCGTGAAAATTTGTTAAATCCTAATATTCGCAATATTCGAATAGGCCTTCTCGATCTGCGTTGAGAACAAATTCATCTGCATGAAATTAGGAATTGGATAGCTGAAAATTTCAGCATTTGTTTTTTGTTTGCATGTGCAGTTGTGCACTTATTATAGCGCCCCTTCAAACACCCTACTCAGAGGCGCTCCCGACTGCAGAGCGGACACAGCATCGGAGTTTCACCCCGAAGCGCTGAGCAATTGCAAGTGAAGGACTTGCCCAAGGTCCCTACGCGACGACTTGAGGTGGATTCGAACCTCGAACCTTCCGGCTACAAGGCAACGACGCCACCACTACACCACCGCGCCCCATTGGCGTGAGCAGACCAAAGGTCGAGGGAGAGGGATGGGGGTGGGGTGAACCCTTGGACGAATCGAGTCACGGCCAATTTGCACTTCGATTGTGACCACGGATGCACCTCATGCTGTCGTCGATTTACTGCTTCCTGCATTATGATAACGGCGCCATATAATAATTAGTCTACTAATAATATATTATTGTTTAGATTACATCCGCTTATGTCTCGATAATCCATTTACGTCTGGGCATTTGTTCGGTTGTAAAGTTGTTGGACTATAATTATAAGCTTAAACAGTCAGTAGGCTAGTGCTCATACTTCCCTTTTGTAAAGACGATTTTTTTTTATTGTCATCATGGGGTAGGCCTACTTGAAATGTGTCGTTTTAAGTGCCCTCAGCATTGCTGCACGTGCAGTGTAACTAAGTAGACTAGTTCCATTTTCCCTAGTTCCGAATAGAAAGTGAATGAGTAAGAGGATGATATAAAACGAAAGACAGGAAATAGCGGAAACTGCGGATCATAAACTCTAATAAGGCAGCCCACCATATATCGTTGATAAATAGCATTACTCGTCGACGTGCAGCTGTAAACATTGATGTCATGTGCGCTGGCGGCTATTTATAACCCGGAATTCCATAACCACTTTGACCTGAATAAGACAGTGATCCCAGTATAGTTCCGCTAATACATAGGCTAGCCTACTACAGCACGATATGCATTTCATCGAAACAACTGTCAGACGCTAATGCAGTCTATGACAAATTGTCAATTGCAAAACATTTTATTCCCAAGAAGTTTGAATATCACAACATGTTCATAATGTAGGCGTAACTTAATTACACATGTTCGTAATGTAACGTAAATAGAACATGTTGAAGAGATATACATTGTACAAGGAACATTTCAAACGCTTCTTCAGGGGAAGGGGAAGGGGAATACCCAAAAAGTCTAAGCCACTTACTGTAAAGGTCACGACACTCATGAAAATAATTATTATAGAAAACAGCAGACAATAATTTAATTTATTAATTTATTAATTTATTAATTTATTAATTTATTAATTTATTAATTTATCAATTTATTAATTTATTAATTTGTTAATTTATTAATTTATTAATTTATCAATTTATTAATTTATTAATTTGTTAATTTATTAATTTATTAATTTAGGCGTGGGTAGAATATATAAGTTGGCCCAACTAAACTTAGTCTCGAACTGTTTGAGGATCAGATGAGGCAGTTCAATCTATGCATTCATGTTTATTTTTATATGCATAGTATGTAGGCCCATGTAGGCTGGCATTCTTATCATAACACGTAATGTAGAACAGTTTTCAGTCACTCGTAAAAAGGCACGGCGCGCATCATTGTCCAATTGTTATGATAATTATTAATTAGTGCATTTAATAAGACAATCTGAAAATGCCTGCCGAACAGAATTTAACGTGTGCACATCGGACGGCTCCTTTAAGACCGGGACACCAAAGGCTACAAATTATACTTGAACTACGTATGGAACACTGCGCCCGAATATCTCAAAAGAGTCGCAGCAGAGCATATAACGATTAGCAACTCGGTCGCTCGTGAATAGCTGGTGCCCTTTGCGTCGTGTCAGAGCAGAGATTTAGGCTTTCGGACTTCACGATTACGATTATGGTTTATTTTTGAGACTGAGACATAAAACTCACTGATGTATGTTAACTATTGTTCTTGCTGTGTGACCAATGACGCAAGCCCCATGAGAAGAATATTGAACTTTATTATGACCGTCGCAGACCATCAGGACAAAGGAACGCGGTATTAAACGACAGACTGTGACTATTGACCCGTATCCCGATAGCTTATTTCCAAAATGTACATGGCAGCTGCAACCGCAGGGTTTTCAGCCAATCGCGTGTCATGATAGGGGAATCCAATGTGGAAGAGGCGAAGACCATAGGGGGGAGAAAGTAGTTGATGTTAGCAGTTATTGGTGAAGCTGTAGGCTATTAGCTTGACCAACAACTGCTAAAGAAGCAACGGAAAAATCTTAACAATCTAATGACGACACTAACCCTAACACTAACCCTAACCGACCCTCACGACGCAAAAATCTTAAGAATCTAATGACGACACTAACTCTAACACTAACCCTAACCGATCCTCACGACGCAAAAATCTTAAGAATCTAATGACGACACTAACCCTTACACTAACCCTAACCGACCCTCACAACGCGAAACCTTATATACCCTATAGCCTACGCGAACAACACCTATAATAGGTCTCCTATGTTATACCCATGCTTAAATTTAACGATAAAGAGCGCTAAAGTGAGACATAATTACCTGTGCAAAATGTTCCTCCATACGTAGGGTCATTTGTAAGAAATTTTAAACCTTTTACATTGCAATTCGTCTAAAATCGTCAGAGCCTGCCCACACGCACGTGTTGTTTATAGTTTACAAAGGGATGGTCAGAAATTGTACTCGACAACCTCCTCCCCCTACGGTCTTCGCCTCTTCCACATTGTATTCCCTATGTGATTGGCTGGTTGCAGCTGGAATGTACATTTTGGAAATAAGCATCCCGATAATGGCAGTACCAGGAGAGGTAGGGAGGGAGAGATAGGGAGACAGACAGACAGGGGAAAAGTCAAGCCGATAGATAGACAGATATATACAAGCAGATAGACACACATACAGAAAAATACAGACTGAGTTAAAGAGAGAATGAGACAGAGACAGAGACACGCAGACAGACATACTCACACAGATAGATACACAGGCATACAGACATGCGAACATACAGACAGAGAGACAAAAAGAGAGGGAACGAGAGAGATAAAGAGAGAGACAGACAGACAGAGACAGAGACAGACACAGAAGGACAGACAGAGAGAGATACAGAGAGAGACAGACAGAGACAGAAACAGAGAGCAAGAGAGAGGGAGAGAGGGAGAGAGAGAGAAAGAATCAGGGAGAGAGAAAAAACTGAGAGACAGACAGACAGAAAGACAGACAGAGGGAGAGATCACGTTGTCAGTTGGTCAGCCAACGATAGTTCTTCATTGAGTAACACAATGATGAAACGCTGTGATATTCCAGTCACGAATAATTCATTGATCTTCGTCATTCATTGATCGCGAATCCGATGTCCAACCTACATCTGAACATCTGTACATCTGAACATCATTCTGAACATCTGAACATCTGAACATCTGAACATCTGAACATGTGAACATCTGAACATGTGAACATCTGAACATGTGAACATCTGAACATCTGAACATCTGAACATCTGAACATCTGTACATCTGATGATCTGCATCATCATCATCTGGTTCAAGATCATATTTCTGCAACAACATCATATACCAAATATACACACATACATACATACATACATACATACATACATACATACATACACACATACATACATACATACATACATACATACATACATACATACATACACACATACACACATACATACATACATACATACATACATACATACATACATACATACATACATACATACATGCATGCATGCATGCATACGTATTTTGACTTTGAAGCTTCTGGATTTCTGACCAATTTTATTTTGCACCCATTTGTTTGACATTACATCTTTAAGAAAATAATATTGTGTGTTCTTCAGCGACTTTCCCGGTACTACTTTCATGGGCTGTTTTGACGGGGCTGTTACGATGGGGCTATTTTGTCGCTGAGCGATTTTGACGGGGTTATTTTGACCGGGTTATTTCGACGGGGTGCCATATATGTATATGGGTGCCCTTTGAAAGATAGCTTATGGAACTATGCCAAACAATTAAACCCTACACCTGTCTTCAACTCTTCATCTATAATAATGCAAAAAATTCGGAAACGTTAAGCGACTATTTCTGAAGAATAAGTCTAACCATAATTTTTTAAGGAAATTGTCTGTGACATTTCCTCACCACTTCAAATTTGTCTGAAGTAGGCTAGGCATAAAAAATCTCAACCACCAGCGTTTTGAGCACGAAATAATTGGTCCTCGAGATGTTGACGCCGTTGCAAAGGCGGCCGTAAAATCAGACGTAAATTTACTATAGCCTAAAGTTTACGAAAAGAGAAAGAGGATTGGAAAATTATCTATGAACGTATTTTCTTAACGCCCATAATAGTCGAAATATCCGATAATTGATATTATTTACCAGTCACGAAAAGCGATTTGCAGACAATGAATCTTTTCCCAAGAGTCTCACACGACTCAGCCTGGCTCGTCGAGGGTCCATAATTAGCTCAGTTGACGTATTTCGGGGATTACCAAATGTGGCCTATACTGCACATCTGACGGTCGCCGTTCTTCCCATATGGGTAGCTCAACGCTATTAAACTGTCTGTCTGTATCTGCCTGTCTTGTCTCTCTGCGTATCTGTTTATGTATGGTTTCAAAATAAATGATTGATTGATCTGCAAGATTCTCTTTTTCTATCTAGTCTGTGTATCTTTAATCTATATAGGCCTATGGGTCTTCCTGACTAGTTGTCTTGTCTCTGTTGCCTGTCTGTCTGTTTGTATGATTGCATGCATGTCTGCTCATCTGTCCGTTGATTCGTCCATCTCTAATCATAATGTCTGTGCACTTGTAAGTATTTCTTCCCATATTTGTCTGTCTGCCTCACATGTCTAATATGTCTATTTGTCTGTTTCTCAGCCTACCTGTTTTTTCGACGTACCGGCACGTCACAATCATAATCGCAAACTCGAAATTTCTATAGCGCCCACAAAGGCTAAGTCACGGGACCTAATATGTTTTTTACACACGCTCAATAAAAAAGCGATATAGGCAGAGGTCGAGATTCGGAGAGTCAGACGAGGACTCCGAGGAGTTAGAATTTTTAGACAGCCATAATTATGGTGGATGATGTTTAGAGTTGAAAAGGAGTGGGAGGTAGGGGTAGTGGAAGAAATTGGGAGACGTTCGTCTGGTCTGTCTTACCGATTACTAGTCTTTCCAATGACACATTCGTTTATGAAGTCATAATTAAGATTGGCGCAGACACTCGGCGTTTTAGGCCTAGACTGCATTCAGGTTATTTTTAGGACGATGACTTTTGTTTGCATTGTTTTGTTATTACACTCGACGTGGAAGTCAGTCAGGAAAGTACAGACAGATTATAATTATAAAGTCTACAATCTATATATAAAAATAGATATATATATATAGTCTATTCAAAATTCATATATATACATGTATATTGTATATAATGAACCGAAAGACAATTATGACGTGCATAGATATACTTACACGTCAAAGTAGATATGTGAGAGAGATTAGGAGGCAGGCAGGCAGATTATCACCTATACAGATAGGCGGATGGAGAGACATCATTAATCATTAGAGAATCTGCACTAGAAATAGCACTGACATAGACATAGAGAGAATAGAGCGACGCACACGCGCTCTATACAGGCCTGAGTGAGGCAGCTGTAGTAGGTCTAGGGCATTCGTGCATCTAGTGCACTGTGCCCAACTGACCCGTATTTGCATAGGCCACGCTTAATCCGGGTTTGTGCAATTAAGTCTACGTATAGCCTAGTGTAGGCGTGTTATTAAGGTAGCAAGAAGGAAGTAGGCCTGCAAGAGATTGAAAGGGAGGGGTGCAATAAAATAAGGATTCATTGCTGGATGAGGAAGGAGGTGGGAGGGAAGAGGGAGAAGAAAGGAGGGAGAGAGAAGGAATGACGGATGGAATGACGGATGGAAAGGACAAGATAGTTGAAGATTAAGGCCGTGAGAGAGACACAGACAGATAGAGACAGAGATATAGAGACAGCGAGACAGACAAAGAAATAGCGAGAGAGACAGAGATAGAGACATAGAGATAGTGACAGACAGACAAGATAGACAGGCAGACGGACAGAGATAGGCAGAAAGATGGAATGGGTATTGGAAGAAGTAAGTAGATGTACAGGCAAATGTAGAACGAAGGAAGCATAGATAAAATGTATGACGCCTTTTTATTTGGTATTTATATATATACTGTCAGTTCTGTCCTCTGTTCACGTATTCTTTTTTATCTCATGAACTATAATATTAGGTTATCAACTAAAAATCGTCTTCCTTACTAACGCATAAATGACGCATCGTCTTCCCTGTTTATTGAATCTTATTTGCAGCTATGGTCTCATCCTGTAGTATAGGCCTATTATTATTATCAGTTTGACGTCAATAATTATAATTGCTACTCATGAAAGTGTTTCGTCGACATTTCCCTCGTGACGGCCCATGCAGGTAGCAGAGAGCTTTCCCACACGACCATGCTTATCACGATTCTTCCTGAGAACGAATTATAACCTCGTGCAGACCTGCTACAGGATGAGACAATAGCTGCAAATAAGATTTAATAAACAGGGAAGACGGTGCGTCATTTATACGTTAGTGAGGGAGACGATTTTTGGTTGATAACCTAATATTATAGCGCATGACATAAAAAACAATACGCGAACAGAGGACAGAACTGACAGTAGGCCTATATATAAATACCAAATAAAAAAGGCGTCATATATTTTCAGCTTTTCCATCCACCCAAACACGTCATCTGTAGTAACGTCTATAGGGTTGGAAAAGTTTGCCTACGACACGAACAGCGGTTTTTTGAAGTCTTCAGCTGCGCTCATTTCATACAATGCCCTGTCGTTTTTTCTCGTTTGAAATTCTAGATGACGCTGAAGCCTGAATTCCCCTTCGTTTCGATTTTCACCAAAGCCGCTGTAGAGTGTAGATCAAGTGAACTTAGTAACCATATCCGTGGTTTCTCGAATGAGGCTTGAGACCACAGAGCGTGACTAAGGCTAAGCAAACGATTTCTACTGCTTCCGTTTTTTAAATAACATAATTAGCCTACGCGTTGCCTACATGATAGCCTACCTAATTTTAGCCTAGACACGTGGTTTGATGTGAGCACAAGGCTTCCTCACGAGTTACTAACGCGACCTACGTTTTCCCCGATTAACACCATTATATAAGGTCTTGCCTTTTCGCCTTTCGCAGTCACTAGCTTCGAGAGAGTCCGCTGCTTTATATTTGAAAACTGAAGTTTAAGCGAAATAGAAAAGCAGTTTGCAAACTTCGAGCAGCGCTGAGTAGAAACGTCTCTAATAATTTTCATCTCGAAAAAAGCGAGTCGCGTCTGAAACTATGGGTGAAGACAAGAAGCAGTCAAACTACGTTGCGCTGGTGACATGCGCCGCTTGCATGCTATTCACGCTGGTCACCTGTTCGTTTGTTCTAGCGCAGTACTCCAGATGGCAGAGTGAACTTACTGATCTGAAGGTTCAGATCGTCAAGGCTGTGCCAATGTGCTCTCCATCTGGAAAGGAAGAGATTGGGAACGCTGCAAACGACGAGTCTTTGGTAAGGGCCATAGCTTAACGAACTGCCTTCATATTAACAGCTAAAGCGTTCTTGTAAGATGCTCAACCAGAGAACGAACAATAAAACTACACCAGCAAGCTGTAATGTAGAGTTAGCTGCTTTGTAAGGCACCCTTGTAACTTGTAAGGCTGTGTTACGGCGTCATATAAATTGCCGTTATTATTATTATTATTATTATTATTATTATTATTATTATTATTATTATTATTATTACTACTATTATTATTATTATTATTATTATTATTATTATTATTATTATTATTATTATTATTATTATTATTATTATTGTGATACCTCTTCGTCAGTTGGCCACCCTATGAACTTAGGTATTTCTCGTCTACCTGCTCTCTGGCCTGTCTTTCCCTCCTTCTCTTGCGTTTTAACATAGTCTTCTCTGCTCCCTTCTCTCCTCATTTCGTCCTTCAATCATCATTAAATTATATCCCTCTTCGTCGTCGTCGTCGTGACGTCGTTGTCACTGTCATCATATTCAAAATCATTTAATTGTTCGTATACATCATTATTATTCAGATAGCACAGGAATAGGAAGAGACTGAGAACAGAGTTTTTCACACTAAAACGAGAACTTAATTGAAGATCGGATTAAATTGTGAAACAAAAGTCATTATCTCAAACGGAACAGATTGAGGTTGAATCGGTACAACAGAACAACAACAACAGCAAATTGTATAACTTGGCGATAAACAGAATTTGTCAGTAATTTAGATAAACATCATCTCATTAAACTCGATCATTTTATGTCATTATTGCATGTGATCGATCACTGCACTGTTTTCATTAAAAAAATAACGTTAGATTCGATCATAGCAGCTGCATTCGTTAATAAATGGCGTAAGCTTAGATGATAGATAGCATTCAAAGGGCCAGATCACTAGACCTATACCGGTATAATATCTGACGATGAGATCAGAACATTAGAACTAGATTCGATCTTATCTTTGCAATAGACCTAAATCCTATCACTAGAATGAGATCACATTAAGGGGTTCAGTGGATATTCCCCTAATGTATCACTGTCGTTCACTCATTCAATAATTCGTGTTCTCTTTCTTTGGACCACGATCACTCACAGCATCCTGTTGACAACAGTACTACCGACCACAAATGGTCATAAACTGTCGATCTGCGCTAAATTAGGCATCGTCAGACTAAGCCGGAACTTTCAGACAAGTATTCGACTCTATTTGCAGGCCAGACTAAATTAAAGCTATAGCGTTTAAGTTTCACAATATTTACGACAACGAGGTCGAAAAGAAGGAAGTAGCCTTGATCGAGAAAAATTAACAGTTCCTTACGTTCAACTGAAAATAATAATAATAATAATTACATTGACCTTGCAATATACTTGTACATCAATTATAAGTTATAAGCTATAATTATAGTGAGCCGTGGTGGTGTAGGGATATGTTGCCGACGCTTGGAACCGGAAGGTTACGGGTTCGAATCTCGTGCGCTTCGGCTTGAAACTCCAATTCAGTGTCAGCGCTGTGGTCGGGAGCGCTTCTGAGTAGTTATCTTGAAGGGGCGCTATGACAAGTGCACGTATACATACACATACATGATAAAAGGCAGAGGTATATTTATAACACAGAGAATGAAAGATGGACTTGCTGTTAGTCTCTATAGAACTTCACGAAAACAATTTCATTGCACATTTTTTACACTTCTTAGTACAGAATCTTGAAGACACAAAGATCCGAAATCCGACGACAATTCGGCTGTGCACGGTGCAAATATAACAAAATTAATTCAAGGTCCCTTCTAAATTTCCGAACAGACCATTTCCTACTGTTCGATTTTTTCCCGATAACAGCAACCCAGTCTGACCTTTCAAAAAGAACGGTTTCATCTTGTCGGCCTTTCCGATTTGTAAAAATACAGTCGTAAAATTCATTGCTTTAGTTTCTAGCACGTAAAGGCAAAGAAGAAACCTGTCTGCACACACATAATTATGGTCATATGTATAAAATATATATCAATTAGCACAAAACACTCAGTGATGTATAATTATGTCAGCTTAAATATAGTATTTGTGCAATGCTATAGGCTACAAGTTTCACGTGATAGCATAATTCATTATACGTATGACATGCGTGATATATTATGCCTATGTTTGGTCAAAGTTGAGACAAGTTTCGATCTACAGAAGTGAAAGCTGTTGCATCGCGTTAATGACCGCAGGGGCGTGCATCAAACGTGCATCGAACGCGGAAATATTATTATCACCTATTTATTATCCGTGTTTAATTATGTTGCGCGGTCTATTCGGTTTTCTTTTCATCCACAACCACCGCGTGCACACAACAATTGGACAAATACATGTTTGTTCAATATACACAGACTATTTATATCTATTATAGACCCACGGACATATGTCTGTCTATCCGCTTATCGTATTATTGCTCTCACATTCTCCCTCAAGTATTATTTATGTGTATATTAGATCTATAGTTTCGAGGTGGGCTTAATGTGTATAATTATATCTATGTCTATAACGGCTATATTTGCACATGATAGGTTTTGTATTGGGATGTCCCTTCGTCATACTGCAGTTGCTGAATATAGGTGAAGTCAAACACCGAGGGCGCTCTGAGTCAACAGGAAGAGTGGGCAAGGAAAGGCAAGAGAATCCTGCAGAAAGAAAGAGAGACAGAGACAGACATACAGACAGACAGAAAGACAGAGACAGACAGAGACAGACAGACTAACAGAAAGACAGAGACAGAGACAGACAGAGAGAGAGACAGAGACGGACAGAAACAGAGACAGACAGAAATGCATGGGCGGAGACGAAGCAGACAGAGAGAGACAGGGGCAGACAGAGACAAACAGAGACAGAGAGACAGAGAGAGAGACAGAGAAACAGAGAGGCAGAGACAGACAGAGACAGAAAAACAGAGGGAGATACAGAGAGACAGAGAAAGATACAGAGAGACAGAGAAACAGAGAAACAGAGACAGACAGAGACAGAGAAACAGAGGGAGATACAGAGAGAAAGATACAGAGAGACAGAGAAACAGAGAAACAGAGACAGACAGAGACAGAGAAACAGAGGGAGATACAGAGAGACAGAGAAACAGAGAGACAGAGGCAGACAGAGACATACAAAGATGGACAGAGACAGATAGAGACAAACCGAGGCAGACAGACAGAGATAAATAGACAGTGCGAGAGAGACAGATACTCAGACAGTCAGACAGACAGGACAGAGAGAGGCAGAGACAGGCAGAGACAGACAGAGATAGAAAGACAAAGCGAGATAGATGGACAGACAACAGACATACAGACACACAGACAGAGAGAGACATGCAGACACACAGACAGAGAGATAGAGAGACACAGAGAGAGATAATGGAGATAGCGATCGAGAAGGAAGGGCCCGATGCAGAGTGGAGGGAAGGGAATTCCATGGGTGGTGGTGGTGGTGGTGGTGGTGGTGGTGGTGGTGGTGGTGGTGGTCTAATGGTGACAAAGGATCGAATTTGAGCAACAATGGTCCATTGGTCCTAGCTTGTGGGACAAACAAGTCAGACCTAGCCATAGGACGGGGATGAACGATGCGAAGCTGCAAAAAGAGGAGAGCGAACGAGATCCGTGAGATAACTTATTTCAACAGATATTGAACTGTTTATCTGTTGCAGGTACTAGATTCCAGTTCGACGAACCTCGGATCTCGACCAATCACTTTCAAAGAACCATCATCATCGTCAGTCCTTCTCAGTCGACTTCGCAGAAGCGTCGGAGAAAGCGAAGAAGGAACCGGTTAGTGTATAATTATAGCATTACGCTGGGAATCTCAAAAGTAAATTTATGATAATATCAATATTACTTTGATGGGTGACTTGTTTAAACATGATACGATTATGCGTAACGGGATAATGGTTGGAAGAGATACTCTGTAGGAAATAGTTAAACTCAGAAGCTATAGCTAAAGACAACAACGGGTTTTCGTTGCTGGTATACGAAGGGATTAAATATTGCTGTAGAAGAAGATGCTGGACTAAACTATTATATCTATAGGGCTTTAGGGTTGTATATTATACAATTATTGGAGAGGACAGGGGTATTACGTTCCTTTACCTGGTTCAGGTTTATGCATTGTTATCAATGATGATACTATGCACAAGCACATAAAAATTGGTTACACAGTCAAATAAGAAAACTTTTTTTTAGCGCACTTCATGTAATATTCAACTGAAATAATATATTTTATGCATTCATACAAACTTCTTAATATACAGGGTGGCTCAAAAAAAAACGTACCACCGGGGAAAATGCGATATCTTCGCCGCCGATTGAACTTTTTCTGCGAAAATATCCCAATTTGTAGGAGAATGAATTTCCAACAATCCCTGAAAGTTTCATTTGAAACTTTTCATGTTTGCAAAAGTTACAGCTGTTCAAACTTAAAATTTCGTTTTTTCAAATATCCGCGGAAAATTTACGTCACTTGTAGATTTCCATGTCATATGATATCACTTTTCCCTACGACCTCAGCATTCGGTTTTGCAGTTTATTGTAAGGTATAATGAGAGTGTCCACTCTCTGCCTTAACACAAGCTCAAATTCTTTTTGTGAATCTTAGTATGGCCTTGTTGGTCGGGTCCTGCGGCAACTGACCCCACATTAGCAGCAAGACTTGCTTCAGCTGGCCAATGTTCTCCAACTTGGGATTAAATGTCTTGCAGCGTTCCAGCATAGCTCCCCAGACGTGATAAACAAGAGGGTTAAGGTCTGGCGAGTTTGTAAATCATCTTTGCCAATGCATTTACTTCAGTTGATGTCAATAAGGTAGCGCCATCATAATCAACCTTGCCGTGCGAGCAAGCAGGCGCACTGTCCTGCTGCATAATAAAACCAGATGTTAGAGCATACCTGGTCTTCAATGAGTCTGGGTAAGCGAGTTCAATGATGAGTTTGACATCTAACCTACTGAATGGGATTAATTGCAGTCTTTTCTTGCAGCCGCAACACACGCCGGCATATCTGATGCCGAAACCACGATTTGCTTTGCAAACTTGACCTTTCGATTACCAAGCGAATTTCGTGAAAATCGCGCTTTTTCCGTCAGATCAAGCGACCACTTCCTGCCTCTCTTCCGACATCTGATCTTCGTTACATAAACCCGTTTGCAGATAGTCTTCAATGTGCTCAGGCTCCACTTTTCACTGGGTATTTTGCTATGATCACGCGATGTCTCAGTCTCTGTTCATGCAAAGTCCGAGTTCCCATTTTATCTTTTGCAGAAACTTTGCCCATGACGTTCATTGTTTGGGTTCACCAATTGAGACCTTAATCTATAAAATATCACCAAATACCAGCAGATTGCTTCATAAACAGCTTCTTTACAGCTCATAGTGAGGTCGTATGACATCATCATCAATGTGTGTGTGTTGTAATTTGCCAAACATCCTAATGAAATCACTTGTATTGGAGCATGATTCTCCGGATAATTGAAAAAACGAAATTTTAAGTTTGAACAGCTGTAACTTTTGCAAACATGAAAAGTTTCAAATGAAACTTTCAGGGATTGTTGTATATTCATTCCTCTGTAAATTGTGAAATTTTCGCAGAAAAACCCCAATCGGCTGCGAAGATATCGCATTTTCCCCGGTGGTACGTTTTTTTTTGAGCCACCCTGTATATATAATATACGTATAGTTTTATATAGGCCTATAAGTATAAATTTAAACAGGATGTGGCGAGTATAGGATTAGGCTAAACACGAAGAAGACTCTATATTCAAGATATAGGCCTATCTAGATAAATGATTCAGCTTGTCTGGTATCAGGATTTGTTTTTGTTGATCGTGACGACGAATATGACGATGTTAATGACCATGAAGATAATTATCACCATGTGATAATGACCACGAGCACCTCTGAGTAGTTTCTAGAAGGGGCGCTATATAAATGCTCTGAATGAATGAATGAATGAAGGTATACTTATCACCATGATGGCGAAGATGACGATGGTAATGACCATGAAGATAATTATCACCATGACTATGAAGATGACGATGATAATGACCATGAAGATAATTATCAATGTGACGACGAGGATGACAATGATAACGACCCTGACGATAGTTGTCACCACGACGACGAAAACCACGATGAGAATGATAAAAAATTCTGATTTTTTTCCCCTTAGGAGGAAGGAAAGGAAAAGGCCGCGGTCGAAAGAACAGCGAATCAAGAAGACAGGTCAGTGTTGAACTTATAGCAGTCTTATCAACGGGTGCACTTAACCAACAAACAGAGATAGAAAGCTTAAGGCGTGACACATTAGCTGAGCGTAATCTGTTGCTTTCACAACTGCTTCTCAGTTCTATGTAACTGTCGCGTCACATACAGTAACCAATTTCGTGACAGGTCACTTAAGTCTGCGTGACTGACCAATTGCCAGTATACTTAAACTCATATGTTGCTGGTTGACTAGATGAATGTGTTGTCATCACACTACATCAAGTTGTAACGCATAATATAATGCATTGCTATAAAAATTATAATGTATCGCGAATTATCTGATGTAGCATTTCCCCGATTGATGCAACACTATCATACGCCAGGGTTTAATCGTGGTCGATCATGCAGGCCTCTGAGGCAAGGTTATAGCACAGAATAGATATCTATTCTGTGGTTATAGGCAGAGTATGGTATGGTAAGTAAGTCAGGTAAAGTGGGATGAGGTATACGGTAAGGTATGACCCTGAGGAAAAATGGTTTAGACATATGCATGCATATAATTTTGAAATAGATCATGCCCATTGAAACATCAAGTGGTAAAAGGTGAAAAGGTAGAACGACAAAACATTTAAGTCATCCCTCTGTACTAAATTCGTGTGTGTTATTTGCATCTATAGGACACGTCGGCCACTCATATGTATCTCACTACAGGAACCCAAATTCCGCCTGGAAAGAAATCCAAAAACCTAGTAAGCTGGTCAAATAATGCTATAAGATATGATTTTTTAGTGCTGCGTATCAGCGTCCTTCAACAAATGAATGAGGCGCTTAAGGATTCATTGGTTCAGATTAGATTAGATTACATCTGATTAGATTTGATTATTAGTCAGACTCTAGCCATTCGTTGATTGTTGTCTCCATAGGAATCTTATCCAGTGAATCAAATCAAACGAGAATCTCATCCAGTAAATCAAATCCTACTTTTTTAGCCGTGGCTGGGCTTCGAGCGCCTCTGAGTAGATTTCTTGAAAAGACGCCATATAAATTCTCGAAATGAATAAATGAATGAATGAATGAGTGAATAAGTGAGTGTTTAGTAGCATCCTTCGGGTGACATAGGCGCACATTCTAGTGTACAATCATTACTGCGTATGTTAGGGAGCAATTGGATACCTGAAGGGTGTGATCCCGCAAGTAGGGCCCATTTACCAAAAAAGTATTATTATAACTTGGTAACAGATTAGAAAAAACAGATGTAAATTGCAGTATTTGAGAAACAAGAAAATAGTAGCATAGGAATACCTTTCCACTGCTTAAATCAATATAAAAAATTAAAATAAGGCTTTGTGTGAAGTACTCAAAAAGCGCTATATAAGTAGGCCTACACAAATGCATGCTTTAATACTTTTACCTTCAACTTTTAATCGGCTTTAAGACAACTGAATTTCTTTTTGTCGTTTAGCGCGCAATCCAGTTCCAACTTGACGCCGACAAATACAAGAATATAACAGGTGAGCTGGTCATCAGTAAACATAAAAATCGAATACAAGATAAGAGGATACGATGTTAAAACTGCATATGGTTATGGTTATGGTTTATGTGATACAATGTGATAGAGTTCAGTCTATTATTTTGCATGATTGTACCCTGTATCAAGGAAATCCTAACCATATTTTTTTATTAACACAACATTTCTTCAGTGAAGACTCTGTGTCTTATATAGCAGTAAGTCACTACAATATTGTAATTTCTTCCAGAAGCACCAAATCTGTTTCCTGTGAGCCATTCAGCTAAATTAACAACAAATTCTTCCATGAACGAATCTGTTTGCATTGATCATAGATGTAAAAAACGATGAAAATAAAATAAAAAACGGAAAAACCTCGTTTTTTCGAGAAAAAAATCCATAAAAAAAGGAAACGGAAAATAATTTGCCTTAGTTACATCTGAAACTTCATTTTTAGCTTAAAAACTTTTCTTATGCAATTTTATCTTAATCTGCAAATAACACAACTTTATTATTAGGCCAAAATTAATTGGTAGAATAAGTAACATTAATCTACCACAGTTATTTTTTCTTATAACTTTGGTTTGATAGGATATTCAGAAAAATTAAAGGTATTGAATTTTTTCAAATTTAAATTGTAAACATAAGTCCGCATAAGTTCATGCTGATCGACATAACGTAATTAAAATCTAATCAGAAGCAAAGACCAAACATGTAGATGTGTACTAAATTGCATATTGTACATTTGTAGGCCTACTTAAAATTTTTATTTATAAATATTAATTATAGGTCCAAGAATTTTATATCAAAATAACTCTTACAAATTTCATTTCTAGTAGGAACCTGCTACATGTAGGTCTATTTCTCAAATGATGACTTAAACAATTGCATAACCACACTATAGTTAGCTGAATCCTTGAGAGTACAGTGAAAACGCAAGGAATATCAGGCAAAAAATTGAAATTAAGGATAATAATAATAGACAGTAAATAAATAAATAAATAAAAAAGTAACCTAAAAAATAAAAAACGAAAAAACCACGTTGTTTGGGAGAGAATAAATAACGAAAAAAGCGTTTTTACAGCTATGGCATTGATTCTCCAGATTGTTTAGCAGTAAGTCATTGTAACCGGTGTTCTTTTCATCGGCAATGTCTTTAGACGGAACTAAGATGAGGATTATTCCCTGGTGGAACCCTGAAGAGTGGTGCCAGGGACGTCGCTCCGACCTCTTCCAATTCGACTATTCGACTGGGAAACTTACGATACTCCAAGACGGTCTCTATTACGTCTATGCTCAGGTGAATAATAAATATTATATTGGCTATGTTCTTATGTGCACAGTCAGTAGCAAAAATTCCAATTATTGCTAGTTAATCAATTCTCTGAATTGCTTTATTTTCACTCCGATATGACAACGATCTCTTTCCTGAATTGCATAAATTCCTTGTTCTTCTAGCTATTTTGTCGCTCACCTTGCCACCACTTGCTGCCAACAGACTCAGTAATCGTGAACATCGTGCTTTGCGGCTTTGCCCCTCCTGCAAAAATTTCTGCGGGCGCCCATGATGATAACCGCGAGAGCGATAACGAGAAAATAAATTACGTCATCGATAACGAGAAACTAAATTACGTCATATGTAGGCTTATATTACTAGTAACATTATCATTAATATTATCAATCAATATTAGTGTTGATGTCAGTAACGGTAGCAAGTAATTTGGTTTTAAATTATTCTCGATATTCAGATCACATACAAGAACTCGGACGCGATGAACGGCTTCGATGTGAAGATCAACGAATCAGCTGCCATCAGCTGTACGCAGGAGCGTCGACTCCCGGCCGCAACGACTCCCTCACCGGTCGTCGATAACTGTCACGCCGCCTCCGTGGTCCATCTCTCGTTCGGTCAGACTCTATCCATCTGGAACGCCGTCAGTGGATACTTTTTCCGGCGGATGGAGACCGCGTCGGGAGCCACATTCTGGGGTGTTATGCGGATCGGTCACTCCTAATGGTCCCGGATCGGACTGTGTGAATGGATTGTGAACTGCCCGCTGTGAGTGATCAGAGGAGCGGTGCGACAGCTGTGGCGCTTCTCGGACTAAAGAGGAGACATTTCGAAATGACATCATCCTATCAGAGGACGAATCGGGTTTGAAGATTCGGTCGCTGGGTTTTAAGATTCGGTCTCTGGGTTTGAAGATTCGGTGGCTGGGTTTGAAGATTCGGTGGCTGGGTTTGAAGATAGTGTCGCTGGGTTTAAAGATTCGGTTGCTGGGTTTGAAGATTCTGTCGCTGGGTTTGAAGATTCGGTGGCTGGGTTTGAAGATAGTGTCGATGGGTTTGAAGATTCTGTCGCTGGGTTTGAAGATTCGGTGGCTGGGTTTGAAGATAGTGTCGCTGGGTTTGAAGATTCTGTCGCTGGGTTTGAAGATTCGGTGGCTGGGTTTGAAGATTCTGTCGCTGGGTTTGAAGATTCGGTCGCTGGGTTTGAAGATTCGGTGGCTGGGTTTGAAGATTCTGTCGCTGGGTTTGAAGATTCGGTTTTTGGGTTTGAAGATTCGATCGCTGGGTTTTAAGATTCGGTCTCTGGAGCGGGGTTGCTGGTCGAAACCGCTCCGGTGAACCTCATGCGAGTCCACGTTTGTCTACCGATTTCGACTCTATCGACTATTCTCTACTTATCAAGTCTGGTAGATTTCGTCGATTGAATCTCATGTATGGCGTCCATTTGTCACCTGGTGTTGTGTTAATTATTATTTGTCACCTGGATTGTTAGATTTATGCAGGATCAAGTTTTACCTGTCATTTTACATCGAGTGCTTTTTTCTTGTCAGACGAATAATTGTAATCCTGTTTGTCACATCAATAATTGTTAGCTATTTGTCAGTGTGTCACGTTATGCAGATTCGTCTATATAGGATAAATATAGGATCAGAGACATTCCGAATCATCTGTCTTTCTATCGGCATTGCGTTGATGTTGTAACTTAAAGAGCAGCGGGAGAGGTAATATTTAAAAAATAAATAAATATTCGGCTATTGTTTTAGCGCATTTTATTTGTGCTGCTTTCTTGAACTGCATGGCATTAGACTACAAAAGTTGCATTGTATTTCCTATACTGTATATACAAGATTACGTCATGTATGAATGTATAAATTAATATGCAGCATGTTCTTCAGGTCAAATGCAAAAGCTCAAAGCATCATAGGAAGGTAGACGTTGTTAATCTTGTGTTAAAACTGAATGTCTTGCGTTAGTGTTGCATGGCATGTCGTGCACGTTTAGTGTCGAGTTTTGTGTGATTTTAACCGTATAGTCGTTTGTAGGGCATTTACTGAGGATGTATAGACTATAATGTGTAATTTGAAGCAACGGTGATGTATTTATTAAAAATATTATGCGAATTGATGCGCAATAGCGTGAAAGGTATAGGCTAAGTGTACATGTATAACGTTGTATTGTATAATTAATTACTTGGAAGTATTATGTCATGGGAGTATTTTAGGAGTGGTTTTACATGTTTGACCCACAGAAATAAATGAATTATTGCTATTTAAAAACCAAAAATGTAGAAAATACGATCATTTTCAATGCAATCCCCGAAAACTAAAAATCCCATAGGAATTGTCTCCATGCAAATACTCTGCACTGGTGAGATATAGCCTAAATTAATGTCAGCACAATCATGATGTATATCCTTTACAGACGTCCGTTCTCGGCTGAATCTTAACACGGCAATTATTGTTGAAACAAGGCAGATGCTGACCAAGCTTGATAACTTTTTGAGCTGAATTGTTCCTTTTCTTAAGAGAACGTATAACACTCTTAATCTGCACTGGTTCACAATTATATCCTCACGTTCCTGGGCATATAGGACAGTCAATTTGCTCCTGCTACTATTATCGTTAGGCAGTAAAGAGTCCGAAAGGCGCTTCTATTTCTCTGCAATGTCTTCAAGTCTACCGCTAATGGTTAATGCGATTACATGCAGTGCTATGAGGTCAAAACGTGGATTTCATTGTGGTGGCATAAGCTTACTTCTCTTTCGAACAGTCTTTAGCCGCCTACATTTCGAGCCCTGAGAGGCAGAGCTGCTGCACTTCGCATGCCTTGAAACGCATACATGTTCCCTAGAGCTTACACCCTGGAAAGCAGACGTCGGCAGTTTTATCTGTAAGATGTGCTACAAATGTTACATTGGCAAAATGCAATGAAAAGATTGAAGTAACCTGCAAGTCTTCTCCACGGTGTATGAACCCATGCTGAAGGTATACATGTAAAAGGCTAAACATCAGTATACTTGTAATCCAAAATGTATCCGTTCATTATAATAGTCTGATCTGAAAAGGACGCACCCCGATTAGGATGAAAACGTGAAAAGAATGTACTTATGACTCGCAGCATGTTCACTCTCTTCCCCTTCTTCTTCTTCCCTGCATTCTTCCGCTTCCAGTATAAGTGGATTACACTCAGATGTTCGTAGAACGGGACTCTCAGAATCTCTGTCCGTCACTACCGCCATTCCCGGCCTGACATTATGACTCCCGCAGGTCTGTCTGTACCACGATCCCTCCCTGCTCAGCTTTGCGATACTTTCGACGTCTTCAGCTCCAGTAGGGTCTACGGCCGTTTCGTCATTGGATCGCGTTGGCAAACTGATACATCGACCTCGTGACCCAGCTATATCCCTGGACGCTGGTGGCCTTTCCAGACCTTCACCAGCAAGTGACGCCGCATTTCCCGCAATGCACCGCTGCAACTCAGGCGGTGTGTTGACGAAATAGTTTCCCATTTCGCTGATGATCGCTGTTGGTCCAATGAGACGGATCGGGGTGTCCGAGTAGCCTCTGGTGTTCCGCGTCAGATATAGTTTATCGCCTGTTGTGGACAGAGGCGATCCGTGAGGGCTCATCAGTGAAATGCACCACACTCTGCGCCTGCTAAATAAAGAAACTTTGTGTCACACGTTGTTTGATGCATGCTCCAAATTACAGAGACATGCTAAATAAGTACTGGTACATAATCTTAGAGAAGTAATTGTTCAAGGGTTTCTCATTGTTTGTAAACACGCTGTTGATTGTTCCTTTGATTTTTAGATAAGTTCTGTAAACATTGTTATCTTTGTATTTATTAATAAGAAATAAATTATTACTGCAAAGTGTTTCTGATGATAACTTATTAATACTTTGTAAAGCATTGTAAGTCTATCTGTCAGTAGCACAAGTCAGACTATTGGTTTTTATAATTAGAAAGCGCGAATGGAATGTCATATCATACAAGGCATTTCTTATCTAAAGATTGAAAATCTTTAGACTGTTAGCTACAGCTATTAGCATGGTCGGAATTCATCAGTGGCTAGGGGGGGGGCTAAGCCCCCACCCCGAGAAGACCCAGATTAATTTTCTACCGTGTAAATGGTATCTTTTCCCGGGCTTAGCCCCCCCCGCAAGAAGGCTTTAGCCCCTCCAAGAACGGAAACCAAACTCTGCCCATGGCTATTAGTTCAGTAATGTTGCTAAGAGAACAAGGTCATCAAACGGTCGCCTTGATGTCCGGTGACACGAAACGGAGTATCCCCCCTGAAAGCTATCCGGGGGGATGAATTAATCTATCCCCCCGGATGGAATTAACCGGTCTATACTATCTGGGGGGATAAACCATTCTATCCCCTTTTTTGAAAAATGCGCATAATAAAAAAATTTATGCTGTAATCAAAATTTGAAGTGACTCTAATTGTCTTAAGTGTCCTAAGCAATGCTCAGATAAAGGCAACTCGAATTTATTTAGTGACTCTGAGTGTTCTTAAGTGTTTTAAATGTTTTAAACGCTGTAAAAACAGGGCAAAACAAATTATCTAGTAGGAATAAACATACCTGTTAGTGTCATTGTTCAAAACAAAGCAGTTGAAAATTAATTTGCACAAAAAATACACGCGGAAGCGGTTTTTTCGACTTTTTTAAATTTGGGGGGATACAATTAATACGGGGGATACTCTATTTCGTGACACCGGCGCCATGCATATGAAAAGAATCAACATCGCACTACATTGTATTACATTACAACTTCTCCTAATCCATGAAGCCGACTGTGATTACCTCTTAATGATGCTCAGGCCGGTCATTAGCACAAGAAGGCCAACCAATCCAGACGTAAACAAAACTATCACGACGTAGATACCTGTTGACAAGTAGAACAAACAAAAAGGATATAATATCCGAAGACAGGTCGAATGAACAATGCAAATCAGATAAACATGAATTAATTAACACGACAAAGAAATAAGAATGTGTACCATCTATTAAGTCACATGCCTTGGATTTCGGGTTTGAAGTATTGCCTGACATCTAAGTAGCCTGACTAAAGAGAACCAGCTTTTGATCATGAAATTTTTTAATCAAACAATACTTTAAACATACAATAAAGCAGGAACCTAACTATATTTGGCGTCGATTATTTAATATATTTATTATTTTCACTCGACAGAAATTAATCGCTTGAAATTATCTATAGCTGAACTCATACGGGTAATTAACGATTAACTTGGAGATAAATTAGTTTAATAGATAAATAGCATATTTAATTCGCTACAAATGCCAACTGAACTAACAGATATCTTACCATAGGAGATTGTGACATCCGTATTATCGATGCGCTCAGGCCAAGATAACGAATAGGAGTCTAAAGCACAGAAAATAGGAATTGTCATAAGCAGATAATTCTACTAACACAATTCTACTTAGACAAGACAGGGACCGACTGCCAATGCCTGACTGACTGACTGACTGACTAACTGACTGACTGACTGACTGACTGACCGACCGACCGGACGACCGACTGACTGACTGACCGACCGACTGACTGACCAACCGACCGACCGACTGACTGACTCACTGACTGACTGACTGACTGACTGACTGATTGACCGACTGACTGACTGACTGACTGACCGACCAACCGACTGACTGACCGACCGACCGACTGACCGACCGACCGACCGACCGACTGACTGACTGACTGACTGACCGACCGACCGACCGACCGACCGACTGACTGACTGACTGACTGACCGACCGACTGACTGACCGACCGACCGACCGACTGACCGACCGACCGACCGACTGACTGACTGACTGACTGACTGACCGACCGACCGACCGACCGACTGACTGACTGACTGACTGACCGACCGACCGACCGACCGACCGACTGACTGACTGACTGACCGACCGACCGACCGACCGACTGACTGACTGACTGACTGACCGACCGACTGACTGACCGACCGACCGACTGACCGACCGACCGACCGACTGACTGACTGACTGACCGACTGACTGACTGACTGACTGACCGACCAACCGACTGACTGACCGACCGACCGACTGACCGACCGACCGACCGACCGACCGACTGACTGACTGACTGACTGACCGACCGACCGACCGACCGACCGACTGACTGACCGACCGACTGACTGACTGACTGACTGACTGACCGACCGACCGACCGACCGACTGACTGACTGACTGACTGACTGACCGACCGACCGACTGACTGACTGACTGACTGACTGACAAAACAGTCAGACACGCATGGATAAGAACCTTAGCAGTAGGGTTATTATGATCCATAATAATTAAAGAGATCTTTGGAAATCTATTCTGATCAGATTGGATCAAATCAGATCATATTTGATCACACGGGATTAGCTTTGATCAAATGACTCAGATCATATCAGATGAGATTAGATCCGATCAGATCACAATAGATCCCGATGGATTAGATTAGATTAGATAATTGTTTACCTGGGCTGCAGTTGACTGCTTCACCGATCCACCGATCACCGATGCACGTCAGGTAATATTCCTGTCTTGAGTTGTTGCATTTGACGATCAGATGGTCGTCATATCTCAGAATCCAGGCATTGACAACAGCCACAGTCTCGGTGCAACCTTGGGCTGAGAACAAAGCAAAATGAAAGACAAACTATTCGCTTAGCATTCTATTGGTTTTATAACTTTCATTAAAAGAGGTATTTTAATGGTTTCTCTAGCTATTTACTTCACAAAGATTAGTCGAAATTACACTGAATTTTAGGAAATCATTGAGGGCCATAAATATCTTTTTTTAAACGTGGGGAGGTAACTGATCTTAAAAAATTGTGTATACTTCCCTGAAGCAACATACATATCAGGAATCGCATGCATTGCTTTATCAATGCACTGGCTGCAATCATATTCCAATGTATATGGCTTGTATGTCTTATTTCCACAACTGGGCTCAGTTCATTCATTCATTCATTCATTCATTTCAAGAATTTATATAGCGCCCCTTCAAGAAAACCACTCAGAAGCGCTAATAATAATAATGTATGAGAATTTATACACAGGATAGTCTTAAAACAAAGTTGATGTTCCTACATATGGATCGGGCTATATACCGTGATATCAATAATATGATGCAGTTTAGAATAATTTGTGGGAAAGACTTACAGTTACCGACTTTCCTTTCCTGGATTTACCATCATACCATCAACTTTACACTGCGTCATGACTGCATGCTTAACAGCGTTTATCGCTCATGATGGAAACTGTTCGTCCGCAAACTAATTATTATTTCGTAAATCGCATTTTCAAAGTTCTTCACCATTACATTGCAAAGCAATATAAAATCACATTGCATTGCAAAGCAATAATCACATTACATTGCAAAGCAATAATCACATTACATTGCAAAGCAATAATCACATTACATTGCAAAGCAATAATCACATTACATTGCAAAGCAATAATCACATTACATTGCAAAGCAATAATCACATTACATTGCAAAGCAATAATCACATTACATTGCAAAGCAATAATCACATTACATTGCAAAGCAATAATCACATTACATTGCAAAGCAATAATCACATTACATTGCAAAGCAATAATCACATTACATTGCAAAGCAATAATCACATTACATTGCAAAGCAATAATCACATTACATTGCAAAGAAATAATCACATTACATTGCAAAGCAATAATCACATTACATTGCAAAGAAATAATCACATTACATTGCAAAGCAATAATCACATTACATTGCAAAGCAATAATCACATTACATTGCAAAGAAATAATCACATTACATTGCAAAGAAATAATCACATTACATTGCAAAGAAATAATCACATAACATTGCAAAGCAATAATCACATTACATTGCAAAGCAATAATCACATTATATTCTTCTTCTTCTGGTTCTCTGCCCCTGTCCAATGTCGCCACTCTTCCCTCCGCTGGGCCTTCTCCTTTAGTCTTTGGTATCCAATCCTCGTCATCATCGTATCCAACATCATCTGTCGTGGTCTTCCTCTTGTTCTTTTTCCCTCCATTTTGCTTTCTATCACAGTTTTTACCAGGTTGTCTCCTCTCAGCGTATGCCCTATCCATTTCTTTTGTCTTTCTCTGAATGTTTTTATCATTGTTCTTTCTTCTCCAATCGTTTCCAGCACTTCCTCGTTTGTTCTATGTTCCGTCCAGCTGATCTTCTCCATTCTTCTCCAAGTCCACATTTCAAACGCTTCGATTTTCTTTATGTCCTCGGCCCATTACATTGCAAAGCAATAATCACATTACATTGCAAAGCAATAATCATTAATCACATTACATTGCAAAGCAATAATCACATTACATTGCAGAGCAATAATCACCTTCATAGCGCAGCATGAACGAACCGACGGACTTATCGGCGTTGACGGTAAACGCGATCTCCAGGCGATTAGTTACCGATGTGTAGACGAGTCTTTCACGGGTCGTTCCGCCACAGATGGTGAGGTTTCGAACCCCGGTCGCTAGAATCTCTCGCAAGACGGCGTAGACGGGGTACTGGTGATCGACGAAGGACAGTTGTCTGGCGGCCAGTTCAAGGACGTTGAAGTCGAAGAGTTCAACTCGGACGGTCTGACCCGTCTCCGCTTCGATGACCCAAGGGGTCAGACTGGTGCCGCATCCAGTCACCTCGGTCACGTGACTGGTTAAGTACCCGGATGGCAGCGAGCTGACCGGAAGTGAACCTGGTCTTTGATGACAGGGACGAGGCGGCGCTTGCACTGAATTGAAATAACACGAAATGACTCAATAATGTTGAGCATAAAACGACTTAAACGAGCACATTAAACTAGGTCAGATACGATAAAGCAAGATAATACGATGTAAAGCGATGTAACGTAAACGAAAACATTAGTAAGGCGCAAGACCGTAGCCTGGATTTGATTTGGGGGGTGTGTTTCTTCAGTTTCCCGTCCAAAAAACTGATGACCCTTTTTTAGTCATCCGGCCGAAATCCTCAGAAAATGTCACCAAATTTTCTTTCTAAGAAACTGATGACTTTTTTGTCGTCCGGCCGAAATCTTCACAAAATGTCACCAATTAATTCTTTAATTCTATTTTTTTACATTTCTCATTTCGGGGGTGTTTTCATGGATTTATTTCATGGTTTTTACATCAAATGCTCGTAAGTGCAATGCATTCTATTATTTTTTACATTTTCCATTTCGGGGGTTGTTCAAACACCCAAAACACCCCCTAGCTACGGCCTTGGGACTAAAGCGACTTAAAGCTGTGTGGGCTGCGTAAGAGAAGGGAAAGCAAGGCTATAGATGAAGAGAGGTAGCGTGCACTTTGATAGTTGAATGCGGCAAAAGGAGGATTTAGGACAACGTTTCTATTTTCTTTCCTCCTCCCTCTTTTCCTCCTCCTCCTCCGTCTTCTTCTTCTCCTTCTCCTTCTCCTTCTTCTCCTTCTATTCCTCCTCCTCTTCTTCGTCGTCCTTCCCTTTTTCCTCCTCCTCCCTCTAGTACTCCTCCTCCTCCCTCTTCGCCTTCTAGCCCTCCTCCTCTTCCTCGTCCTCCTCCTCTTCCTCGTCCTCCTCCTCTTCTTCCTCCTCCTCTTCTTCCTTCTCCTCCTCCTCAACCTCCTACACCTCCTCCTCTCGTGCACAATCAACCATCTTCCAGTACACTACACGCACAAAAGTAGTGTTCTCCTTAATCATCAACCCATCTTGGGTCCAACCTTCTCCCCGAACCGTATACAAACCGCAACGACCCAACGAACAGCGCATCCTACCTGGTACGCAGTTGTAACCGACTTCCAGGTACGGCTTGAGGTCCTCGGGGCACGGTCTCGTCTTGGCAAACATGACGTCAGGAATGGCGATCTCGCACCTGGAGCGACCCGAACAACGAGCGTCCGTCAGCTCGATGACGTCAGCCGCACATCCCACGTGACCATAGTCGTGCTTCACGCATCGGTTGAGCTTCATTCGACCGTAGTGAGCGTGAGTTATGAGAATTGCCTGACCAGCGGGACAGGAGGCGTTGAAGGCCTCCGTTTCACAGAAGGATTCAAAGACTTTGGAGGATTCTGAAGCAGAGATTGCTTGGATGTTAGAATCTATTTCGTATGCATCAGCATCGTCAGCATCGTTATTGTTATAACTATAATAGTTGCCAGTAGTCGGTGTGTATGTTCTAGAATTTCTACCTCTGACCTCAACCTTGCTCATGTTTTCACTGAATTAAGCAGGACAGATAATTACCATTATAGTTATTTCAGTGAGTTTCACATGATCAGAGTGGCCATAAAAATAATAAATAATCTCAGTTCATCACCCTATCTTCCTCCGCTGCTTCTTCTTCTTCTTCTTCTTCTTCTTCTTCTTCTTCTTCTTCTTCTTCTTCTTTTTCTTCTTCTTCTTCTTCTTCTTCTTCTTTGTTTCATTATTTTTCACTTGCAACTTCTCCATCTTTTCTTCTTCCTCTTCTCTTCTTCTTCCTCCATAATTTCTTCTGCTTTTGCTTCTCCCTCTTCCTCTTCTTCTTCCTCTTCTTCTTCTTCATCTTCTTCTTCTTCTTCCTGCTTTTCAGGTTCTTCCTCGTTATCTTTTCCCACTTATTCCTCCTCCACAACCACTTCCTCTTGTTGTTCTTCTTCATCATCGTCATCATCATCTTCTTCTTCTTCTCCCTCCTCTTCTTCTTCTTCTTCTGTTTCTTCTTCTTCTTTTTCTTCTTCTTCTTCTTCTCCTTCTTCTTCATTATCATCATCAACTCATTCATCTTCTTTTTCTTCATCTATATCTTCTTTTTCTGCTGCAGTAGCAGAAGCAGCAGCAGCAGCTCTAGCATTCCAAGAGTAGGAGAACATATTTATGTCCTATATACGTGGACTGGCAGCAAATTTTAAATTATACATCTACCATCGAACAGGAACTAAACCCTAGCGCAGCAATCCGAGTAATGAAAAGTTTTTCAATCGGCAAAGACCCTTTTGCACCGCCATAGAAGCTTGTACCACGATGGCAGATTGCATAATTTGTATTGCGCCAGACTAAACGTTCACAAAAGCCGAAATTTGAATGCTAATGACACCCATTATATTTACATACAGTCGAATAAGGCATCTTTAAGGACCGCATTTGGATAGGAACGACATATTTATGTATGCCCACGCTCAGATGTTTTAATAAAGGAACATTAAAAGGTCCACATTCGTACATAAATACATAATTAACATGCATACATGCAAAAATGCAAGGCATTTTATACCGCCTTTTACAACCTATCAAAGTCCGCGAGGTCTTATTACATCAAAGATCGTCTGGGATCGTCTACTGAACCTCAGCTGCAGTCTTCTGCAGTCTTCTAAATCGTGGATCTTAGATCATAGGCCAATTGTCCCGACGCCCTTTCTGCTCGAATGAGGGCGCTCGCATTCAGAACCGGAAACGATGGCTGTAAATCGGACTTAGCCTCTGTCCGATTACACCGAATTAACGGTCGCCGCCATTTTAAGTCAACTGCGCTGCATCGAAACGACGGCTCAACCAAGGAGGACTGCTTCAGAACGGCAGATAAACGCCGCTCGATTTATTGCATGTATAATAGTTGTATACGACTGTACGTGTATGACGTAGCCATGGACGGCGGGTAGGACATTCGTTGATTGGTTGATTCGTTGGTTGGTTGATTGATTGGTTGGTTGATTGGTTGATTGGTTGATTGATTGATTGATTGATCGATTGATTGATTGATTGTTTGATTGGTTGATTGACTGCCTAACTGACTGATTGATTGATTGATTGATTGATTGATTGATCGACTGATCGACTGATCGACTGATTGACTGATTGACTGATTGATTTGTTGACTAATTGATTGGTTTGTTTGCTGATTGGCTGGATAGTTAGGCTAACTGGTTAGCTGGTTGGATGGGTGGATGATTTTTTATGTTGATAGATCGATTCTTTAATTCATTAACTCATTCGTTCATTCACAATTGTAGGTTATCCCAAAATTCTAAAGCGCCACTGAAAAGACAGTCGTAGGGCACCAGCTTATTCACGAGCGCAACGTCAAGTCAGAGTATTTGCGCAACGATCTGTCCGTAAAAGATCTGAGGCAAGTTTCCCGAGGGTCAGTGGGGTTGAGTAGATTTCGAGTTGTGTGTCTCGCTTAGGTCGTGAATTGGAATTAAGGCGGGAAATCAGATGAGTCGCCGGAATAAGGGTTCTTCAAAAAGGAAGGACTTTAGTTTCAAGTGGAAAGCCCGTGTGGTGTTATGGGTAGAGGATCCTCACGAGGAATGTTGGCGTCGAGGATACACAGACAGGAGACAGAATTGCTGATGACCAATGGCATGGACATTATTGGACAAGTAGGCCTAGACAAGTAGAGTGCGTGATGTGGTTTATTGAAGCTGTCATTATTATAGGGCTGAGGGATTACTAAGAAGCAGGTCATCGATTTATCGGAGAAGACAATTTGTCCAGTTAACTTATACATAGAAAGAGAAGATTGGAGATTTGAACGGCTTTCTCTCGTTCATCTGTTCACCTGTTCATCTGTTTCTTCACCTGTTCGTTAATTCGTTTGTTCGTTTATTGCAATTGCCGTCGTTCATAAAATTATCTAGCAACATTATGTCGATAAATTATTCATACTGCCACTTGCTTAAACCGCGATCTATTACATAATGTTACTGTTGCAATAATTTGCATAGCGCATTCAAAAACGTTTTACAGTTTGATATAATAAAATCAACGTAAACCAATAATGGTATTACACCGATTGCTTGGACAGTAACTCATCCATCGGCTGTTTTACAGCAGTCCACGAGAACGGCATTCGCATCGAATTACGGATGTCTATGAGTCGATTCCTGATCCTACAGCGGGATGGGAACTTGGGAAGGGTTATGGACGGGCACGAAATGGCAATGGGGGGGTAGAGGGGAGACAAGGATCGTCAAGCTATCAGCTGATATCCCGGCCGATGAACAGTTATTAATTATCTGTCAATGGAATTATTCGGCTTTCGTCGGCTTTCGTCGGCGAACAGCGGCGCAAGAAGGATGGCGAGAAATCGCCAGAGCGTGACGGTGCCTTCTAATTTCATGGTCGAAGGATGTGGCATAAGTGAAGAGGCGAAAGGGTCGAGAGGAGAAGACGTCTTCATGTCTCCAGGGTATCGTCCGTCGACCAAATATCTTCGGAAATTATGACGTATGCGTCGACAGAAGTCGGGCGCGGTCGGTCGTTTCCGTAAGCCGTCGGTATTCGTCGTTGTTGGTCGGAGCAGCCATGCACGTCGATGTGGAACGAGGTAGAGTAATGACCCCCCGCAGGATGCTGCAACCTATTCGCTGAGGCAAAGTGCGAACATGGCAAGAGTGACGTTGCCGGAAACCTGCCAGACTTACATGTAACTGTCTATAGTAAGAAATCACAGCCACTGTGGCCCTCACACTTAGAAGCAATGTCTGTTAACAGAAGACACTGATTGAGGCACAGTAATGTTGGACATCAATTGTCTAGCAATGAAGTAATTATGCCTACAGCCATGCAAGGAATTGGCCTTATAATGGAATTGAACACAAATGTGAGAACAAGTTGCAAGAGCATCAGGTCAGAAATACACTTGGTTTGAGTCACACCAAGTTACATTAACACCAACACTAACACTAACCTGGTTATACAGCGACATCAGGCTGCAATGATACTCGGCTTTTGATGCCGTTATCGCCTTAGACACCTTAGTGTGTGCTATTATCATAATTGTACGAACGAGACTCTTTATGTTTTTCTATAAAGCTGAACTTTTCGAACAAGTTAAGTAAAGATATATTAGATATTACTTTTTAAGAACTTGGACCAACAGTGGTTTATCGATAATACTGCTCTCAGGCTCAGCAGAAACTATGATATTTTAAAGAGGTCGTTGTTAGGCTGTGACGGTCGAATAATTCATGTTCTGCACTAAATTGCAAATTCTGGATATTTTATAACCCAGTCAAGGTATTCTCCACCCCCTTCTGAGCGACATCCGTGGCAGTGCTCAACGTGTTCACAGACCATTAACTATATTATACGGCTTTACGTCTGGGAATAGAACCTCCGTGTTTCAAGTGAATTGCGCGATGTGTGTCTGAGTGCAGTTAGTGGAGGAAGTTCTTTGTGCCTTCCTTATAATATTGCTGCCGTTGCATTTGCGCTTCAACCAAAATCCACCAACCCCGACCAGTTCCTTTAAATGGTTTTTTTTCTGACGAGGCTCTATACTGCAGAGACGTGTTAACCGGCGGTATATCTGTGGTTCAATAGAGACGTGTTAACAACTGTGGTTCCATAAAAATGTGTCATCCGACGTTTCTTGAGGGGCCATACAGAAGTGCTAATTAATCTGTTTGCTTTGATTTGAAATATAGGCCTACAGATTTGCCTTTGCAGGGTACAAATACGGAGAAGACTATAGTCCCTCTAGGTCAGCGGTTCTCAACCTTTTCACACTCATGGACCCCTTTTTAATTTTTTGTCCCGGTCACGGACCCCCACCGAAATTTGGCGCATTATTGTGACTGTGCGACTCTATAATCCTATAAAATAGTAGGCCTACATGTATGCTATACTATAGCATAGGCCTATATATACCCCTGCACTCCTGTAGCACAAATTTTATATTACATATAAGATTATATAAAATTTTGTAGAAAAAAAACTGTATTTTATTTCAATGTAAGCTTTGGGCATGCATATTCAAGCACAGCTTATCTGCTCGAGACACTCATGCATCAAGCTAACTCTTGCATGGATGCAACGTACATCTTCAATGTAGGCCTAATGCCATTTTTAATAGTCACTTCAATGACTTGATTCAATTCCGATGTTGGTAAATTCCACGAATCAAAGTTTGCAAGAAACTGACTGGAAGTCATCGAAAAACTGTGAAAGTTCAAATTACCGAATTAGAAGTTGAACTGATCCATCTATGATTGACCGAGAATTAAATTAACAAATTTTGGTTGATTGATCCTAGCATTTCCTTATTTTTAGGCCTAGGCCTATGTGAATTCATGCACTTGATCAAATGTGTCAAAGTTATGTACCACTATCCGTTTTGCGCCAGATATCAGTTGGGTTTTTTAAAGGCAGACACTTTATCACTAAGGGTGATTAGATTTGTCTGCATCACTTGCGTAGAGGAATTCAGTTTATTAAGAAATGCCAGCCAGGTAAGCCAAAGTTGAAACTCATGAGTTGTTTATTCAAACTCTCTCGAAAGCATCCCGAAATCTAGAGTCGGTTACAAACAGATCCATCTAAAACAAATGAATTTGTCATTAATCAGCGTATATTATTGCCGGTGGTTTTCATGTCGCCACTGAAAAGGAGAAATATTGAAAAATTGACAAAGATTTATCTGTTTCTATGTTTTAAACTAAGAAATATATAATTTTCAGGACTTGCTCGCGGACCCCCAGGCAGATGGCCGCGGACCCCCAGGGGTCCGCGGACCCCCGGTTGAGAACCGCTGCTCTAGGTAATAAAGTTTTCTCTCTCATATTGCCAGGTTATATCACTAGCCTATATACTCTGTGCATGGGTTATTTTAACGTGCAGCTGGACACAAAGTGTGTAGTTGGGAAAGAGATTTGTGCAGTTGAAAATCAGATCTTGTGCAGTTACTTTTTGCCTAGTTGCGTGAACCGACGAGAAGTTAGTGGTAAAAAGTTGGACACAAACATGATAGCAACAGCCCAAAGTGAACATCTTTGAGGCGGTTTATTGGTGATATTTATGTTCAGGAAAAGAGCAGGCCTGTTGAAATTTGGCGTGAACTATAATAGATAATGGTGATTAGCCTACATGCAGTTTTCAAGCCAATCATAAGACCGATACGGCGAAGCTCACCCGTGTGCATGAAGTAAGAGCGGGGGAAATGGGTGATGTAATCGAAGACAAGGTTCTGCTAAAAATCACACATAGGCTGCAGACAGAAGAATTTGCAGTAAGCTAAATGTATGGGCGGATGCAGATTCAAGGCCTGCTGTAGTTTGATATCCTGATAAAGTTGTAAAGGCCGGGGTTATCCTTCATACCATAAATGACAACTTCTTGGCCATCGTAGTCTACTTTCTCCTGCTTTTGCCGCTTACTCTGACAAGCTGAAGCAGGAAGGGTTTACTGTCAATACCGCGCACACAATACCGCGCACACAATACCGCGCACACAATACCGCGATTTTCACTACCGCCGCACCCTCAATACCGCGCACGATCGTTACCGCGCACGATCGTTATTGCGTTTGTTTGCGAATTTGTTCAATCCAGCTTCTATTTCATACCTAGAAATACCTTCATCCAGCTTCTATTTCTCGCTCGTTATTTTCGTCAATCCAGCTTCTATTTCAGACATAGAAAATTCATCCAGCAGATTCCAGCTCTTATTTTTCATGCTTTACTTTTGTCATTTGAGCTTCTATTTCACCTGTAAAAAACCATCATCCAGATTCCATATCTCTTGCGTTTTTCATCAATCCAACCTCCAGTCCACCTCTAAAAAAACTTTCGTCCGGCTTCCATTTCTCAATGCGTCACAATCGGATTGACGAAAATAAGGCATGAGAAATAAAAGCAGGATGAAGGTATTTATAGGTCTGAAATAGAAGCTGGATTGACGAAAATAAACCATGAGAAATGGAAGCAGGGTGAGAGTATTTTTATATATGAAATAGAAGCTGGATTGACGAGAGTATCGAGCGAGAAATAGAAGCTTGATGAACCGAACATGTGCACCCTCGAACGATAAAATACGGAAACAAATGCGGTAACGGTCGTGCGCGGTAACGATCGTGCGCGGTATTGAAGGTGCGCGGTATTGAAGGTGCGCGGTATTGAAAATCGCGGTATTGTGTGCGCGGTATTGTGTGCACGGTATTGTGTGCGCGGTATTGACCGGATACCAGCAGGAAGGGATGTAGACAGTCAGACGCATAAAGCAAAATATAATTTATAGTCTACTATAATATAACAACCAAGGTATCTAACTGAAGACAGGCGATGAAAAGAAATAATTAATCAGGCAGCCATCCAGACTGAGCTAGCCTTTCAGCCACACAGGCTATCCAATACATACATACATGATGCAGGATTGTAGGTCAATGCATACTCAAATTTTCTTCCAAATTCTCCATTATATCCCCATATTACACGCACCCGTTTTGAGTTTATGTGATCCCATCCAAAAATCACCATCCTCAGAATCTGAAAGATGCACGTAGGCCTATGTTGTTGAACTATAGCTAGCATCTCGCACAGGGGTGTAAACTTAGATGGGATAGGATCGAGGAACGGAACCCGGAACTTGTGGTGGTGACGGAGATGCTTAGCTTATATCCCCAAATATTTCAGAAATATTATCACAAACATTATTATAGATTTCTACGGTGTTAGCCACTGCTTATCCATAATTATCAACAGGCCCGGCCCTAGGGTTTGCGGGGCCCAAGGCAGTATCATGTCCTCAAGCATAAATTTTACGCAGTTGATTTCCTGTCAATACGGTCCTGGTGGGGGAGTCACCTAAGATGGACACTTAACGTTGTTTCACAAATTTCTGTTGAGCTACATGTAATAGAACTTTTATTAGGCCTATAAGCCACACTGATGTGGATTATTCATATTTGACTTCCAAATGATGCATGCAAAAATAATAGCAATTTTCCAAAAAAGCGATATTATTGCAGTGTTTAATCTAGTCCCCCTCCTCTGGGGGGGGAATTGGGGTTTCTGGGGGGAGACATTTGAACGTCCAAAGGACGCTCGTGAGGCGCGTAGCACCGAGAGGGGGAGGGGTATGGGGAGGGGTATGCGCCCCTCTCCATCAGAATTTTTTTGGATTTCCACATTGCAATGGCAGCATTTTAAGGGGTCATCTTAACAAAACAGCTGTACTGTTTCAGTGACCCATTAGAAAATTTTTGGATTTCCACATTTCAATGGCAGCATTTTAAGGGGTCAGCTTAACAAAATAGCTGTACTGTTTCAGTGACCCATTAGAAACTTTTTGGATTTCCACATTGCAATGGCAGCATTTTAAGGGGTCAGCTTAACAAAATAGCTGTACTGTTTCAGTGACCCATTAGAAACTTTTTGGATTTCCACATTGCAATGGCAGCATTTTAAGGGGTCAGCTTAACAAAATCGCTGTACTTTTTCAGTGACCCATTAGAAACTTTTTGAATTTTCACATTGCAATGGCAGCATTTTATCGTGACGTCTTGACAAAATAGCTGTACTTTTTCAGTGACTTATTAGAAACTTTTTGAATTTCCACATTGCAATGGCTGCATTTTAAGGTGTCATCTTAAAATGATAGTATCATATATTATAATAGTAAAATGATGTCATTATAATCATATAATAAATAAATAATATCACGGTATATTGTAACACTTCATGTAAAACAATGATGAAAGCAGTAACTGAAAACCAATATTTCGTCAAATTTTTCTGGGGGGGGAAATGTCACTCCTGGGGGGGAACTTTCCCCCCCAGAGACGTCTAGATTAAACACTGATATTATTGTCATTAGAAACAATTACTAACATGTCCCAACTTAAGCAACTATGTCCATAGGATAAGACAATAATCTCCATAATGTCGGATTGGGAAAATTTAATAATGTTAAATAGCATCATCGAACATGAAAATTTTCAATTAGCGTATCAATCAAATCAAGACAGTTGCTTGGTAGAGTCTAATACTCTTGACAGTGGTTTCCTGATGCCTTCCTCTGCGAATAGCGGCAGCAATAGGTGTGTCCCTTCTTATGAAGCGTTCCATTTTAGATGGCTTTCCCTACTCCCTTATGTAGGCCTAGGCTTTTATCTAAGTAATACAAATTCATCAGCGCCCGCACTTAGAGGCAAGAGAGGCCCGCCCCGATAATTGATAATTTTCAACAACTTAGGCCTACGGTTTGGTTTTTGACAAATTTCTTTGCAACAGAGCACTAAATCACTAATTATGCTAATTATTCACGAAATAAATTTACATTATTTTAGACACCTTTCTGAAAATATCAATGTTCTAAATTTCCTGCTTTGCATTTTCTAAGCTCTTGCTAAAAATGTCACCACATCATTGTGTGTTGCCCTCTCCTGCAAAAATGTATGCGGACGTCCATTTGCACATTTGAAGCAAAATGAGTTAATTACGATTTTCGGGAGAAAATTCTGCACTCAGGTCTAGGTTAAGAAAGTAGGCTAGCTGTGAAGATGTTTCGTTCTTTCAAAATCACCCTGTCACATTCACGTGGCAAATTGACTGCAAGCATAAGCTTAGTTGTTATGCGACGAAACCATTGTCAATCTCGACAAAGAAAAAATTATAGCCAGCAGCGCGGGGCCCCTGGAAGCGCGGGGCCCAAGGCGGCTGCCTCGCTCGCCTTGCCCTAAGGCCGGGCCTGATTATCAATTTTGATACAGATGACAGCCTAAACTGCTTGTGTAAATTTAAAAAAAATAAGACACTGCAGGTATAGGGGGAATTATTCAAGTCTTAAACCAGTACGTCTCTGAGTACCAAATTATGATTGAATTTGTCAAGGTAACAGCCTAAAATGCTATTACAACAGTGGGCAAATGACTTTTTCTCAAACAATGGCCGAGAAAAGAAAATTATGAGTAATTTATTCAAATGACAGCTTTAAATGCCAGATTAACAGCGTGCAAATGAAAAAATTAAACAATAAGGAGGCGACTCTCTCAACTCTAAAAACCATAGCTGTCAGCATTTAAAAAGAGCAATTTTGTTCAGCTGACAGTTACAGTGTGGAAATTCAGAAATGTAAACAATGGGAGGGGCATTTATTGAAGTCTCAAACCATGCCTTTTGGCGTGAAATTTGTGAGCAATTTTTTAAGATCAAAGTCTAAAAGTTGCCATTATAATGTTGTAAAAAATATTTAAACAATGGGACGGGACACTTATTAAAGTCCTAAACCATGACTATCAGCACAGAAATGATGAGCAGCCTCGCTAAATTACAACTTAGAATACCACCAGTGCAGTGTGGAAATTAAACAAAATTCGAAAATGGGATTGGTGCATCACCTTCCAAAACCCCTACCCAGCTAGGTGCTCGTGCATTGGAAATTATTGTCCTTCGGTCGCTCGTTCGTTTCCAAAAACCCAGGGTCAAGTCTGTGGCTATGTTCACACACACATTCTGGTTCTCATGAATTAATGACAGCAGAACTTGTAGCATATAAAATGTTCAGCAGTCGTACCCTAAGCCAAGTCATGGTGTGGTAAAATATCATTTACATGTAGATCGGCGACGCGGCTCTTGGTTAAAACTGCTATTAGCCTAAACAGTACATATTCGTGTTGATGTGGGTGTCAGCATAGGCCTATCGATCAATAATGACCATTTGGGAGGTTTGCTAATGATATTTTTCGGTCTTACATCGTATTTTGCAGTTAGTGGGTTATATTTTATACAAAATTTGAAATTAGCTCAAATATTTTATTTCTTGGGGAAATATCTCATCTTGTCTGCTAGCTTTAGCTTTAGCAAACAATATCATGTTAATCTTAATGACCAGGGTTTCAGAGCAGAAAAGCAACATTTAGACGTACCCTTACATAGGCCTACTAGCGAAACTTTGGAAGTGTCCAGGAACATAGGACCATTTAACTTTATTACACTTAACAATCTGAGCTATTTCCAATTCCAGCAACAGCAGAGGACCAGTAAGGGATCTGTAAGGGATCTCTAGTCGATCAAGGATACTGAAAAGTCTAAACGTCTAAGAACGTCTAGCTGATTTCATTCGTTAATTCATTTGGAGATTTTGCCATGATGAACTTTGAGTCAAACATTGTCATAACAATTGATTTTGATCTTTAATATGAATTTTTATAAAGTCGGAAAATCTTAATATTCAAACATCTAAAGCTCCAGTCGAAGGCCAAGCGCAAAGCACCAGCTTAATAACGAGCGCTCACCAAAAGCTGCTTCAGCTTTGGGGGGACAAATCCCTGGTCAAGGACTTTCTTATGTCCAGTCTCAAAATACGTCATTTATGTGCAGTTGAGAAAATTCCTTAAAATAACCCCTGACTCTGTGCATGTATTTTATATCTTATAATTATTTCAAAACAATAAATAAATGAATATATTATAAGCGTGAATTAACTAATACCAATAGCAAAGTGAAATACGTTTTTCACACTCACCCGCTTCAATGGTTCCTTTCAGAGTCGTGCTCAGATGAGACGAACAAAACCAAAACCAGAGGCTCAGAAACAATGTTTGATCCTGTAGTACTGTCATCTCTTGACTAATAACCTGAAATGCTCTTTCGAATGAGTCTACTAGATAGTCGACTGCAACACGCGACCGGATTTTTCGTGATGGAACAGAAGTCCTCGGACATTAAGTAATCTATAAACAAGCAACCTATATAACAGTAAGCTTAGATGAGTAATTTGCTCGACTTCGCAAGTTGAGTCGTGTGATCCTGCATTATATATAACTGATGAATCATGGTAAAACTGCAACAATGCTCCAGGGGCGGCAGTCACGACATACGTGTATCTCATACTCTAGGCATAAACATGGTCTACATCCGAATAACGATTTAAAACGGTAGTCATGGGTCAGACGTAAACCTTTGCTCTGCGAGTAACGCTACGCCCATTTTCGGGCAGGTGTAAGTCTCTACTCCCTAAGATGGCGGTTGTTTATGACTCGAAACTCGTTGCATTCGACCACACTTTACATGTCAAAACGTGTTTAAAACGTCTGCAATGAACTCGTATCATTCGTCGACGGCGAACATCATAACTGGCTTTTATTTTCGCCGTCACAAAATATTAAAATTTGGCTAAATACCATAGTAAATTGCATTCGAAGTGCCGCGTTACAGTCGGCCTACCAAATCGTGGGTCGCTCACCTAACGCAGCGACCCTTTTATCTGTTGTAACCAGTTTGTTCTACTGACAACTTGCATGTAATGTAATGTAAATCTTCGAGAAGAGATCAAACTCCACAATAAATCAAACGCATGCCACGTAAAATTGGACAGTTCGAGAAACCTACATTCGAAGCGCCGCGTCATGGTAGCAATACCAATTTGTGGGTCGCTTACCTAACGTAGCGGCCCTTTTATCTGTTGTAAATAGTATGTTCTACCGACAGCCTGCATATTAAACTCCACAATAAATCAAACGCATGCCACGTGAAAATAGACAGTTCGAGAAACTAACAAGAAATAGCTCCTTTAATAATTTTAATTCGGCGACCACTATCTGAAACCGGTTACGGTTTCATCAGATTCTATCCCCACATCACCGTTCTATTCAAAATCTTTTCAACTTTCTCGCTATGTAATTTTCTTCCTATAAGCTTACCTTTGTAAATAACGTTCACTCAAATAATTATTATTTTCTCTTATCAAGCCTCGTAATTTTTTGTATTTAGACTATATTAAATGTGCACCGTTTTGCTTTGCGGCCGTCTATCCACTTGCTTACTTATCGTCGGAAACAACTGGATATAAATATAGTAAGTAGGCTGTGCGCGTGCGCGATACCCTAGAAATCTATAACCACCGCTTTAGTCAGATGAATAGCTAATCCAACGTCTACGCTTGCTCATGACTACCATACAAGAGTAAAACATATCACAAGAATACTTATGACCTAGAGTAGCCTTTAAGTGCGGCGCACAGTACACGTATGTCGTGACTGCCGGCCCAGGCGTCTAAACAGAATTGACTGTCCGATTTCATGGATATATAATCTGTAGTAATTTTATCAATTTCTTTAAAATTTGCCAAGGTTATTTCATGCAGTACTATCATGTAATGTCGTGTCATTGCATGTCAAGTTGTGTCATGTCATGTCATGTTACGTTATGTTATGTCATGTTGTGTGTGTGTGCTAAATTATGTCATGTGATGTCATGTTATGCTACGTTTTGTGCTGTTATGTCATGTTCTGTTATGTCATGTCATTGCATGTCTGGTCATGTTATGTCATGTCACGTTATGCTATATTAAGTCATGTTGTGTCATGCTATAGATGCAGAAACAATGTTGAATCCTGTAGTACTGTCATCTACATGTACTAACTAATAACCTGATATGCTCTATCGATGGAGTCTATTAATTGAGAGAGTCGTGTTGTGTTGTGCAATGTTATGTCGTGTCATGTCATGTTATGCTATGTCATGGCATGTCATGTTATGCCATGTCATGTTATGTCATATCATGTCATGTTGCTATGTTATGTTATGTCATGTCATGTCATGTTTTTATGTTATGTCATGTCATGTCTTGTAATGTTATGTTATGTTATGTCATGTTATGTCTTATATCATCTCATGTTGTTATGTTATGTCATGTCATGTCATGTAATATTATGTTATGTTATGTCATGTTATGCTATGCCATGGTATGCCACGCCATGCTATGTCACGCTATGTTGTGCTCTACTAGAATAGTGTTTATACGCATCGAGTCAACTCTTATCTGACGCCGTCCGACGTGCCAGTGGTGAGCATCGCAGGGACTCACCAGCATCAGTCGGTCGGTCGGTCGATGCTAGGTCGGACGACGGTGATGGCGTTGACGGTCGACTGCGTCCGAGAGAGACGACGAGTGAGTGGAGCAATCCCTGTGAATTCAGCTGATGGCCGTGTAGCCTATGGGTCCTTTCAAGGAAATAGGTCTACAACTCTACATGTATGTGATTCGTACACACTAGACAGATTGACTGTCAAGTTGAGGAACTCGCCGATGACTGTATATATATAAAAATGGGTCGACTTAATTGCAGGTGGTGACAACAGACGAGACAGGAAAGGCAGGGGAAATCGAATTAATTGGATAGGATCGCCTAACAATTAATAATAATAATAATAATAATCATAATAATAATAATAATAATAATAATAATAATAATAACAATAATAATAATAATAATATATACTATAAATAATTATTATAAAAGAAATCATCATCGTCATCATCATTATCATCATCATTATCATCATCATCATCATCATCATCATCATCATAATCAACAACAACATAATTACGAAAATTACAGTAGGCCTAGAGATAAAATGTTTGTTGGATCGAGTCATGTGCAATATATCACATTATATTCAGTGGCAGCATATATTTCAACCCAAATCTATAGCACGAACGAAAAGACTCGATTGACTCAAGTTATTCTTTCATATATAATCGCATGTTAGGCCTACTGACAGGAAGTATAAGTTAAACAATAACAGTAGTTGGATAATAGCGTATCTAGCCTACTTAAATACAGATGGCATAATATAATGGTGCATACTTCTACACGTAATCTGTTATCAGTTAATTAAATAATTGATACGATGAGATAATCACATTAATAATTAATTGCGGTTCGTATACATGTATATATATATACATTATATACATGTGTATATTATACATTATATACATGTATATATCGACAGGATGTTTGTGGTCTTGATCATGTCGCAGATGATGATCAAAATGCTGACTATAGTAGTCTACGTAAAGAACACGAATAAGGTGATAATGATGATCATGATTATCAAAATAAACGTAGAGAGTATTATAGAAGTCGAGAAAGTGCAATCGGTCGAACATCGATCGAAATGGCGCCGTTGCACTCTACTTTAAGTCAACAAGCGCGATGCTATTATTACTCGGACTCTCTTCTTTGTTGATAGAATTGATTTCCGCCTCCTCCTGTTCACTGATCGGCAGGATTTTGGAAGACCGAAGCGCTCCAGGCGCCCATTCGGTGGCTCCGACGTCTCCTTTGTCCTCGGGCACCGCTGAGGAGTCCGCGGCCGGCTGATTCGTCTGGGTAGTAGCACGGGTTTTTCGAAAATAGAGCTCAATGAGGTAGGACTTGAGCAGAAAGAGACCGTAGTAGATTATATGCGCTGCAACGGGAGTAATAAAACTGAAGCCGACGTAGTAGATGGATGAGAGTGTTATTCGATGCAACTGGACGTCGGCTATATCGTAAAGTGGACGGTAGTTCTTCTGATGGTTCATAACAAGATTAAGAGTCAGTATGCATATATGGTAGAAGGTGGCGTAGATGGTCATGACGTAGGCATGAAGAAGGCGAACTGGAATGCCACAGACGAAGAAGTCGAGCAGACAATAGAAGAAGAAGACTTGATGCATCATGATCTGAACTGGGGTCTTCTTTGTCGAGGTAATTGAGACTTGCACCAATCTTCCTGTAAGAAAGCATACGGTTAATCAACACCTGCTTATAGTCATTACAGAAATTTGATATGTCACCCCTCAGGCACGCCTACTCTGGTGCGCTTTCAGTCTAACCCGAATAGGACAGCCTAAAAATGAGAAAAAGAAACCAACAAGCATTTTACGAAGAGAAGTAGAAAGCCCACTGCAAGTCGCAGGGCCAGCCACAGAGAATGTGCAGCGCTGCTTGATCGCAGTCTATGAGCGGGGAACAATAAGTTCCTGTCCAGCTGAGTCGTGCGTGGTGGCGCAGCAGGGTTCCTGCAAATATAGAGGGGCTAAACCCTCAGCAGACCTACAGCGCGTGACCAAACAGAAATTCGGTAAACAATAACTGTAGGCAAGGAGCCAGCGTAGTGGACTCTACATCGCGCATCTACTCAAAGACTAGGTCAGACTTGGGAATGCGCGACCTATCAGATGGACATGACCCTATTTTGGGAACTGATCACTCGACAGTCCGGAAGTCCAGGGTATATGGCGCTGCACTGCTGGAGTAGTCCAGACGTGAAACTAGTTAGTATAACACTGTACCAAATACAGAGTATTCCAAATCGCACTACGTGATTTTTTCTTGTGAATTCTTCCTAAGTCGTCCCGATAATAATAATTATAAGGTCCCGGCAAAGTGTCGTCTGCTCCATTGCCCGCTCGTTCCACTGTCACCCGTTGAAGTGTCGCCAATCCAGTGGCGCAGACAAGGGGTGGGTTTAGGGGTTAAAATATAATCAACCTCCCACCAATAATAAATTTCTCGCTACGCCACTGCGCCATTCTAATGGACGACGTTCAAATGTGCGACGTGCGTACACCCCACCCAGACATGTTCCAGTTTATGATTATGATCAGGGGGCCTACCTCTGAAGAGTCCTGTATGATACTTGATGAAAGACATCATAGAGGAGTAGAGCATGATGTAATAAAAGACCCAGATGACGATGTAGATCTTTGGCATTTTCGGCAGGCTGACGCTGAACTCCATCTTCTTTTTGCGACGATGGCTCATCACGCTGGACGATCGACGCAACTTCTCCTTGTGCTTCGCTGTAGTTTCTGCAGACGACGAGAACGAAAGGCACGGCATAATGAATCAGATTATGTTATACGGTATGTGTAGGTATACGGTCCTTATATTAGTAGAAGCATAAAGTAGCCCAAGCTGCGAAAAAGTAGGTTAGGGGAAGTAGGTAAGCCTTCATGTTGCAACCTGATTTTGCGAACCCATTTTGACATGAGAGAGATATTCAACAGTTCCTGAGAACATTTTCGGTAGCCATTGGATCTAGACGGTCAAAGAAGCACGTCATGTTTCCATGGATGGTTTTATCAGCCCCATCTTTCAAATTCAAATTTAAATTCAAAATTGTTTATTCAAATAGATCAGCGAAAAGACAGTTAAAATCAACAAAATGACAAAATAAGCGTGCACATTATGCATCAAGAGCTAAACGACATCAAATATACGGTGAATGATCCCTGTGAAAGGGTAACCTGTAGAAAGGGAGTGATCCCGCGAGCCTAGGCACACACAAACAGGAATTATATAGTAACAAGACGGCGGAGAGTGTAATTAACTCGTAAGTAGAATGAACAAAAAAAGAGGTAAGAGCTCAGGAAAAGCAATAGTAATTGAGGCTTGGTGTGCAATTTCAAGACCAAGACAGATGAGAAGAAGTGGGAATACAAGTGGACATGGCATTTTACTGCATGTGGACTGAGGGATGAGGAGCAGTGATAATAGTGACTTCTTAGACAAAATGTAGGATACGGGATATCAGTTAACAATAAGAAACCTTTTTAAGCGGCGTTTGAAGAGGCTACTGGATTGTAGGGAACCTATGTGAGTTGGAAGACCATTCCAAATCTTAGGACCCAAATATTTGATTGAAAATTGTTTAATTTTTTAGCGTGCATACACTGCATCATCACTACGGTAAAAGTTAGCATGCCTAGTGGCATGGTCATGAATTTGAGAGCCAGTAATAAAATAGCTTTTGAAGGAGTTGGGCAGTAAATTCTGATGATAACGATGCATAAAGAGACATATTTGAAATTTATTGATGTTCAGTAGAGAGAGCAACATATGATTTAAGCACAGAGGATCAGTGCTGAACCTCCAATCAGCGCCACAAATAATCCTTATAGCACGTTTTTGTAGTGTTATCAAAGGTTTAAGGCGGGAGAGATGGTTGGAGCCCCAGGAGATATTACAACAAGGCAAGTAAGGAAAAATAATCATGAGACAGTCGCTTCCAACGTCCGGTATTCAGGCACGGCTGAAAAGTATTTTGCGGTGCTCCGAGTTATATGCAGATTAGCTAGGCCTACCTCTAAGCGGGTCGTATTTCAGTCTTAACTCAGCGTGTGCGTCCTACAAATATTCCTGTGTTCATATACATATACATGTAAATATGTAGGCCTATAGACCTATATATTTATTTAAAAAATCCCTTGCATTGATACGATCACAATGCATGTGCCACGGTGTTTATATTTGAATATCTCAACTGGGCACGCAGAATGCTAATCTGCAGGTGAGTGGACAGCACATGGCTGGAGAATTCCTCTACTTAGTTTAGACAGCCCAATTCTCTCCCGGCAACTCCTTGTGTGTAGCCTATACCTAGAGGGACTCGCTATAGACAGCTGTCATCTGCTACAAGTTTATTGTTTAACTAGCTGTTTGTTCATCCTAAAACGGCCCCATTTTTGCTTACTCTGCCCTCACTATAGGCTCTCTCGCCCTCTTTTGCTCTCTGGTTCTTTCTGCTCTCTTTGCTCACTGTGCATCTGTGCTTACTGTACCTTCTTGTCCTTCCAGTGCTCTCTTCTATTCACTGAGCAATTCTCTTTGAAATTGAGCACCCTTTGGTGAAGAATTTAGCATACTGAGTAACAGAGAAATCTTGTGACTTTTATGGGTGACTAACTACTTCCTGGCTGCCAATCTTGAGAGACCTCTGGTGGTATCATTTTCACTTGAGCCACCTCTAGCGGTGACTGGAGAAACAAAAGAAATCTAGAAACATCTGGTGGTAAATAGGCCTGCTCACTGGCATTGCCAGTCTCGAACGACCCTTACGGGTGAGATTCTGTTCTGTTCGCATCCTCCCCTTCCCTCCCACTCCACCTTGTCAGAAAAGACGTCGACAAAATAAAATTAATAAGATTGTTACCTACAGAGCAGTTCAGTTCAGAGTACAGACATACCTTTTTTTTAGTCATCAACCTAAAATTTCCCAAAAACATACCTTTTCTATCCGCCAAAAAAACTAATAACTTTTTTTTAGTCATCGCGCTGTACGCACTTGCGTACGTGCGTACGTCTGCGGGCGCCGCTGCAGTGTCCAGCTTTGATGATTAATAATATTCGTTTATTCAAGTTCAATCTGACACACCGCAGAACGATTACAGGTACAAGGTTATACGAAATACGGCCAGCTTCGCACGACACGCAGGTCGGCTACAACAGGTTCGGTTACTTAACACTAATGGCCTAAGTGTTGGAACGCTCCTGATCGGCCAAGCCAGGAGTGGGAGGGGCTAACTTATTTTTCAACAGACCCGAGGCAAACAACACAACAGAAAGCGCCACTGGCAGCTAACAGAAAATTCAAATAAATCTTTGCCCTGAGCGAGGCTTGAACCCGGGTCGCGATAATGACTCTCAGTTTATCGGCCAACGCTCTCTCCACTGAGCTACGGACCCCCCATTACATCTCGCTCGAATATCCGGAAGTAACCCTTGTCTTAATACGTGTTAAGAATAATAATCACTGTTCACTTTCGCTCCAGGTTCAACAAACACCACATTGGTTTTCCCATTCGAGACACACCGACCGAAACCATGATACCACGAATGGAATGTTCACTCTCACCGACACCCCGAATATTCCATAATTTTATACTGTTTGAACGGACTTCTGGCCGCCGATTCTTGACTTACGCGCTGTCGTACAATCATCATGAATCTTTCTAAAAAGTTGATTAAGACTTGCTTTACTCCAGACTTTATTTGGAAACTCAGTTATCAATCGTCTATGGCTCCCCTTTGCTTTTCAATTTACAAATTTTTAATGTGAATACGATCTTCTGCTGTTATTTTTGTCATTTTATAAACATTGCATAAAATGACATAAACTGTAAATATGGCGACCGGAAATTCACGAAATATTGACGTCACACGTTGAGTCATTGAGTAAGGATAATTTACAGCTTAATAATCACCAAAAAACCTAACTAAATATATAATACAAAAGCTTTAACAAGGCGGACTCACTTTTTATGCGCCACCTTGTACATGTATATAGCGCAAATTCAAAGCTATAATACTTCACCTGCCGTTGCTTTGTAGGCGGAGTAGTAGTTTGCCAGAGTGAAGAAGGCCAGAAGTGTAGACTGGATGGTGGCGACCCAAGTACCCCAAACCGGGAAATGCATTATCATAACAGGATCATGCTTCATAAAGTCTTTATCAGAGAGGCAGGCCAAGCACACAACAATCATGTAACTGGCCATAACGAAGCGGTATATCACGTACCATAGGCCATCACCACCGGTCTAAAACAGTTTATAAACAACTTTATGAATATGTTTCCATACATCTACATATTATGCATATGTCGATTGACGATATATATAATATATATATAATATATATATAATATATATAATTATGATGCCTGTAGGTCTGTCTGCGTCTGTCCTCTTGTCCGTAACTCGCTGTCTGCTTTAAGTTTAGATATGTATTCATGCACATGTAAGAAAGAAGTTAGGCAGGTGGATAGATAGATAGATAGATAGATAGATAGATAGATAGATAGATAGATAGATAGATAGATAGGTAGGTAGATAGATAGATAGATAGATAGATATATAGGTAGGTAGGTAGGTAGGTAGGTATAGGTAGGTAGGTATAGATAGATAGATATATACACATACATACATAGATACATAGATAAATACACAGATAGATACATAGATGGATCATAGATACATAGATAAAAAGGAAAGACAGTTCCTATCAAAATTATTTATTCTTCGACATTGTTTAGATGTTTTATTAACTGGTAAATGGTGTGTAACCGAGGTCGAAAGAATATTCGACTGAAATTGAATCAAGACGGCCACAAAAAATAGGACACGACTCTTTAGACTATCAACACGTCCTGGAACATTATGTTTTGCCGGAGTTCCATTGAGTAACTTAAGTCGTAGTCAGAGTCACTGATTGCCGTAACCGCCTAATGCTAGTTCCAAAGGGTGGCGGGCGGTCGAGTGAGAATGGAGTGCATGCCGCTATAGGCCTTGGTGGCTATTTGTGTATCCGTTTTAGGTACTTCTGGGCGTGCAACTTCTAGGTATATACTGTGCCCGCTCATCCAGGACATTTTAAAGGCTTGTCGTATGTAGGCCTACACCCCTTCCTCATAGCCTATCGACGCTGCAAACAGGTCTTCATGGGTGGAGTTTGGTTTCCGTTCTTGAAGGGTCTAAAGCCTTCTTTCGGGGGGGGCTAAGTCCGGGAAAAGATACCATTTACACGGTAAAAAATGAATTTGGGTCTTCTTTGGGGGGGCTTAGCTCCCTAGCCCCTGAAAAACTCCGCCCATTCAGGCCTGTATTCGAATTTAAGTCTAGGCTGGTGCAGGGGTGCTGCTTAATGCGGCCTACTGTAAATTCTAGACACGTGTCTTTTAAGTAGACGTATACCTTTGAAAAGTAGGCTACGTTTGTGCTGTGCAATACTTTAATATACTTCAGACTGTAATGCAGCGTTCAATTAATTATTGTTCTTATCGTAGGGTCGTCATAAACCCTGCTCTATGATGGCCAACTCATTTGCTGCCGTTTAGTCACACTAGACATGCTGCTGAGCTGAGTTGTTAAGGCATTAAGGCAATTTTCTTTGATAACTCAAAATTGCAATAGATAAAACTTAATAAAATTAATCACAATTCGCATTTTCGAAACTTTAGTATCATTACGTGTTGTTTATTCGATGTACGTGTCCATAGCGCAAGAGACTAAATACCTATAGTAGGGTGTATTATATATGTTGCACTAACCGCTGGTTGCACTATTGTGCGAGGAGTCGGATAGGTCATCCTCAGGTTATCGAAACTTAGCTCGGATACTATTGAGCGTCCTACTCCCATGTTCGGCCGACTTATCTTTCACCAAATCAACCGTTTTTCTGTTACCATTTCGATCCCATCTTGAAGGCGTCTTGTTATCATACAGCAGCTGACGTCAAATAGTACTAGCTACGTCATCGGCGTCTAAATTACTTCTATAGATAGATGCCGTGGCGACAATCATAGGCCACAAGGCCTTCAAAGTATTTATGTATACGTTGTACATGCATGATCTCATAAAAATTAGTTACATATTAAAAAGAAACAGTGTCGAAATATTCCAAGCTTTGTCGTGCTAGATACTTTCCTATCCAATTTCGCAATCGTTAGGCCGGGGATGAAGTACGCTACCAGAAGACAAAAGCGGAACATAGAGGGAACCAAAGGGGTAGGAATCGTATCGGTAGGTTATCAGAGGACCTCTGAGTAAGCGGCCAATGGATCAAGTAAACATGGATGTTTGGAGCAAAGGCACAGTATAGAGATGACAAACGACACCGTTTCCAGTGGCGGCGCTAAAGGGCTAGAGGTGGTTAAGCCCCCCCCCAAAAAAGGCCACCCGAATTTTTTAACATGTAAAAATGAAAAATTTCTATGATCAGCCCCCTAAAAACTGAAACCATATGCACGAGAGTTCGACCAGATGACCAAAAAACTCGTAAGAAATTTAGGCCGTTGAAAACGGAAAGTTTTCATGAGAATTCGACCAGATGACTAAAAAAAGGTCGTAAGAAATTTTAGCGGCTGAAAATGGAAAAGTTCCTCCGCGGGAATTCAGCCCCCCAAAACTGAAATCATGGCGCCGCCACTGACCTCTTCTGCCATAGAAGGTGTGCGTAAGCATCGAGGATCATGTCTTATCTCCAATTTATTTGATTGTCGGCTATTGTAGAGGAAGCAAATCATAATGTTGCCGGTATTTTGTGATTTACAGACAATGTAGCAGCCAGTTGCAGTGGTGTCTGGTGGCATCCACGACCAATGTGGCTGATCCAACGCCAACTCACTTTATGCAGCATGAAAAAAGCATGGTCCGCCAGCATTCTTCTTCGTTACAACTGTACTACTATAATAATCACTCTTCGATTAAACGGATTTCAATCGACCAATCGAGACGATTATTTTATGTAATCAACCTTTCCAACAGTCTCCGAACTTGCCAACATAGCCGATGAAAAAAACTCCTCTTCTCCATTATACACAACCCCAAACACGTACTTCACCAACTCCTACCTCCTGTCCGACCCCTCCTCTCACCAATTAAGACCTAGAACACACAACTTCACTCTCCCACTTAAGGACAACTCCCAATTTGTTCCACGATCGTTATATAAAAAAATATACTAGCTTATTTAAGACTAACTAAACGTACTTTATACTTCAATTAATCTTTATCACTCATGTTAACATTTTCTGCGTTATTGTCAGAATGTCTTTTTCTCAATAAAACGAATATACTAATATGACAGAGTCGAAACTTGAACATGGAATTAAACAGGGCATTATGGAGACAGTGGCAACGCAAGGATAAAATTATGTTAGAAGATGAGCGTATTAAGAATAAGTCAGATGAAGTTATGGCGATCTTCAATCGGCAATGAGAAGCTATGTTATTTCAGAAATTTATTATTATTTCAGAAATTTATATAGCGCCTCTTCAAGGTAGGCTACTCAAAAGCGCTCCCGGCCCAACCACGGCTAAGTAAAACAGTTTCTATGTTCTTAAGGAACAAAGTGGAGTGACCCCTGGAGTGACCACATGAATATGTGGTCAAGGCTGAAGGATATATTTACTGCTATAATAGTGGTGGGGAGAAAGTAGCCTAACGTCCGAATGAGATGATTAGAGTAATTGTATATAGTTAGAAAGAATCTGTCATCAGACGCCCAGCCAACTGATTCACTATAAACATAGACTATGTAAGCTGTTCCCTCTGATCCTATGGTCACTCGACCCAGACCATCATGGACTATTCTTACGAACAACCCTTTTGACTCAACGCAGCGCTCGTGAATAAGCTGGTGCCCAGCGCTTGGCTTTCGAGTGGCGCTTTAGAAATCTGGAGATTACGATTACGAGGCACCTGCAGGCAAGAAGTCACAGAGGATCATTCACTTGTTGAAACTGTCAAATCGTATCGCGAACTTTTTTATTGAAAACCTCACTAACTTCGGGAGGTGCAGTTGATGAGCGCAACCGCTGTGGCCATACGAACATCGTGGAGTTGGACCATCAGATCGAAGGACTCGTAATCGTAATCGTAATCCTGTAATCGTAATCTCAAGACTAGTGGCCCAGTGGGTGTGGCCCGTAAAAACAGCCCAGACAAAAACCACCATCCTACCACCATCCGTCACGTCAGAGACCTGTAGCTAAATGAATCGATATATGCGACGAGCCTTCAGTCATTAAACATTATTTTAGAGTCTCTTCCTGTTTACAACTGCGTTTAGAGCGGATTACGAAGTTCTACGAAAGCTGGGCATGATGAATCGGTGTAATTAAACATCCTTATTAGACCTAAAGCACCTTTATGAAAACATATCACAAGTTCCCTCGACCTGACTAAAGAAAATCCAGCAATCGAATGGAAGTATTTATTTATTTATTGACAAATTAAAGATTTTACATGGCGCCTCGTCAAGCAAGGCTATTCAGAAGCGCTCCCGGTCTAACTATATACGGTACCTAAGAAAACCATAATATAGCGTAGGCAACTTTGCACTGTCTGCAGCTTTAAGGGTGCACGACCAGATAAGACAGTTTCGAAATTCCAGTCATTATTCTCTCGTCTAAGCATTCGTCCCCCCAAGGCCGTAGCCAGGATTTTTTTTCGGAGGAGTGGGGGTGTTTCCCCAACTTTTGAGCAAGCCGAAAAGCAACCGAATCAACTGACTACGGGGTTTGGAGCTACATCGTGATCTCTCATAGCTAGATCCAATCTACTGTAGAATATAACAAAAACAAGAGTCTCAAAATGAAATCCCTTCTTCTTGTACAAGTAAACGCATTATTTGATTTTTACATTATTTCATTTCGGGTGATGTTCAAACACCCAAAACACACCCCCACCCCTAGCTACGGCCTTGCGTCCACTGGTCACCTCTATTCGGACGAAGTACAAGCGTCTGTTTATGATCCGCCCTATCTCTTAGCTTGCTCTGACTTGCACGGGCCGCATTGATGCTTGCTCTATGCACCTTTGTCTTCCAATTGACTCTCACCCAACCCTGCTCATTTGGCACGGCACTGTCTCTTATTATCAGCAGCTAGAGTGACAGACAGATTGCAATTCAATTGCTTTCCTCTCATGCGTGCAAAACCATGGACTAATTTTCGACAACGCGACCGACTTCATTTTCTTGAAAATAGTATTGCCAATCTTTCGCCATCCTCCTGTCTCCACCTGAGGCGACTTGTGGCAATCCGCCGTTCGGGCTGCTCTTCTTTACTCGTAATGTCCATCCACTCAACCTGAGGGAAAATACGTACCTAGGGAATGCTTTGCAAAATATAATAATCATAATAATAATAATGACGGCAATCGCTATCATCATCGTCGTCGTCGTCATCATCATCATCATCACGAAAATACCAATGGAACGAAAATGTATGCAGAACCAAGTGGAATGGAATGTGGAATACTACGTAGGCCCCTATACGCCAAAATTCAGTGGAACACCATTCCAACCCGAATCTATTATCACCACGAAGGAAAGACTCCATCGTCATAATTGTATTATTTAACAATAGAGTTAGTCGCACAAGAGAATGGCCTTGGACAGCGTAAGTAGCCTACATCTTTCAAATATTGCACATAATGCTGCATAGACTTCTACATGTACTTGTTAATCAATTATAATTGACACTAAAACGAGATAATTATAATTTAGTAACCGAGGCTTGTGTATACGGATACAAGTAAAGACAAGTGATACATTACGTGCAATCGCTTAACTGATGAGATCGCGATGGTATAATTATATACTGCAGTGTCATAATACTAATTATAATATGACGAGAGTCAAGAGAAAAATGACCATCAAAACGGCTTTTATTTATGAAGCTGAAAATATCAAGAGCAACGAAAGAGATTTAGACAAAAGCCACAACATGAACTTTGGCGATAAGAGTGACGACGACGACGACGATTATGATGACGATGATGATGATGATGATGATGATGATGATGATGATGAGGATGATCCGTAGGAGAATGAGGACCTTTATGGTCGTGATTATGTCGCAGATGATCACAATGTTAACGAGAGGAGTCTATGTAAAGAAAACGAAGAGGGTGATGATCATGATTATCATAATAAACGTAGAGAATTATAGAAGTCGAGAACGTGCAATCGGTCGAACATCGACCGAAATGGCGCCGTCGCACTCTACTTTAAATCAACAAGCGCGATGCTATTATTACTCGGACTCTCTTCTTTGTTGATAGAATTGATTTCCGCCTCCTCCTGTTCACTGATCGGCTGGATTTTGGAAGACCGAAGCGCTCCAGGCGCCCATTCGGTGGCTCCGACGTCTCCTTTCTCCTCGGGCACCGCTGTGGAGTCCGTGGCCGGCTGATTCGTCTGGGTAGTAGCACGGGTTTTTCGGAAATAGAGCTCAATGAGGTAGGACTTGAGCAGAAAGAGACCGTAGTAGACTATATGCGCTGCAACGGGAGTAATAAAACTGAAGCCGACGTAGAAGAGAGAGGAGATTGTTATTCGATGCATCTGGACGTCGGCTATATCGTAAAGTGGACGGTAGTTCTTCTCCTGACTCATAACAAAAGTTACACTCAGTAGGGTCACATGGTAGACGACAGCGTAGATGGTCATGACGTAGGCATGAAGAAGGCGAACTGGAATGCCACAGACGATGAAGTCGAGGAAACAATAGCAGAAGAAGGCTTGATGGAGTAAGATCTGGACTGGAATCTTGGTTAAGGTATTCAGGGTGACATAAACCATTCTCCCTACAAAGAAAATGCAGTTAATCAGATTTACACTATCATAAATGTAAAGATAATGCACCTGCAATGTCCTCAGGGCCGTAAATCCCGGGGAGGGAAGGGAGGAAATTCCCTGCCCACTTTTAAACCTGGGGAGGGAACGTGAATGAATTCCCTCCCACCTTTTTTCTCAGCTGCGTCACAAATGTCGGCAAGCTGTACCGGTAAGCGTCTGCACATTGCTTGAGACGTGGATATTTGAGGATTTGCTCTGTGGTATCAAAAGCCGCAAACTAAAAGACGTGTAAATGTGTTCATTGGTAGACAAAATCTCTTCTTTATTAATACAAACAGAGAGGAATTTATGATTTGACACGCACAATGTAGGCTATCATCCTGAAAGACTGCAGGAGGAAGACAGCTAATCATACACACATGTATATACATGTAACTATATATATATATATATATATATATATCGCATACATACTCGTACTCAACCCTGGACAAGCTCCTAAACAACTTTGTGGCTAGATGCACAAACCCCTATCCGCAGTCCCTTCCCGCCCTAACTGGTCTGCTGATCGACTTGATCTCCTATAGTTCATCGGGTAGGAACTACTATGGCCCAACACCGAGCTTTTGCCATTGTAAACCCTTCTATGTGGAATAACCTCCCTCCCTCCCTTTATCTATCTGTTTTAAGATCTAATTGGACTTATTAGAGGGTGGCATCTTCAGCCCTTCACTGCTTCAGGTATTTCTTATTTCTTCAGGGCTTTCACGCTGAGAGAGCCTCTGAATACCTAGTACCTGTAAGAGGCGCGTTGTAAATTGGCATATAAGTTTACAATACATACATGTATACATACATGTACGTGCACTAACGGTTCATGCATGCATACATAACATGTATACACAAGCACATAGGCTAATCATATTGGAAGCGTGGGCTCTCAGATTTGAAAGAAGAAGTACTGATAGACCTATCAGTTCATCTCGAAACCACGTTATAGGCCTACCGCATATTCGACTGAAGGCATACAGAGGACTGCAAATAAATTTCAAGAAATAAAATTCGTGAATAGAGTGCGGTGCGTGGAATGATTTAAGAAGTCTCATCTCTTTCGTTTTTTCAAATGCCACAACCACACCCACCCCATCCCACCATATCCCACAACACCCAACCACACTCCCACCTCCTCTGGTACGTCACCCATGAAATTTCCCTTCCCACCCCCAACCCACCCCTCCACCCTCCACCCCTCCACACCACCCCTTCCACCCCAACTCCCCACCCCTCCACCTCACCCCTCACTTCGACCCCCACCCCACTCCACCTCTCGATCAGACCCACCGCCCCTCCTCCCCATCCTCCATCCCACCCTCCACCCCACCCCCCACACCTCCACCCACCCGACCCCAAACCCACCTGGCTCCGACCTCCACCGGTACGCCACCCGTGAAAGTTGGGTTTCCTTGAAAATTTATCCCCATCTTCCAATCCCCCACCCCACCCATACCACCCTCCACCCCACCCCCACAACACTCCACCGCACTCCGACCTCCACCGGTTCGCCACCCGTGAAATTAGAATTTTCGGAAAAAATTCCCCCACCCACAACCCCCAACTCCCAACCCCACTCCAACCCCACCCTACCACAACACACTCCAACCTCCACCGGTACGCCACCCGTGAAAGTTGGTTTTTCGGGAAAAAAATTCTCACCCACCGCCCCCACTCCACCCCTGCTCCACCCTTCCACTGCGGGCCGAGGTGTGTGCCGCGGGAGGCGAGGTGGCCCGTATAAAAATCTGTCTAACTGTGAAATTATGGCAAGGGATTGAAAATTTATAGCGAAAATTGGGTTTTCGCCCCTCCCCACTCTGGCCCGATGGTGGTAGAGATTTGTCAACCCCTCCACCGAGTGGTTCTGATAGCCCTCTGTCTAGGTACATAGTTTCAGATCAATTGGTGAGTTTTAGTGAAAGAAAATTGGGGGTTTCGTCTCCCACCCATGGTCTCCACGGTGATAGAGAATCGCCAACCCCTCGTTGGGGTGTCTCATGCCGAGACCTACACAGTAGTGAAGGTTTGGAGTGAAAAGTTCAAAAACTGTGGAAAATGCATCCCGGTCAAACAGACAGACAGACAGACAGACAGACAGACAGACAGACAGACAGACAGACATAATCTTCTCTTTATTTATATAGATAGATAAGAAATTGAGCAGGGCTGTTTTTAAGGAATTTTTAGAACTGAACAACTCCTTCTTTCCTTTCCCATCATCCATTGTAAATTACATCCAATCGGAGGACAATGACCTTTTTGCTAGTTTTAACTGTATAGAAGTGCTTCTACAACTGCACATTTAGTGTACAACAGTACTGCACGTTAAGTTTGTGTATCGCCTCGTCGTTTAGAAACTAAAATGTAGCACATAGAGTAATTTGATGGATGGATCCGTTTTGACCAGGGTCTATGACAACAGAGGCCGTTACCCTGGACAGAAATTTGCTCGGCATATTACAGCACTTAAGAGCAAGGTACTGAACCAGTTTTTTTTAGAGTCATTTAGATCCGAGAGTTCATAATAATGACTCGCAGCATGCTCTGCGCTATCATCGATTTCGACATGTTCCAGTTTATGATTATGATCAGGTGGCCTACCTCTGAAGAGTCCTGTATGATACTTGATGAAAGACATCATAGAGGAGTAGAGCATGATGTAATAAAAGACCCAGATGACGATGTAGATCTTTGGCATTTTCGGCAGGCTGACGCTGAACTCCATCTTCTTTTTGCGACGATGGCTCATCACGCTGGACGATCGACGCAACTTCTCCTTTTGCTTCGATGTAGTTTCTGCAGACGATGAGAACGAAAGGCACGGCATGATCACTGATCAGTCAGATATGTTATAGGTCATATATTAGTAGAAGTAGGCTAGATACAAGTAACATACATGTAAACTCCGACAAAGTAAAGGAAAGTGCAGGTTAACCTTCCCGTCGAATATGATTTCGCAGAGGCATTTTTTACATCAGGGTCTGATTAAGAAATGTGAGGCAATTGTTTTGCGGATCAAAAAATTCTTACGACCCTTTTTAGTCGTTTGGTCGAAATTTTGAAATTTTCCTATAACACACTGATTATTCCGCTCCCAAAAGAAGTTGATGACCTCTTTTTTCTTTGGTCGTTTGGTCGAAATTCTACAAATTTTCGTCAATTTTTTCTCACATGTGTGGGCCCCTAATGTGTGGGGGCCACTGTTCGGCCGAACATGTTGAACATGCCTTAATCCGGCCATAGGCGGAGACCTGGGCCGAAAATTTGGAGGGGGGGCGGAAAGACGCGAGATTTTCAAAAAATTTCTGACGACCGGCGAAATTTCGAAAACAAAATTTTTTTCGCCGCCAAAAAGTTGATGACTTTTTTAGTCATCCGGCCAAATCTCGACGAAATTTTCTATTTTCTCCGCCAAAAAAGTTGGTGATCTTTTTTTTAGTCGTCCGGCAAATCTCGACGGAATTTTCTATTTTCGCCGCCAAAAAAGTCTTAACCCTCAACGGTTGGGAGGGACTAATGCATGGGCCGACCCCCAACACTTTCATTGGGGGACCGTCCCCCTGTTCCCCCCTAGGTCTCCGCTCATGAATCCGGCCCTGTTTGGCATTGGTGAGATAATCTATTCAGAATTCCGTTCTCAACTCTTCCTTTGGTCCCATTCATAAAATTTTTATTACGTGCGAAGAATCGTATTTGATAACCCTCCCCTGTTGCAACTCATATTTTTGTGGAAGCCCCTTAAATGCGTGCGTAGAAAGGTAGCCTACAAATAAACAAATAGACCTTTCTATCCTCTTTACAAAAGTAGATCTAAATATGTAATTCGAACACAGCTTGTTGCAAAAAGGCTGAGGAAGTGCAAGAAAAAGTAGTAAGGCAAACATAGATATAACTTTGACTTTGCGCAATTCAGATAAGGTCATGCAGAGAAGAGCAAGAGTTGAAAGAGCAGACTTAACCATAAGAAGCCTTGTAAGATAAATAAAGTAGGATTTGGAAATGTGAAGTACATGTACGTTAGCTCAATATAAAGGAGGTTAAGATCGCCAAGGTGGTGATAAGAGAAGATGTGGTGATCCCAAAAAAGTCGCAAAAGAAACGGAGGCATGGCTAAGTATCGTCAGTATTCATTTAGTGTTTAACTCAAGTCGTATATAATTTATATATATATATATATATATATATATATATATATAGCGCAAATTAGACTAAAATACTTCACCTGACATTGCTTTGTAGACGGAGTAGTAGTTTTTCAGAGTGGCGAAGGCCATGAGGAGAGACTGCATTCCGCAGATGGCGTAGCCCCAATTGGGGAAATGCAAACCCACAAAACGATCATAAGTCCCAGTGCTCGTAAATGTCAGACAAGTTACGGTCGTGGCAATCATGTAGATGGCCATGAGTAAACGATATATCACGTACCATAGGGAACTACCACCGGTCTAAAAACAGTTTGTATACAACTTTATAAATTATACGTTTCTGTACAACAGTTGAACCGTATGTATAATGTATAATATGTCGATATATTATGTTGCTTGTTGAGTGTAGGCCTATCTCTGTCCGTCTTCTTGTTCCTGTCTCGCTGTCTGCATTGTGTTTAGGTATACGTATTATGAACATGTAAGAAGGCAGTTGGACAGGCAGATAGGTAGCTAGATAAATGGGTAAAAACGTAAGAAAATCCCTATTAAAACTTAATGTTCAATATTTTGTTTACTTGCTACAGTTTTAATAACTGGAAAATGTCGTGTAGGCTATCCGAGGTCGAAAGATGATTCGACTGAGACTGAATCAAGACGACCACAAAACCAAAATAGGACGACTCTTTATCTTATCAACACGCCCTGGAACATAATGTTTGGCCAAATTTAATTAAATCGAAGTCAAAGTCACTGGTTGTCTTAACCGCTTCATACCAGTTTCAAAGGTGGTGGGCGAGTGAGGACGGGATAACTCAAATAGTTCATGGTGGCTATATAGCTATTAGTGTAAACGTACAGTTACATGTTTGTCCTGGGCACGACGTTAAACTGCATTCATCCTCCGCCACAGGGAACGAACAACGTCCCTGCGCCTGTCCTAAGCCCGGACAAAAGGAGGAAGGTTTGCCAGATGGGTGGCGATACGCTGGCAGTAAAAGACCAAGACGATTGAAATCCGCAAAAACCACGACACAAGTGACATAGTAGCCCAGATGCTCCAAGGTGTCATGATGTGGAGCAGACATGCACAGGTCGGTCAGGACAGACTGGTGGAGAGAGTCGGAGAAGAGAGCATGGGACACATACGGGCATTGACCTAGGTTGTCTTTCATGCCTCTCTCCCAATTTTATCTTCAATCAATCCAGCTGCTTCAAAATGTTAATGGTATGGGGCAGACCTGCTGACCGGACCGGTGAGAAGCTGGGGTAACATGACGCGAGACAGACTCAGACAGAGAGTGGCGTCGGACTACTATGGGCACTGTGCCTAGGGATATTGATGATGAATGATGATGATAGTTACATGTGGGTGTACAACAGCTAACTACTGTGCTAATCCAGGTATAGTAGAGTTTTTGAAGACCTATCCAACATGTATGTGTAGCGTTTTTTAATAACCTGTAAGAGATGTAAAAAGGCACCAACTAAAGAGGTCTGTAAATGATGATGCTATAAATATGGCATAGGTATAAATTCCTGATTAGGTGCCGTTGAGTAGGCCACACTTTGAAAAGTACTTTTATGCTGTGTATTACTGTTATATACTGCAAAGTTTAATGCATATTTTCAATAGTTCTCTTCGTCAGAGAAGCGCATGCTCCATGATGATCAACACATTTGCTGCCGTTTAGTCAAACTAGATCTGCTCGAGAGCTGAGTTGTTGAGTTAATTTTTTCGTTGACACGTCAAAATTGCAGTAGATAGGCTAGACCTAATAACATTAATCAGAATTTTCATTTCCAGACGGTTTAGTATCATTACGAACAGCGCAAGAGATTATTTCACAGGCAGACAAAACACATACTATTATTACAGGATGTTGCGGTTATTACACTGACCGACGGTTGCACAAACGTCGAAGGAGTCGGATAGTTCATCTTCAGGTTATCGACATTTAGCTCGGCAACAATCGAGCGTCCGACACCCATCTTCGGTTAACTTATCTTTCACTAAATCAACCGATTTTCGAATATATATATATCACGTTCCAGTGCTGGTCTTGGAGGCGTCTTGGAAACCATTACGGTGACGTAAATAGTCCTAAATACGTCATCAGCAAGGCCGTAGCCAGGATTTGATTTCGGGAGGTGTTTCTTCAGTTTGTCGTCCGAAAAAACTGATGATATTTTTTAGTCATCCGGCCGAAATCTTCAGAAAATGTCACCAATTTCCCGTCGAAAAAACTGATGACCGTTTTTTAGTCGGCCGGCCGAAATCTTGTATACATTTTTCATCTCGGGGGTGTTTTCATAGTTTTATTTCATGGTTTTTACATCGTGTGCTAGTAAATGCACTTTATTATTTTTTACATTTTCCAATTCGGGGATGTTCAAGCACCCAAAACACCCCCTAGCTACGGCCTTGGCCGTCAGTTGCTAAATGATTGTGATAGACTACGCTGCGCAAATGTTTTTGTAATTTTGTTGTTGTAGGCCTACATGTACGTTTGTTCCTGGATGGTATTATACTTAAGCGTGATATTCCCTAGTGTTGCTCCTGTAGCGAACCAGGTTGCTACAAGCTACCTTACTTATTTACTTAAGTAAGGCCGCTATTTCTATTACGAATTCACGGGTGCTATGCTTAGCGCGGATCGATGCGGTCATCGCTATATTTAGCTTCCCATGCATTTTTCAATGGAACTTTCCACCACCGGCGATTTTTGATTGGTTGGACATCACGCGATGTTTTTGGCGGCAAGAAGCGGGTTGCCAAGGCGAATCGAGCGCAAATGCTCAGTCGAGCGGCAGAATTGGAGGAGGTGACATCTCGCTCGTGGAGATTGTGAAATTTAGGTAAAGTTGTGGCCGTTTTCGACTCAGGCAGTTTCCTACAGCCCGGAAGAAGAGGTTCCTTGGGTTTCTGTTTACCGATGTGTGAATGCAGATAATTTCGGCACCGATCAAATAAATATTCAACATTTTCGGGGGAAGATCGTGACCCTGACAGGCGATGGAAACGTTGGAGCGACTGTCATAAATATCTGTTGGATCAGGAAAGTATCGCCACTCTAATTCTTGAGCTCGAGCCTGAATTAAGTTGTAAATTGATAAAAGTGATAATGTATCTTTGATTAGAACTGCATTTGAGAGAGAGGCGATCTGTGCATTGTCCCGATAAGTAGTAAATAAAACAAAGTCATAGGTTTTATTCAGTAGGCCAAACTAGCGAACATTATTATTAACTCTGTTCTTTGATGTCTAGAAATGATTGTTGATTAGTGACAAACAGTCACCTGATTAATTTTATAATAAATAAAGCCTAGATAAGAATCTGTGAATTGATTATTAATAAGATGGACTCCGACAGTGATACAGACTGTGACAGGGAGGCAGAATTGGAAGAAGACAAGGGAGGTCTTAAAGGAAGTGTTGCTATAGAAACGACCGACAGTTCTACAGACTTTGACCTGATTTTAATGCATAAACAAATGACCAAGATAGCGCAACTTATAGAGCGCCAGCATAATACTTTGACAAACTTAGCCGAAGAGCTAAATACAGTTTCTAAGCAGCAGGACCGACTTACTTCCCGCCAGAATGAAAGTGAGGCAAGGGTTCAGTCCCTAACTGATGGTAAATTGGGTGGTGGAGCTTGGGGAAATGTTGAGGAATCGAACCCAGATAAGTACCCATTTAGTGGGGCTGTCGTGAACTTAACAGCCACCGCAGACATATGTCCAATATCGGCCCATCCTGAGGAAGAAGGTAACCAGAGAAGCTCACACCCTAGGTTAGGATTCGAACCCTTCCATTGACACCAACACCCTTGACCTAGGACCCGGCTTTCCTCAACCGCGCTTAAGGGGGTGCGCAACACTAGAGCCCATTAATTTGGGGGTGGAAACGGCAGGACAGGCGGCGCCCCCGCGCGTCACAATTGGTTCCAGCAAGTGGGATGAAGCTACAAAAGGTCATGGGTCAGAGGGTAAAATAATAATGGATCCCAGATTTAGTAGAGCAGAAGATTTATGGGAAGAAGTGGAAAATGGAAAAGAAAATTTTTCACAAGATGATCCAAGAAGAATGGATGTACAGATGAAATACTTTGGTGCTAGACCAAAGGATTTACAAGGTCAAGGTCAAAAGGTAAATGACTTACAAGGTCAAAAGGTAAATGATTTACAAGGTCAAGGTCAAGGTCAAAGAGTAAATACAACTGACATGTTGCATGGTCAAGCAATGTATTATTATGATACAAATGTTTTGTATAGAGATTTTGACTTTGAAAATTACATGCGTCGAAAACAAGATAAATTAGTTAGAATTGGAATCGAAAATAAATCTGAAGACGATGATTCAGAAGTTACCGACTGGCGAGCGCTACATAAATTCGAACTGGAAACAAAAGCGTTAGGCTTTCGGCAAAAAGATAGTAAAACTTGTACTAATCCTAGATTTTTAGTTTCAGATGGAAAAATGGGGGATTCTTCGTTGCTGAGCGACGACCACGTGGGAACATGGGATGCACCTCCTCACCGGTCATCAGCGACTGCTACCCCATGGGCTGCCACCTTCCCCCCCTCGTCGGTTCCTGAAGCAGAAAAATCCCGGTCACCGAGTAAAACGCTGTCACAAGTGACCGCTTCAGTCACCTCGGCTGCTTCTGATGTCCTGTTCTGCGAGTCTAAAACAGAACCCGGAAGAACCCTTCCAGTCTTCGCATCAGTTCCTCAGATGTTCGCGTACACATCTGCTTCGAGTCGACCGATCATGTCGATGGTTTCCATGTCGTCGGAAACCCAAGTCACGCACAGATGCGAATACGTACATTGGGCAACAGGTCAGCCCATGTATGTGCCATACAGTCAGAAGATGGTTCCACCTGTTCCAGTCTTCCCTGTCTACGCGGAAGCAGTTTCTCTGCTGAGACAGATGCAACCGTGGCACATGACGAGCACAGTTCTGAAAAACTCTGTCAAGGTCATGCAGCTGCATCCATCGTCAGAAATGTTCAGCTCAGCCAGTGTGAACTGTCAAGATAACTGTCTGGAAACAGCTGAAGGAAAGACAGTCAGTCTTTCTTTCCCAGCAGTGCAAGTTGCTGCTGAAAGTCGAGCATCAACTGGTGGCACGGTAGCGCCATCAACCAGCATAGAAAGGAAAGAAGCTGCTGAGAAAGTTCAGAACTCAGCCGCTGATCCGTCGAGCGAGAAAGTTAAATCTCGTTTGAACTGTCGGCTGAACGTTCTTTGCAGAAACAGTTTGAAACGGTGTCAGCGAGCGAAACAAACTGTCCGTGATCTGCGAAATTCTCTGAACATTGAAACGAACAGTGAAACGAATGTCGAAATTCGAACAGTTCTACTAGAGACGAAAATCGCGAAAGAAATCTGTGCCGTGCAGACAGAAACAGTTGACTCAGAAACTGTGGTTCCAGAAAAGAATTCTGCCGAGTCCAGTCGCTTCGAAAATCTCTGCCCTGCTGAGGTGGCAGCCCGAATCCTACGGCAACCGGATGTGCATCCTCGGGTCGATTCCAGTAGTTCCTTCCGGGGTGGAACTTGCCTTCCTCCAGTGACGCCATCTGTCGAATCAGTGCGAGTGAAAGAGTCGGTGTCACTCCGAAATGTTGCTCGCTCTCAGAAGTCTGATGTCGACCAGATGACCAAACTCACCGGAGGAACAGACTCGCAATGCTGGCGAGGCTGTGGCAAATTAGGGGCGTAATGTGATGTAATGTGATAGGGTAGGGTAGTCTTGTCGCGTAATGGCGATAAGTAGGTGAATAGAGAATAGAGTCTTCTCTGCTTTAGTTGTGTTTTGATGATATTATATGTGGCCTTGAGATGTAGGTTTACATTTTTCTTTTAATGTGCGTTGATATATTGTGCTTTCTTACTGTGTAAAAATGTGAAAGTTGATTACAGTAATGAAGTGTAATATGATGAGATAGGTTATGTGAGAATGCATAGTCTTATTAGTGTGAAATGTAGCTTAAGTATTTCAGATTATAGGTGTGTCCTCTGATGATAAAAGTAACTATGTAGATGAGATGAATAAGAAAGAAATGAGATAAATAAGAGATAACCAGTAAAGGTACTTGTACTTGTCTCGTGTAGAATCCCTCCAGGTCGTGTAATGGCGACGAGAGTAAGCGATGGGAGAATAGAATCTTCTCTGTTTTATTTGCTTTTTGATGATATGTAACTATGTGATGTGGGAATACATTGTTTTATTTTCTTGTGCATAAATGCTGTGCTTTCTGATGTAAGCTAATTGGCTGTAGCTATGTGAAAATGTTTACAGTAAGTGTTTAGTAGCAGTTACAAGAAAGTAATGTAGAGTGATGTGATGCTACAAGGGCATTTAGTAAGTATTAGCTCCAGCGTAATGCTTAAAGAGTAGTCCTTTAGTTTGAAATAAAAAGGGTAGTTTTAAACTCAGTTTAAATATTTGAATTGCTTCTTGTTGCCACGAAGAAGGGCAGAAGTTGTACTGTATGTAAATTGCATAATAATGGTTGCAAGTTAAAAGATAATGATTATAATATGCTATGGTAGAAGTAATTAGCATTCTGAGTGGTGATTGAAGGATAACCTTGTGTGATTGGATGAATGAGTAACTTGGTGATGATGTGGTGCTAGATTGTGTAGTAAGGTTGAGTAGAGCACCCAATTGTAAGCATCGCCCTGAGAGTTAGTGAGTAAGTTGGATTATAGACTTAGAGGCAGAATCACTGTAGCAGGCAGTGGAGATTGCATGCAATGGTGAAGCTGGGCCTGTGGATGAATTCGTCCAGTCTTAGACTACTTCCTGCAAGGATTGTAATGTAATAGACTATTATAGGATATGGGAATAAATCCTTTATGCCTTGGGTATGCTTAACTGAGCAGTAATTCCTTCTTCGATCCAGGTAGCTAAGCCTTGATGTAATGTTGAAATGTGTGCATGTTGGTATGCATTATTAGTGGCCTAGGTTTATGGTCTGACGTTGCTTCATCTCTATAACAGTGGCTTGTTGTAAAAGGAATGCGTGCCTGTAAAACACAGCTTAAGTTTTAAGTTGCTGTATATGTTTGGCTTGGGGAATGGGTGAACCTTGGTTTCGGATTGCAGTAGAAAAGATGGTTTATGGAAATCAAACATTGTCTGAGAGATAGTGTAAGGTAGTATGTATGAGAGTGACTGAGTGTGCTTGAAGATGCATTTCCCATTTTGTGGCTTTTGATGACAAGTTTAAATGGATTATGGCCTCAGACTCTTGTGTACCTGAGATTTAGTATAGTATCGTAACCATAAAATTGTATAAGGTATTGATTCTTCTATAGCGATTCTTGTTGATTGTGATTATTATATGTGAAATTCTAATAATGCTACTGCTGTATAAAAATGTAATAACGGATTAATATAAGATTTGGCGCCGGAACATGACTACATGTGTTAAGAGGACTTTCTCTCGCTAGGGTTCCGTGCAATTGCTGGAAGTAGTGTGTAGTTAAGTTTTATTGTGAATAATTGCTAAAAGTAGTGAAGCTAGGTGATTGTAACTATGTGTAGTTAATGGGGTTACGTTAAACGATTAATCTTCTTCTTACAGACAGAAACAACCAGTTGGCATGGAAGATAAGATTGACATCTTGGATTTGATATCCCCGTGGGTAGGAAGTCATGAGGAGGCGATAGTTATGACACTCTTTACCATTAAGAAATGCCGCTTGGTTCTGGCCATTCCTCGTTTAACGCTACTGAGTTGGTTGTAAGCAGTAATGTTACCGCTTAGATGTACCAGGCTCCTATAATTTAGTATCGAGGGATCTAGCATGTAACACTAGTCGTGAAATGAAGATATGATTTCAATTTGTTATTTTATGTGGACTATACAATTGTGTTACTGAGTTGTCTTAGAAATGCCATGTCCTGTATTGCTATATGATGTATGTAATCTAATGGCCAGTATTAATGATAAAAACTGTGACAGTTTCTAGACTGGGAAGATTAGTAGTACGTTGTTGGTCAGTTTGAGGACCTCGGTTAGTTAAGAGCTGTTGTTGGGCATATGTGAACCCTTATGACTGACTAATAATCAGCCATTGTACAAATTTCTATGCCAATTGATGTAACTTCTGAGACAGTATAAGCTGTAGCATGCTAGATGATATACAAGTGCTCTGTATCAGGTTCGAGCTCCGAAGTGTTATTAAATTTACCAGGTACTGGTAAATTTAAGAGTAAGTGGTAGGGGGTGTAGCGAACCAGGTTGCTACAAGCTACCTTACTTATTTACTTAAGTAAGGCCGCTATTTCTATTACGAATTCACGGGTGCTATGCTTAGCGCGGATCGATGCGGTCATCGCTATATTTAGCTTCCCATGCATTTTTCAATGGAACTTTCCACCACCGGCGATTTTTGATTGGTTGGACATCACGCGATGTTTTTGGCGGCAAGAAGCGGGTTGCCAAGGCGAATCGAGCGCAAATGCTCAGTCGAGCGGCAGAATTGGAGGAGGTGACATCTCGCTCGTGGAGATTGTGAAATTTAGGTAAAGTTGTGGCCGTTTTCGACTCAGGCAGTTTCCTACAGCCCGGAAGAAGAGGTTCCTTGGGTTTCTGTTTACCGATGTGTGAATGCAGATAATTTCGGCACCGATCAAATAAATATTCAACATTTTCGGGGGAAGATCGTGACCCTGACAGGCGATGGAAACGTTGGAGCGACTGTCATAAATATCTGTTGGATCAGGAAAGTATCGCCACTCTAATTCTTGAGCTCAAGCCTGAATTAAGTTGTAAATTGATAAAAGTGATAATGTATCTTTGATTAGAACTGCATTTGAGAGAGAGGCGATCTGTGCATTGTCCCGATAAGTAGTAAATAAAACTAAGGCATAGGTTTTATTCAGTAGGCCAAACTAGCGAACATTATTATTAACTCTGTTCATTGATGTCTAGAAATGATTGTTGATTAGTGACAAACAGTCACCTGATTAATTTTATAATAAATAAAGCCTAGATAAGAATTTGTGAATTGATTATTAATAAGATGGACTCCGACAGTGATACAGACTGTGACAGGGAGGCAGAATTGGAAGAAGACAAGGGAGGTCTTAAAGGAAGTGTTGCCATAGAAACGACCGACAGTTCTACAGACTTTGACCTGATTTTAATGCATAAACAAATGACCAAGATAGCGCAACTTATAGAGCGCCAGCATAATACTTTGACAAACTTAGCCGAAGAGCTAAATACAGTTTCTAAGCAGCAGGACCGACTTACTTCCCGCCAGAATGAAAGTGAGGCAAGGGTTCAGTCCCTAACTGATGGTAAATTGGGTGGTGGAGCTTGGGGAAATGTTGAGGAATCGAACCCAGATAAGTACCCATTTAGTGGGGCTGTCGTGAACTTAACAGCCACCGCAGACATATGTCCAATATCGGCCCATCCTGAGGAAGAAGGTAACCAGAGAAGCTCACACCCTAGGTTAGGATTCGAACCCGCTTCCATTGACACCAACACCCTTGACCTAGGACCCGGCTTTCCTCAACCGCGCTTAAGGGGGTGCGCAACACTAGAGCCCATTAATTTGGGGGTGGAAACGGCAGGACAGGCGGCGCCCCCGCGCGTCACACTCCTACCTAAAAACTATAGAAAAATGTTAATTATTCCCAAATAACTTTGCTTTATGGCAATACTATTTTAAACAGCAACTACTTTTCGGAACTTTCAGTAGGAAATTCAGTGTTGAGTAAACTTGACATAGCTGTAGGCCCCTACCACTTTCCACACCTCTTAGACCTTAGTCCTTGCCGTGCTGGACTGCACGTCGGGCAACGAGCGCAGCCGCTGCAACCCGAACGAGAGGCGTCTGTTAATCGATTGACCATCCCATCTCAACAGCCTCCTCCTGTATATCATCTAAGATGATTTCCTTCCAATTCTTTTTTCGTCTTCCCCTCTCACGTTTCTCCCTCGGGAACGTATTACAATGTCTGGTACTTTCGAGAACTTTCGAGAATATTCTAGAGATATAAACAGCCGTCTTCAGAAGAAGAACCCATATGTCAGAGAAAGAGAGACAGACAGACAGACATAGATAGAAACAAAGACAGAGAGAGAGGGAGAGACAAATAGAGGGAGGGGAGAGACAGACAGACAAACAGAGAGAGAAAGGGAGGGAGGACGATGGATGGATGTAGGGATGGAGTTGGACTACAATGTCCAAACCAAAAAGATCTCAACAACTTTTTTATAGATATCTTGGTTTCACCATGCCCCATGCAGGACTTTTGTGGTGTCTAGACTCTATACTCAAGCAGTGGAACTTGTTGGATGCAAGCCGGCAAGGCACAGATCAGACGAAGCGTCACCAATCTCTTTCCAGCTTTTCACCACTCAAGATGGACTCCGTTTCTGCCACCACGTGAGCAGTCTTTTCGAGGCAATTGGAACTGACTGCAACTCGAGTGGCGAGTGGCGTCTCTTCGTTGACAGTCCATCAACACGTAGGAGCCTCAAAGCTGCTCTGCTCCATAAATTCCCACTACGTTCAATAGGAAGGAAAGAGCTGTTTGGAGCAGCACTGTAACAGTGTGGAGCTGGTTGAGACACTATAGTGAAGAAATACGTAGGACGTCCCTCAAAAGTTCATATCCTTGATGCTCAACTTGATAAGTTTAAGAACATTGGAGCATATACTCGGAGGAGCAAGGCGAGCGCTCCCACCAGGATGTACTAGACGTCGCCACTAAGGGCAGCGTAACGAGATTATGATGGGAGACTACATGTTTAGAATGTTGATTGATGCGTGAAAGTTATTTACAGTAGACCTCTATAACCGTAGGCTTAAAAAACAGTTACGCATTTCCATATTCATGTAGTTTGTTTGGTCGTATGCGTATGACGTTCTGCTGGCATTGTCTGTTACGATTTTGAGGAGTTGGCCATTCATAGCAAACTATAATAGCAATCCATTTCGGTTATGGCTTCGCATCCGCCTGGTTCATCGGCTGAGCACTCGCTCCCCTGTAGCTAACAATTGGGTACTCGTTTCGTGAAAAGTTTTAATCGCGGTACAAATTTTAATCGCAACAGGTTTTAACACGACGAGATAATTATAATTTAATAATTGAGGCTTGTGTATACGGATACAAGTAAAGACAAGTGATACATTACATGCAATCGCTTAATTGATGATGATCGCGATGGTAGGCTATACTGCAAGGTCATAATACTAATTATAATAATTATGACGAGTCATGACAAAAAATGACCATCAAAATGGCCTTTGTGAAGCTGAAAATATCAAGAGCAACGAAAGAGATTTAGACAAAAGCCACAGCATAAACTTTGGCGATAAGAGTGACGACGACGACGATTATGATGATGATGATGATGATGATGATGACGATGATGATGATGATGATGATGATGATGACGATGATGATGATGATGATCCGTAGGAGAATGAGGACCTTTATGGTCGTGATTATGTCGCAGATGATCACAATGTTAACGAGAGGAGTCTATGTAAAGAAAACGAAGAAGGTGATGATCATGATTATCATAATAAACGTAGTGAGTATATAGAAGTCGAGAACGTGCAATCGGTCGAACATCGACCGAAATGGCGCAGCCACACTCTACTTTAAGTCAACAAGCGCGATGCTATTATTACTCGGACTCTGTTCTTTGTTGATAGAATTGATTTCCGCCTCCTCCTGTTCACTGATCGGCAGGATTTTGGAAGACCGAAGCGCTCCAGGCGCCCATTCGGTGGCTCCGGGGTCTCCTTTCTCCTCGGGCACCGCTGTGGAGTCCGCGGCCGGCTGATTCGTCTGGGTAGTAGCACGGGTTTTTCGGAAATAGAGCTCAATGAGGTAGGACTTGAGCAGAAAGAGACCGTAGTAGACTATATGCGCTGCAACGGGAGTAATGAAACTGAAGCCGACGTAGTAGATGGAAGAGATTGTTATTCGATGCATCTGGACGTCGGCCACATCGTAGATCGGACGGTAGTTGTTCTCGTGGCTCATGACAAGAGTTACACTCAGTAGGGTCACATGGTAAATGAAGGCGAAGATGGTCATGACGTAGGCATGAAGAAGGCGAACTGGAATGCCACAGACGACGAAGTCGAGGAGACAATAGCAGAAGAAGACTTGATGAATCATGATCTGGATTGGAATCTTTGTTAAGGAATGCAAGGTGACATAAACCATTCTCCCTACAAAGAAAATGCAGCTAATCAGATTTACACTATAAGAAATGTAAAGATAATGCACCTGCATATATATATATATATAACCTACTAATTAAAGAAATTTGATAAAGCACTCCTTCGTAGTTGCCTATATTCAGGTGCGCTAGCTCCATGCAGGTCCAGTAGCGGCGCTAGGGGGGGCTGGGGGCTAAGCCCCCCCTAAAAAAGGCCATCTATTTTTTTCGCCATGTAAAAATTAAATATTTGGACGATTTACCCCCTTTAGCCCCCCAAAAAAAATGAAGCGCAAGGCCGAAGATTTTGGTCGACGACTAAAAATGGGAACATTTTCTTAAAGTTTTGGTTGATGACTAAAAAAAAAAAAAAAAAAGGTCGTCAGAAATTTTGGCCGCGGGCCGAAAATTTTTCCCCGAAAATCCAGCCCCCCAAAACGAAAATCCTGGCGCCGCCACTGTGCAGGTCTAATCCCGGCCGAACAGGACAACCTTAAAAGCAGTGAGAAATGAGACTGAGAGAGATCAATAGGCATTTGACGAAGAGTTGTAGGAAGCCCATTCCACGTCACAGGTCCAGCCATGGAGATTGCGCGGCACTGCCTGATTGCATGTCTGCGAGTGCGGAACAATAAGCTCCGCTTGTGCAGCTGAGCGGATAAAGCTTATTGGGCGCACTTGGCGGAGCAGCGTTCCTGCAAATGTAGAGGGTCCAAAGCCTCAATACAGCACCTGATCAAATCAGAAATTCGGTAAACAATGTGCTGAGGGTAGGGAAGTCAACGGAGACTGCCAAACTTGAAGGAATTAACGCGGCCTATGATGCTGACAGCGGTGCGCAGACCCCCATTTAGGTACCGTACCAGACAGGCTGGAATTCCATCTCATATTGCGTTGTAGTAGTCCAGACGTATTACTACGAACGCGTGAACAACTCTTGAAGCTGCGCTAGGAGTCAAAGAGCGAGAAACAACCTGGCTTGAGTTGCCGAAGCTAGTATAGTAACATCTGCAGCATAGACAGTTAATGTACCTCGTGAATGTAAATTCCTGGTACAGGATGACTCCCAAATCTCGAACTGAAGCGGTAAAAGTGAAGTTTGGGAGGCTAGATAAATCGATATATATATGTATGTAATAAATATTCAAGAAATTCAAAATTATTTATTGATCCCAAAATAAACATAATGAACAGAACAGTATAACACAAGTGGTATTTAACATTGTAAGTCATTAAAAAAGGACTATATGGAAATAGATTAGGAAGCAAACACTCCTGAAGGAACGAGTCCCGCTTAGTACATGTAGGATTGTAGGTGCCTATAATTATAGGGCCTATACAGGGATGAAATTACAAGGTGGTGGAGGTGGGATGGATAAGGGAATAGACGTTATTAAACTACATACATTTATACAGTAACAGTTATATATAAGTACGAGTTAAAGTCTTAACTATGGCTTAAATATATTTTAATTACGAACCTCATAATCGTACATTCTGCACTGGCCTAATGCACACCAGATTGCAAAGATAAGAGACGCAAGAAAAAAGGACTCTATTTACACCGGTTCCTTGGATCTTAACAACAAGGCTAAAGACAGGAGGAAATAAAGAGATCAAGCTACATGTATTTGCTTATTTGGTGTGAATAAAATTTCTCACAGTTCGCCTATGCTACGCTGACTTAATTTAATAATTTAATTTAACAACGTCAGGCGTTGTTCGGGAAAGTTTTGTTTTCAGCATCCATCACGGTTTATGGTCAGTTGTGGGGCGGGTGGGGTTGGGGGCGCTGGGGCGGGTGGTACTGGATCCTCTGTGTAGCTACAGGCTTTGCGGTGAGCCATGGGTGCGAAGCTGCATGTGACCGTAACCTGGGAAAAATGAAATGTTGGGTTTTAACGACTCTTTCATTTCAAAGATGATCAGCGTCGACTCCACGTTTATATTGCGACCGAGCCACCCGCAGTATGTAAAGATCCGACCGGGGAATCGAACCCGCTCCGCCGGCGCGGCGAGCGGGCTACAACCCACTCGGCCACACAGGATCCTCACCGTAACCTGGGAATTTCAGTTTCTGTCTTATACCAGGCCCGGCGGAAGCAGGGTCACAAGTATGGCGGGGGTGTGGCGGCGAGGTGGTCCTGGCCGCCCTGCGTGTAGGTGCAAGGTTTCAGATGAATAATTGCGAAATTTTGGTCAAGGTGTGGATATTGGGTGGTTCCTTAGTGAAATTTTGACTTTTGTCCGCTCCACGACCCAGGGTGATGGGATTGGCTAGCCCCTCCACTGGGTGATCCTGGTGGCTCTGTCTAGGTGCACGGTTTTTCCGGTCAATAGCTGCTAAACTGGGCGTGCATTCTAGACCAAAATACACATATCCTCCTCCTATGATTATAGAATATAGATAAGAAATTGATCAGGGCTGTTTTTAAGGAATTTTTAGAACTGCACAACTCCTTCTTTCCTTTCCCATCATCCATGGTAAATTTCTTTCAATCGGAGGACAATGACCTTTTTGTAGTTTTAACTGTACAGAAGTGCTTCTAAAACTGCACATTTTGTGTACAGCTGCACGTTTAAAAAGCCCTGAAATTGATAATATAATACAGACTCAATGAAGGGCTAATAAATCTAATACTGGATATTTAGTATTTATGGACAAAAACAGTGATTATAGACTGATGCGCAGTTGGTCTATCATCACCATTAGGTAATCACTTTTCATTTCTAGCATTTCGGTGACATAGAGTTTTGTGTACAAGTACAATAGGAGACGTAGACTTAAGTTTGTGTATCGCCTCGTCGTTTAGAAACTAAAATGTAGCACATAGAGTCATTTAGATCCGAGAGTTCATAATAATGACTCGCAGCATGCCCAGCGCTATCATCGACTTCGACATGTTCCAGTTTATGATTATGATAAGGGGGCCTACCTCTAAAGAGTCCTGTATGATACTTGATGAAAGACATCAGAGAGGAGTAGAGCATGATGTAATAAAAGACCCAGATGACGATGTAGATCTTTGGCATTTTCGGCACTCTGACGCTGAACTCCATCTTCTTTTTGCGACGATGGCTCATCACGCTGGACGATCGACGCAACTTCTCCTTTTGCTTCGATGTAGTTTCTGCAGACGATGAGAACGAAAGACACAGCATGATCACTGATCAGTCAGATATGATATAGGTCGTATATTAGTAGAAGTAGGCTAGATACAAGTAACATACATGTAAGCTCCGACAACGTAAAGGAAAGTGCAGGTTAACCTTCCTGTCGAATATGATTTCGCACAGGCTTTTTTTACATCAGGGTCTGATTAAGAAATGTGGGGCAATTTCTTTGCGGATCCAAAATTTCTGACGGCCTTTCTTTGGTCGTTTGGTCGAAATTTTGAAATTTTCCTATAACACACTGATTATTCCCCTCCCAAAAGAAGTTGATGGCCTCTTTTTTCTTTGGTCGTTTGGTCGAAATTCTACAAATTTTCGGAAATTATTTTCTCGCATGTGTGGGGCCCCCTAATGTGTGGGGCCAATGTTCGGCCGAACATGTTGAACGCGCCTTAATCCGGCCCTGTTTGGCATTGGAGAGATAATCTATTCAGAATTCCGTTCTCAACTCTTCCTTTGGTCCCATTCATATAATTTTTATTGCGTGCGAAGAATCGTATTTGATAAACCTCCCCTGTTGCAACTCATATTTTTTGTGAACGCCCCTTCAATGCGTGCGTAGAAAGGTAGCTTACAAATAAACAAATAGCCTAAACCTCTCTATCCTCTTTACAAAAGTAGATCTAAATATGTAATTCGAACACAGCTGGCTGCAAAAAGCGTGAGGAAGTGCAAGAAAAAGTAGAAAAGCAAATATAGATATACCTTTGACTTTGCGCAATTCAGACAAGGTCATGCAGAGAAGAGCAAGAGTTGAAAGAGCAGACTTAACCATAAGAAGCCTTGTAAGATAAATAATGTAGGATTTGGAAATGTAAAGTAAGTTAGCTCAATTTAAAGGAGGGTAAGGTCGCCAAGGTGGGGTAAGAGACATCAACAGAAGATGTGGTGATCCCACAAAGTCGTAAAAGAAACGGAGGCATGGCTAAGCATCGTCAGTATTCATTCAGTGTTTAACTCAAGTCGTATATATTATAGCGCAAATTAAACTAAAATACCTCACCTGACATTGCTTTGTAGACGGAGTAGTAGTTTTTCAGAGTGGCGAAGGCCATGAGCATAGATTGCAGTCCGCATATGAAGTAACCCCAATTGGGAAAATGCATAACCACATAACGTTCATAAGTTCCACTGCTTGATAGTGTCACACAAGTTACGCCCGTGGCAATCATGTATACGGCCATGAGTAAACGATATATCACGTACCATAAGCAATCACCACCGGTCTAAAAACAGTTTGTATACAACTTTATAAATTATACGTTTCTGTACAACAGTTCAACCGTATGTATAATGTATAATATACATATTATGTCGATATATCATGCTGCTTGTTGAGTGCAGGCCTATAATCTGTCCGTCCCACTCCGTCTTGTTGAGCGTAGACCTATCTCTGTCCGTCTTCTTGTTCCTGTCTCGTTGCCTGCATTGTGTTTGGTATGTATTCATGTACAGGGTGGGCCAAAAAACCTAGGGGCCTTTTATGGCCCACCCTGTACATGTAAGAAGGCAGTTGGACACAGATAGATAGCTAGATGTATGAATAAAAACGTAAGAAAATCACTATTAAAATTTATTGCTCAATATTTTGTTTACTTGCTACAGTTTTAATAGCTGGAAATGGCGTGTAGGCTATCCGAGGTCGAAAGATGATTCGACTGAAACTGAATCAAGACGACCACAAAACCAAAATAGGACGACTCTTTACCTTACCAACACACCCTGGAACATAATGTTTGCCCAAATTCCATTGAGTATAAACTTAAATCGAAGTCGTGCAAAATCACTGGTTGCCTTAACCGCTTCAATCGCTTCATGCCAGTTTCAAAGGGTGGTGGGCGAGTGAGGACGGGATACGCTATATAGGCCTAGTTCATGGCGGTTAGCTAGTAGTATAAACGTGTAGTTACATGTGGGTAACAACAGCTAACTACTGTGCTAAACCAGGTATATTGGGTATTTTTGAAGGCCTATCCTACGTGTATGTGTATGTGTAGCGTTTTTTAAATAACCTGTAAGAGATGTAAATAAGCACCAACTAAAGAGGTCTATAGGCAGATGCTGTAAATACAGCATAGGCTAACTATAAATTCCAGATTAGGTGCCGTTAAGTAGGCCACACTTTTAAAAGTACTTTTATGCTTTGTATTACTGCAATTATAGCCTACTACAAAATTAAATGCATATTTTCAATAGTTCACTTCGTTAGAGAAGCCTGCTTTATGAAGATCAACTCATTTGCTCAACAGATCTGCTCGAGAGTTGTTGAGTTAATTTTCGTTGACACGTCAAAATTGCAGTACTTAGTCTACATAAATTTAATCACATTAATCAGAATTCACATTTTAAAACACTTTAGTATCATTACGTTGTTAATTCGATTGATACGAGTAGCGCAAGAGATAATTTAACAGACATAACACAAACTATTATTATGTTACACTGACCGATGGCTGCACAAACGTCGAAGGAGTCGGATAGTTCATCTTCAGGTTATCGACATTTAACTCGGAAACTATCGAGCGTCCGACACCCATCTTCGGTTAACTTATCTTTCACCAAATCAGCCGATTTTCGACTATATACCACGTTCCGATGCTGATCTTGGAGGCGTCTTGAAAACCATTACGGTGACGTAAAATAGTGCTAACTACGTCATAAGTTTCAAAATGACTGTGATAGACTACGCTGCGCAAATGCTTTTCTAATTTTTTTATACCTATGGCTGTTTCTGCAGGGTATAATTAAGCGCTATTCAGGGCTGTTTTTAACGAATTTTTAGAACTGCACAACCCCTTCTTTCCCTTCCCATCCTTCATGGTAAATTATTTCCAATCGGAGAACAATGGCCTTTTTGCTAGTTTTAACTGCACAGAACTTGTGACAGAAGTGCTTCTACAACTGCACAAATCCATTTAGAACTGCACATTTTGTGTACAACTGCACATTAAAAAAGCCCTGGCGCTATTTCCCCCTAGTGTTGACCCTGTCTCAGAACTATAGGAAAATGGTCATCATTCTCCAACAACTTTGCTTTGTGACAATGATATTCTAAACAGCAACACTTTTCGTAACTTTCAGTAGGAAATTCAGTGTTGAGTAAATTTGACATAGCTGTAAGCCCCTACCACTTTCAAGGCGTCTTAAGCCTTAGTCCTTCCCGTGCTGGACCTCACGTCGGGCAACGTAGCATGTAGGAGAAAGAGAGAGAGACACACACAGAGAAAGACGGACAGACAGACAGAGACAGAGACAGAGAGAGGGAGATAGGGAGAGGAGAGACAGACAGAGACAGACAGACAGACGGACAGACAGACAAGCAGAGAGAGAGAAAGGGAGGGAGGGAGGATGGAAGGATGGAGTTGGACTACAATTTAAAATCAAAAAGATCTCAACAACTTTATCATAGATATCTTGGTTTCACCATGCCCCATGCAGGACTTGTGTGGTGTCTAGACTCTATACTCAAGCAGTGGAACTTGTTGGATTCAAGCCGGCAAGGCACAGATCAGACGAAGCGTCACCAATCTCTTTCCAGCTTTTCACCAGTCAAGATGGACTCCGCTTCTGCCACCACGTGACCGGTCTTTTCGAGGCAATTGGAACTGACTGCAACTCGAGTGGCGAGTGGCGTGACTCATGAGCATTATGACCTTTGGGGGCACTTCTGTAGACATGCAGGGACACGAACTGTTTGATGATAGACAGCACTATAGATCTGATTATAGGCTCCTTATCGCATTGTAGCTAAGAACCTGAGTGATCGTTTATACCTTCGAAAAGTATTTTTTTTAATGACGAAAGGATAACGAAAATAGGCCTGTATGCTAAACCGAGTCATTTGTAGCACTACACATAATTAAGCAATGGTCGACTATTCAAATAGGAAACAACTAATACACGGAACAAAGTGGTCCAAAGATTCAAGTTACAGGTACTGCACGTAATTACATTATTGAATCGATGCAAGCAACTCGTCCAAGGCTATGGAGTAGCGTATATCTACATCAATTATAGGCTACGAATGGTATGTAATGGTGTAGGCCTACATGCACTTGCTCTTTAAAATAATCGACGCGATGAGATAATTGTAATAATACTAATACTGTTTGCATAATAATCGGTGCATATTTCTGGTCACAAGCAATGACAATTGATAAAGCACATGCAATCGCTTAATTGTTTTGCATAACGCATCAGTATATGTAAAAGTAACAATTTCACTCCAGCTGCAGCAGCAGCAGCTCATAATCTCCAGGATGATGATTGCGATTGTGATCATCAGAGTCATAATGATGATGATGACGAGGATCATGACAATAATGACCGTCACGACGGCCGTTATAAAGCTGACATGAATAACGAAAGAGATTTAGACAAAAGCCACAATGATGAACTTTGACCATAAAAGTGACGATGATGATAAGGATGATGATGATGATGATGTTGAAGATGATGATAATGATGAGAAGGAGGAGGAGGTGGAGGAGGATGGTCATGATGATGATGATCATGATGATGGTGATGATCACAATGATGATGATGATGATCACAATGATGATGATGATGATCATGATTACCATAGTCGAGATACAAGGTACAGAATGTTATGAAGTACAATCGGTCGACCGACCCATAAAAACAACGTCACGCCCTAACTGTAGTCAATAACCACAATGCTGCGTTCGCTATCACTATCTTTAGCGTTAAGAGATTTGATTTCCGCCTCTTCCTGTTCACTGATCGGCTGGATCTTTGTCGGCCGAAGCCCTCCAGACGACCATTCGGGAACTCCTCCTACTCCTACTCCTCCTCCTGCTGCTGCAGGGGTCTTCTTCTCGTCCGGCACTGTAGTGGCCATCGGTTTCGGCTTCTTCATTGCAAGTGTCGTTCGGAAATAGAGCTCCACGAGGTAGGACTTGAGCAGAAAGAGTCCGTAGTAGATGATATGCACTGCAACGGGAGTAACAAAGCTGAAGCCGATGAAGTAGACGTAACAGATTGTCCTTCGGTGCGCCTGGATGTCGGCCACGTCGTACAGTGGAAGGTAGTTGTCGATCGTCTCGCTGAATGTGATGGTGACTATCAGGATGGTCAGCTGGTAGACGATGGCGAAGGTGATCATGACGTAGACGTGGAGGATACGAACTGGAATGTCGCAGACGCAAAAGTCGATGAAACAGTAGACGAAAAAGACTTGGTGGATCATGATCTGGGTTGGGGTCGGCGTACTAATGGGACTCGGAGTCACGTCGTACAGTCGCCCTGCAGTAAAATACGGCAGTTCAGATTTGCAGGATAGATCTAATAAAGATAACGATGAAACACTGCTTATATATAAAAAATATAAAACAGATTTGATTTTCTAGTAACTCCTACTAGAACGGCTATGGCTAAGCTCCGTTCCTTTACATCAATTGTCCCCTCTCTTTGGAATACGCTGTCTCCTTCTACTCGATCTCAACTTCTGACTGGTAATCCCTCCTCCTCATTTTCTTTTCTCAAAACCTATTTATTCTCTCGTGACCTTGCGCACTGGGAGCGCCTCTGAACGGTTCACCCTAGTAGAGGCGCTTTATAAATGTTTTATACAATACAATACAATATATAGTGTGTGATTTGTTTATCATCCTGTTGTGAACCATTGTAGCGGTAAGAAAAGCAACGATAAAGATAATACATTTTCGCTCTTTTTCACTAGAATTATTGAACTAAGTGGAAGATACCAGGAGGAGTAGACATACAGATAGACCCATTTTCCAATTAATGGGTAAAGAGCTCTCTCTTCTCATCACTACTAAGCTAGTGCAGATTTCATACATAGGCGCAGTGAAAACTTCAGCAGTGTAGGGCCAAGATTTTACTTCTGCCCGAAAAATAATAAAATAATCAGGAATAATTGACGTCGTGCACTTATGGATTTAACTATGTCTCTCTTATAAGGCAGCGGTACTGTTCTTGCCCCACATCGGGGGAGAAGGAGCAGAGGGGTAAATGCTATGGGTCCCGGTTGCTTTTAGGGCACAGGATGGATAGTAATTATATGTCCATGTACAAAATTTATGATTTAAGTATTTTTTACAGTATAATATTGCTGTCACTTAAAATAATGGGTGATTTTGAGATTGGAAATGTGCTAAGTAAAGGTACCCGCAAGTGAGCTAGTCAAGTAGGCCATAACACCCAGATTCCGCACACTCGGCTAGAAGGCAAAGAGTGAAAATGTTTAGGAGAGCAGAACAAGATCAAGCTTCTGGAGCTTCTTGGGGTTACCTATAGCCAGATAAATTGAGTCTTTGAAGTGTTAATCGAGAGGCGATTAGGCTAGAGGGTAGCCTATCCAGGCGTGAAGATGATTATAAAGAGATTAAATACACCAATAAGCTAAAAGCAGCTATATAAATAGGCCACTTGCGACACTACATCGGAAGTCGTGACCGAACTTTTATTATTTCAATGTGCTTCTAAATTTTTCGTCGTAGGTCTAGTCCTAGCCATAAGATAATCTATGGACCCGTCTCATCGGCCCTGCTTGAGCCTGCAAAGTCTCAATAACGGACCGGTGTATACATGTTGCATACATGTATAGACCTATCTGCAGTTGCAGAAACTTACTCCATGTAAGCCTATAATAGCTGCACGTTCAGTGTTGATGATCGCAAGATTATCGTGTCTATCTTGCTCCATGGCTAGGGTCCTAGGGACAGTAGAAATTTTCCTTGACAATTCTCGTGGGGCGCGGTGGTGTAGTGGTGGCGTCGTTGCCTTGAAGCCGGAAGGTTCGAGGTTCGAATCCACCTCACGTCGCCGCGTAGGGACCTTGGGCAAGTCCTTCACTCGCAGTTGCTCAGCGCTTCAGCGTGAAACTCCGCTGCAGTGTACGCTCTGCAGTCGGGAGCGCCTCTGAATAGCGAGAGAGCTTGAAGGGGCGCTATAACAAGTGCACATACAAACAAACAAAACCGTGAATTCACTTGGCTCGAACGCTGCAAATCTCCCCAAATGCCACGAATTGTCGCGATTTTGGGTCAAATTTCGGCTCGTGAATTGGTTGTGATTTTTGCCATATTTACAAAAAGCCACCGTGATTATGGTGATGATGATGATGGTGATGATTATGATGATGATCATGATTCAGAGCTTTTCTCCGAAAATTTATACAAGTTCTATCCATGATGGTTTATGAACTAGTAGCAATATACTAACTCGATTCGGGCAAGTTGGAACCGGGAGATAATCGACGGTGTGTCATCGTTCGATATGCCTGAGCGTTGGACTTAAGTAGTTTGTTTAATATTTTCCCGCTGTTATGGTCATTTATAACAACGAGCCACACCGTACCATGAGCTGATATCCCAATATTAGACATTTACGATTACTTTTACGATTACTACTACGATTACTATACAATTACTATTCTTTTTCTTTAGTTCTCTGCCGTCAGGCAGGTTCATATGTCCAATGACGCCACGCGTATCTGTTCTGTGCATCCTCCTTTAGTCTTCTGTAACCATCCTTTGCATCATCCAGTCCAGTAGCATTGTTCTTGGTCTTCCTCTTGTCTTTTTCCCCTCCAATCTTTCTTCTATAATGTCCCTTACTATGGTGTCGCTCCTCAGGACGTGGTCAATCCAGTTTCTCTGCCGCCTCCGTATTGTCTCCAGCATTGACCTTCTCTCTCCGACCATTCGCAGTATTTCTTCGTTCGTCTTGTGCTCCGTCCAGCTGACATGCTCCATTCATCGCCAAATCCACATTTCGAAAGCTTCCAATCTTCACAATTACTATTACGATTACTTTTACGATGACTCTTACGATTACTATTACGATTACTATTACATTTACTATCTGATTGCTATTACGATTACTAGTATACGATGACTATTACGATTACTATTACGATTACGATAACGATTACCTTTGAAGAGCCCTGTTTGGTACATGATGAGAGTCATCAGAGAGCTGTAGAGCATTATGTAGTAAGCCACCCAGATGATGATGTAGATCTTTGGCATCTTGGTAACGGTTACGTTGAACGACGACTTCCTCTTGTCACGGTGTCTCGAGTTGTGCTCCTTGTGCTTCGCTTCAGTACCTGGGGGGGGAACGAGAACGAAAGGCATGATTTGAACAGCGAGATAAGGTAAGATCGTATTAGTAGGCCCTAAAGGTAAATACGGATAAGTCAAGATACACTGCAAGGTAATGAAAGTTAGGCCAACTTTGATGCCAAAACCTCTTTTCTCATCGACTGAGATAGATATTCACAATTCTTTCTCCACTCTTCCTCAATCAAACTAAAATGTCAATTAGAATTGGTATAGCAACCTTCAAAATTCCTACTCAGAGGCTCTCTCGACCCAGGCCAAGTGGAAAAATAGTCGTCAACAGTTGACGATAATGAGAACAGTTTATAATAGACTATAAGGATTCCCTATAGACTGTTCCCTATTAGGGAAACCCGTTCCTGGTTGTTGGGCCAGCCAGAGAGAAAGAACGGGTTCTGCATAGTCGTATACGGATGGAACCAGAGTTTAAAGACAGCAAATGACAACAGAGACCACTGCCGTCGGCAAAACTCTGTTTGGCATTGTCGTAGAGTGGGTGGACGAATGCGACCACTGAAAGATCGTCGACCGCAGAGCGCGGCGGTATGCGTAAGCGGACAGGGAAAATAGGTCAATGGAAGATGAGGCATCCATTCAGTCAGTCAGGAAACTGAAATAGTGCCCATGCACTGCCCCCACAGAGGAGAGCTCCCAGCACAGTCACGGTTTAAAATGGCTAGTGATTTTAAAATGGGCAGTTTGATGGGTAAGTTGTAACAAGCGCAGGTTCGACGGGAGTTCATTTCAGATGGAGTGGACTTTGAACTTACACAGTCAGTTGTCTCTCGGCCAAGCGAGCCAGTGGAATTATGGGAGTTTTCCTCACGAGGTTCACAGCGTCGTAAAACGGGGCATGGTATAGGCCTATATACGGCAAGCTAAGGGGGAACAATCCACCCAGTGACATTCAATATGCTCCCAATCAACCGCAGTTATAAAAACCTACCCGTACTCGTGAGCTAAACACTCGAAATATACATGATACCCCATCTAGCTCCTGACAGTCCATCTATTCTCGCTCAACCACTCACTTATCCAATGCCATGTGCCCCCAACAGCGGGACCCGTCCCTTCAGGTGTGCCCTTTGTTCCCACTTAAACTTATTTCAAAATCTGCTATTTTAATAGTTTCATTGTTACTGTGTTCTATTGATGCACTGTTTAGCTGTAAAAAATAAAAATGTATCTTCTGGGTTCAATAAATGAATTGAATTGAATGGAAAAAAGGTTGACTAGGCTAATCGCTTCATTCAGCCTTTCTTTTAAGCATTTAAGTAATTAATGCTATGCTATACTATTCTCTTATTTATCCTTATTTAACCTACTGTAATTTAATATGGACGCCTACTTACAAATCTAATTTTATCAGACTAGTCACCCTTAAAAATATGCAATTCGTTTTATAGCTAATATTCCTCGCCGAGCCCACACCGCTCTGTATTTCAAGGAATTTGGATTATTAAAGATCGATCAAATTAGGCACTTGCAAATAGGAGAGTTTATGTACCGTTATAACCATGGCCTATTACCACTTGTATTTAATGATTTCTTTAACCTTACCCCTGATCGCCACTCTTATTCAACTAGAAAATTAACTGTTTATGACCTTCCCTACGCACATACTAATACTCGTCTATTCTCTAAACAATATACTGGCTCCCAATGTTGGAACTCTCTCCCTACACATCTTCATTCCCTACCTAACACAAGATTATTTAAGCATAAACTTCGCCTTTATCTACTTAAAACACTTCCGGATATGTAATGGTTAAGGTTTCTGCTCAGTGGTCTCGCCAAGCCCTTAGTTAAGTCTTTAGTTAAGTCATTAGTTAAGAGTTGTTTTTCTCGTTATATACAGAAATGTCGATTGCTTAATTTGTTTTTCTCTCTTCCTCATCATTTTTTTTATTCCTGCAATTGAATGTTCTGTCATGTTTTTTCTTTTATATTTTACATGAATTATGGGTGGCCCTATTAGCGGGATTTTACATCCCTTCTGGGTCTCCCCCTCTTCACCAAATTCATGTTAATGTATTATTCAATGCCATAATTGTATCATGTTTGTTTGTTGTTTTGGTTGAGGAAAAAAATAAAATAAAATAAAATAAAATAAATAAAAATACAGCTTATTATTCAATCTGAATCTGTTTCACCTGATACTGATTTGTGGACAGAGTAGTAGTTCCGCAGAGTGGCGTAGGCCAGAAGAACGGACTGGATGATTGCGGTCGAGTAGCCCCAGACGGGGAAGTGCAGCGAGGCCATATTGTCCATCATGTCAATGCGGGCGGCAACGACGCCGCTCACGAACGATCCAATCATGTAACTGGCCATGACAAAACGGTATACGACGTACCATAGGACATCATCACCAGTCTGAAAAGTTTGCATACATAATTATACGTAGACACTATTTTGTCTGTCCGTTTGTCTGTATATATACCTGCGCATGTATATCTCTATGTCTGTGTGGCTGTCTTGCTCTCTCTCTGTCTCTGTTCATGTCTAATTATATGCGCATGTATGCGCTGTGATAGGCAAGTATACACTGTGTCCGGAAAAATTCCAAGGCTTTATGGTAAATATGAAAATAATTAGTAAACATTAATAGATTTTTAAAATTCCAAAAGCAGTTTAATCCTGAAATATTATGGAACTATAATTTATGTTCAAAATGTCCGCCATTGGCTTCAACACAAGCTTCGAGACGTACACGCCACTGACTAACAGCAGCATCGACGACCAGTTGATCAAGATCATCCCAAGCATTAACAATTCGCTCGCGGAGTTCTTCGATTCAAATACGTCACTGTGACGTAATTTTAAACGGGGGCCGTTAATAAATTACAAAGAATTTTGTTGGTAATTATGTAGGGCCTACGGTTCAAAAAGGTTTTTAAATTTATTAATTGATTATTATCTACTATAATTTTTCATTCATATTTTAGAACCTTGGAATTTTTCCGGACACAGTGTAGTTATGCAGATGCAGATAGGTGCAGTAAATAGGTTGATAATTAATATTACGAAATATAATTAACTTCAACGTCAGATATTTGCTTACACGCCCACACAATAACTGGTACGGTAAGTCGCGTGTATCGAGTTGTTGAGTCAAATTTCTGGCATAGCTATTGCATCGGGAACCTAAGTGTCGGTTATGGCCCTGTTAGGCGTCACGAGGATCGGTTAGGATCAGTGTCGTCATTAGATACTGTCCAAAGATACGAGATATGTTTTGGTCCCGATACTTCAGTTTTGCCAATTTTCATTGACATGTGAAAGTTACGATAGATAAACTGAATTTAACAAATTGAAATCGCATCTTCGAACACTTCAGTAGGCCTATCATTGCGTTGTTTTTTCAATGGACGATTATCGCAAAAGATTATTTTTGACAAACAAAACACTTGACATGCAAACTTGTAGTATCCGGGACCGAATGACAACACTAATCATTAATTCTAACCCCATATTCAGGGTGGGACAAAAAAGACACCCTACAGGTTTTTGCCAATAGCTTAACCAAAAGTAGGATTTTCTAAATGAAATTTTACAGGCTTATAGGCAATTTATATTTACACATCAGGGCCAGATTTCATCAAAATATTTCAAACAGAACAAAACTTATATCACTTTTAGTGAGGTCACCTGTCATTTTTGAAGATTAAAAAACGTTTGAAAATACTTACTTTTGGTCAGGATTGGCAAGAAACCGTAGGGGGGCTTTTTTGGCCCACCCTGTATATATATTTAACCGACCCTCACGACGCCTAACCTGACCCTAACCGACCTTCACAAACCCTAAACCTGACCCTAACCGACACGTCGGTCCCGGATACTAAAAGTAAGCCAACATGACATTAGTCTATATTATGTTGCAGTTGTTGTACTAACCACTGGTTGTACTATTGTACAAGGAGTCGGATGACTGATCCTCAGCGTGTCGTAATTTAGTCCGGAAACTAACGACGGTACCATTGTCTGCTCGTCGATCTTTCACTAAACAAATAGTTTTTGTTCTGCATTCCGATGCTGATCTCGAAGTCGTCTTGGAAACGATCGAGTTGAAAAAATTGACGTAAAATAGTACTAGCTACGTCATCATTGTCTAAAGTTTCTAAACTACCGATTAGATAATTGCCGTAGCGATTGTTTTAAAGTATTTCAATATGTTCGTGTTTCTTGCACTTGATCTATTGAGTAGTTGCCAACACAGGGGCGGATTCAGGGGTCAATCCGGCCATGGTTCCCCCATTTAGAAATTTCTTTATTTTTTACCAGCTATTCTGGCTCGGAAAGTTGACGTGGCCCCATGAGTAATTCCGTAGACCCTCCTCACACCCACAATGTCCGCACACGAAGCCCGTACGATTACAAATAAAAAAAGGTCATTAGATTTTTCGACGATCAAGACGAAAATTTTTCCCTGCCCCAAGACCGAAATTTTTTGGCCCCTCCTCGAAAATTCCTGTATCCGCCCTTGTGCCAACATAATATTAATAAGCAATATTTGGTTGTTATTAGTACAAAATATCCCGATGATTTCTAACTCTTCTTCGGCACAAATCAAACTCCAACAAATCGCCAACTGGTCAAAAGGAAGGAAGTCACGGAGCAATTCTGATAAAATGTTCGAAATTGCCATTACCATACAATGTCATGTACGTAGTTGGTCAGTAAGCAGTAGGCTATATTATAGCTGTGTATAACCGAATAATTTCGACACTATTAGACATAAATAGTCGATCATTGTGAGCACATTGCTTAAACGTATAGGCCTATAGGATGCAATGTGTCCAGGTAAATTGATTAACTCTAAGCTTATTAGACATGAAACAGCAGTTTAATTATTTAATCATTGATTGTATCGGGCAGTGTATCCAAGTACATGTAGACAGAGTTCATTAGACCTATAAAACAAAGAACGATGGTTAGAACTAAAGGCTAAAGCGTGTAGGCTACAACTGTACACTGTACAGGTTCGACGAAAACCAAGACACCATCGAAGGCAGAGACCGACGATGCTGTAGGTCTATTGTTTGTTACATGTACATGTTTAACGACACTGCCATATCAAAGATGATTAGTGTCGCCCTCCTCCTTTATCCAGGCCTGGGCCTGGGACTGGAACTGGCAGATAACAACCAGTGGCGGAGCTGTATTGAAGTCGAGGACCGTATAATATATATAATTATATGTACGGCCTGCGGACATTCTGCCACAACGGTTGAACGCTCGCTTGTCTCGACCCACTGGAGCGAGAAGACGGTGAACTTGAGGTTACATGCATCTGCTAGGAACCCAAGGCCACCCTCAGCCCTGCAGCTCCAAGATAGGGGACCTCTGAAGGTCGGATGACCTACTTAGCTTAATCCGCCATGTCCAAAAATGTTTGTGCTAAAGAACAGGCAACATTTTTAGAAAGATGATCGCATAGTTGCTGCTGTGAATTGCTTGTAACAGTAATCATACTTGCAAGGCCGTAGCTAGGGGGTGTTTTGGGTGTTTGAACACCCCCGAAATGGAAAATGTGAAAAATAATAGAATGCATTTACTATCACATGATGTAAAAACCATAAAATAAAACCATGTGGAAACACCCCAGAAATATGAAAAATGTAAAAAAAATTGAATGAATTGGTGACATTTTCTGAAGATTTCGGCTGGATAACTAAAAAAAGTCATCAGTTTTTCGGACGGAAAATCGCTGACATTTTCTGAAGATGTCGGCCGGATGACTAAAAAAAGGTTATCAGTTTTTCGGACGGGAAACTGAAGAAATACCCATCTCCCAAATCAAATTCTTGGTACGGCCTTGCATAATTGTGCTGCTTCTCATTTAGCTAGACATAATTGTCTGAAAGATTCTGAGCCGTCGTTGCTTTTATTGCGGACAACTTGTGAACCGTGCATATCGATTTTATCGTCCTATTAATCATCAGGATGTTTCGTCGATCCTTTCAGATTCAGTAGGTGAATAGGCGAAGAAGTGAAGAAGCACAGAGTTTTAGAAGAAGGCAAGCAAGGGATTGCTGCACAATTTTCTGTCCTTGCTTTATCCTTAGATGTTCCTGTGCGGTTTAGAAGGTTCATTGAAGAATACTGTTTCTGCAAGAATACCCAGGCCAAAGTTGCACTCAGCTTATAGTGGCCATGTAGCAAACCGTACAGTATATATTACAAAGCAAACCGACACGAAGCCAGGTAAGACTAAAAACCAGGCGGCAACATTCACCATGCCAGATCATCCGAAAGTTAATAACGATCAAAAAACCAGACCGGCAATCAGATCAAGTCATACATGTACAACAGACCTGACGCAGTATATGCACAACCACTGCGTGACCAGACCAGCCAGCGGATAAAAAAGAACACTCAACAAAGCCACAGTCATGCCCAGACCCCAACCAACTTTATACTCTCCTCTCCATGCTCGCATATACAATTTAAGATAGGTCTATATACTCACTCTTATCGTCAAGGCTCAGCGGGGTCTTGCCCCAACTATCTGGAGGATGTTATACTTCGGCCTCACTCAGCTTTCTTCTACCGTTCAATTCGTTCATCCAGCAGACTTGACCTCTTGGCTCTCCTCGTTCTATAGAACTGCTATGGCGTAGTCTCGATAATTTTCCTCAATTTGGTCCTTCTCTTTGAAATGTGCTTTCTGCTTCTGTTCGCTCTACAATTCTGTCTGAGAATCTTTCTCCTTCCGTCTCTCTTCTCAAAATCTGCTTCTTCTCGGGGCCTTAATAACGATCAAAAAAATCAGATCAGGTCATACATGTACAACAGACCTGACGAAGCACTATGCACGACCACTGCGCCACCAGGGAGCGGATAAAAAAAGACAGACTCAACCAACCCACATGCACAACCAAAGCTCAGACCAAAACAACTTCATTGACTTTATTCTCCATGCTCGTATATACAATTTAGGATCCTCACTCTTATCGTCAAGGCTAAGCGGGGTCTTGCCCCAACTATCTGGAGGATGTTATACTTCGACCTCACTCAGCTTTCTTCTATAGTATACCGTTCAATTCGTTCATCCAGCAGACTTGACCTCTTGGCTCTCCTCGCTCTAGAACTGCTATGGCGTAGTCTCGATCATTTTCCACAATTGGTCCTTCTCCTTGAAATGTGCTTTCTTCTTCTGTTCGCTCTACGATGCTGTCTGGGAATCTTTCTCCTCCGTCGCTCTTCTCAAAATCTGCCTTGCGTGCTGGGAGTGCTTCTGAACGGTTAACTCTATTAGAGGAGCTTTAAAATGTACAATAGATACAACTGCTGTGGGGCGCGGTGGTGTAGTGGTGGCGTCGTTGCCTTGAAACCGGAAGGCTCAAGTCTCGAATCCACCTCAAGTCGCCGCGTATAGGGAATTGCTCAGCGCTTCGGCGTGAAACTCCGATGCAGTGTCCGCTCTGCAGTCGGGAGCGCCTCTGAGTAGAGAGCTTGAAGGGGCGCTATAACAAATGCACATACAAACACACAAACTGCAGCCCCATCCAACCTACGGTCAAATAATCTACCAAAATTGCCTATAAATTGTCTGTTTATAGGACTGAACGATGTCGTCGTCTTGTTTTACACGAACGTCCCTTCAAGCGCAGGGTCGACCAGACATCGAATGACTTCATTGGTTAAGGCGCGTAGTTAATGAACCATTACCTTACATTATCTTACCTCACAATATACCATTCATTACTTCTTACTTATTAAGCGAGCTAACAGCAATATGTGTCTCAGTCAGACAGAACTTATCAGTTTCCATAAGTCACGTCACCGCAGTCAAATCTAGCAGCTCATATAAACCTACTGCATGGAGCTTTAAAAGGACACCCGATCGACTGACTGTTAGGGGTGAGGTCCACAAGAGATGTCTCCCCATCTTTTGCATTAGGCCTATATACAATGTCATATCCAGCCAGTCAATTGTCATAAGAGTTCAATTGTCATATGAGTTCAATTGTCATAAGAGGACAAATGTCAGACGATCAATGGTGAATTCCGTTCTTGACAGCGTTTAACGCTTAAACGTCGGACGTCGAATAAAATAAGACGACGGTCAGAGGTTAGAGGTCAGACGATCAAGGGTCAGCGAGGTCAAATGATCAGAGTTCATAGGTGAGACGGTCATGGATAAGGCCGTCCGACCGTTGACCTTCAGAAGGTCAAACGTCAAACGACCACAGGTCATCATTCGGTCAAATTTCAGACGATCGAACGTCAGCTTCGGTGGATGAGGATGAAGTCGATGAGTAGAACGCACAGAAGGATGAGAGCGGTGGAGGAGGCGGGGCTCGGAGCGGTCCTTCGTAGGGTTCCGCTGACGAGGTTGGCGACGGACCGACTTCCGGTCCTTGACGGTCCGTTCGTGATGGTCTCCTTGACGGCGACTCGCATCTTTGGAGGAATGTCGTTGACGTCCAGTGACGCTATCGTTCCACTTGTGGATACTGACAGGAGAAAAAGAACACATTGGACTGCAGTTATAATATGTCCGTACTGGAGTTGGGAGCGCCTCTGAGTAGTTTCCTTGACGAGGCGCTATATAAATACTCGAATGAATGAATGAATGAATGAATGAACCAGAATGTACTTTGCTCGTTTGTATGTACATTTGTTATAGCGCCCCTTCAAGATTTCTACTCAGAAGCGCTTCGACTACAGCGCCGACACTGAATCGGAGTCCTTAGAATCTCTTGACGGCCTTCCCTCTATTACATGCGCTCGAAGTTGCCCATGCCTGCACCACAAGCACAGGCTACATGGGGCGCGGTGGTTTGGTGGTGTCGTCGTTGCCTTGAAGTCGGAAGGTTCGAGGTTCGAATCCACCTCAAGTCGCCGCGTAGGGACCTTGGGCAAGTCCTCCACTCGCAATTGCCCAGCGCTTCGGCGTGAAACTCTGATGCAGTGTCCGCTCTGCAGTCGGGAGCGCCTCTGAGTAGCAAGAGCTTAAAGGGGCGCTATAGCAAGTGCGCATACAAACAATACATAAGCATCATATTATATACACATAGGCATGTACATGTACGTATTATACTAAGCAGAATGGTCTGCTGCAAAAAAACAAGGTTTTCTGCGATAAATCGGCACTTGAGACAGAGGAGACCGTGCCTCTTAAGTCGACGATGGTTAAGTCCTCGCTTAATTATGCATGGGTTTAAGCAGGCGGATAATGGACGAAGAGACTAGACTTGCTTGGATTCCGGCTAATGGACTGAAATCCGAGCAGAGGGACAACGGCGCGATTTACATGAATCATCGGACACCCCAGGAACATTAGAGACAATGCGAAAAAGAAGACGAAGATAATGTAGGCCTAATGGTATCTTACATGTATGTAAAGCGCGGATTCGCGAGCATAGCCTATTCATCAGCCGGGCGTCTTCCGACCCGCCAAACTAAACTGCCATCGATCAAGATGATGCAAGTCGAGCGTTGACGTCAGAGGAACGGACACTCAACTTACAACCACTCTCGACGACGCCACGCACCACTACGAAAACAGTTATAGACTTAGAAGTTGTTGATATAACTAATATTTAAGCAGCGAGGGAAGTTAACTGAATGGATTATAATTATGTTTAAAGCTATTTTAGAAGATTGTGATCATTATAGGCAAGTCAACTTTTACAATTCCTTTTCTGCTTGCTATATGGAAGTGCTCGTGTTCATAAAATGTAGTGAAAGACTTCAGCAAATTAACGGACGACTCAGAACTGAACAGCATGCGGAGGCAGTATCAAATATTATTGCGAAATGCAATCGAGGTCTTATAAATATTTGCTGATATTAGTATACATTAGCAATCTGGTTCAACAGCTAAGACAATGGGGCGCGATGGTGTATTGATGGGTTCAGTGGCTTGGAGCCGGAGGGTTCTAGGTTCAAATCCACCTCAAACCGCCATATATATTGCTATATATATGGCGTGGTGCCTCCAGTCGCACAAATGCTGGTGGTGGCCTTGCTATCATCTACAATTCCTCATTAAACGTGAAGGTTCATCCTCAGATAGAAATGTTTTCTTTTTCCTCATGCGAAGTTCAACTCGCTCGGTTTGGAAGTTTGTCATCATCCATCACAGTAGCCAACGTCTACCGACCTCCTGGTCCAGTCGGTGAATTCTACAACGACCTTGCGAATCTAATATCGTCCATCTACATTGAAGCTGGTGAAAGACTGCTGTTATGTGGTGATCTGAACTGTCCTGGATTCGATGGTCATATCAGCGACGACCTAGCAGATGTCTTCACCATCTACGGCCTCCGTCAATCCATCATCGTACCGACTCGTGGCGATAACCTTCTGGACGTCCTCGTTTCTGACGATAGAACTACAGTTTACGACGTACAGGTCAGTGACGCTGGTCTCGTGTCTGATCATAAGATGCTTCTGTGCAAAGTAAAAACCTCCTTCGACCGTCAACCAGTTCAGCACATTTTTCGAAACATTAAAGCTGTAGATCCTGTTCAGTTCAGCCAGCTGCTCGCCGACTCTGATCTCTTCTTTGCACCTGCTAGCAATGCGGATGAGTTTGCTGAACAGCTGAAGAAAACTGTAACTCAGACATTGGATAAAGTCGCTCCGATTAACAACTGTCTTCGGCGACCTTCTAAACCAATATCAAGATGGCTTTCTACCGAGGCAATAAAGGCAAAGAGAGAACGTCGTCGTTTAGAGAGGAAATGGAAGCAACTCGGGCTCGAAGAGGACAGACAACGTTATCGTCGCCACTGCCGTACAACAAATAAGCTAATTAACGATTCACGAACTACTTACTTCCACAGCCTACTCGAAAATGCTGAAAATCCGATGGACCGTTGGCGCATCTCCCAAAGACTTCTGCACTCAAAGGAGACTTCCAGCTGCCAGCGCTCAGACTCTGAGAATCAGTCTTTATGCTCTAGCTTTGCCAGATATTTTGTTAACAAAATTGATGACCTTAAATGTAAAATTACTAGATGCGCTGCCAATTTAGTATGGAATGACCTACTGCTTGATTCTGACTTCTCTGAATCTACCTTTAATGACCTTCCTCCGGTTACATACTTGGAAGTATCTAATCTTCTCAGAAGCTTGGTACCTAAATCATCCCCTATGGACTTCATACCTACACCTCTTATTGTTTCTTGTTCTGATGTTTTCTCCCACCTTATTGCACACCTGGCCAACTTGTCTTTTGCTGAAGGATGTTTCCCGTCATGCTTTAAGTCTGCTTTAGTTACTCCTTTGCTTAAAAAACCTGACCTAGATTCCAATAATCTGTCTAACTTCAGACCTATCTCGAACCTAAATAACATTTCCAAGATCCTTGAACGTCTCTTTCTTACTCGCATCAAGAAACATATCACTTCCTCTCCCAACTTCAGTCCTTTTCAGTCAGCTTATCGTGAAGGCTATTCCACTGAGACTGCCCTTACATCCACGCTTGACAACATCTTTTCGTCTATTGACAATGGAAAGGCCTGCCTTTCTGTATGTCTTGACCTCAGCGCAGCTTTCGATACCGTAGACCATCAATTACTTCTTTCTAGACTCACGAAAAGCTTCGGTGTCTCTGGTACTGCTTTAAACTGGTTAGCGTCTTATCTGGGTAACAGGAATCAGCAGGTGGGCATCGGTACCGCTCGGTCTGGACCCACTGTTTGCACTGCTGGAGTTCCACAGGGATCTGTCCTTGGTCCTCTATTATTCACCGTCTTTACCTCCCCAATTAATCGCATAGCTAATCATTTTGGTGTCCAATTACAGCAGTACGCGGACGACACTCAGCTCTATATTGCTCTGTCACACACTGATCAGTCCGGTAAACTTAAACTTGAGGAGTGCCTGTCATCTTTATATGCCTGGTTCTGTTTTAATGGTTTGGCTATAAACCCAAACAAGTCTGAGGCAATTTTGTTCGGGTCACGACAACGCTTGCGTTCTTTTCCTTCACTTTCCAGCATCGACCTCGCAGGCTCCGCAGTACCGTTATCAGATTCTGTTAAAACTCTTGGAGTTACCCTGGACAGTATGCTTACTTTTCGGATGCATGTAACTAACCTTTGTAGATCTTGCTTTTATCACATCAGGGCAATACGCCACATTAGGTCGGCTCTGACTAAGGATATGTCGAAGACTTTAGCTTGCGCCCTTGTCTCCTCTCGCCTTGATTATGCTAATGCGATTTTTGTTGGCATTTCTGACTATGAGCTACATAGGCTGCAACGCATCCAAAATTCTTTAGCTCGGGTTGTGCTGCGTGTCCCACTACGATCAAGTTCCTCAGTTTTACTTCATCAGCTGCATTGGCTTCCTGTCGAGTTTAGGATTAAATTTAAATTGGCCTGTTTAACCTACAAATCCCTCTCTACCGGAACACCTCCCTACCTTCAGTCACTGCTTACTCCTTATATTCCTCCTCGTTGCCTGCGATCATCAAACATGGGTCTTTTAGTTGAACCTCGATGCAGAACTGTTATGGGCTCACGTGCATTCCATGCCTCTGCTCCAAAAGAATGGAATCTACTTCCACTCTCTCTTCGTTGCTCAAATTCACTCCCTACCTTCAAAAAACGGCTCAAAACTCACTATTTCTCTTTGGCTTTCAAGCACATGGACCTTTAACTGCATCTTCCTCTGGCGGCTAACTATCCGCGCCTCAGATTCACACTTTGGTGTGACCTTGCGCGCGTAATAAATTTATGTAATAATAATAATATACGGTCCTTAAGCAAGTCCTTCAATCGCAATTGCTCGTGCGCTCCGTCGTGAAACTCCAATGCAGTGTCCGCGCTGCATATATTCCGGAGCGCCTCTGAGTTGGGAGCTTGAAGGGTCGCTGTAGCAGATGCAAGAAATAAATAAATAAATAAGTGGGTGATATAAAACTAATATTTAAAAACACTGTGTATGCGATCCGAGGAATAAACTCTGCAGGTCATCAAGTTATTTTTACAGTCTCTAAAAAGACATGGTTTTCTAGCGCATTTTAAAGATCTCTGCTCGACGCTGCGTCAGTCAGAAGTCGTCGTTCATTTCGCCACGAAGTCAACAGCTTTCTAACGACGACGGACCACTCGATACGTTGACGAAGGGTCATTTATATAGCGCTAACGACCCATTAAGTTGATGGACGAACCGTCGATTCACCAACAGGAACCGAACATTCGAGGGAAGGATATCGTTAATGGTCGGACGGATATAGACCCCCTATTTCCAAATCGGCATCTATGTATGTTAAAGCACCTTCATTCGTATGCCTATAAGAGATGAATTGACGACATAGATGCCGGATGAAAAGACAGATGGCGCTAGGTTGGCTGGCGGAAGTTGGTTGGAGCGATGAACCAAGATGCAGACGACAGTTGTCCTCCATTGAGGGGAGATGCATAGGTTGCATGGCGTCCGAAGGGTAAATGGTACGCACAGAAATATATCAAGAATATATATTGTTATATATAACAATATATATATATATATTAACAGAAATATATCAACAAAACATCCGCTGCGACTTCCTTCCGATGAGTCTAACAATTGCAATTCCGAGCGGATGTACAATGTACACTGTAGACTGTCGTTTAATTGGGGCGCAGGATGAGCGCTTCAATAATGACAAAAGGAAATCATGCTCTAGCCTACGAACTGCAATTTAACTAGAATCCACTGACAAAGAAGATGACAATATAGTTGCTTCCGAAATGAACGCGCCAAGGTTATCGTCTCAAAATGCTTTTAAACCCTTTCTAGTTAATTTGCTCATCAAAAACTGTCCTTTAATTACTAGGCATACCTCTACGGACTAAAGGATAGTGAAAGTTATATAAGCAATACCCGAGTTGGAATTCTAGGCATTCTACTCAAAGTTAAATCGAGGTAACAAGCTGGGGAGGGACAAGTATCTGGCTACAGCGGACAATTTATCATGGGCGGAGTTTATCAGGGTCTAGGGGGGCTAAGCTTCCCCAAGAAGTCCCAGAGTGATTTTTTTACCGTGTAGGCTAAATGGTATCTTTTCTCGGGCTTAGCCCCTCCCAAGAAGGCACCTGCTCTGAAATTTGTTCGGGAAATGGTTTTGTTCACGACCGCGAAACTTACGAATTACGAATGACTAAAAAAGGTCATCAACTTTTTCCTTTTTTGGGCCCGATAAAATACTTTTCGGTTCGCTCGTTCTGCAGGGACCGAGATCGTACAGATAAAAGCCCACGTGCGGTCGTTGAACTGTCTGTTAATTAATTATTACACTATCGAAAATTCAACTATAGACTATAATATTGTTTGTCTTCACACGGTTAAACACTAATGAACAGTTCAGGAGTCATCGACTGAATTCATTGCGTGAAAATTCACGGCGATCAGAGCAAAATCGATGACCGTTCGAGGTATACAATAATATACATGTACACAACAGACAGAGGTAACAGATAGCGGAAGTGTATTTAGTAGAAGTTGGATTAACTGACTCTGGATGAGATGAACATCCTGCGTCCTCACTCCAACGCTGTTCTCGGCGACGATTGTGTACTTGCGAAAGCTCTCGACCTTCGCCTCTCGTAACGACAACTGCATCTCGAAAGCACCGTCTGTACGATACTGAAACACATACACACAGCGCGTACATTTATTCAAGACACAGGTCTAGAAGGTTTGAGTAGGCATAAGGTAGGGGAAAGAGACCTATAAGGAACAGAGGAAAAGGGAGCAGCATAGCATGTGAGAACCATGCAGATTGCTCTGTGCATTGCTAATAGCTGCTGTATCGGGAATGGATGGTTTCACCTCTGCAGTAGTGCAGAGGTGAAACCGATAGGTAAGATACTTACTCTTTAATTGATATAATTAAAATAGATCCTAATAATAATAATCATTATTATTTGTTATTTTTACCTGTGGTATCAATGATCACTTGGGATTTATAAAAAAAACTGCTATCATTTAACTATTATATAATTATTGTTATTTTGTTGTTTTTGTCGATGTTGATGATGATGATGATGATGATGATGATGTTGTTTCCGTTGTTAAGCATTTATAAACCACAACTAATAGGCTATCTATGCATCGATCGATGGGTTGAGCAATTGTGAGTGAAGGACTTGCTGAAGGTCCACACACTGTAAAAACGCAATATGCATAAACCTATTTAAGCAACATATGCAGAAGACACAATACAGAGCTTAAATACAATCCTCAAATACAATGGACACTGGACATATAGTATAATATATCAATACATCAAGTATAAACGAGTGTTCAGAATTCGTTGCTTTAATGATCCTTACTTCAAACACAGCTAAACACGCTGAGTTGTTAAACCTACATCTACATTCCACACCAAACCACAATCTGAACAAACTCCTGTAAAAGATTTCCGTCCGATTTTTCAACGACCTCTGCAGTTCTCAAGTATTGCACTCACGACGCCGCCGCACTCCGTCGACTCGGACGATCGTAGCAACGCCAGGCGGGTGCCATGAACGACGTCGCGGCTGTGTCCCGCTGGCAACCGGAAGAAGAGAGTCCGGCGGCGGCGGCGTCCGCCAAACGATCAAGATTCCGTCTCCGTCCGTCCGTCTCCGGCGGGTGGTCAGTCGGACGGTCGGTCGGTCGGTCGGTCGGTCGGACGGTCGGTCGGCCGAGCAGTTGAAAGCGTCGGTCTCCTACCAGGTCATAGATTACTATGCTTCCATCTGAAGCCCGACTGCTCCCCGGTGGGGCATTAGACGGCTATTTCCCTCCTGCCCTCTGTCTTCCGCGGTTCACTGATTCGCGCGTGACGATCGACCGATAGCGATGTAGTCCGACCGTCTTCTGTCCACACCTATTGCGAAACCTCGACGCCCGAACAACGCTTCGCATCCGTAATGCGCATGCGCTGACCAGTTGTTCTTATCGGTTTCCGGTTAGGGGCCACCTTCGGTAGGGTCGAAACCCGAGTTTCCCCGACTGCATGGTGGAAAGATATATAGTGCATTATGGAATCGTCTGATATAAGTCTGTATGTCTATCTGTCTGTCTGCCTGTCTATCTGTCTGTCTGTCTATCGGTCTATCTGTCGGTCTGTTGATCTGTCCGTCGGTCTGTCAGTCGGTCTGTCAATCGGTTGATCGGTTTCTAATGTGTAAGATCTGATCCAGTCCGACCCGGTGATCCTAGCCACCCTGTCTCAATCCATCGGATCCGAATTGATCTTATCTAATCTTATCTAATCTTATCTAATCTTATCTAATCTTATCTAATCTTATCTAATCTTATCTAATCTTATCTAATCTTATCTAATCTTATCTAATCTTATCTAATCTTATCTAATCTTATCTAATCTTATCTAATCTTATCTAATCTTATCTAATCTTATCTAATCTTATCTAATCTTATCTAATCTTATCTAATCTTATCTAATCCTATCCGATCAAACCCGAGATACGATGTTATGCAGCTTAAGGAATAAAAAGATTCCTACGGCACTGTCCCTGACTGCTATCTAGCAAAACCACAGCAATGGGATGGAGCTTGGCAGAATTAGCGCGGAAAGAAGACCCTGTTGAACTTGACTCTATTCCGACTCAAGAGACATGAGAGGTATAGAACAAGTGGGAGCCTTCGAGTGCAATTGAAATATACCACAACTTTTATCGTTTCTTGACTAATTCAGATAAGCGGAGAGCGAGACGCAAGTCTCCGAATTCTGGTTCGAAACCACCGACCTCATACCTGCCTGCCTGCCTGCATGTCTGCCTGCCTGCATGCCAGCCAGCGTGCAAGAAAGTAAGCAGGCAAGCACGCCAGAAGGAAAGCAGGCATGTAAGTAACCAAGTAAGTAAGTAAGTAACCAAGTAACCAAGTAAGTAAGTAAGTAAGTAAGCAGTCAGCCATGCAAGCGAAGATGTGTGGTATTGAAAAGTCCCTTTTCCAGTCCAGTGTAGGAGTAGGCCTAGTCCTATTGCCTGTAATATAGCAAGAACCCTTGTAAAGGCCTATACGTTTAGTCCTGTATGCTTTTATATCGTTATTTGCTTATATATTATATATTTGTTTGTATGTGCACTTGTTATAGCGCCCCTTCAAGCTCTCTCTACTCAGAGGCGCTCCCGACTGCAAAGCGGACACTGCATCGGAGTTTCACGCCGAAGCGCTGAGCAATTGCGAGTGAAGGACTTGCCCAAGGTCCCTACGCGGCGACGTGAGGTGGATTCGAACCCCGAACCTTCCGGCTTCAAGGCAACGACGCCACCACTACACCACCGCGCCCCACAATATATATATATATACACGTGTGAATGTGTATATATATAAGAAGGTAAGGCGCTACATAAATGCATATGTGAAAGCGCATTATAACTGTAAGTGTCCATTTTTAAAGACGCTATAATAATCAAATTAGTTTCGCCGCGGTTTTCTGCATTGATTATGACGTCATCAAATTATTTCGTGCATAATTATCCGGCGCCGACGAGAGCTGTTGAGTTTTAGATTCACGTAAATTTAAGCATAAGTTTAAATGTTTTAATCAGCTTAAATTCGTTTAATCGAAGTTTCTTGTGGATGTATATTGCAGCGAAACGAAGGATTAACGTCTTATAAAGATCGTATGTCGACCGAATTGTGTTGTTTTCGTAACATATCCGAAGAACGAGGGAGTCGATTTGGACGATTGACTATGCGCAAGGTCAGTAGGCCTAATTTCACGTATAAAACATCTAGCTACGCTGTCGTAGATATACAGGCAACTGTGCAGACAAACACACAGACACATACGCGCACAGACACGCACACACGGAGGAACGGACAGACAAACATACAGACAGACATAAAGACAGGAACATCTAGCTACGCTGTCGTTCATTCTATCATCGTTCTATACGGAAGACCGAATGGCCATCTTTAGCCAAAGCGAACCCGCTGGAATAAGGCTTGCCACACGGTGCGGCTTAATTTGACTCAACACGGGAAAACTCACCCGATCGGACGCTGTATAAGGATTGACAGATTGATAGCTCCTTCTTGATTCGGTGGGTGGTGGTGCACAGCCTTTCCTAGTTGGTGACGTGATTTGTCTGGTTAATTTCGATAACGAACGAGTCCCTATAGCCTGCTATAAAAAGTTCGTCTATGGCATTCTGTTGGCGCTAACTTCTTAGATGGACAAGACCAGTAGCGTCCTCGCGCGATATTCAGATCCTTTGTCATGAGTTGGTTGCACACGGAGGACAGGATGCAGGTGACCGGTGGGGAGATAGCTTAAGCGACCGCCTGCATGTAAAGCAAGATTAGTGTCAGACTCGGAACGTGCGGCCGGTCCGCGTACGTCGGGTTCGGTTTCCCTGGATTCCCCGTGCCCCTTGGGATGAAGGGTATGCAGAGGACAACGTGGAGGATCGACATCGGGAACCGGACAGTTACACCTGTTACTAAAATACCCCAAGGTTCGATAATAACCAGGAGTGAGTCGGTCGACTTCCAACCCTGCGGTCTGCATGGAGGCAGTAACCCGTAGCCTATAGGAATCGCCGGTCCCGCAAGGTGTCGTTGGATCATAGAAGGGGAACGGCGACGGTAACAGTTGTGCATCTCTTAAGCAGAGGTTAAATATAGCATTTCTAATAAGCGACCAAATTCAGACCGATATAACCGAGATGAGTGTGATTTATTTGAATGTGATTGGACCAACTGCACGAAGGCGGTGTCTACATTGATGGAGCTCTCATGGATGAAGTTATACAATCTAAAATTCTAAATGCGTGAGTCTCATAGGATCAGCAGCGATTCGCTGACAGATATAACGGAGAAGACTGCTTCGATGAAGCTCCAAACGACTTACCATTACAGATGACCAGTATTCGTTGATGACCTCCCCCTCAGCCAGCGTCGTTCCGTTGATGTCAATGATCCAGAAAGTGGCCGTCATGTCTGGCTTCGACTTCACCTCGCACTTCACACGTGCGTTGCGATCACCGATCGACGCATAGCTCGGGTCACAAGAAATCCTAGGCGCATCTGAGAACCAGCGTAAATTGGTAAAAAATGAATATGGTAAGATTTACTAATGTAACATGTTATAGGGTAAGACAGTGCAGAAGAATGGTGGTGCTATTTGCAGTTTAACGTCACTGTGTGGTAACAAAGACCATTAGCGACGCCCTCCTCCTTTATCCTGACTTTGGACTAGCACTGGCAGAGTGCAACCAGTGGCGGAGTTACAGAAGAATGACTGTGGGGTTCAGACTATAATCCAGGTGGAATTGCATAATGCGAAATTAAGACTTTTCTAGGGGACCCTAAGAGACTAAGAGATCGAGAGGTTGTAGAAGGATGGGGTTGGCAATTCTCACCCTGGGGTAAGATCAGTAGTCCGCAATGATTTGGGAATCGTTTACCAAATCTCTTGATCATGACCGGTATAGACAAGATCATGCGATTTAGTAAACAAGTCTCAAATCATTGCGAACTATACTTATCTTATTCATTCATTCAAGAATTTATATAGCGCTTCTTCAAGGCGACTACTCAGAAGCGCTCCCGACTCTAGCACGGCAAAAAAGGACAGTTTTGAGTTTAGTAAAAAATGTTCCAGTAATAACCCCAGCAAGTAGACGTAGTTCCTGTGGAAGCTCATTCCACACAACTGGGCCGATCACAGAAAAGGCTCTATGCTGCATCGTTGCAGTTCTTGCAAAAGGGACCAATAGCAATCCCTTCTGTGCAGAACGGAGGGGCGGCGGTCTAGGATACTAGTGGAGCAACAAAGCTCTTGCAAGTACTGTGGGGCGATTCCAAGCTGGCATTGCCTAACTTATGAGGTATACGCTATTCGTGAGCTTAGTTCTTCGATTGCAAATGAGACACGAACGCAAAACTTAACATCACGCAGCGATCGCAGACTGGAAATTGCCAAGATTAACGCATACATACAGGCCTCCGCATGTAGTATCAAAAGGTTTAAGTACGCTACATAAATACGCGCTGACATATAAAGGTAGATCAGATGGATTACAAGTACACACAACCTATATCGATCCATCCATCGACCGCCTTTATCGTTTACACGATCGATGGTAACGGAAAAGGCTGTATGCACCGTCGCCCCCGTGTGTAGGCCTACTTCCATGAAACAGTCATGTGTCCGGGTGTTAATGTGCCTTTCAAAGCCGTGTCCCGGCCACGGATCCTGGCTTTGCGCGTCCCGCAGGAATCCTCGGGCGTCGACCAGCCAACCAGTCGACCCGTATGATCCAGATGGGACTGGAAAAACCATTATGCGAACGTCTCAACCGTAGTGAATACAATACATCCGGTGTCTGGTAGCACTTGACACTGCATGCGCTGCACAACGCATAATTATTATACATCCAGTGTCTGGTATAGCGTTTGACAATGCATGCACTGCACAACGCATAGTTATACATCCGGTGTCTGGTTGCACTAGACACTGCATGCGCTGCACAACGCATAATTATTATACATCCAGTGTCTGGTATAGCGTTTGACACTGCATGCACTGCACAACGCATAGTTATACATCCGGTGTCTGGTTGCACTAGACACTGCATGCGCTGCACAACGCATAATTATTATACATCCAGTGTCTGGTATAGCGGTTGACACTGCATGCGCTGCACACTCAGTGCACAGTGCATATGATAAGCCTTCGTGAGATTCTTGTTAAGGCGCTATAATATTATGAGTGGTCATAGTGTCTTTGTTGTATGCTTGTGATTATGTCCATTACTTTATATAGTTCTATAGTTTGGAGTTGTTCAGTTAAATATGCAGTTGAGCTACTAGATGCTGATTCTTGCTGTTGCGGATTATGGTAGGATTTGATATATTATGATAGGAATGGATGGACTAGATGGGATAGGACATGGGCGAATTTGGTTGTGTTGGGATTAGATCTTATCTCATCTAATCGTACACCATCATACCCTCAAATTCTCCCATAATGTGGCCTATCGTATTGTATACCATTCATGTCCCTATCAATAAGATTTACTAAAAAGATAAGAAATTTTAAGGATAAGATTTGATGAGATTAGAATGAATCGGTGAGGAGTGGCTCTATATACGACGTGTATAGAAGAAGTTAGGACAGGAGAGGATGTAATAAGGCATGATATAATACGATGCATTTTTGTGACCTAGTTAGGGTAATATGGAACCATCCAGTCTATAGAGTAGAATACGCTTTAGGATAGGATATACATGTAGGATAGGATAGAAAATTTGATTCGTCAACGACTCTTCAGCCACATTGCAATGCAGACCTCAGGCTAGACATTGCAGTCTAATTGTGGCTCATTGGGTTTGTACATCTATAGAAGATACTTCTGTCTGTCTGGAGAGAGGTCGATGTATTTGGCTGTTAAAGCTCTTTCCTAATTATGTCCTAAATTCACTTCTTATATCCTGTGACGACGAATCGCTTCCGACTCATGAAGCCGCGTTGTTGTCGCATCTTCTGTGTTGTAACGTTGACTGAACTCGTGATAAACGATGATGCGATTTGTTCAAAACAGCAAGTTCGTTGCTAGGCAAATGATCCTTGGTATCAAGGGAAGTTCTCCAATAGCAGTCTCTCGCACACGTGTAAAACCCGATCAACCGCGGTCTCGTCTTGGTTCAGAGTTGACAAGTAGTCTGTCGGGAATGTGTCGCGGGTCACTTCGATGGTATGCCTGCCTACGTCTGTCAACATCTCAAGGTACTGCCCGTCAGTCGAAATGAATGTCAGCCTTGATTTAAATAACGGTCCGTTTGTCACTGAATGCTCATGAGGTTGGAGAATGTCTCGGCTTCAGCAGTAAGATTAATACTTTGGATCTTGAATCAATTGACCCTTGAGACACACTGGACAGTATATATTATACATAACGGTCATATCCAGACTGCAACTTTCGAAGGTCACCAGTAGGCTATACGTCCTATTGTTTCGCGATATTAATCGCTTAATTGCCACCATTAGAGTACGGGGTCTACTATAGATTTTTGAGTCCAAACATATCAAAAAGTCTAAGAGAGACTAAATGGATCGACACGAATTTTTCGTTCTACCCTAAAGAAGACAGAAAAATAATTTGACCAATGAGAATGTCTTCTCTTTTTGATAATGTTCTTGGTTTTCACAGTCACAAGCCTGGCTCTCAAATTCAAGTGTCATAATGATGGACAATTATTTGCCGAGTATTTCTCCTCCACTGGCTCTTCTTCCCTCTTCTTTAAGTTCTCTGCCCCTCGACAGGTTTCAACTTGACGCCATTCTTCTATTCGCTGTGCTTTTCTCTTCAGTTCATTGTATCCGTCGGTCATCATCCATCGTAGCATCATCTGTCTCAGTTTTCCTCTTTTTCTCTTTCCCTCTAATCTCCCTTCTATGATTTTTTCGTCATTTTCAGTGCGTCTCCAATTTCATATGCATTATGCACTTGCTCTTAGCTTACTCTGTTGATGAGCACGGTTAAAAAATGAAGTCGCTAACACTTCATACCTGTGGCAACCTCAGTAATAGCGTAAGAGACTGCACTATACATGTAGACTACTACTGCAGCTGCTACAACAACAACAACTACTACTGCTACTGCTACTACTACTACTACTACTACTACTACTACTACTACTACTACTACTACTACTACTACTACTACTACTACTACTACTACTACCACTACTACTACTGCTGCTGCTGCTGCTGCTGCTGCTACCACTACTGCTACTAATACTACAATAATTATTGCTACTACTTCTTCCTCCACGCTCCCTTCCTTTTAACAAAGATTTATTCTGATTTCTATTGAAGAGGATAGTGTTGATTGATGCATCGTGCATTTTGATGAGGACGCAATGCATGCAATTGATTAGATTAGAGAAGATTTAGATTTGTTCTGCCATGCCAATCTGTCTGCAAGTGCGTGCCGCTTCCGTATCTCTCTGCTTGCCTGCGTGTCTGTCTTTCTGTTTGCCTACGTGTGTGTCTATCTGGCTGACTAGTTTCTCCCTGGGCGCCTTCGTATACATCTGCATGTCCTTGGAAGTTGGAACTGTACTCCATGGTGGTCGTAAATATCGTCTTCTCAACCAATCAGGTTTCATCAAAGGACTTCCGGTCGAGTCGTTATTAGAATATATCTATGGTGCTAATGGACGACCGCTGCTTAAGCAACACTGCATGCATAACGCAAATCCTCGGGTGTTAATCCACAAAAGGATTATTTTTAAGTCACTGAGACTTATAAAGAAAGCATATTATGGCTCGTCTTCTTTCTCTCTTTTTCCTCCTCCTCGTCCTCCTCCTTCTCCTCCTCTGTTTCTTCTTCCTGCTAATTATTCTCTCATATTCTTCTTGTTTTCATCCTCCATCGGTCCTCTCCTAATCATTCCTCTCCTAATCATTCCTCTCCTATAATCATTCCTCTCCTAATCATTCCTCTCCTATAATCATTCCTCTCCTAATCATTCCTCTCCCAATCATTCCTCTCCTAATCATTCCTCTGTTAATCATTCCTCTCCCAATCATTCTTCTCCTAATCATTCCTCTCCCAATCATTCCTCTCCTAATCATTCCTCTGTTAATCATTCCTCTCCTAATCATTCCTCTCCCAATCATTCCTCTCCCAATCATTCCTCTCCTAATCATTCCTCTCCTAATCATTCCTCTGTTAATCATTCCTCTCCTAATCATTCCTCTCCCAATCATTCCTCTCCTAATCATTCATCTGTTAATCATTCCTCTCCTAATCATTCCTCTCCTAATCATTCCTCTCTTAATCATTCCTCTTCTAATCATTCCTCTCCCAATCATTCCTCTCCTAATCATTCCTCTTCTAATCATTCCTCTCCTTATCATTCCTCTCCTAATCATTCCTCTCTTAATCATTCCTCTTCTAATCATTCCTCTTCTAATCATTCCTCTCCTTATCATTCCTCTCCTAATCATTCCTCTCCTAATCATTCCTCTCCCAATCATTCCTCTCCTAATCATTCCTCTTCTAATCATTCCTCTCCTTATCATTCCTCTCCTAATCATTCCTCTCTTAATCATTCCTTTTCTAATCATTCCTCTTCTAATCATTCCTCTCCTTATCATTCCTCTCCTAATCATTCCTCTCCCAATCATTCCTCTCCTAATCATTCCTCTGTTAATCATTCCTCTCCTAATCATTCCTCTGTTAATCATTCCTCTCCTAATCATTCCTCTCCCAATCATTCCTCTCCTAATCATTCATCTGTTAATCATTCCTCTCCCAATCATTCCTCTCCTAATCATTCCGTTCTCCCTCTTCTGCACTTTTAAATCCATGACAATCCTTCTATACCTCCACACTCTTGTCCTTATTCATAATTCTTCTCAATCCCAACCCTTCTCGGCATATTCCTGCTACAGTATCCCTCTGTCCAGATCCTGCTCCTAGTACTTCAAATCACGATTCTTCTTGCACACGATTCATCTTCTCCCGAATCCTTCTCTTCTCATCGAAATTTAACCTTTTCCACTTCACTTTCACTTCTTCCTCTTTTCCTTCCATCCGTTTCATTCACCTTTTGACCAACTATCTTTGCCTCTCCTCCTCCATCCAAAACTCACATCCACATTTTCGTCCACTTTCAAATCCGCATCTCCTCCCTTCCCCCAACGCCATTCCACCTTTTGGTTCGCCTCTTCCGCTCCTCTTCCCAAATCCTCCTCCTCCTGCTCATCCGCCATCTGCATGATCCTCCGTTTGCTCGTGACCTTTCTCTTCGCTTGACCTAATTCCGTTCATCTTTGAGTGACGTCAGCCGTGGACAGTGGAAGCGATTTCTTCCACCTCTTCCTATCGCTGGAGCTGTCCCTCTCCCTCTCCCTCTCCCCTGCTTCGTTCCCTCCAAACAGGAAACACTTGACGGACACCTGCGCCGTTGGCGGTCAACTGCAATCACGCAATCGCTGACTCAACAAACTCGCTTATTCCTCAAATGACGGTCGTCCTTTCTGCGGCCTTTCTTTCTTAGTTTGTCCGCTTCTCTGTCCGCTTCTCTGTCCGTCTCTGTACCGTTGTGTCTGTGTCTATGTGTCTATGTGTCTGTCTGTCTGTCTGTTTGTCTGTCTGTCTGTATGTCCATCTCTCACTGTCTGTCTGATCATTGCTTAATTAGCCATTACCACTGGCGCCGTCCATTGATAAAGTAAAGCAGTCAATGTAAGAAGCAGCTTACAATTCCTTTGCAACTGAACAGATTGTCGTGTTTATAAATTACTAGATGTGTAACCCGGCGTTGCCCGGGAAATTTAGGGTGTTAAACACCACTCCCCTGTGGTACCCAACGTTGACCGCTAAATTTCGAGTTTTCGCCAACCCTCTACCCCACCCCGCTTCCCCAAAAAGACAAACGTAACACGCCCCGTAGGGAAATTATTACTGGGCTTGTATGACGTCATTCGGGATGTAGACTCTTTTACTGAAGCTCGATACTGTTTACCAACGCGTGAGCGATGAAATCTGTTTTAAAACGCTAATAACTCGAGTTCTAAAGTGAAATTTCGGGTTCTAAACACTTCCCCACTCTGGTACCCATCGTTGACTGCTAAATTTCGGGTTTTCGCCAACCCTCCACCCCACCTCGCTTCTCCAAAAAGCCAAACGTAACCCGTCCCTGCGGGGCGCTACGGATATTATTACTCGGCGGGTATGACGTCATGCGGAGTACACTCTTCACCAAATTGCCAGCGTTATCATTTATTGGTGAAATCTGTCTTAAAACGCAAATATTTCTTGTTTTAAAGTGAGTTAAAACCTGAAAATAGTTGATCTGACCTTATAATTTGGGTAAGAATCGATATCAATAATTGTTTTAAACCGACGCTGTTTCATTTCCGAGCCTATTCTGCAGGGGAGAGTAAAAGCGTACAAATAAATAAACAAACAAACATATGGAATTTCTGCCTTATAATATAGATACAGAATTGAATAGGTTGAATAGGTTGGCTAAATTGTTGGTTGGGTGACCAGATTGCAATTAGCTAACTTACACTGATCTAATGTTGTGAGCGGTTGAATGAATGGGTGACTGGTTGGCGTTGCGGTTGGTAAACCCATTGGTTAACTATTGGATGGTTGGTTAGTTGATTGGTTGAATGACTTTTGCGTGGTTTACTTCAAACTGTGAAGAAATATTATAAACTACGGAAGCTTACAGTGAACAATTATCCTGGCGAACGTGATGTTGGACATTAAACCAGCGACCGTAACTGCACAACGTATCAGTTTCCCATCGTCTTCGTGTCTTCCGCTGAAACTACGGAGGCCGCGAACGGTCGTGTAGTGCATCACACTGAACGAAAGAAACAAAAGACAAAAGACAAAGAGGAAGACTTACGTCATCTATTGTCAATCAACGTCACGCTGCGACTGTCGTGTAATACGCGATTTCCTGTGACGACAACTATGTTGAAAGGATGATGACAGCGATGATGACGACGACGATAAGTGCGGCGGTCATCGTTACGACGACTACGGTTGTGATGGGGCAATCTTGATCCTGCCAAAACGGTGACGATGATGATGATGATGATGATGACAATAGCAACGACCGCGAAGACGACGACGATGACATTAACGATGACGATGATGATGATGATGTGATAGAAGTGCAGCAGTGATTGAGAAGCGGTTATAGTACAATGGAGATTGAATGTAAGGAGCGTGGAGAATGGCGTGAGGAGGAGGAGGATGAGAAGGAGGTTGGTCAACGAAGCGCATGATGATCATGAATGCAGAAGAGGAGATGCGCTTCAGCAGCAGCAGCAGCAGTCGGGTACGGAGGCAGGCAGCAGCTCTCGGATGCTGCTACCGTGGTGATGATGGTCGAATAATATCGCCATTCGTCATTTGACCTATTGGCCTTTCCTCGATCGAGGTCTATCAGTCTGTCCCTGACGAAGAGGGGTTGGTGCTCGGTCGGTCGGTCGGTCGGTCGGTCGACCCCCGCCCGCCCGCCGAGAAGGTCCCCGTCCCCCGTCCCCGTGCGTACGTCGGAGAAAAACGGGAACGGGTGGCACTGATAGGGTTGCAATTAGAAAGCGGTAATGAAGGGTCGAGGTCTCCGGTTCAAACCCAGGCTGAATTCTGATAATGGAGTTTATGCAGCGTGCGGTCGCTCGCAAAGCTATAGGGTGGGGCGCAGAGAGATACGCAGGCGGACAGGCAGTGAAACGGATGAACGCATACGACCATATAAAGACGCGGACACGCAACAGGAGACGAGTCTTGTAGGCCTAGTAGAAACGACACAGTTCAATCTAACATGATGCAATACAATGCAATGCTGCAGGATGTTGCAATGCAATTGCTGCACTGATTGCAACACAGTGTACTAAAACAAATGTTACATGACAATAATTTATTGAGACGATTCGCAATTGAGTTGATATTCTGCTCGAAAACTTTACATTCTATTTGCATTCCCAGACTTCATAAATAGATCCATCGGAACGATTAGTACAGCGTAACATATGATTAAGCGTAACATATGATTAAGCGTAACATATGATTAAGCGTGATATATGATTAAGCGTAATATATGATTACCTTTGCAATCAGCTTATTATTAATAGACTTTTCTGAGTGATGCATCAATTTCTTTCTTTTGCCCGCTGATCTTCGTTGCTTTTGTCTCTTTGATGTCTTTTTTTTACCGTATTACGTGGAGATCATATTTGGAACGATGATCCATCGACTTTTGTAGCCTATATATATAGACAGTACTTTCTTTATGTTTACCAACATCGCTTGATCGTCTGAAAACCAAAGAGCTTCAACCAATTTGCCTCCGACGTTTATCCACTCCTTCATGTTTTTCATTGCCTCTCGTATCTGCACTTCTATGTAATTGCTGAATAGCAGAGGTGAAAGTGATGGGCATCCTCGTCGTATACTCCCCTCCCGATAACTCCCGGCTCCAAGTATCTGCTTCTGTTCTTATCCTTAATTCCTTATACCTTCTGGTAAAAATACAGATTTTTTATGACCCTCCTATCTCTCCAGTCTATAGCCAGCGGTCTGAGTGCATGCATCAGTTGTATCACCTTTCCCGATCTATGCTCTGTCAAATACATCTACCTTCTCATTTATCTACAAAGCTTGCACGCTTCCTGATTATGCTTCATTTTTCTATTTGACCGCACAGCTCTCCATGCTCCTTGTACCTCTGCCTGCCCTTCCTGAATCCGAATTGATCATCACACGGGCATTGGTCTGCCTCTACTATTGCCTGTATTCTCTTTACCATAATCCTTGTCATGACCTTATGTAGCCTAAGCATGTGCCAGTATATGATGATGGCTTTAATTACAATTAATGGTGAGAAGGTAGAGCAGGTAAATATGGTTCTGCTACTTAATTCGAGAATGTGGCTACAACAGCCGCAAGTGCAATAGTGAAATAAAGAGAAGAATAACGATTGGAAAATATATGGTTGTATAAAAGGAAAGGAGAGGAAGATTGAGTTTAGAAGCCCTAAGAAAAGAATGATCAAGGCACTGATATGGACCGTAACATCGTATGGATCAGAAACTTGGACCATGCATCATAGAGAGAAAGCATAAGAAGACTGGAGGCTTTTGAAATGTGGATATGGCACAGAATGCATGGAAAAGATAAGATATACCGAGTATATCAAACCAAGAGGTGCTATTGCACCTGGTGCATGATGAAAGATCCCTAATGGCTGCAATAAGAATGAGGCAAAGGAGATACATATTGAGAGGAGACTCTCTGTGTATCAAATGGTATTGGAAATCCTATACCTCGGTAGTTAAGGGGTTAAACTCATGACGACGCTGCTCCATAATACAATAATGCAGGTAACGCATACACATTGATACACGTACACAATGATACATGTACAATGTACATGGCAATAATCTAGCACAGCAAAAGCCAGGCTTTTCACTTCAATATAATAAACAGTTGTAGGCTACTATACATTAGAATGCAGCAGAATACAATCGAGATGTATAATACCGGAGTGATCGGCTTCCCGTTAGTCTGACGGAGTGGCCAAGGGACAGTTGGTTCGTTATGTCCTCCTGACCGAGTTGGATGGTGATATCTGGCGGTGGATATCCACCGGTGGCGCTGCACCGAAGCGGTGCCAGAGTCCCTTCGATGAAAACGAGGCTGCGCTCTGACGTCAATTCCATTTCAACGCCATCTGGTGTTGTCGATACGCCGCCGTCTATCAAGACGGAGTCGATCGGAGCTGCGGGAAAAAATTGCGCTGCAGCCTCAGGTTTATTGTATAGGACTGTGTGCAGCTTTGTGTTTCATTCAAGTTATTATATGATGATATTGCTTTGTAATTTATGGCGCAGTATTCTTTGTGTTGTGGTGCGCTCAATTGTGAAGTTTATACTGCACTGCTGTACTCTGAATTCTGATCCTATTCAAACGTAGGCTAAGCCTATCATTGTATACCCGGATAATCAACTCCTATTCAGGGCACTATACAATAGCAGCATCAATGATAAACAAACCGTAAGATGAATAATAGACGTCAGCATGACAAATACCGAGGACCAACGACCAAGAATTCAATTCCTTCGTCTTCATATTTTTCATTAACAACACATAATCTGGACTGTGAGATTGAGTTACAGACCTTAAATTTGAAACATCAACAGCAACATACATGCATGCATTCCATTGTAATGTGTAACCTTGCCTCGTGTTGCATTTCCATGTTTTATTCAATCCTATTCTGCTTCGGCTGTTTTATTTTATGCTATCACATTATATATTTTATTTATTTCTAATAGCAATGGAAATCGTAAACTCCTAATAGTCCTAAAGTATTACTCTATAAAGCATTATCCTAAAGCATTACTCTAAAGCTATATTATAAGCCCGATCGAAGCACTGCAGCTTATTAATCGTGAGCGCTGGCGATATTTTATTTTTGAATGACAGTTTTCGTTCATTTTCCGACAGAAAACCCTCGTCAACTTGTCCACTCATCGGGAACTAATCTTGTCTGACGTTTTATATCGCGATATAGGCTAGAACTATATAAAGTAGACTCGAATACGACAGTCAACACTGCAGAGTATTTATTTATTTTATTTATTTACTAGCAATTTGATATAGCGTCCCTTCAAGGCAACTACTCAGGAGCGCTCCCAGTCCAACCCCGGCAGAGCACTTACACAAAAACACAAAGCAGCGGTCGATGACGTTTAAACCCATAGTCAAAAATCGTAATCCCTTAGAGAGAGGATCAGACGAAATCCAAAAGGTCCGTATATACTGTAGAAGTAACTCATGGATTCGAGTCCGGAACAGAAAGTGATGCTGGACCGAGAAGAAGCGTGTCGCGAGTAGTCTGCATGCGGCGGTTGTCAATTCAGTTTTTGGAGGAGACTTTATATGAATGTCTCTTTTCTCGGTTAATGATTTTATACCGACTAATATATTAGCGAGCACGTGTTGATCTGGCGGCTTAAAGCGGGAATTGCATAGACGCTCCTATTTAGTCGTCCTATACATAGGAACCTGTCGGAGAATCTTCGTTAGGGATCAGAGGCAAAGTGTCTGCTGCATGCTTTCAATGGAGCTCGTTTCTAAAACGGAAGCCCGTGGGATTATGGGGCCAGTGATTATGTTGCTTAAGGGACCAGCGACCATGTGCACGTGACCAGTACTCCGCTGTCGCATCTATAGGGATATAAGGATGGAAACATCGAACGCAATTGTTGCGTATTATTGCGACGATCGAATTCATTGATTCATTCATCATTGATATTTATATAGCGCCCCTTCAAGGTTGCTACTCAAGAGCGCTCCCGACCCAACTTCGGCTGAAAACTATACTGCTTTAAGGCTGCCATGCGATAGAAGGCATCTGAGGAAATCCTAGACATAAGACGAATAGACTGATGGGAACCCATTCCATATCATGGCCGGACCATGCAATAACATAGAAAACACAGCGTTGTCTAAAAGCAGTTCATGTTCGAAGAATGAGGAGTAAACTCTGAGTGGAGGAACGCAGATCATGACGCCCCTGAACAACCAAAATGGAGTGACTAGATCTTGCAAATATAGACCTATATATATATATATATATATATATATATATATATATATATATATATATAATTATATATATATCTCTCTCTTGGAAATAACAGGTTAGCTTCAATACCTCATATTTTTGTGCTTTAAATATGGAGCCTTAAATGTCAAATATAAATATCTCATCAGAACCGATCTAGCAAAACATGTTTGTCTTGTTCGGATCTACGTTATCCCATTGGACCAGAGACTGTTGCGCATTTGAAGCCATCACGCCGTTCTAGCCCAAGACAAATAGAGACAAAGAGACAGGCATAAGACGAAAAAAGACAAACACACATAAAAAGACATACAAACGAACATGCGTATATTCAGGCTAAGAAACAGACAGGCATACAGACAGACACGCACGCATCCATAGAGACAGACACGCAGAAATAAATACAGCTATATGGTTTACAAACACCAAGAGATACATGAACTACATAGGCACATAGATCTACATGCATCAATGAACGCGCACATTGCACAACCAGCCATGAGGCAGAAATGCGTAGGGACAAAGATACACAGAAAGAGCACTCATACATGCATGGACACAGACAGCACAGATAGACAAGCATACATATAACCAAAGAAACTTGTTTTGCCATCAATGAACCCTGGGCTGAAATTGTGCACGCGTGGGGGTCACCATTGGGGACCTTTGGTTCTCTGACCGTTCGCTGACTGATGAACTTATTTAACGACAGCCAGCATAACTAAATATGGAGACATTGGACGTTCGGACCTGCCACTGGGCAGAGAACCTAAAGAAGAGAAGCATAACTCAATCTCACGTATATATATATATATATATATATATATATATATATATGTATATATACACTGATCGCCTTCTTTCTGTGGAAACGGCGCTGCATAAATTGGCAACTATATAATTATATTCAAGAACTAGTAGGGAGAAATTGAAGTTCCAGCTGACCGCGTACGAAGATGTGATGCGTGACGTAGCCAATGAGTGTGTTCTGTGGTCCACTGACTTCGCACGTGTAGTTGCCACTGTCTTCTTGATATGTCTCTACAAACAATAGCAATCATCACCTTGGCTACTTAATTACTTGAGCATCACTAAGTATCTTGTTATGCAGATACTAAATATCTGCATAATCCTATACACTACCTTTTAACTTACCAATACTCTGACTTATCATGCCATACATTACGTTGCATTACTTTAAATCACTCGCAGTAAACAACCTTAATTGAACTTACACTATTTTTGTATACCGGTACTTTCTCGTTTGGACACTGCATGCATTACCACCAGTCAAAGACGAAGAGCTTTTCTCACGTGATAAATCAAATCACCTTTCGCCGAGAGAATGGATTACTTCCCACAGCGCCAAAAACATCGCACTTTATTTTCACGCAGGCAAAAGCTTATTTTTTTATTCAATCGTAAACTCTTCGTTTTGGAAATCCCTTAAACTTAGGCTACATTCATAGAGAGGAGGTCTATTCGAAAGGCGTCATCTGAATAGCCTCTTGCCATAATTATTGCAAAGCCAAGATGTAATCGATCGATTAGGTTAATCGGTTTGGAGTCGAGAGTATATATCTTAGAGGAATAGCCAGACCAAGTTTTTGCTCTATTCTACTACGAATAGCTTATTTATAATTAGTTACATGTTCCTCCAAGTTCAAATAAAACTTTGGCGGAAAAGAACGTTTCGGTTACCAGAAATATACTTCATGTTAATTAGAAAAAAACATTGCTGTAGTTTACATCAGGAACCCGAGAATTTCCCAAATTCATTTATTCTATATAGGAATCGTATACTATAGTGCTTCTACAAGAAATTTACTGAGGATCCCTCGCAGCTCATGAGACACGGCTAAAGAGGCGGACTTGAGTGATTCATATTATTCTATACAGTGGCGTAGCCAGGAATTTTTGATGGGGGGTTTTGTGGCCGGAAACCCTGTTTTTTGCTATTTTTTCTTGCTTAAATGGAGAAATAGCCTTTAAAAAACCTTTTTCCGGAGCCAATGGGGGGGGTTTAACCCCCGAAACCCCCCCTTGCCTACGCCACTGATTCTATAGACATACCAGTGACTGACCGGAGTGAAGTCACCTGCAGAGGCGCCACTGTCACTCACAAGTCGTTCGGAAAACTGCTATAGTGAAAACTGAATAGTTGGCCTCCTTTGCATGTTATGGCGCAACATATTTTTGAGGTTTTGCACAGACCAACATATATTAGGAACACAGTTTACGTAGGCCCTATCCGATCGCCATGCTGAATATATAGGCCTATGCTATTGTATTACTATATAATTATAATCAATCTTTTCTAATCGTATTTCCACCTCCGCGGCATCTCTAATTGGTTTGACTTAGGCTCTTTACAACGATTTCACCTTAAACGACTAGCCACTGATGTTTTTTGCACTATGAAAGCGGTGCTTTAGAAGTCATTAGACTAGAACTTATCAATATTCATGAAATGGTCGCTGAAACTCAGTGTATGTTTTATCTTCCCAGCATCACGCATTTGAATGCGTTGCTGCGAAAAAAACCATTCACATTAGTCTACAGCTAGCTTGTGGTATTGCTCATTATATTGAACTGTCGTTAGACAATGTCATCATAATCATCATCATATTTTTCATTGTCACTGTTTTGCATATTATTATTTCTATCATTTCCTGCAAATTAATATCCACCAAAGGACCAAAACATTTATCCCTGCAGCCATTGAAAATCATCTCCTCTCCGACGTCGCGAGATTTATGTCATCGCTTTTATCGTTTAGTTTGGCCATTACATCACTGATGTCTGAACGCAGGAATGCAGCAGAATTATTCTGATTGGTCTATTTATATACCGCCAGATAAACAGCGTTGATTCTGAGGATTATGTTGATGAAGAACTTGCATTTCCTTCATTACACAGCGTCCGGTTTCTTGGAAGGACCGAACCCACATAACGTCGGGGTTACGAGTTGAGTAAACGCAACCAATCGGCCAATAAAAGCCTTTCCGATATTAAATGTCTTGCTACATGTATACAAACTCACACAAACAAACAAACACACACATGCAGAAATACAGGCATATAGACATATGCACATACAAGCACGCACGCTCACGTGCATGCTTATGCATACAGATATAAATGCCACGCCGTGCAGACGGAAGTAAGCTGCCGAACCGGAAGAACGTCATCGGGTCTATTATGACTACGTCATGACTGCGACCAGAACCGTCATCGAATCCCAGCGGAGCGCGTGATCGATACGACTCCGTTTTAGATCCTGTCAGATATCCGTGTTTCGGCGCTTTCATGAGGTCCGGAAATGGAGCTATATAAACTATATAAATGCCCGGATTTACACACCCACACTTCTGTTCTGTAATAATTATTATAGGCTACATGCGGCGCGAGAGTCGAGAAAATCTCGGCGCTGGATATGAATCTGTTTTCGCGGGTCGGAGCTATTTCCGGTCGAGGTCCGACGGAAGTTGCTTTGACCCGAAACGGAAGTGGGCGTCCCCTGTATACACCCACTGTTTTATGGCGAACTGGAAGGAAATACGATTTTTATATACATGTATATATGCATGGTGGACGTGGTTTGTTCAATGACCAAATGCATGTCTGCAGTCTCTGTGTATTTATGTATCATGGCTTTCGTTATATAGCGCCCATTAAGGGCCTATTAAGAGCGATGCGAACAAAGCCATCTGAGGGATTTAAACAGATGTATGTATGTGTGTATGTATGCATGCATGAGGACACTTTATATAGCGCATTTGTTGCGCCTCATATACATATGTTCGTAACGTTTGGACAACCGATGCAGCTATAGATAGCAGAGATCATAGGTATGAACAGAGGAAGACTGGTCCATTAGTCCAAAGGGGGGATAGGTCGATGTACTAGGATTGTTGATTATATAAGGAAGGGAGGGACTTGCATATTTCCACGAATAACAGCACATACACCTAATGAGCTGAAACCGAAAGGGACAGGCAGCTTTCGAATGAATCCTTCAACCGATCGCGGTTTCAGCTGACGGGCCGTTTCTGAGGCCAGATTACAGCTTTGGCACGAGGTCAAGAAGTCAAACTCATCCAGATAACATATCAACCAAGCTGCCATTTCTTTTCGAGTCACTTTCTATATAGGACGATTATAGATTTGAGATGAGTCTTTAGTTGCTATAGCGTCATCAGCCTCGTTCCCGAGTCTCTATAACGGCATGTCGTCTCTGAAATGACTGCGGGACTCCATCAGCGAACTATAATATTAAACGTATACATATACATAGGCCTATACATATGCAATTATACATATACATATAAAAAGTATACATGTATGATAAACATATACATATAGATTATACATTTAAATATAGTCTATACATACTAAAAAAATAATACACATACATGTACGTATACATAAGCATATACATTATACACTTATATACATATACATATACATAGAACAAATTAATACATAAACATATGCATATACATTATACATTTATGTATACATATACATATTCATATACATATACAATAATACATAATATATCTCATAGTTCCTTTACTCCTGCACAGCCTCACCAGGAAGCTCATCAATTAACTCGTTGGTAGGGAGGATCGGAATGGGATGAAGCGCATAGAAGATGTAGCTCGACTGAAAAAGAGGACAATACTATAGGTCCTATAATAGGTCAGTCACTGTATATATGAAACTGTTGAATTTGATACTCTGTTGATGATGAGAAAGTAGGTTGGCTTTAAGTCCCATCACTGAACAGCGAAGACTCCTTTGTCGTAGATGTCAAAGATGGTCATTAGCAGAGAACAGCATGAGGTTTCTTGCCCATCAGACGCCAAGGACAGTTATTATATTATATACTGCATTTCTAGGCAATTGTTCGCTATCAATGGATTCTCCGGCGATCAGGTTCTCCCAATAACAGAGCTTTATTTCCAACAGGAAGCAACAGTAATTGCCCCAGTATACACCCACATTGAATAGACCGGGAGTCATAACGATCTTAGTCAGACTTAGTCTTTCGGTGGTTGCAACACCTTACCTGTTTGTATGACATTGTATGTATGTATGTATGTATGTATGTATGTATGTATGTATGTATGTATGTATGTATGTATGTATGTATGTATGTATGTATGTATGTATGTATGTATGTATGTATGTATGTATGTATGTATGTATGTATGTATGTATGTATGTATGTATGTATGTATGTATGTAATACTATGTATGTAATACTATGTATGTATGTATGTATGTATGTATGTATGTATGTATGTATGTATGTGTGTATGTATGTATGCATGCATGTATGTATGTATGTATGTATGTATGCATGTATGCATGTATGCATGTATGCATGTATGCATGCATGTATGTATGTATGTATGTATGTATGCATGTATGTATGTATGTATGTATGTATGTATGTATGTATGTATGTATGTATGTATGTATGCATGCATGCATGTATGTATGTATGTATGCATGCATGCATGTATGTATGTATGCATGTATGACATTGTATGCATGCATGTGTGTATGTATATATGTATGCATGTAGGCAATGTATGTATGTAAGCATAGGCGCAATCACGTCCTAAAAGTTGGGAGGGACCAAATGAATCACGTCCTAAAAGTTGGGGGACCATAATGATAAAGTCAATGGGACCACTCAAAAGTTGGGGGGGGGGACGCGTCCCGTGGGTCCCATAGGGTGGTTGCGCCTATGTATGTAAGGTTATAAACACGATCGTGAAGACGTATAATTATTGTTACCTGCGATGTAAAGTGAGAAGAGGAATCGGGACGGTCTTTGGATGAGCGTTACCCTGAACCGGTGTGTAGATTCGAACGGTTCGACCATGTTGCCCATCATGTTGATCTGCGTCGCTTCGTCCAGCTGAGTCTTGCGCCAAAGGATCGGATTGTCGAAGAGGTTGAACTGATCCGCGTGGAACTCGCATTCCAATCGCAGTTCTTCGCCGGAATTGACGACGAACACACGCCCGATCGTCGACATCCGAACAGTTACGGCCCCTACATGCGCAGCAAACACATGGCTCGGATGAATAGGCGCTATATAAGAGTCTCAGTTTAGATAGATGAGACAACTCGTAATTTTTTGTATGTTTAAAGTGTAGAACAAAGATTACTGACGAGACGAAGTGAATTGGAAGGCGAAGTTCCGCAATAAGATGATAACCGTGATTAGGAGTCGAACGCTGTTCTGGTGTGGAACAAATCCTACAAGCCATCGTCATCTCTTTACGGACTTCTGAGAGCTTGTCATTCATACGAGGACGAATATAAGCAGCATGAATAATGATAATAATTATGATGCGAATGAATGATGCGAACAAATGGCCGATTATCATTAACATTGGGGTTATTATATAACTCCAGTCATCAGCTGTTCAGTACCCGGTACTGCATGCATGCAATCTCAGGTATACGATTGCAAAAGAGTGATCGGATTCTGCACGTGGACATTAAGGTCTTCAACTACGATCATCTGACTTTTGTACGCCATAATTATGTACCCAGGATTTTAGGTAATATTGCAAACTCGTATATATAGGACGCCACTGGTTTGCAAGATAATTTATTGTTTTCGGGATACCTTTGAGACAATGTATAGGCCTACCTAGTACCTACAACACAACATGTATGGCATCGCCTATGTTATAAAATTTCAATTTTGATGATCAACGTTGTACTCTGCAATCTCAGTACAGCTTACCTAATATAGGAAAAATATATAATAATAATAGTAACAATAACAATTATTGTTATTATAATGCTGGTCTCCGACCCTCAGAAATGAGGATGGACAGCATCATCATTATAATGACCATTTCTATATATGGCGCGTCCGTTACACAGGCGCCTTAACAAACACAAAGAAAGAGATCAACCAAGCAGAGGTAGGCTACGCCTTAGGGAAGAGATAATTACGTCTTGAGTCGTGATTTGAAAGACTCAACTGGATACTGAAAAATTTAGTCCGTTAAGTTGAGCATGGATTCAGAAGTAACGGTTTGTGGACAAAAATCGAACACCCACGCACATCAACCTATATAGTAGACCTTTTGTTGCAAAACAACTCAATTTCTGCTATATGGGGCAAGTGTATCTTGCCTCGTCAATCGCTTTCTGGTGGCGACAGATTGCCAGGAATCCTGATGCGAGGCAAGTGAGAAATGGCGAAGGCAATGGCAGCGATCCTTCGGACCGTTTAATTGTTTCTGAGAGTCGCTCAATACCGGAAATGGGGTGAGGTTCTGGGGTCATCACCCAACGCTGTAGATCTCCACCAGGGTCGCTGACGGACGGTGATGGGTTGCAACGCCGCCCCGATGAAGCGATAGACGTTGCCACGACGATGCGTCCGTGCCGCCCAGGGTTAATCGGTGTGGAACCGGAAACGCAGGCAGCCAGAGGATTATGGGCAGCGGAAGTCGCTCGCCGTGAGATGAATGACGTCTGTCACGCGCGACAAACTGGCGCGAAACTGATTACGTGTGCATGCGGCGATCGACTTTTATTAATTTCCTTTTTTCTGAAAAGCCGACGCGGAGAAATAATGGCCGGAAAACGTCCTTTGACACTCTTAATCGTAATGTTTGGCACCAGCAGACAATTATACGGTCACACAATAACCGGGTTTCATTAATCCCTCTTTGATATTGCGGCCTCAGTAATAATTATGGCAAAAAGTAATGGACTGGCTCTGGCTTTTGTATGACTCACCTTACCGCGGACGAAGGCCTACATCGGACATCGGAACCTATTATAGGCTTCAGGTCTATTATTGACGTCGCGCGAAATAAATGAGCCACATAAATAAATAATTAATTTAATTATGCGGCCGCATCATACCGTTAGAATATTCAATAAAAAGCGTTTGTTAGTTCATTTGAATAAATACATGTAAAAACTGTGATTTCTTTAGTTGGCCGATGAGTTAATGCTTTGACGAATATAATTATAGTATATATATACAGGGTGCGCCAAAAAAAGTAATCCCCTACGGCTTTTTATCAATATCTTGTCCAAAAATAGGAATTTTTCAAATCCAGTTTTACGGGCTTGAAGGTAATTCATATCTACGTACAATAGCCAAATTTCATAGTCATATGTGAAACAGAACAAAAGTTATATCACTTTTAGTGAGGCCACCCACCGGTTTTTGACGATTCAAAAACGCGACGCAACGAAAAGTAACAAAAAAATCAATTTAATTATTCTGGCCAATATCTTGGCCAAAACTAAGAATATCGAAATGAAATTTTACAGGCTTAAAGACAATTCATATCTGCACAATGTGGTCAGATTCCATCAAAATATTTCAAACAGAACATAAGTTATACCACTTTTAGTGAGGCCACCCCCGTTTCTTGACGATTCAAAGACGTAACGCAGCAAAAAGTAGCAAAAACACGATTTTATTAAGTCTCATCTTAAATAATTGTTATCAAATAGCCTTGATATTGCCAGATGATCATTATTATTACTATTTAAAAAAGAAACAGAGCACCAGCGTAGCTGCGCGCCACTGAGAAGTCACTTAGCAAGATGACGATAAAATTGGTAAATAAGGAATCTATCAGCTTAATCAACAGGTCCATCAAGAACTTTGCAAAGAGACTCAAAAGGAGTTTTGGCACGGGTGGTGGGCGCATTGAGCACAAGTTGTGAAGCACTACCAAGGTCATTTGACAACAGTTATTTGAGATGAGACTTAATAAAATCGTGTTTTTGTTACTTTTTGCTGTGTTTCGTTTTTGAATCATCAAAAATCGGTGGGTGTCCTCATTAAAAGTGGCATAACTTTTGTCCTCTTTGAAATATTTTGATGAAATCTTACCACCATGTGCAGATATGAATTGTCTTTGTGCCTGTAAAATTTCATTCCGATATTCTTACTTTTTGCCAAGATATTGGCAAGAAACCTAATTTTTGTTGCGCTTCGTTTTTGAATCGTCAAAAAACGGTGGGTGACCTCACTAAATGTGATGTAACTTTTGTTTCGTTTTAAATATTTTTATGAAATCTGGCCATAATGTGTAAATATGAATTGTCTATAAGCCTGTAAAATTTCATTTGGAAATTCGTATATTTGACCAAGATATGGGCTACAAACCGTAGGGGATTACTTTTTTGGGCGCACCCTGTATATAATATATAATTAATCAATTAATACACAAACACACATAAAGACTACGCGTTATATCTACAGACGTAGACTATATTGTAGACTACCGGCAAACACCTGCAATGCATGCTTGCATACAAGCATTTCATTTATCATTTTATTACATTTTTTACTGATAGTTCTGAATATCATGAGTACATGACAATGCATGCATGCACACATAGATACATACAATGTTATACATGCATCTGCGCAAGAAGATCCCTCTAAAATCTAAATAATTACTGTAGTCAAAATGATATGACCTTTACATGCAGCTTCACGCAGCAGCATATCAAAATGATCAAACCCGATATGGATGGATGTACCTCTTACCTTTGAAACCAAGAGCCATGGAGAAAAGAATGAGTTCGATGGCGCTCCTTAGCAGAGTGTTTCTTACACTAAGTAGCACAGTCATGGCGCCGGTTGACTAAGTAGTTCACTGTCATGCTGAATCCAGGTCGGTTCAAGAGGTCAATCGCATGTCACAATAATCCTCCGTGATGTTCGCACTGAGTCAGCGATATCTGGAAATAATAATTTATTGTTTTTATTATTGTCCTGGTGCGTATTAACTAATATAATAGGCATAATAGCTCTGAAAAATCAACCTCTATTCTTGCATTATTGTGCTGAACGGTCTTGCAATTGTAAGTTATTTTTGACTATAATTTTATTGTACCGAAAATCCTGGAATTCACGGTTTCCCTGACTTCGGAAATTTCCACTACCCCCAACCATGCAGCAAGATATATAATATAGACTTATATAGAACAATAATCTTTCGATTAACAACAATGAACATGCCGTTACAAATGGAGTTCTACAACTGCAGACGAACGACATTGATGAGACTTTTGGCAGGTGCAAGCAGGGTCGATAAAAGAAATTCCTGGCACCCAGGCAGAGCAGTCACGAGCCTATAAAAGTACTCTCTGAAGGTTCTATGAAAAAGTATAGAAACAGATTCAACTAGCAAGAGTGCGGGCTATTTAGGCGGGGGAATTAGGCCTACCTATAAGACTAACAATAGAATTTTTAAGTTGCTATGTTGAAGAAGCTTAAACTGATTGTAGCTAAATGCAAATCAGTAATATAGTATATAAAGGAGAGAAATCCTGAACTCTGTATTAGCCTACAGGCTAATTATATACCCAGCCGGGACCCCTACTTCCTTACCGTTACTCTAATAAGCTAATAGCATTGCTCCGTATTGTTCTTCTAGATAATAAGCTCTACTCATTAGTGTTGTCTATCTGGAGGCGACATAGTGATGTTCAGTAATTAGTTACTTGGTATAAGGCTATTGTTACATAATGCCTCTCTAACATCAACTCGTCAAGGTTGACAAAAGAGACTAAGGTTCGAATGCATTCTGTGTTGCGAAACATCTTACTATGACTACAGTCGGGGTTAAGTCTAGGCCACATAATAATAGTAGTGGTGGTGGTAGTAGTAGCAGCTCAGATATTTTATGTCTGTGTAAAAGTCTGGCGAATAGCGAGAATTCTGGAATGCGCAAGATTGCATATAATTATAATTTATTAATCAACAAACTGATCAGTGTTGTGGTGGTTTTTAAAACGCCGCTAGAAAACCGCATGTAGTATATCTGGATACCTTGTAGAATGTAGACAACTCTTCTTGAGAAGAAGTTCAGATATTTTCTGGTCACGCAAAGTCTGCCGAAATGGTCATCGAGAATGCTGTAATGCTGCAGGATTCCAATGCATTTTTGAATCAAACAACTGGCGGGTGTTTGGGGTGACATTTTACAGCTCCGCCAGAAAAAACCCAATAGTGTGGATATAGATACCTAATAGTATGCTCATGTTGAGGGACAGGTGAGATATTTTCTGGGCGCGCTAAGTCAACCAAAATAGCCATCGAGAAAGCTGCAAATTAATGCGGCACGATTTCAATATATACATATTTTTAGGTCAAGCAAACTGGTCGGTGTATTACTGTATTGGGTGACTTTTAAGAGAGCCGCCCGAAAATCGCGAGAAGTGTGGCTAGATACCTAATAGAGAGCTCTTCTTGAGGATCAGCTTAGGCATTTTCTGGCCGCGCAACGTCTGCCGAAAAAACCATCAAGAATCCTGCAATGCGGCACGATTCCAATGCATTTCCAAGTCAAGCAAATGATCGGTATTTTGGACATTTTCGGAACGCCGCCAGAAAATCGTGAGCAGTGTATCTGGACACCTAGCCAATAGGCTAATTATTCAATGGTAAACCTGGAGATATGATGGGACCAGAAAGAAATTAACACTCTGTCAATCGATATGTTCCAAATAATAGGGCGTATATTACGCTATCTTTTAAATTATATTGGCTACCATTTGCTGTAAATTTGCCTAAAAGGCATTTCATGTTGCAGCACACAGCATATGCGCCTATTCCTTATTCACTCGTATAGTCTACATGTGCGTTTCACAGATGCTTCTTAATCTAACCAATAATGAATTCATGATCTGCCACCTTTGACCAGCTGTTCGTTTCAATTTAGGAAAATAGAGATTTTTTGGTTTCTCGCACGCTGCATGGACGCTGCATGGACGCTGGACCTAATTTATAGACACCAGTGCCACCAGCCTTAAGGAACCATTTGCTTTCTGCCAGATTTATAAAATAGATTTATAAAATAACCCTCTAGAAGGGAACAGATTAGTAGCAGCATGTACATATGGGTCCTATTGATATCAATTTTTTGTGTCTTTTTGCTTTAAGGGGATTCAGATATTATATACCTGGTACCGTAATGAATAACGGCGTAAGTGTCGCCCGATCAAATGCTGTCCGGTTAAAACTTTTCCTGTCTCGTTTAATCTATCTAATCGATAGAACTTCGATAGCGCAAATAATACGACGCAGACCTGGGAGTCACCCCAATACGTTGACCCCAGTCTACTATGGACCTCCGCCTCCTACAGCTATGCCCATATGCCAGAAAATGTTTTTTAAAGTAGGGTTCAGCCAAAAGATTATTTTGTTAAAATGTATCCGCAGCAGAAAAGATTGGGAAGCACTGCAATGATGCAAATAAGTTGAAACGACGCTATTCACCACTTTCGTGAAGTAATTTTTTAAACATTATGAATACGTGCATATGTCAATTGATGTAGCCTACATGTATATCAAACATTGTTCGACTGGTGACCTTTGGGATAGGCTACTTTTAACGCAATTTGATGACGGTCAAGCACTTCCGAAATCAGGCTAACCTGACGCTGTTTTGATCCGTTTTGCATGCTATCACACGAAAAGCTGTCTTACGATCTGCCGCACGCAAGGAATGCTTGAATTGATTTCCATAAGGTCACCACCAGTGTTTAATCTAGTCCCCGTCCGCTGGGGGGGGAATTGAGGTTTCTGGGGGGGAGCCAATTGAGCGTCCGAAGGACGCTCGTGAGGCGCGTAGCGCACTGAGGGGGGGTAATGGGGGAGGGGGCAAATCCCCCTCCCCATTAAAATTTTTTTGAATGTCCACATTGCAATGGAAGTATTTTTAAGTGTCATCTTAACAAAATAGCTGTACTTTTTTCAGTGATCCATTAAAAACTTTTTGAGTTTACAAATTGCAATGGCAGCATTTTAAGGTGTCATCTTAACAAAATGGCTATACTTTTTCAGTGACCCATTAGAAACTTTTTGAATTTCCACATTGCAATGGCAGCATTTTAAGGTGTCATCTTAACAAAATAGCTGTACTTTTTTCAGTGATCCATTAGAAACTTTTAGAATTTCCAAATTGCAATGGCAGCAGTTTAAGGTGTCATCTTAACAAAATTGCTGTACTTTTTCAGTGATCCATTAGAAACTTTTTGAATTTCCAAATTGCAATGGCAGCATTTTAAGGTGTCATCTTAACAAAATAGCTGTACTTTTTTCAGTGATCCATTAGAAACTTTTTGAATTTCCAAATTGCAATGGCAGCATTTTAAGGTGTCATCTTAACAAAATAGCTGTACTTTTTCAGTGACCCATTAGAAACTTTTTGAATTTCCACATTGCAATGGCAGCATTTTAAGGTGTCATCTTAACAAAATAGCTGTACTTTTTTCAGTGATCCATTAGAAACTTTTAGAATTTCCACATTGCAATGGCAGCATTTTAAGGTGTCATCTTAACAAAATAGCTGTACTTTTTTCAGTGATCCATTAGAAACTTTTAGAATTTCCAAATTGCAATGGCAGCATTTTAAGGTGTCATCTTAACACAATAGCTGTACTTTTTCAGTGACTCATTAGAAACTTCTTGAATTTCCACATTGCAATGGTACCCTTTGAAGATACCATTTTAACAAAATAACTCCTTTATTTCAGTACTGATAAAAAGTGTTTTAGGATTTCAATATATATATATATATATTATGTAATTACAATAAAAAAATCTTTATGTATCGTGTTCAGCAGCTCAGTTCTGCTGTTTCTTGGTTATTCTAATGAATTACTGTTTACATGAGTAAATAAGCTGACTTTTCAGCACTGTAATCAGAAACTGTCAGCTTATTCCAGTTTCTCCATATGGCCCTGAGTAGCTGACCAGTACACACTTTCTGAAATCATATTTAATGGTACACAAATCTACCAAGAGCTAATAAACTACCGGTACCAAAATCAAGAAGCCACTAGTCTTGTAGAAATGATGTTGTTTTACTATAGGTGTTCAGATAATAGGACCAAAACATTTTGAAATTTGACAGTTTAAAATGTGAAGGATAGCACTTGATACCCATTCAGTTGTACAAAAATAGTATTTGTACAAATATTAACAGTAAATTATACTCATTTTTGCTGGATTTTGTCATATAATAATTATAACAGTAAATAATTACTACAACCATGTAGCAGTAAATAATATTACGGTTATATTATTATAACAGTTCATGTAATGCAATGATGTAAACAATAAACAGCAACTAAATACTATTACCATTTTGACAAATTTTTCTGGAGGAGATGTCATCTCTGTTTTTAGTTAGAAAAAAATTGTGTTTATCTAAATATATACAGTAAGTTATATTCATTGCAACATGATAGTATCGTATATTATAGTAGTAAATAATGTCATTATAATCATATAATAGTAAATAATATCACGGTATATTATAACACTTCAAGTAAAACAACGATGAAAAATTACTAAAAACCAATAACATTTTGTGAAATTTTTCTGGGGGGGGGGGAAATGTCAATCCTGGGGGGGGAAAGTTCCCCCCCCAGAGACGTCTAGATTATACACTGGGTCACCACCATGATGAGCTTGCATTATCATTGCCCTAATGCTACTGTCAGCGTCTTTTTGATCGAACGTCGATAATAATTAATTTATGGACAGCGAAGGTTGCAATAAAAATGCGATCAAATGCTGATGTCGATGTCTCTGTCGCTGGTTCAGTAGAAAGCTTGAGGATCACGGCTTGCTTCCCGAAGTTGACTCCTTCAGAGATTTAAATCTCGGACTAGCAGGCTATGGTTCGTACACGGGGACCTTAACCAGTGTGGTCCCTATTCAAACAGGCTGTGGTTGTGGTGAAGGATCTCACTCGGTCAATTCATTGAAAAACTGAGTAGGTTGAGGTCTCGAACTGTCGCTACATAAACTAGGGAACTTTTGCATTTGCGGGCGCTGATAGTCTAATTAATCAATGAACAGCGAAGGCTGAAAAAAATGCGATCTTCCAAAAGGTATTAATTTAAAGTCCCGCTGTAAAATAATTTCCTGAAGAAGGCAATACAAGCGAAGCTGCTTGAATATCATGCAGTGTGGCCAATCATAAAAATTGCAATTTTTTACTTGTTATAAGATGATTCAATTCTACCAATTGAATTGCGTCCTCGATTCACTCCTCCTCCTCTTCTTTGTCGCTTCTTTCATCGTTCTCTGCCTTATCTTCTAAAGCAGCAACAGCCTCCTCCTCTTCACCCTCATTCCCCATCTCCTCGCGTCCTCATTCTCTTCGTGAAAACGAATCTGTGACTAACTTGCAGCGTATTATACGGAACGATGCTTGAATATAAATCTTCAGCCAATTTGCTCGCAACCTGAGCATATGATGTGAACTGCAGTGTTGCAATGGATCGCACGATTGCGTGTGTCTTGTTCTCCTCCAGTCGTCCAGTTTTGCTGATGATAGATCTGCCTGCTGCGTTATCGGTGCATTGGGTCTGTCGTCCCCAGGCTTTCGGCAACGGAGAAGGAAGGCATTCGGTCCTGGAAGACAAGCTCCCTCGTGTGACGTGTCTTATAAGGTTACGGAGGTCGTGCGTCGGGCTAACGTGATGTCATAACTCATTGCGTACGCTTTTTCGCTTGTTTATAACAAAGCGTAGAAGACGGAGAATATCGTCTGAAAATGGTCTGCTGTAAATTCACAAACATCGGATCGGACTGCTTGGTCGTAGCGTTCTGCACCCATGGGCCACGCATCCAGACACTTTTCGCAGCGATCTGCACTCATGCATCCATACACTTTCAGTTTGATGCAACTATAGATAGGCCTACTGTATTATTGTCGGTCGCGATTTACAGCAGAGCAGTTGGTGCAGTTACCAGGCAGTCATCTTCGCGTATAATGCTCTTGGTCTGCAATTCAACGATGACGTCGTACTCCATAGGCAGGGGCAAATGTCCCCTCCCCCAATAAATTATATCAAGATATGACGTCATGCGACTGCTGTCTGCTGAACAATGGCGGCCCGAGAGTTAATGTGCAATGGTGAACTCGTTTTTTAAATCTGTAAAGGCGCTGACTGCCACATCGAAAACTAAAATGTTCATACATGTATCTCGGGTTTCAAACTGAATTGAGAACTGAAAATAGTCGCGTTGACCGACAGATTTCCGTGAGAATGATTTGTTTTTAAATTCGTCAACCGAAAGTCTGCCGTTTCAGAGCCTTTCTTGGGACAGACATAAATACACTGAACACACAGTGGGACATACGTTTTGAAATACAAGCTTATATTAGATTATGACCTACGTCAATCTAATTTGAACCCATAGACTATATAACAAACAAGAGATCGCGAGAGACAGATAGATCTAGACGTTTCGCAATGGACCTTGTAAGCCGTACAACTTACAATGTACCAAGTGTCATTAAAGCTGATTAGTTTGATCTCATATCAGAATGGGCGCCCGCACTTAGGGGCAAGAGGGGCACTCCCCTCATCCTGGAAAATTGACGCCTAACTTTCTATAGCTACTACTTTGAGTTTGCAACTATTTCTTGGTAGGCTACTAATAATGCTCACGCTCTTAATTTCCTTGTTCGAATTTTTTTGCTTTTGAGAAAAATAATCAACCGCCATCAGCGTGTTTTGCAACATCGTGCAAAAATATATGTGGGCGTCCACCAGACAGAACAGCGACACTGCAACGGTAACAGCCTATAGTTTATTATAACAGGTGTAACCTATAACGGCTTGCTCAGGTGAACTCGCTGATATTTTTTATAATATCTTCATGATGATAAAAGAATTATTATATCTCCGCATCATCGATGGCACCCTGAAAGCAGCAGGACCGCATGCATCTCGTGTTTTTCAACTGATCCTGCGATAGCTGTCAGCACGATGACGTCGTGTATTTCCCCCCCTCTTGCTGTAGAATTCGTACTGTCTGACCTGTCGTCACTTTTTCATGATGACATTCTCCATAATTATTATTTAACAGATCTACTGATGACTTTTCTGCTGACAATCCATGATTAAGTTAGTCACAGGTGACGTCAGTTAGATCTACTGTGATTTTCCCAGTAAATATCAATGATATCATATCGATGTGGATAACGTTGTACGTGAACTCGACAGCTTTCAGTGTTTAATCTAGACGTCTCTGGGGGAAACTTTCTCCCAGGATCGACATTTCCCTCCCCCAGAAAAATTTGACAAAATGATATTGATTTTTAGTTGCTGTCTTCATCATTGTCTTGCATGAGTTAGCCTATTATCACAACCTTCTTCCACTTGCATTCTCATCCTATTTTAGATCTAACTTATATACTAAAGGCATTAGAAATAATAGAGCCTATACATAAGTGTCTTTGCAAAAACGAACACTAGAAAGTTTTCTATTAAGTATCAGGGTCCTCTTTTATGGAATAACATACCGGAAAGTATTCGTGCATCCAGGAGTCTCGCTCAGTTTAAAACCCAAATCCGTGCATACACATTAAAAAATGTAAAATGAACTCCTTTATTTAACCTATGTTCATGTTTATTTATTATTATGTTTTTGATATATGTTTTGAGGGAAAGTATCCCGTTGCTACTGTTCATTGCTTTCAAAAGCACCGCCATTAATTAATACTGCATCTGCTTTTTATTTTCTATTGTTACCACAATGAATTTTTTGGTAAATAGGCCCCACTAGCGGGATCATTCCCTTCGGGTAGCCTATTGGTTCTGCCACACTCAGTATTGGTTGCTCACCTGTCCATATCATCGCAAATGTTAACTCGCAATCAATCTCTGTGTGTACTATCCTGTAAGCAAAATTGTCTGCTTGTCTTTGTTTTTTTGGTGGATCAATAAACCAATTGAATTGAATTGAATTATAACATACCGTGATATTATTTAGTTATATGATTATAATGACACTATTTACTGCTATATTAATATTTATAATTTATATGATACTACCATGTTGCAATGAGTATAACTTACTGTATATATTTGTATAAACACTATTTTTACCGAACTAAAAGCAGAGATGACATCCCCTCCAGAAAAATTTGAAAAAATGATAATAGTTTTTAGTTGCGGTTTACATCATCGCATTACATGAATTGTTATAGCAAACCGTAATATTATTTACTATTATATGGTTGTAGCAATTATTTACTATTATAATATATGACACAATCCTGCAAAAATGAGTATAGATTACTGTTAATATTTGTACAAATACTATTTTTGTACAACTGAATGGCTTCTCTCCAGTGCTATCCTTCAAATTTTAAACTGCCAAATTTCAAAATGTTTCGGTCCTATTATTTGAACACCTAGTAAAACAACATCATTACTACATGTGGCTTCCCGATTTTGGTACCGGTAGTTTATTAGTTCTTGGTTGATTTGTGTACCATTAAATATGATTCGGAAAATGTGTCCTGGTCAGCAATTCAGGACTATATAAGGAAACGAGAAGAAGCTGATCATAGTGCTGAAAAGTCAGCTTTTATACTATAGATATAGGCCTATTATAGGCCTATTCACGTCTGCAGTTATTCACTAGAATGACCCAACAACAGCAGAACTAAGCTGCTGAACTCGATACAGATACACAAAGATATTTTATTGTAATTACAGTTATATAATATAAATATATATTGAAATCCTAAAACACCTTTTATCAGTACTGAAATAATGGAGTTATTTTGCTAAAATTGCATCTTCAAAGGGTGCCACTATAGACTACAGTGTAGAAACGCCCACAAAAATAGTAATTTTTGTCGTTTTAGCACCCCTCCCCTCATCACACGTCGCCACAAAAGTGACATCACATCAAAAAAGATGTCACAAAGCTCCGCTCCTAAAAGCCAAATTTCCATTTGATAATAAAGCTTGTTTCAAATCACATTAACTTTATTGTCATTGTATAGTCTAATAGACGTCAGTGTTCGATGTGGTTCTGCATTCTGATGCTGTATAATAGCCTGTATTAAGGGAAAAGTCGTGTATTAAAAGGAGATGATTTTCGATAGGAAAACTGAAATCAGCATAAGATCAGATGTTCAAAATATTATTTTAATATTCTGCACGATACACATCTCATCTGTATTAGGGATTAGATTATACAAATTCTAAATATATAATTAAAATGTTGTTCTCAAGTAGAGAGAAGATGCATTTTCAAGATCATCTTCCCGTGCTTTCCGTGGCTGTGGTAAACTTCGCAGCGACAATGACGAAACAACAAACCTTTGAATTTGCCAGACATTTTGGCAACCATTGAGTCAGCTGTCATCCTTCCAAAAACTTTAGGCGATTTATAAAAAAAACTGTAGCCATTACCTTAGCAAGTGCTTCGGCTGAGTGCGCTATGAGTAAGGTGAACTCGTCAGGACACGTCTGCGTTCCACAGTTGAGAAGGAATATTCCTCCGGTTTGATGGTGATTGCTAGTGGAAAAGATTTGAGCGATAATGTGCCCATCGACATCATTATTTACAGCTTATAGCTGCCTTGTCGCCAAGCAGTTCTGAGAAAGCAGTTAGTTTTAATCTGCAGCTGTTGGTAGTCTGCAGGACGATAATGGGGTTGGATGGGTAGAGGACAAGAGGAGGATATAGCTTGTTGGATGAAGAGAGATAGGTTTCTTGAGAAACTGCGAGTCACTTTTCTGTATACTGTAGCTTTTAACAATAATCGTCTGCTTTTCACATGATGCCATCATTAGACCACCAACTACTGGATGATATGCTGACGAGTGACGATGGCAGGAAGCATTATTTTGGTTTTGCTTTAACAGAATAGCTTGCCCGGTCAGAACCCAGTACATGCCTAAATGGACATTATTCTGTGGTTTAAGTCTTTATTTAAGTTTTTAGCACATATAGAAACTGTTGCTAAGAACCATGCTAAATTTTAGCAATCTACAGTTCTGGGTGATTTTCGCGTCTGGATGGATGGATGGATGCATGGATGGATGTATGGATGGATGGATGGATGGATGAACGGACGGACGGACGGACGGACGGACGGATGGATGGATGGTTCACTGCTTGCAGAGACTATGTGTTCTTATGCAGTACCGCTGGCACTTGAAAATTCTTCACGAATTTTGATCTGAGCGAGAAAATCGTGGAAGTGACCCGCAAAGAAAAAGCGAATGCGAAGATTCGTTGACGTTTGGTTGATACCGTAACCACGGTGGAACCGCGATGTCCAGATTTCACCCACAGGTTTTTATTAGTTGGATCGTTAATGACGGCTACGGCTCTCGAGGTTTTCTTTTTGTCAACAGGACGGCTTAATTATTGGCACGTATCGTGAAGCAGGCGATCTCTGCTACGGAGGTTGGGGCTATACATATTAAATATACTGGACCAGGTATATGGAACTCGTTTCCTAGTCATGTTCAACAAGCTTCCAGTTTACAAAGAGCAAAAACATTACTGCGCAACTACTTGGTTAATGACTGCAAAGATATTTAACCTTGTAGGCACTGATTTTATTTTATTATTATTTGTTGTGTTTGTTTTGCGTTCTTTGGTTAAGTTTACTACATTAATTGTCATCTCATGCTGTTCTTTTAACCTATTGTTCAATTCATTATGTCAACCGTCTAGCCATCTGTTAAAATTGCATATGTAATTAGGTGTCCCTGTTAGCGGGATATTCATTCCTTAGGGCCTTCCTTGTTACCATCCGATAATGTGAAGCATGTTATACTATGTCTATTGTGTATGTTGATGGTTGGTTACAATAAATGAATTGAATTGAATTGAATTGAATTGAATTGAATACTGTAGCTGGGTTAAGCAAATCACGAAATGTAGAGACACGTGTTATTTGTGGCTATTCTTCACTCAAACTGGGAGGAATGGTACATTGGACAAGTCATTGGATTAACTTATTCGCCAACTAAAACTCTGACACTAAGTCAATCGCTTAGAAATTACACCAAATGAATTGATGAGTTGGAGAAACTGAGCGACAGACGTTTGCTTTTCATCTGACTAAAATTAATTGCATGGAACTATCGATCCACTTATAAGGCATCCGGTATGTGCCCAGTATCTATAGTTTCCTTAGAATGCAGTGCATTTTGCAGCTCAGCCTGCTAAACTAACAAAGACTTATGACAGCAAATGTTAAGGTGAATTTATGAAGGAAGGTAAGAGCTGCATACGAATGCTTTTAAAAGGAATAAAAAGCACACGACTAAGTCCAAGGTGTACCGCGGTGCTCGGAGTTCACACGCTTCCACTGCCGTGTTCCTTTAACCTGCAGTCACTTGTGTCATATTGATTAATCCAATGATTTCACCATGCTTCAGAGCAAAACACTTTACCGCAAGTCACACCGGAAATAGCATCGGCTCAGGATCGATAATTAATTTAATTTAGTCTTTTTTCTTCCAATTAAGAGTTATTGAATTGATCGAAGAGCCATGTTCACTGCATTCAATCGTTGTGTTGTAACGAACTATTTCTACACATTATATATAATTTTGTGTTTCGAAATAGTCATATATATATAATTATATATATAGGCAATGTATATCTGATTAAACTGTCATATACAGGCAATGTATATATGATTAAACAGCCATATATAGAGACAATGTATATCTGATTAAACTGTCATATATATATATATATATCTAAGCAATGTATATCTGATTAAACTGTCATATATATATATCTAAGCAATGTATATCTGATTAAACTGTCAGATTAACCAACTACACTGGCTTCCTCTCTCTGCCCGCATACAATATAAAGTCCTTTCTCTGGTACTCAAATCCAAACTGGGTCTTGCACCAAAATATCTCAGTGATCTCATCCGCTCTCCTCTATCAGCATCTTCTCATCGACCTCTACGTTCTCTGGACAGCTAGGGCTGACTTGTTTGTTCCACGAGCTAGGACCACTATTGCTCAAACTCGATCCTTCACCATCATTGGGCCCTCCTCGTGGAATTCTCTTCCCTCCACTCTGCGTGGGACTCTACTTTCAGGATCGTTATCTACATCTTTCTCTCTTCTTAAGACCTATTTTTTCTCTAGGGGTTATCGCACTGGGAGCGCTACTGAATGGCCTTGGTTGTGAGCGGCGCTATATAAATTACTAATTACATTACATTACATTACATTACATATACATGTATATATACATATAAGCAATGTATATAATGATAGCCTATGTCATGCAGTTGTGCGTTGGCCTATACAGATTCTAGCCTCACTTGGTCAATCGGTTACATAAAACTGAGTCTGCCTTATAGTGCCACACTTAGAAAAATATTTTCTCTAGTTGTATGTGCCTAATGCCTATAATAATTGTAATATTATAGTCTCAATCTAAATTAAAGACAGCCGATGTTACTTAAGTGCATAACGGATAAAAGAGCAAGGTGTTCTTTATTACTAAGTCTTCTGCGTGAACGGCAAATATATGCTGAATCGAGCTTTTTCTGTATATAGATCTATGGTGTGCTCAGTGGTTTTAAATGGGATCCCAAGGCTGCAGACTTTCACTGAACCAGTTTTTATTCCTCTGAAACTGTCCTTTTGCCGAGTCAGAGTCTAGAGCGAAACTGAGTGGTCCCTTTAAAATGCGCTATAGAAATTCATGCATGATGTATCCGATTACTTCAGTCGTTCGACAATTAATAGATTCCAATGAGTTCGTAAGTGACACTTCCAGTCTTTGTTCCGCGTTTTGCCTCTAGGGACTACTGCTGAAATTTCTGTTATAAGGTTATATATAAGCATAGGCTACATTGGGTTTTCTGGGATCAGCCCTATAAACATTTTAATAACAACTTCAGGTATGGCCCATCCGCATATCCATCCATTCACCAATCAACCCTCTATGGTACTGTAAATCCATTCACTCATCCATCCATTAATAAACTCATCCATCCATCCGTCTGCCCATCCAATTATCCATCCACCCGTCCATCCGACCGTCCATTCGTCCGTGTCTCTGCCAGTTCATTCTTGCATTAATTTCGTCGGTCGGTTTCATCCGAGACAGTTGTGTCATCCATTAGGAACGTTTCTTCATTTTAATGTCGTTATTTCCTGACAGCAGAAGTCCGTCTGATGATCTGTGCAATCCATCCATGAGAAGATGTCGTTGACGTCTTCCCCAATGATCACTCCCACCCCCACCTCAACCCCACCCCACCCCATCCCACCCCACCCCATTTCACCCCATCCCACTCCATTTTCCAACTTCCACACTCCAGAACTCCGACATCTTAGTCGATGTCTTTCCATGCAGTTATATCTCTCTTCCAGTCGCTCCATCCATCCTTCTGTCCATCATCTTTATTCACCAATCATTTCTCTCGTCTTCGCTGATAGGAGGTTTTTTTAGTTTAAAACGGAATTATCTGCCACTTGATGTGCATGCGTTTTTAAAATGAGTGATTGTAGGCTATAGTTCTCTGCCCAAAGGCAGGTTCATTTTTATCTTTAGCGCCCATGGGGATGAGATGAGTGAGGTGGTTTCCCGTTGCCTTCCTCAAAGACAATTGTGGGTGAGCAACTTGCACAAGGTCGCTTCGTAGTGGCTTGAAGTAGATTCGAACCTGCGACCCTTAGGTCACAAGGCGACGAACTTACCGCTACACCACCGCATCCATTATAGTTACCCTATAGTTACATCATGTTTATCTGTAAATTATTTCGATTCAGTCAAATATGATGGATAAAGAAACGCGGAGACACGACAATAGATGAATGGATGCACACAAACAAGTAAGCCTAGGCTATAATTTATACAAGGACAGGAGAGTGATAAAAAAAAGAACGAGATAAAAAAATACATACGGTAATGAAATTGTATGGCTTTACGTCAGAACCAAAGCACCTACTTAGAGGTCTCTGGCGAGTACACATAATTTTTTGTTTGTCTGTTTGTCTGTTTTTATGTGTGTCTTTTCTGAATTGGCCATTTTATGACTTCGCTTGCATGGTCGATGCTTTCACATTAGAATTATAAGTCTACACGTAATTGTAAAACCATGTATTGTGACAAATTGCTCATTGTATTAATTTTTTATGTTTATACAGTGACACAATTAAGCAGCAGTTTCAAGGCGATGTTTGACAGGTATAATCTCAAGAGTTGTGTGAACAAAATGTGTGTTATCTCTTTGACCACATTCTACTTTACCAGTTTGCCTGTCTGAACTACGGTCTTGGGATGTGGTGGTGGGGTGGGGTCGGGGGAGGGCGGCGGGGAGGGGCACCTGCCAATAACGTGCAGCAGTCCGTTCTCTGTCAATCAGAAAGACGGACTATACTGTCAATTAATCATTTTGCACCGACCAACCTCTGATCGTCAAATCCTGGCGACGACATGTAATTCGATTAAGCAGGACATTTTTGTAGCGCTTTTAATGTCATTCGAATGAATACTTGTCGTTCCTTGATGCCCGTTCGCACTCATGGAAGACCGATCGGATAAAGGTATACGTATACTGATACTCGGCCGTTAAGCAGGAGATTACTGCTGTGCATGGACGCCCCAGATGTTTTTGCAGGAGCAGGCAAAACACGATGATCAGTTGATCACGGTTAAATTTTTAGCAAGAGCTTTAAAAGGCGGAAATGGAAATTAAGAGATGGGCTTTTCATAGAAATTTTTAAATGTAAATTTTTCAGTTTCACTTTGTGTATCTTTAGCGTAATTAGTGCTTTAGTATCATTAGTATCATTAGTATAATAAGTATCAATAGTATCATTAGTATCATAAGTATCATTAGTATCTTTTGTATCGTTAGCATCAATAGTATCATTGGTATCATTAATTTAATTAATATCGCTAGTATCATTGGTATCATTAGTATCTTTAGTATCTTTAGTATCGTTAGTATCATTAGTATCATTAGTATTATTAGTATCTTTAGTGTCATTAGTGGTTTAGTGCTTTAGTGCGAAGGAATTGGTTAAAAACCATTTAATCGTGGTCAAAAAGTTGGATATCAATTTCCCGGGTGTGGGGGAAGTGCCCTCTCTTTGATAATAATGGAAAACAATGCACTAGCGAATACTTCGAAAATATCCGTTGCGAACCCATACATAAACACACAAGCACTGCAGCAGAGAGCGAGTGGATATTTTATTTCATATATAATCCTTTTTCCTTTGTATTCGAATGGACCAATTAGAGCCGAAATGCCACAAGATGGCCGCCCATTTCCATTGAAAATTCAGTCCAGCCCATAAACATCCATGATGGTCGAGCGTCTATCAATCATCTTTCGTATACGTAATTGTCGACGTCATCGGTCGGTGCGATAATGCCGTTATCAATCATTCTCAGAAACACTGGCGGCCGACGCTGAAGATATCTATTTCGCAATGCAAGGTGAGAGTTATCGGTTTTAAGCGATTTGTCGCTGGCTACAGCTTTTGGCCACGCGGGAACGTCTGCTCATTGCTCAAAGCAGATGGATGGCTAGCCCCGTGTTGAACATGCTGCAAGGTAAGCTGAGCTATCGCAGACAGATACAGTATAAGGTATACGGTGAACCAAACATTATGCAATTTATGCATGACAAGGCAAGCGCCGGTCACCAACTGTCTTCGGACGGTTACGGTGACCGGTGTAAACGGTAAAGTCACATAATTATCATGCGCGCACCTTGTCGTGGTGGGGGGCAACTCCGAACGGTGCGCAGCCCTGAACGGAGACGAAGCATGCGATGGTGCACAAAAGAAAACGATACAAACATGGCTACAAATATAAAGCAAAAAGGGTTGGGGCTGCTTCAGCCGTACTTGTTTTATTAGCTGAAGAGTGGCGGGTGCGGAGCTTAAGTAAGTAAGTAAGTAAGTAAGCATATTCTTTATTGCTATTGCTTCCAGACTGCACCCTGGTTTGCATGCAAATAAAACACGACAAATAAGTAGAGTAACGTGTTCACCAGAAAGTCAAGCTTCCTTCAAATACTATTAGCAGTAGCGGCGCCAGGGCGCTAGGGGCTAAGCCCACTTAAAAAAGGCCATCCGGATTTTTTGCATGTAAAAGTGAAATATTTCCACGATTAGACCCCGCCTAACAACTGAAATTATATGCATGAGAGTTCCACCAAATGACTAAAAAAAGTCGTACGAAATTTTAGCGAATGAAAATGGAAAATGAAATTTCCTCCGCAAGGATTCAGCCCCTCCAAAAAACTGAAATCCTGGCGCCGCCATTGACTATTAGGCTAACTATAAATCCTAAGATACGACATAAGCTTATTGCTGCCGCATAACTTTTCTTTCAGGTGTTTTTGTCTGTATGATAGAGTATATTGAACCAAGACCGGATCGTTAATTATAGATAAATCATAATGGGCAATTTACACGGCATTATATATACATATAATAGATAATATAATATTATAATGACCGATGTGTTAACACCTCTACAGTATACACGGAGGCTATTATACTATTCGCTTTATTGCACAATAAATAAATTATGGCTTTGTACCGAGAGAGACGGCATTAATATTTTTGCATGCATTGATTTCTGCTTTTCTTTCTTTTTTTGCTCTCATTTTTCACCGATTCCACTGTCCTTCTGTCACCCATATCTCTCTGTCTCTCTGTCTCTCATTCGCTCTCTCACTATTCTCTCTCTCTCTCTCTCTCTCTCTGTCTCACTCTGCCTCCCTCTGTCTCTCTCATTCTCTGTGTTTGTGTCTATGTCTCTGTCTCTGTCACTATCTCCATCTCTCTCTCTCCTCTCTCCTCTCTCTCTTTCTCTCTCTCTCTCTCTCTCTCCCTCCCTCTCTCTCTCTCTCTCTCTCTCTCTCTCTCTCTCTCTCTCTCTCTCTCTCTCTCTCTCTCACTCACACCCACACACACTCTCGCTAATATCTGTCTGACTGTCTGTCTCTTTCTGTCTATGTCTCTGTCTATGTCTCTGTCTATGTCTCTGTCTCTATATATATCTCTCCATCTATATCTCAATCTGTCTCTGTCTCTGCCTCTGTCTCTCTCTGTCTCTCTCTGTCTGTCTGCATGTTTGTCTCTCTCTATCTAACTATTTCTGTTTCTATGTATATCTCTGTCTCTGCATATATATATATATATAATATATATATATATATATGTATCCCTCTCAATCTCTCTATGTCTCTGTCTCTCTCTGTCCCTCCCTGTCTCTCTCTGTCTGTCTGTCTCTCTCTCTTTCTATTGTCTCTATATATATCTGTCTCTCTATGTCCTGCCTTCCATCCGTTTCTATAATGTTTATATGACGCCACAATATAATTAGAATCTCGGCTTGAGGCATTCGTACGCGTCGGCGACTTTCTCCAGAACTCGACACATGTAGTTACCATGGCAACCTGTAATGCGCGCTTTCAAGTCACTTCATGTGCGACTATATAGAACCCACCCAGATTATACTCATGATCGTTCGCTCGTTCATTCGAAAATTTATATAGCGCCCTTTCAAGTAGACTACTCAGAGGCACTCCCTACTCTAGCGCGCCCAAAAAGAACAGCTTAAAGTTTAGTGTGGAAGGGTGTAGACGTAGCTCGAAAGGAAGACCATTCCAGACCACTGCATCGGTCAACCATAGAGAAGGCTCGAATCTTCATGGTTGCAGTAGGCCTACTAGCAAAGGAAACTATAGTAGCTACGAGGACTGGCTTTTCGACAGAGCTCAGAGGACGACGGCCTTGCAATGGATACCCAGCGTGAGGTATCATGGCTCTCGGAGGTAAATTGAGGCGAGACCCTGACAGTATCGCCGTATACCATGCAGAGCAGCGAGCAGCTATACCCTGAGCTCAATACGATTACGAACAGGAAGCCAATGAAGCAACTTCAGTATATTGTTGGAGACGTGATCATATTTGGGAATCTGTCCAATGAGGCGCGCAGCACAGCGCAATGCCCGGTCCAGACCACAAGCCATTCGGTTGGACTGCATGGAGGCCAAAGTAGAGCGAAGAGCAATAGTCAGTGCGAGATGTAACGACGGAATGCACTGAGATAAGAGTAGCAGCAGCAGACGTAAGAGAATGGATGACAAAGCGAAGCTGACGCAACTGATAGTATTATAGCATTTCTGAGCGTGCAAGACGAGGTAACTGAGGAGCATAAGTGAATTCATGGACAAGCTGGACACCGAGGTCATGAGCTGCAAAGACATAACTATTTAATTCCGATGCAGTATAGAGCAGTGAGATCAAGCTTGGCAAGTTGTTGCCGTGTGCCCAGTCAAATAAATTGTCTTATAGGTGGGTTCAAGAACAGACGATTAGACGACATCCACGCTGTTATAGAGCATCTAAAGTCCCGCTCATTATCCGAACAAGTGAGATGGCATTAGAAGGTAATGGGTGTAAGCCTGGACGTTTTCAGCATAATTATTGCTGACTTGAAACCCCATGCGCCTTTAGAAGTGCTGCAAGACCTGAGGTGTAAAATATATAGACTATTGTACGTGCTTACATGTATAGTTGCATACAGGCCTATGCATGCATATTACATGTAAACATGCATACATACATACAAAACATTTCACTTCCATTTATGCACACACATAATTATATCCCCATCACCATACAGATGCATACAAAAAACACATCTTTACATTATTACACACACACACACACTAGGGTGGTCCTTATTTTTAAAAGTCTGATTTTATAACGGGGCACCCTCTAAGTTGGTTTCTATTGATGAGAAAAAAATTGAGAAAAATTTTGGACAGAATCTGAGGACATTTAGGGGTCGCTACCAGAGGTCAAAGTTCATGTTTAGAATTAATTTGGGCTTTGTGGTTGAATATGCTTAATTTTCAGTAATATGCTTTCCAACCATGTTAATCGCCATGATAGAATTTAATAGACAACTACTCACATATTTATTAACATCTCCGACATCATGATTGCCACTTACTTACTTATTTTATTGACATTTTTCTACAACGCATTCACAGCCATTGCATCTTTTGGTAGCAATTTCGCTTAATTTTGGGTTTTTCATGTATATTGCGTAATAACTCTCTATTGTCAAAGAAAACACAAAGGTGATAATAGACCTAAGCCTTGACAATGCAATGTTGAAAGTGAGTAATAGAAATGCAACATTTGTAGACCTAGGCTACTCTCTTTTGCACTACAATGTCTTGGCAATGATCCCGCAGAGTTCAATCTCAATTGCTTTTCAATCCTTAAGCAGTGAATAAACAGTCGGCACAAAATTTCTGAAAATTTGAAAGCTGAATTCCAACCAGGAGTTCCTCTAATAATTCACTGGGATGGGAAGTTGTTGGAAGACATCTGCAGTTAAGAAATAGTAGACCATCTTCCTGTCCGCATTTCTGGAGTGGTTGATGACCAGCTTCTTGGTTTACAGAAGTTATCATCGGGACAGGAAAATCTTCAGTGTCTGCAGTGTATGAAGTGGTCATGACTTGGGGCATTGCTGATCAAATCAAATCTGTGTTTCGACACAAACAGGACAAGGATTTGTTGTGGGGCGCACATATAGGCCTACATTGGCAGTGGATGTTTTCTCTTTGTTCACCGAAGGGTAAGGACATAATAATTTTCAGCTGCATGGACTGCACTGAGCGAAGTTGATGGCCAAGAGTATTTACAGTGTGAAGATGTGGATGTTCAAAGACTAAGTCAAAGTCTGGTTTCAAGCACCGTATGCACCATCTATAGGCCTACTCCTCGACCTGACCTGTAGAGTGTAGATCTTTAAGGACATTGACAAAATACAGGGAGATGAAATTAAATAGTGCAGTTGCAGACGTTGCAATGAAGAAATGTTTGGTGACCTTTGGTATCTTTTAGAGGAATTGGTGGCTTTTGCATTCTTTGATTATGGGGTTTCCATTTATACCAAGCGTGGTTACTACTCTGGACAAAACTCGAGCATCCACTACAAAGAACAACCTTGGAACCTGCTGCAATAAGCTACATGCGACTGGAAGATGTTGTCACCGAAAAACGAGATTTTTCAGCAATAGGCCCTACATGCATTCTATCAAGTTTTCTCCAAGAAGACGTTGATATACATGGTCAAACTACGAGAACCTCAAGTTAGATTAAGCCACTGCGAGCTCAATGATAGTTGGGAATGACATTACAAAGCGTGAAGTGGCACTCTTGAACAAGTATAACAAGCGTCAAACAAATAATGAGGATCAGAAGCAGAGTATGCTATTGGTTGTGAAGAATCTATCGTCGCAAAAAGACTCTGATGCAATAATGGAAACATTGACTGGGGAAAAACATTTTTATGTCCGCTTATGTATTTTGACCCATATAGTAAACCGGTCCACAGGTAAAAAAACATTTTTCCACCTCCAGAACGGTCCATTGCCCACCAGAAATTTTTTCAATTTGTGCATTCAACCATACATGTACACTAGTCATAGTATACAATATACGATATTCCATGTTTCGCCTGTGTCTTTACATTGATATATGTTACGTCCGGTAGCGACCCCTAAAACTAAAAAAAATCCGCCGAAATTTTCACTGTTAATATTTTTTAACCTAAAGGTATAAGTTAGGAGGGTGCCTCGCTTAAAATTCCCCCAAAAATATTTTTACATGGAGCTAAGGACCACACTAACACACACACACACACACACACACACACATATATATATATATATATATATATATATATATATATATATACATACACATGCACACACCATCTATGAATGTGCTATTTATAGCGCTCTTCGCGAGTGACGCGAATCAGTGATAAGCAGAGGTGCTGGGTTCGTTAAGTAGGTTCGACGGAGGGAGGGATTAACAATCAATCACAGGTGCCAATCAAGCGGATCAAAGAGGATGCCGACATGTCCCCTACACCCTCTTCTGCAGTCGTGTCTCCTACGTCCGTCCGCGTCTCATACATCGGGCGCCTGTCGGTCTAAATGTCCGTCCGCATATCTTTTTCCTATCATCCCTTTATCTATCCTTCCGGATCGATTCATCCAGGCGTCCTTCCGTCCGTCAATCCATCCATCACTCCTCAAGCCAGTCAGCCAGCCAACCATCCATCCATCCATCCATCCGTCCGTCTGTTCATCCACCCACCCATCCATCCATTCACTCATCCATCCATCCAGGCATCCACCCATCCATTCACTCACCCATCCATCCATTCACTCATCCATCCATCCAGGCATCCACCCATCCATTCACTCACCCATCCATCCATTCATCCATCCGTCTGTTCATCCATTTATCCATCAGTCCTTCCATCCATCCATCCACTCATCCATCCATCTATCCACCCATCTATTCATTTATCCATCCAGCCAGCCAGCGATACATACATTAAATGATCTATCCATCCATCCACCCATCCATCCATCTACCTATCCATCCATCCATCCACCCATTTATCCATCCATTCGTCCATCTGTTCATCCATCCATCTGTTCATCCGTCCATTAATCCATTCATCCATCGATCCACCCATCCATCCATCCACACATCCACACATCCATCCATCTATCTGTTCAACCATCCATCAAT
>OX457036.1:43880280-43900280 GCA_949752735.1 Lumbricus terrestris
GTGATACAACCGTCGGTCACAATTTTCATACAACCATGATGCACCTTTGTCATACAGTTACGGGTTCAACGTTTGAACGCATACGCTCACTTTTGGAAGCATACGAACGCGTGGTCGAATATAGTTGCAGTTTAACGTCACTGTGTGGTAACAAAGACCATTAGCGACGCCCTCCTCCATTATCCAGGCTTGGGACTGGCACTGGCAGAGTGCGACCAGTGGCGGAGTTCCGTGGTCGAATGGTGGACGCCATGAAACGGCTTCACATTCTGACGATCCGCCCATGGCCCGTCCAAGTATAAACCAACTTCGATGTGGCTTAGCTTACAATAATAACCGAACCTTCATCAAGCGTTGTATGAACACGACTTCAAAGTCTATTCAGTATATCACTGAGTCGGTGGTTCAACGATTGCGGATTCGAGCCTGATGAGTGGACGCATTATACTATACTATTTTTGGATTTGTAAAGCGCCTCTCACAGTACAAGCTAATCAGAGGCGCTCCCAGTGCAAAGATCCCCTTGGAAGAAGAAAAGTTTTAAGGAGACGAGCAGAAACAGCAGTGCTTCCAGATAAGATCTGAGTACGAATTATAGCAGGGAGGCCATTCCAAAGCAAAGTATAACGATATACTGCATGGGCAATTCATACATATACATAACCATTATCTTGCATCTCTGATCATGATTTACTAACCTCGCGAAAAATAAATAAATGTCAGCAATAAGTAAATAAGCTGTTATTTGTTTGCATAATTAGGTCTCGTCGCGTCGCATATACATCATCTCAATCAAATAAATATCTTTGTAGTTTCTAAACGTTTGATGATGTTCAAGAATTCTGTCGGCGAATAACAACGTTAGAGTTAGAGTCGTCTTCGTCGAGTTGTGATTTTCGATGATAATTCGACGTTGATGCTGAACAGATCGAGGTAGGAGGACGATAGAATTTGGTCGTAAAAATCATTCACCGATTTAGCTTCGGGTGTTTATTGACTTATCTGTCATCCAATTGATAATCTCCATGAATTCGTCCATGTATGTGGACTACATGTGAGGGTCGACGTTCCTGGTCTACATTTATGGGAATATATTATATGCGGGTCTGGTCTTCACGTCTGCTTTCGGCGAGCTGTCTCTTTGCTTCATACACTTTCGTAGTATACATGTAAGACAATAATTGTTTAATAGATAGAGGTTCACTTATATGTAAACATACATGCGCTAAAAGATAGGACAATTACCCGTATATAATAGTAGGATTATGCAGTCTTACACTATCGGATCATAGCATCATTCGGCTGTATATATATCTATATAATTATATATATATATAATTATATATATATGATGTATAGATCTATGTACTACTAAAGTACTGTTTTTTTTCTCAAATTCTATTGATTCTTCTCATTCTCCATACCTCTCTTCTTCCTTTAGTTTTTATCACACGTGTCCGCAGAAACCGTCTGCCTGCCTATCTGTCTGCCTGTCTATCTGTCTGCCTGCCTATCTGTCTGCCTGTCTATCTGTCTGCCTGCCTATCTGTCTGCATGCCTTCCTGCCTGCCTGCCTTCCTTCCTGCCTAAATTCTTGCCTTCTTGCTTGCCTGCTTTGCCTGCCTGCCTACCTGCCTGCCTTCCTGCCCGTCTTATAATCCTGACTGCCTTCTTCATTGCCTTCCTTCCTTCCTCCATGCCTGCCTGCCTTCCTGACTGTCCAGTTGGATCTTCAGCTGAAAGTCTGAATCCGATATTAGCCTTACCTCCCTATCAATTCTGCTTTGACTGTGTGCCTATGATTATAAGCTGATCGCGTGACCCCCTCCCCCACACTTTTTCAGCGCAGTAGAAATCTAGAGGTTACGATTACGATACAGTATATTGTATTGTATTTAAACATTTACGAATCGCCTCTCTAATATAGGGTGAACCGTAGGCCTGCAATATGCACGGCTTAGAACTAAGACGGAAAAATAAAAGCCTCGCCTGTTCTGAGCGATGAATGGCAAAAAAGAATACTGATTATTATGATTAGATTGATTAGTTTGGATCAAAAGGCGTTTGAATAATTACACGTTTGAATTTGAAGAAAGAAGGAAGGAGTTGCACGCATTGATGGAAACCAAACGACTCTCGACCACATCGGACTGAATTAAGGCTTTAGGACGAACGGACAACGACGACGACGACGGCCATCATGACGGCACAGAGAGACTACAGCAGCAGCAGCAGCAGCACAAGGGAAAGTTCGCGGACGGTGAATGCGTTCGAAGAGTAGGCTATAGGACGGGTTAACGGTTGGCGGTCGTCGCCTACACAAGGACCGTTGACGTCGACCGCGTCACCGACAAAGCTCCGTCCGTCGTCGGATTCTAATTGCTCGACGCAAGACTTGCTGAGAAATCGCCGCATTATCGCTCAATTGCTGTAACGCACCGAGCATGCGCACTGCGTCCATTCAATGGGTGCTCCATCCGGAAAAGAGTGATGTTACTCCGACGAGTGGGGCCCGTCAACCGCGGCCACAACTGCTGTGGGTGGGGAAACTGGTGGAGGGCGGGTGGGTGGACGAGCACCCTTCGCCACCCATCCCCTCCTCCACCCCCCACCACCCTGCTCGTCCGTTCTTTTGATGTCCAGCGAGACTGCAGTGTATTATAAAGAACGTCGCTCGTATCTGAATCGGTGGCTAATCGAGCGAGTGCTTGCATGGCGCTATAGAAAGACCCGCCACCGTTAGCTGCTGCTTCAGCGTTGTAGAACACTCTGAGACTAGAGCCATACATGTACATCTCCCTACAACACGACTACATGTATTATAACCCAGTGTACTTTTACAAAGCTGCAGAATTTGAAATGAAAAGGAATTATTCATGTAATTTACATGTTATCGCTTTTTTTTATTAAGTGTTCACACAACGCTTCAGTAGACTGTGGCCTATAGACCTACGCGTCGAGCTTGGTCGTTATATTGCGCCATCATTATTGTGTGATAGTTTTCTTATAGGCCTCGGCCTACTTGATTTCGATAAATTTTCAACACTGCTTAATACTGAATTCTGTGCCTCTACAATTCATGCAGATTTTTCACTTTATACATAGTTTCAGACTTTCAGCTTCTTTTATTATCTCTAATGCACATGCACACATGTACATCCGTTGTCTGTAAATTGAACGCGTCTTCAAGACAGCGTTTACGTAGTGAACACACGCGTTATATATCTGTACACCCGTGTTAATAATAATTATTTATAGAACGCATAATTAAGTTGTTGTTCTGGACGAGTCCGGCGTTCCGAGGATTTACAGTGTAGCTACGGTAGCGAATAGTATAGTTCGCAGCCGATGAACAAGAATTAAAAAGCAGCTGATCTAATCTGATCTGATTTCATCCTATCTTATATAATCTGATCTATTTTATCTGATCTAATCTTTTCTTGACTTGTCTGAACTATTCTAGTTTGTCAGTCACGGTGGCCTAATGGTTAGCGCGATCGGCTTGTAATGCGGAGAGTCGAAGGGTTCGATGCTCGTTCGAGACGGTTACTTCATAGGAGCCTTGATCAAGTTCTTTGCTCGCAACTCCTCCACAACATAGTTGCAGTTGCACGGTTGAGGTTATAACTGGAGGCCTATTAATAGGGAGCCTTAAGAGCCTTGAGCAAGTCCTTCAGACCTTCACTCACAGTTTGCTCTGCAACATGATTAAGGTTTGCTCTCCAACATGATTACAGTTTTCTCTGTAACATGATTACAGTTGCACCGTTCTGAACTTTGTAAGAATGGTGTGATGTCTAATTCCATGGTTCTATTGTATCGTAGTTCTATTGTATTGTTCCGTACCGTGTACTAACAATCCTTTCAAATCGATGTAGTCTCCGTGAATTATCAGAGCATGGCTATTATAGAAGCCATTTGACCATGAGATCATGAAGACAAGATCTGATTAGAAGAGATTAGATCATAGTGGAATGTGATACCAGGGCTTTCCATCAGGTATACCCTGCTGTGCACGGTAATCTCTCACAAGTCGTCCATTCTCCATTGACGATAAACTTGATAAATGCAACCTCATAAACGATGTATTCTCCCCTCTCTCTTTACATCCTCGCCTCCTTCTCCTATAGTCACCGCGGCCTCGTCCACCAATTTCACAGTTATTGGAGTTTATGGCCGCGAATTTTCCCAGCACCGGACAACAGAGAGCGACGATTCCGGACAGCGTATGGACACGATGGACCCCGATTTGTTTTATGGACTCAGAGGAGGAGGAGGTAATAAATTCCAGACGTCTGGGAGATATGAATTGCCCGGCGCCTGTAATAAATCCGCAATGCTCACCGATTACGTCACTGCCTTACCCATGATGCTGCTTCCCACTTTCAGAGATTGCACCATTATTTCATCCGGAAAGCATGTTCCACACCCACGATAGTGAGAATTGTCAGGGGCTGGGGTTCAACCCCGAGATCTTTCTACGAACCCCACAGTGGCAAAGTTTTCATTGTACGACCAGACTCGACATAAATCAATGTCTGACACCCTCCCAGTTATTTTCTATAATTCTCATCTTGACCCAAAATATTATTATCTACATCCCTACTATATCGTCTGTTCTATTATTGTCATCAATCACCATCAATCACCACCATCACCACAATCACAACTACCATCATCACCACCATCACAACTACCATCATCACCACAATCACCATCATCACCGTCCTCATCGTCAGCATCGTCAACAAAAACAACTTCACTGTCATCCTCCTCCTCCTCCTCCTCCTCCTCCTCCTCATCATCATCATCAACAACATCATATGTTGCCGCTATTATCATAATTATCATATAAATCCATCCGTAATTATTATCACCGTCGTCGAATTCACAATCATCATAATCATCATAATCATAATCATCGTCATCATCATCACACTGCCATCGTGATTGCCATGAAAGCCATAATCTTGAAATCATAATTAGTTGCCGCCCTTATCATCATATATTCAGCAGCAAACATCACCTGCATCGCCATCATCACCATCATTATCTTCGTCATCATCATCATCATCATCATCATCATCATCATCATCATCATCATCATCATCATCATCATCATCATCATCATCATCATCAAAAACAACATCATCATCATCATCATCATCATCATTGCAACGCTGTCGAATATCATAACACCAGTTCTGTATAGACAGCAACACGTGGTCGTGCATGGCATCTTGTCTCGATGGCGTCGACATTAATCGAGAAGATGCCGTCTGTACAGCCATCGAACACGAAACCTCCTTTGTGCTTCTTTACGGAAATGATGATATCATATGGCTGGTTGTTGTTGTTCACCGCCATACAAAAGACCTTCGCTCCTCTTCAACCCAATAAGGCTTAAGCGCGATACGCAGCACACCTGCCATGCAATCCTATGGCACACGCAGGCTCGTCGAAGCCAACAGGCTTACTCGAAAGAAAAGATGTGGCTTCTCCACTATGCGATAAGCTCTGTGTGGAGACGACGGATGGATTATCCATAATTATGTGCGTATTGTTGATAGGATTATGCCAATGCTTGCGTAAACACGGCCGTGTGAATAACCGATGCGAGGCAATGTCTAACGCGGTTTTCAGTAATATACTTGGATGGATGGAGGTCCGTGGAAAAGCGGGGTACATGGTGCCAGTAACAAGTATGCGGTCATCTCCTTGGAGTCAATGTACGAGTACACGAGCTGTTCAGCGGGTTGGAAAGGTCAATAAAGGTTAGGTTTGGCGGCAGTCTGCGCCTCAGCAGTCGCGATAGATCTCCTCCGAGATGAGATACGTCTAAGAATTGTTTCAATACAACTCGAAGGCGTTCTTAATATTCCCAACAACAGAGTCTTGTTGTTGTTTTAGATTGCCACGTTTCAAGCGACTTTCAGAACTGACTGTCTGTCTATATTTGTGAGGCGCGGTGGCGTAGTGGGTATGTTTGTCGCCTTGCAGGTTCGAATCCACCTCAAGTCGCCGCGAAGGGACCTTAGGCAAGTCCTTCACCCGCAATTACTCAGCGCTTTGGCGTGAAACTCCTACGCAGTGTCCGCTCTGCAGTCGGGACCGCGTCTGAGTAGGGAAACGAGAAGGGGCGCTATAACAAGTGCATATACATACATACATTTGCCTATTATCTGTCTTGTCCATTCATTGACGGTTGAATACCTTTCGGTCTCCTTGTCATTTTTACGATTTCGTTTGCTCCAAACGGAATTTTCCTGTGACGGGGTCAATACAAATATGGTATACAGTCTTTTAGAACGAAAATTTATTTAGATGGGGAGACAGCTAAGTGCTAGCAACGCCGATCACATGTTCCCTTCATCTTGCTATAGGCTATATTTATATTAGTTCCCTGTAATTTAAAAACTCGTTTATATCTCACGACGTTTGCAATTGGCGCTACAAGAAGTCTGATTGTGATTAGAACGACGACTGCTGCAACTACATCGTTGAAGATTAAGATGATGAAGACGACGACGACGACGAAGACGATGACGATAAAACTAAGCCACCGAGATATCATTTAATAAAGTGGCGCCATAAACCAGGCCTCGCTAATATGAATCGTAAATTTTCGACGAACGATTATTGCCCGACATATTGGGGGGAGGGGGGACGAGCGTGGGTGAGGGGCGCACCCATTGATCACTCGGACATCCGGGTCCTCGGCGCATACGTCAACGCCTACAGTTACGTCATCATCATCGTGAATATTTTATGGCATAGAAGTGTCGCCTGTTCTGACCGATGAATGGAAAATAGCAGACACTGAATATTATGATCCGATTGGATTAGTTCAGATTAGAGTCTTTGGATTGAATTAGTTTGGATCAGATTTCATTACTTTGGACTCGAATTGATTTTATTATGTTATGATAGATTACATTAGATTGGACTATATATAGTCTAGATAATTATGAACAAATCGTACTGGATTCGGTTGGGTAGGGATAGACCAGAGTAGGCTTCAATAGACTAGATTTTGGCCTAGTGATTTTAGAATTGAATCGTTCACTTAAATTGGATTGGAATTGAAGGGATTGAATGAATCAAATTAAACTGGAATGCAGGAGCTATATTCTAACGTTCAGTTGTACACAAAATGTGCACCTGTAAATGAATTCGTGCAGACTCAAGGCCGTAGCTAGGAGGGTGTTTTGGGTGTTTGAACAACCCCCGAAATGGAAAATGGGAAAACTAATATAATGCATTTACGAGCACATGATGTAAAAACCATGAAATAAAACCATGAAAACACCCCCCGAAATATGCGGAATGACTAAAAAGTCATCAGATTTTGGGAAATTGGTGAATGAAACACCTCGCGAAATCAAATCCTGGCTACGGCCTTGCATGCAGTTGTAAAAGCAATCTTGTGCAGTGAAAAACAGTAAGAAAAGGTCAAAAGGTCATCCAATTGGGGGCTAATCGACCACAGAGGACCGAAATGAAAGGCGGGGGTTGGGCAGGGCCTTTAATTTTAGAACTGCACAACCAGCAATTTTAATCTAGTGTGGCTTGGGTGGGCAAAATTGCTGACGACCTTTTCAACCAGAATGCTTTCACAACTGCACAAATTCATTTACAATTGGACATTTTGTGTAGAACTGCACCTTAAAAAAGCCATGGGGTTGGGCAGTAAGAAATACTCTAAAAGGCTACAAGACTAAAAAAGGTTGTCAGAAATTTTCGGGGAAATGGCACTGGATTAAATAATGCTGGTTTTGCATCTATAAAAATTCCTTTGGATGAGCCCTGCTGGAATGTATTACAATGAATGGCAGTTGCGAATAAAAAGAGCAATGCACCAACAGACACAATATGAAGTTATTATATGCAAACAAATAGGCCTGTAGGTACCGTATTGAAAATTGTACAGACAGAAAGACACACATACATTTCAGACACTTATGCACTCGTCCAGAAAGATCAACAGACAGGGAAAGATTAATAGAGAGAGACTTACAAAAGGGGACTGACCGACCAACAGAGTGGTGGCACAGACAGACAGAGACAGAGAAAGAGACAGAGAAAGAGACAGAGATACATAGAAAGAGACAGAGAAAGAGACAGAGAAAGAGAAAGAGACACAGAGAGGCTGACAGAAAGACGGTCGAGCAGACGGATTAGCCGAATCAAATGGCAAAAGCGGAAATGAGAGTTGCCCTTATGACGATAGAAGGTAGTTGACGGTTGAAGACGAATGGTTGGGGCTGGAAGCGGTGAATTTGATCCTCGAGAGATATCCCCTCCCCCATCCCCGAGCCTTACCCCCGTCGATGCGAGGAGGCAAATATTTGATATAATGATGCCACAGGTCATATGACGACTAAGTCACCCATGACACGATGAGGAAGGATGGGATGAACGAAGACAGACAGACAGACAGACAGACAGACAGACAGACTCAGACCAGACAAAAATAAAATGATAGAAACATAACCTTGAACAAAATGCTATTCATGCACATGTACCAACACCAAAATCAGTTAATAAAAACTAACAGAGATCCGCACACACACACGAACACACCCACATCCACACACACACACACATACGCACATACGCACGCACCCACACACGGTTAGAGACAGAGACTTAGAGAGGAAATGATAATGAGAGAAATAAAATAACACGTATGAATCGTATAAATCAACGACTGATAGAGACATAGACAAAGAGAGAGACAGAGAGATGCAGAGGAAAAATGGGCACATGGAATGATACAAAATTGAGAATCAAATGGCAGACAGACAGACAGACAGACAGAGACACGGATGCAAAGCAGAGAGGATATTGCAATTGAATTACATTTAATTTGATTATATTATTTGCAGTGCACGTGTTTATAAGTGTTCTAATTTTCACTTAGCGTTTCTCGTGTTTAATGTATCGTGATACTATCATCTTACTTTATCTTACATCAACAGTCTGGCCTAACTGTACATTACACTAGCATACACCTTATCTTATCTAAGTTATCTTATCAGTGACGTACGACGCTGCAATTCCACCCCGGGCGACTCCCCAAGAGGTTTCCCTTTTGACCTCTTAATTTTGGCATTTTCTCTAATAACATTTATTGCCATTTGCACGACAATCGTATTTACGCAGACATTTTTTACTTTTTACTTTTTACAGTTTATAACCTTTCTGGATTTATCCATTTTCACTGTATTTGTTTTCATACATACATATTCAACAGACTGAGATAATTACTTTTTAGACAATGAAACATTTTATTGAATGAGTTGTGACTGTCGCTAACTCACTATGGTGCGTACAGCAGGTCTAAGGCACACCACTGTGACATACCTTTTATAATATAATTGCGTATACGCCTAATGCCTTTGCATATTATTCAAAGGCCTATAGGTCTACAGATCGTATACTATAATCACCATATTATCATAATTATGCAGTTTACGCTATCTTTGCAAGCTTCAGCGACTGGAAAATTAAAATTATCTGATATATTGACGATCGACCTTAAGTTCGCCATGAACTGTTTGGCAAGATTTGCACTGCATGCAATTGATTTCATCGTCACTGGTCCATCGGATCATGGATACATGTATAAAATGCTGCTGATATTTAGTAGGCATTGCATAAACTGTTTCCCATTCTGCAGTTCTTCCATTATTTAACGTGTAGGCTACGTCTCGGAGTGATACCGCCTACATCATAATTATAGTGGAAGCGTAGGAAGTTAGGATGTCGATCAACAGAAGCCAAGCCGATTTCTTTTCCTCTTTCATTTCCCATCATTTTTTGTGCTGAATTTTGCATTCTTGTCATCCAAAATGATATATACTGATTTGCAATTTACGATTGGAAATGAAAACGTAAATAATTAAGGAAGGCGTTACGTTTCTGATTGTTGCAAAAATTCTAACAAGACTTCAACGCCCATTCATACAGGCGTTATGCGATTAGCCAATAGCCAATGCAAAAACCACCATTAAGCGCGCCTGAGCGTTTGTAGAAAGATTTCGTGATTGAAAAGCCGACTAAAGCAGCTTTCAATCTCCGTTGACTTTTATTGAATTCTGAAAGTAAACAGCGTTTCATCTCGTCGTCGTCGCTGCAGTCAAATCCTAAACCCGTCATTTGCGACCGGATAGGAAGTCATACTACATGTGTACATGTGTACATGTATGTGTATACAAAGGCGACTGACAAGCGGAAGCGCCCCGTAAACATGGCTCTCTCTGTCTCTTTCTCTCTGACTCTCTGCTCTCTGTCTTTCTGTCTATCTGTCTATCTGTCTGTCTCTGTCTGTCTCTTTCTCTCCCTTTCTCTCTTTCTCTCTTTCTCTCTTTCTCTCTTTCTCTCTTTCGCTCTCTCTCTCTCTCTCTCTCTCTCTCTCTCTCTCTCTCTCTCTCTCTCTCTCTCTTTCTGTCTCTTTCTGTCTCTTTCTGTCTCTTTCTCTCTCACTTTCTCTCTCACTTTCTCTCTCTCTTTCTCTCTCTCTTTCTCTCTCTCTTTCTCTCTCTCTTTCTCTCTCTCTTTCTCTCTCTCTTTCTCTCTTTCTCTCTCTGTCTTTCTGTCTCTCTGTCTCTGTCTCTGTCTCTGTCTGTCTCTGTCTCTCTCTGTCTCTCTCTGTCTCTGTCTCTGTCTCTGTGTCTGTCTGTCTGTCTGTCTGTCTGTCTGTCTGTCTGTCTGTCTGTCTGTCTGTCTCTCTCTCTCTCTCTCTCTCAATGGCGCCGTTCGTTCACAACTTGGTGCGAATATTCGTCGTGGGACGCATTAAAGTCAAAGGTAGGATTTGTTTACGAGTGTCGAGAGAACAAAGTCAAAGTTAACACATTCGTTTACACGCATCCTCATCTATAGGAAGAGGACAATCGAAACCTCTCTAGCCTATATTATAAATGGCTCCGAAGTCGTGTTCTGCGATAGAAGGATAAATTGACTGATGCGCAAATTCGCCCTCAGCAATTCACCGACCATACAACTTTTAATTGTCGGAACCAATTTACCGACTCTTCTGATTATAGAGGTCCAAGTGTGCACCACATGTATTTCTATCGCTAGCATGCCTATTATATGCACCTCTATCTGTATACGTGTAGACGATCGATATAGGATATCTGAGTCTGTCTGCGTTTGTATATCTAGGCCTACATCTACCCGTACTGGAACCTGCTCATGTATCCGATCTTGTTTATGTACTGATGTTAACAGTTAACAGAAAACTTCAGCAATGTCATTTAAACGGAGATAGAAATCTTGCTCTCGAGTAAACTATCAATTTTTACAGTTTTCTTATCTTGTCATATCTATACATTTTCCTCAAAAGCGTAACAATCTTTCTATATCGTGAATGACAGTTGTTGCCAGGTAGCAGCAAGTTGCCATCATGTTGTCACCTTAAGCGCTTCTGTGTAGATTCTCTTGAAGAGGCGCTATATAAATGTCTGAAATGAATGAATGAATGAATGAATGAATGAATGAATGAATGAATGAATGAATGAATATGACCATTCGAAGAGTCTACTTGTCAGCTATTTTAACAGTTGAGTTCCGCATTTCGAGTCTAAATGTAACCCTTCCACGCTATATATATAGCCTAACCAGAATTAGGACTATATATCTACTGCTTCCCTATTTGTTCAATGAAGCATTAGCACTGTTGTTTCTCGAAGAAAATACTAATAATAATAATAATTATATAATTTAACAATAATGACGAGGAACAGCATTTCCATAATAATAATAATAATAACAATAATAATAATAAAAATAATAGTTGTAGTAGCAGTAGCAGCAGCAGGAGCACCAGCAGCAATGAAGCAGCAGCGGCAGAAATGATGATGATGATGAGGAGGAGGAGGAGGAGGAGGAGGAGGAGGAGGAGGAGGATGGTGGTGGTGGTTGTTGTTGTGATGATGAGGAGGTGAAGGAGGCGGATGATGATGACAACGACGACGACGATGATGATAATGAATCGACGACGATGACATCGACGATGATGACGTTGACAATGTTGACGACGACGAAAGCGACGACGATGATGATGACGACAACGATGATGATGATAATGAATCGACGACAACGACTACGTACGACGTCGACAATAATTATGATGATGATGTTTACAATAATTGCCAAATAATAAGCGATTTATATAACGCCCTACACAGCAACCAACGTCGAAGAAAGTCCGCTGTGCATGAATTACAAAATCGATGGCAGCAGTCACACGATATAGCTTAAAAAGATTGACGACCGTGAACAGAAAAACTGCCGCGGTCTCTCAATGACATCTTGAAACAGAAAACAATAAGCTCGATAACAATGATCGAATGAACTTACCAGGATGCTGTATTCTGACGCGAGTGGGTCGTGTCACACCGGATAAAACAGAATCCCGTCGAAAGACTGGCAAGCTGTATCTTTCCCCGGATGAAGGAGGAGGAGAGGATGTTGCCTGATGATGCTTCTCTCTTCTTCCTGCGTCGAATCGCCAGCATGGTAAATTATTCATCAACTCCGACTGCATCGAGCCGACGCCGCACGGCCGTACTTCTTGCGACAGAGACCACATACGTATACGTTGACACACAGAAGACACACACGCACGCGGCGCGCACACACGCACACACGCACGCACACACACGCATGCACGCACACACACACATATGCAAGTGCGACGCATCCGCCACGGAGGAAGTGGGGATTCGAAGGTGGGCACGAATTCTGGTATATAGAGATTTTATAATTGTATTCGTGTACGCAAGGTCTAAGGTGAAGGTCTCATGAAGTGTCGGTTCTCAGTGGTACAATGGTGGTTCACTTTGAGAGGTCTTAAATATCGATTTTGTCTTGGCATATCAATGATAGTAGCTTAATCAAAGACTAATGATTATTATAGGCGACTAATCTAACAGTGATACAATATCAATAGTTTTTGAATAGTAATGCCCATACTATACAACGGAAAATGATACTGATAAAAAATAGTTATATCAATGCAGCGTTGGTATAATATATGACTCACAAAGCCATCTGCGTCGCCTCCTCCTTTTCCCAATAGCGGGACTGGCACAATCCAGTATCAGCGTGCTGCAAGCAGTCGTGGAATTTCTGTCACACTTCCTATAAGACACAATGATTTTTGTTTGACGACGCCGTCGTGTCGAGAACTTCTTCCTCTTATGCATGGTTCCTTTCATATATTTCTTTGGCTTTCTTTGGCTTTCAAGCACATGGACCTTTAACTGCATCTTCCTCTGGCGGCTAACTATCCGCGCCTCAGATTCACACTTTGGTGTGACCTTGCGCGCGTAATAAATTTATGTAATAATAATAATATACGTATACCTTTTCACTTCAATCACCCATCTCTGCTTTTGCCTCCCTTCAATCACGTCCCTCTGTTTGCCTCTCTTTCTAGTAAGCTTATAGGTCTACTTCTATATATCATTTACGACTAAACAGGACGCCATGTCTTCACATAACATTGGGTATCCAAGGACGTCGTCAGCTACGCTCCGCTGATAAGGGAGTCCTCTTAGTTCCTTTTGCTCGTACTACTACCATGAAGTATCGAGCCTTTTATGTGGTTGGCCCAGTCATCCTGGGACTCTATACCAGGATCCTTCCTAACTAAACTTAAAACTGTTCTTTTTGGGCGCGCTGGAGTCGGGAACGCCTCTGAGTAGTTTTTTCTCTTGAAGGAGCGCTATATAAATGTCCGAATGAATGAATAAATATGAATGAATGAATGAATGAATGAATGAATGAATGAATGAATAAAGGAATAAATGCATTAAAAACAGAGAAAAATCTGCCCAAATTTATCGTTCTTTGAATACGCTTGCATAATTATATGCTACCAGCCCGGCGTTGCCCGGGAAATTTAGAGTTTTCGTTCCTCCCCCCCGCCCCGGTAAAATTACTTCTTAAATCTGTGTAGGCGCTAACAACGCATCGAAATTTAAAATGTCCATATCTCGGGTTGTAAAGTAAATTGAGTGCAGAAAATAGTCGCACTGGCCTACAAATTCGAAAGATACCCGGCGTTGCCCGGGGGAAATTTTGATTTTTCGCTACACCCATGCGTTCCCCGACAAAGTATGGACATAAGCAATCTTAGGTATAATTATATTTAATTTATTGAACTACTTTTTGTACATGATAGCGGTGTCTATCAGTTTTTTTGCCAATTAAACGAATATAATAAGTTCGTGTTGCTGCCCCACCACACTCCGATAATAATCAGTTTGTTGCTTGCTTACCTTCCAATCTTCAGCTCACATTGGACATCGTCATTTAATAAATATAATTGCAAATCAGTTTGCTGTGTTATTATCGCCATTGACCACGTGACGCCTCTACAGCTATGACGTCAGAAATGACGTCAGAATGACGTCGTCAAAAGAAATTATATATCGGCAAGAATGATGCAACCTACTATCGTTTCAGCGTGGCTGCAGCCTAGGACAGTTAATGACGTCTAAATTTGGCGTAGGCCTAAGTTTCCATAGCGAAACTTAAAATGTCCATAACTCGGGTTTTAAAGTGAATTGAGAGCAGAAAATAGTCGCGATGACCTACAAATTCGCAGAAGAAGATTTAAAATATTGTTTTGTCATTGAAATCCATTCGGTTTCAGAGCCTTTCCTCGGAAAGACATAATTAGCCTATACACACAACGCGAAATCGCCACAGACGAACTTTGCTTTATAGTTTAAGATACCATAAATTTTAATCATTAGGTATAAATATCAAAATCATTTCAACTGTGTATAGCCTATATACCCTTATTCAAGTTCTTGGCAATGAAGCCGTTAATAAACCAAAACGGTATATGACCATGAGCCAGTGTGTCTCAATTTCGTATCGCATATTATTGTCCATTATTGCTTTTCATATTGCGCCTATATTTGCGCTGTGCCTTATGAGATTTCTATACGGCAGGACTCATGATCTAAGAAGCAATTATTCATTCTTTTCGTGCGGGTCGGAGGACGATTAGGCAGCCAGCGAGTCACTGTATATTTATATGTAATAAAAATATTAATCCGCATCTGGGAGGCGTATTATACCATATTGCAAACCCACAATCACGTGTACATGTATAGACAAAAGCATATAACTTAACCGTAGACCTATATATAATTAATTATCTGCACAGAAAAATACATAGCAATAGACCTGCTTACTGATGATGGAGTTTTAAACATGAAAAATATTCATGTTTATATATGTTTTTATATAAATATAAATATACATTATATTTAAAATAGCATACATATACATATTATCCCTCAAAATATCTATCGCCAACTTAAGCAGGCGCGGAGGGGTATAGCGGTATGTTCGGTACCTTGGAGCCTGAATGCCATGGGCTCGAATCCACCTCAAGCTACCGCGTGTAGAGACCCTGAGCAAGTCCTTCCCTCGCAAAAGTCGCAATTGCTTACGTGCTTCATTCGTCAAACTCTGATTCAGTTTCCGCGCTGTAATCGGGAGCGCCTCTGAGTAGACATCTTGAAAGGCGCTATAACAACTGCATGTATGTATGCATGCATGCATACATAGGGCCTACATACATACATACATGTATGTATGTATTACATACACACATACATACATACATACATACATACATACATACATACATACATACATACATACATACATACATACATACATACATACATACATACATACATACATACATACATACATGCATACACATGCATACATACATACATACATACATACATACATACATACACACATACATACATACATACATACATACATACATACATACATACATACATACATACATACATACTAGGGTGGTCGCATCTGTAATGGCAAATTTTCAACTTCATTTTTGTTCTTTCCCCAACCCACCATTTGGTGCCACTTGGTAAAAGACTGATGCAGCCCAAAAATTATCCCGATAGAAAAATATTTAGGACTAGCACAACGTGTTTGAAGTTTTGGATTTTACGAAATTTCATCGTCTTTTTGAGTATAATGCTAATTTAGCTACATTTTTGGACCTATGACTAGTTTTAAAAGAAATGCAACATTCTTTTACTCAAGCACGACTGACAAGTATGTCTGACTTCTACAATGATGATAATGGTTTGTTATATAATTTTATGAACAATTGACCATCACAATAGTATTTGACTCGTGAGTCCCTGAGATCGATGACCATAAACCTGTACTAAAAAACCAATTTAAATTTATGTTAGCTGCCATTGGCACTTTGCTGTTGAGTTGCTTGACTCGGGTTCTGCTAAAAATAAAGATAACCTCTCCCGCTTCTGGCTTGGCCGACCAGAAGTGATCCAGCACTTTGGCCATTAGTGTTAAGCTACCGAACCAACTGCTGTAAAACCGATCTGCGTGTCGTGCTATAGTGGGCCGTATTTCGTATAACATGTACTTGTAATCATTCTGCGGTGTATCAGATTGGGTGATTAAATGAAGATTATTGTAGTAGAAAGTCAACACATTGCCATGTTCTTTTGATAGTCCTGATTTCTATCTACAGGGATTCTTTGTTACACTAAAGGCTCTTTATTACATGCTTAACTTTAACACAAATTCTGATATAATACGGACAAGGACCTCAATAATAGTTGAACTAGAGAAAACTACTGATGACACATGTATTTTCGTTTATTGTGGTAATCAGAGCAGAATGACACAGCGCATCACAGATAAGATTTATCAAGAGTTGCTGTAAAGAAATGAATTAAAATAGATGTTGAAATTATTGAGATCATAATTTTTATAGATCAAAGAAATTACTTATTACCACATAGGAGTCAAAAAGCAGCTTTTAAACAACTTCCAAAGAGAGCATCATAATTGAGTGCCTGATGAAGACTACTCACATTGTTGTCTATTTCATAACATAGAAGTTATCCAATTAAAAGTATAAGCTTACTTTTAGAGCTGAAAACATGAACACAGAGTCAAACAATTGACACAGAAAGTGCTGTCAAGAGTGGACTCAAATTACAATGCCTTTATTAGCTATTGTAAATTAACCACCTATTATAAATTAGCATGAAAGGCGATGGTGTCAAACACGTAAGCTATATGCGACTCAAAATCTCTACATCATGCTCAGCAATGGATCCAGCTGAAATTACAGTGGCCGCATGGACATCTCAGACGACCAACCAATTCAAGGGTATAAGTATAGCACTCTCAAGACAACACCCATTGGTACACCCTTGGAGGCAGATGAACACCTTCCTTGGGCAACATGCCAGAGATTTCACTTTGAGGGAAGTGAATCGTGAAAACTACAACATAGCTCAAACCCATGCAAAGACCAAATGCAATTTGAATTGTGAGACAGTGTAATAATGCCGGCAAAAGGCGCTGCACGGAGAAGTGGAAGGAACGAGGAGCAGAGGACGGCCAAAGAAGAAATGGATAGATAACGTACTGGAGGACATAGAAGATAGAGGATGGGAGCTAAGAAAGGCAATAGAACTCGCAAGAGACCGGCCGAAATGGAGAAGTTTTGTTAGAGCCTCATCGTCGGTGAACACTTGACGGAGGAGAAAGAAAGAAAGTAATAATGCCTCAGCTCGAAAACAATTTAGCCTAAATTTGAGATAAAAATTCGCACCTAAAAATAATGGATTTCTACTTTTTAATATTACTCCAGTTCCTTGTACCCAGTAACCCCATGAACAATGACGGTAGAAAAAGAAATATTTCTCGGAAATCAGACCTCATTAAGAATTTTGGTGATTTTGCAGAATAAATTAATTATATAGGACACAGATGAAATCGCACAATTTTTTTTCCCCAATATAATTTATACTATTACTGTTCCCTTACTGTAGCTAAGAACAATACGCTATTATAATCAATCAAGACAAGGTAAAACAGGTACTATTTGTAAAGAAATAAGATATGATAGATAATATTATCTGTGATGCGGTGTGTTATACAGGTTTTCTAGCCTTAGAGGAATTTTTCTTGAAGTGGCGCTATATAAAATGATGATCATGATTACGATGACAGTAGCATCATCATGTTTAAGTGTGGAGCAACTACAGGTAGTTGAATTGATTCCTGGTTTGAAGATTCCTGGTTGACTACAGCCATATAGCTACTTTTGAGCATTAGAAGTCTTGCTATTATAAGGGTAAAACTTTGATGGCGTTGTGCTAGTCCTAAATATTAATATTTTGTCTTACAACTTTTTGTGTGATGTTTCTGGGGAGAATGGAACCAAACGGCGCCTTGGGGAACAGTCAATTCCCACTTTCATTTTTAACGACCACCCTAATACATACATACATACATACATACATACATACATACATACATACATACATACATACATATATGTACATGCATACATACATACATACACACACGTACATGTACATGTACATACATAATCGACCCTAAAAGTCCAGTTAGCATAATTATTTATATATGTGCAATTGTACACATAATTCAAGTACAATATTATGCATATATTAGCCTACCATGTGTGTATGTATGTGTGCGCGTGTGTGTGATATTTGGCTGTGTGTGTGTGTGTGTGCGTGTGTGTGCGTGTTTGCGTGAACTGCTGGCCATCCCGTTGTCTTCAATGCATTATTGAAGTGTATTTGAAAGCTGAGGCGACGTATACAAGGAAAATGGCGGCGGTGTCATCGGCGCCCGCTGTTGCTGTTCGGTTGAGGGTGGGATGGGGGGTGGTGAGATGGGGAGGAGGGTAGTGTTGCATATGTCTTCTTCAAATCGGTCGCTTCCTTAATTAAACCGGGCGCTCCATGAATCAGTCACGGTGGCTATGATGATGGGCCGAGTGGAGCAGGGATGAAAGGAAGGATGGAAAGAGGGAGGGAGGTGGGGGAAGAATGGAGGGAGAGACGGAATGAGGAGGAGGAGGAGGAGGAGGATGGAAGGGATCAGTCACCTAGCAGTGGGCCAGCGACGGGCCGTGACCACATCGCCACGATGACGGCTAAGCCCCGTCTAAGACAGGCATGCAGACGGACGGACGAACAGACAGACAGACAGACGAACGGACGAACAGACGTGCTGACGGATAAAGCTGTGTCTTGATAGGCAGACATACCAAAGACGAGCAAGCAGCACAAACCACAGAGACACAGAGACAGACATGAGACAGACATAGACGAACAAAGACACAGCCATCGGTAATCGCAGAAGAGTCCAGACTCTAGAGACAGAGAACAGCAGGGACACTTCTGTGGAATCTTTCCTTCCCTATTTTCCTTTGTTTCCATTTTCCTTTCTTACTTTCTTCTTTTCTTACTTCCCTACTTCCCTCCTTACTTTCCTCCTTCCCTCCTTCACTCCCTCCCTTTCTCCCTCCCTCCCTCCTTCCCTCCGTCCCTTCCTTTCTTTCTTCCTTTCTTTCTTCCTTTCATCCTTCCATCCATCCTTCCCTCCTTCCTTCCTTGCCTCCCTCCTACACTCTCTCCCTCCCTCACTTCCTCCGTCCCTTACCTCTTTCCTTCCTTCCCTTCTTTCTTCCCTCCCTCCTACACTCCCTCCCTCTCTCATTCCCTCCGTTTCTTCCCTATTTCCTTCCTTCCTTCCTTTCTTCCTTCCTTCCTTTCTTTCTTTCTTTCTTTCTTCCTTCCTTCCTTCCTTCTTTCCATCCTTCCTTCCTTCCTTCTTTCCTTCCTTCCTTCCTTCCTTCCTTCCTTTCTTCCTTTCTTTCTTCCTTCCGTCCTTCCTTCCTTCCTTTCTTTCTTCCTTCCATCGGTATATTTTTCCGTTGATTTAACCGTGCACCCAGAGGAGCGAAGCACACGCGATCTTTGACATGTATGGGGTGCGCACATGTACATCTGTACATGTACATGTACCTGTTCTCTATATTAGTCTGTAATACTCCATACAACTCACATGGGTCTGGCCGTCACTCAGAATTGGAAACGCAGGTGGACCATCGCCGCACATCA
>OX457036.1:43905280-44010280 GCA_949752735.1 Lumbricus terrestris
TAGTCAATCGGTCAAACGTGTGGACAGTCTGCATGGGAATCTCACACACTGAAAACACATCGCCAATTAATTATCGGAGTAGATCTATATACACTGACCCGACAGAGTATAGGTGACCGACTGCATCGTGTCCATGTGGAATGGGGATGGACAGTAGGATGTGTTGTGAAGACAATGCGTCGTCTCTTTGAGATACAGAACTATAGACGGAGTCGGAGAAAAACAGAGTGACACAAAGAACGAAATTCTGGCTTTATCAGTACAGAGGGATAGTAAATTCCTCTTAAACACACGCTGAAGTGCTATTCTGGCTGTCCTGAAGCAGAGAGATGAACACAGACAGACAGCAATGTTTTGCCTGCAGAAAGACAGACAGACAGAGAAATAACGATACAGATGGACATGGGCGGAGACCTAGAGGGGAAGGGGAGGACGGCCCCCCCCCCCCAATGAAAGTGTTGGGAGGACGGTCCCCCCCAATGAAAGTGTTGGGGGGACGGCCCATGCATTTATCCCCCCCAATGTTTGAGCGTCAAGCCTTTTTTTGGCAGCGAAAATAGAAAATTTCGTCAAGATTTTGATCAACTTTTTTTGGCGGCGGAAGGCGGAAATAGAAAATTTCGTCGAGATTTTGGCCGGATGAGTAAAAAAAAAAAGGTCATCAACTTTTTTGGCGGCGAAAATAACTTTTTTTCGAGATTTCGCCGGTCGTCAGAAATTTTTCGGAAAATCTCGCGTCTTTCCGTCCCCCCAATTCTCGGCCTAGGTCTCCGCCTATGCAGATGGATACAGGCAAACGGGCAGAAGCAGGCAGACAGAGATAGACACACATGCACTATATAAATAGACGGCCGATGCTGTTTATGTGTGGGCGGTGTTATTTCGTAGCGGTCAGTATAGGCTTTGTCTCCAATGTTTCCACTCTCGGCTGCATAGATGGTCAGTAAAGCGGCCATTATACATGTAGTTGATAAGATTTATAACGAGAAGCCAAACGGTAATGTCGCTCAAGCGCCTACATATAGGGCCTATATACTGTATACTGGGTAACGTAGTGCATATAAAATGCTTCAGCAGTAATATGGCTTAATGCTGTCTGCAGTCTTTCCCATGGCACACAGTCTGCCCGTTCTTATCAGCCCGCCCCTGTATCTGTCTCTTTCCCTCTCGCCCTCTCCCTCCCCGTCTCCATCCCCATCTCTGTCTCTGTCTGTCTGTCTCTCTGTCGGTCTGTATCTTTTGGATCAATCCCCCCCACCTCGCTTGGATGCGCGGCTATCATGACTTCTACCTGCGGGGATATGCGAATGCCGCGCTTTCGCATATATCTCACATCGAGTCTATGCATTCATTTAATTTAAGCTTATCTCTTTCTCATTTGTCAAGATCGGTATAGATAGCCATATGCGTGCAGTGATTTCATGGGGTCTTAGTGGACGCATATTGGCGCATATATAGAGCCTATGTCACTGCAGATGCAATAGACAGAGAGCGAGAGACGGCGGCCGCGTCTTCTGCGCCATATTAATAAACTTCTGTATTTAGCGATAACATGTTTTTCGCTGGATCGGGTGATGAATGCGGCTTTTGCCCTGCAGAGAATTCTAAGCAGACAACGTAATTTGACTCGGCAGCTTTTTTTTAGTATAGTAAGGTTTTGACGGAGGTTTGACCGTGTTCACGTCGCCCTGAATTTAGGCTATTGTACAGGGTCCATGGCATACAGGGTCTTCGTAGGCTATATAGGCGACTTTGCAGCACGCCATGGATGTCCCTAATTCCAGATTAGACGTGCATGCAATGCAGTCCTATGTACAGTTATACACTGTGTCCGGATGAAAAGTAGAACACGAAACAAAGTGTCATAACTCGGTCAAAACTATTAGGATTTGTCTGAAATTTTAAACACAGCAACATGTAGTGATCATAATATTTATCTACACGAGCTCCTAAACTGATTAGAAATATTCATGAGTTTGTGAAATTTATGAGCTTTTAAAATGCAGCACCGAAAAATGGAACTTTCCAACATGCAAAAGCTGAAAGGAAGCAAAATTCAGCTATATGCATGCACATGTATAGTGTTCAAAATGTCCTTTTTGTTCACCGTTACACACGACGGGTTAGTTTGCATTGTAGGCTATGAGTTTAGCATGCAGTGTCGAACATTTGAGACGCACTGAAAATGAATTAACTGGAGATTCGCAAGTGAATGGACGTCTTCAGCAAAATGATAATACAACGTCGTCGTTATCATCATCGTCGTTGTCATCAACGGTGGTATGACGATCACTTAATCGCCAGCATTAGAAGCAGCATCGGCAGTGTATGCATCACCATCATCATCAACATAGACTAATATTCATCATAAATATCTTTCCCAGAAACGATCACTGCATTTTGTTTGGTCCCTTTAAAAAATACCGGATGGCACACGCCAGCCAATCAAGTATCAACAAAACTAGGACGAATAAACGTATCAGCAAGAACACGAAATCTATCGTGGCAGACGGAATGACTTACTGGTCTCCGGACCTCTTCCGACTGATACTGTCGGATGCTGTTTTGCGGCCACACTTCTTGTCACGATAAATACGTAACGACCCGCAAACATAGATGGAAATGGATGTGGTTTGCTCAGCAGGCGTCACTGAGACGTCGTTATGTATGTATGAGTGTATGTATGTATGTATGTATGTATGTATGTATGTATGTATGTATGTATGTATGTATGTATGTATATATGTATGTATGTATGTATGTATGTATGTATGTATGTATGTATGTATGTATGTATGTATGTATGTATGTATGTATGTATGTATGTATGTATGTATGTATGTATGTATGTATGTATGTATGTATGTATGTATGATGCATGTATGCATGTATGCATGTATGCATGTATGCATGTATACATGCATACATGCATACATGCATACATGTATGCATGTATGCATGTATGCATGTATGTATGAGTGCGATTCGTGTTTGGCAACGATAGCCTACTTAGCGAAATCGATGAAGAAAATGTCATTAACGAGGACGATCTGAACGTACGTTTTACCGTGCGTTGGTTCAAGAACGCGTGTCATGGCATTATGCTTATTGTGTTGCACGTTACAATATAATTATTGTGTTGTGATGTCTTATGTGCTTGCGTTGTTATTCTGCACTCTTTGTAATGCAGTGTAGGGTATACCATGGTGCAGTGCATTTAGGTAACGTATATTTAGATTGTTCAACATGATAGCTGTAATGTATATCCTATATGAACTCTCAGGGTATCACACTTTCTTCCACAATTCCCACCTCGATCCCGCCTCCTCTTTGGGTTTTTTAGAATGCAGTTCTACACAAAATGTGGAGTTCTAAATTGGAATTGTGCACTTTAAGTGTAGAAGAACTTTTGGACAGTTAAATAGAGCAGAGAAGGTCATTGCCGTCCGATTGTGAGTAATTTACCATGTGGCATGGGAAGAAAAAAGAAGGGGCTGCATGTGCAATTCTAAGAATTCCTTAAAAGAAGCCCTGCCTCTCTTCACCTCTCTCGCTGTTCCAATTCTAAGCACCACCGTTTATATATCCGCCTAATTGTCTCTACAGACCCTTAAGATCTTAACTTGGAATCGATGTTGACCCTACCTGCCTCTCGATTCTGCTTTAACTGAGCCCCTGTGAATAAGCTGGTTCTGGTGACTTATGGGTTTAGGATTTCTGCTATAACATGAATATTGTACAACTACAAAAAAACGTAACTTTGTGGTAACAACGGGATTGTCGTTCGGAACAACCGGTTGTCCCGGTTGTCGTTTCCACTGCGTTGTCCTTGTTGTTCGTTCTGCAATGGGAGGTTTTTTCAGTTAAGATTTGCCGTTGTTGTTAATTTTCCCCGTTGGTTTGCCATGCTGTTGTTCAGTCTGTTCTACTGTAATAATTATGAGTGACAACTGAAAACGCATATAGTTTTCTTATTATCAGCTTTAGAAGCAATTCGATTGCACGGCGTGGGATAAGATTCGATTCATTTGATGGCTCCTCAGGGATACGACGTCGTCCATAAAAAGCACAAGGCTGACGGGATGACGTGGAAAAGGCCGATCAGGACTTGAGCTGAAAAACACGACGACGTTTATCGGTCAAGCGACCTCAACGCCTGAAACAAGTTTACTGGGGTCCTCCCAGAAGAAATGTCTAGCAGCTGCAGACATTTTGTACTATTCAATCAGAGTGGAAAGCTTTCATATGTCTTTCTGTCCTGCGGGATTTGAACTGACGACCTCTCAGTCGACAGTATACAGTATGTCGTGAACTTATATAAATTATATACATGCATTTATATTATGTGTCCATTATTTTGCATGTATAGAAATTCATAAGTATGCTAACCACTGCAGAATGCAGCACACGCCATATGCCCAGCGGCGCCCGCAGGATTTTTTTCTTGTACGCACAGAAATTTTCGATGGATGGGCGAACAGGCGAACAGGGAAAAATTTTCGTTAGGTCGCCGAAAAAACTGATGACCTTTTTTTTATTTTTTAGTCATCAACCTAGAATTTCCCAAAAACATACCTTTTCTATCAGCCGAAAAAACTGATGACCTTTTTTTTTTTTTTTAGTCATCAACCTAGAATTTCCCAAAAACATACCTTTTGGGTCATCGCGCTGTACGCACTTACCTATGTGCGTACGTCTGCGGGCGCCGCTGCTGTGCGCACTTGCGTAAGTGCGTACGCCTGCGGGCGCCGCTGCATATGCCTACTATGCACAGCATAGTATAATAGTATGTATTGCATGGGACACCAACGATAACATTGTCGATTTTCATTGGTACCTTATTATAGCGCCGTCAGGCCCGGTTTAACCACTAGGCGAACTAGGCGGCCGCATAGGGCGGCAAATTTCTGGGGCGGCACTAAAAGTTTTTAATTTTTAGTTAATTATATTAATATTTAAAGTTTTATTGCAATATATTACATTTTATTTTTTCCCGCTAGATGAAACGAATTGCATAGTATAAATTTGATCACTAGTTTACTTACTTACGTTATAGGAAATAACGCCACATCCGGTGACGTCATTTCGAAATCAAAATCTGGCGTGTAAATATAACATAAATATTGAAAATTGAAAATTAATTAAATATTTGAAATTCGATTGTCGTCCACTGGCTACTTAAATACTTTAGTATTATTATTATTATTTAGTATTTACTTTATTTAGTTTTACTTTTGTACAAATGTAAATAAATGTAAATGTAATGTAATGTAAATATAATCGCATATTTATACAGCGGCTGTCTTATGGCCTCGACCCTGAGGGTGAGATCCTTCACCACCGCTACTCCACGTTTATATTGCGGCTGAGCCACCCGCAGCAAAGATCCGAGAAATTAATCTCTGATAAACCGACCGACCGGGAATCGAACCCGGGCCGCCGGCGTGGCGAGCGGCAATACAATCGGTTGAAGAAAGATTCACTGTGATGCAAAAAATTAGTTCTGTGTTTGGTTTCCTCTATGATGTTCACAGTTTGCAGAATAAAACTAGTAAGGAAGTTATGGAACATTGCTTGAATCTTGAAAAAGCTTTGCAACATGGAGACTCCAAAGATATTGATGCAGTTGATCTAAGGCTAAGCAGTGAACTGAAAGCCATTTCAAGACGAGTTGCAAGGTGTATATCGCCACATGATGTACTAAACTTTATATTGAAAAATAATCTAACAGATAGTGTCCCCAGCACTGTTATAGCTCTGCGAATTCTCTTGACACTTCCAGTTTCTGTGGCTAGTGGTGAGCGAAGCTTCTCTAAGCTCAAACTGATAAAAACATATTTGCGAACGTCCATGCTACAAGAAAAACTTGTTGGACTAGCTACTCTGTCAATTGAACATGACATTGCCAAAGACATTGAACTGATGGAACTCGTTTCTACATTTGCTAAAGCAAAAGCGCGAAAAATGAAGTTTTGAAATTAGGCTACATTACCGGTATAATTCCGTATAAACGAGTATACCATTATATAGATTATAGGCTACATGTTCTATTCTATTCTTCTTCTTTCTATTGAATGCAAATACGATTATACGAATTGAAACAAAAGGCACCATAGCATTCCTTTGTGAAAGTTAATATTAATTCAATCTTAGTTGCCGTGGGCGCGGCGGGGGCGCGCAGTGCGACAGGTTCGCCTAGGGTACCAAATACTCTGGCGCCGGCCCTGAGCGCCGTTTTACGATGTACTTTGATTTTTTCGGAATTAGCCAGTCTATACCAATGCGAAAGAAATTAAACGCGCCATGGCCACATTAGCGTCTGATTCCACTAGACACTGTCTTGAAGACTGCGGTGGAAGTCCTGTCTTTGACTTTGAAGTTTCCCGCCGGGTCCAAAGGAGGAGGGTGGGAGGGTGATTAACATCCATGGTCGGTCGTTAGGTGGGATTAAGCGAATCTGACGGAATTGGTCTTAAACTGTGGGTTAAGTTGGCCCCATGGGGAAAACGAACGATGCAACTCTTAGGAAGGAAATATTCTACAGCTTCCTTTACTTGCGCTTCATAAGACGACGACGAAGGTTGGAATGGAACTGGGTCGCAGATGGAGCATGTAGAGAGAACTACGTGAGGATAGGAACACGTGGGGCCACATAGAGACACATATAGAGACACTTACGGACACATGGGGACATACAAGGACACATAGGCAGGGCTTAGAATGTGGTTGGACGGTCATGGACGACGTCCATGCACTAATCTTCAAATCTGAACGACGTCCTGCCTCACTTATTTTGTCAGCAAAGACTGGAAAGTTAAGGAGCGTCGATGCAGGCACTTCTTCTTATACATGCACTTTAAGCACTGCACATAGGGACAGTGGGACTGTGGTACACATAGAGACACATATATGGACACATAAGGACACATGGGGACACATAGGAACACGTAAGGACACATAGGGACACATATAGGGACACATAGGGACACATAAGAACACATGGGGACACATAGGAACACGTAAGGACACAGAGGGACACACCAGGACACATAGGGACACATAGGGACACATATAGAGCCTCTCTGCGCGCGTATGTGTATGTGAGTGTGCGAGAGTGCGCGTGTGTGTGCGCGTGTTAGTGCTTGTTGCAGAACTGAGACGAAATGAAAGAGGGACGAGGAAATGCTCAAAGGCATAAAGGCAGAAATGTGTGTATATAATATACACTGTATGCACCTCCCAGTTTGTCAATCGTATTATGTGTCAGACGGTAGTGTCTCAAAACGGCAGATAGGCAGGCAGATAGATAGACAGACAGACAAACAGACAAACAGACATACAGACATAGACAGACAAACAGACAGACAGATGCTGCAGTAGATATCTTTTATAAATGAAGGCTGGCAGAGATCAAGAGACATAAATACGTCTTCTCTCTCCTCATTATACAATATACATGTATACTATTGTATAGTGTCTCCATCGTTTCGATTTAATTAGATCTATTATACGTTATTTTCACATCATAACTCTCGCACCTTAATCTGTATTTCTAGCCGTAGGCCTATACCTGCTTTCTCATTCATTTATTCATTCATTCATTTCATTCATTCATTCATTCATTATCTCTCTCGTTCTTCAATCTCCATCCATCCATCAAGCATCTATCAATCCATCCATCGATCCATCCACCTATACACACCCACCATCCATCCATCGATCCCTCGATCCATCCATCCACCTACACAACCACCATCCTTCAATCCATCCAACCATCCATCCATCCATCCATTCATCCATCAATCCATCCATTCATCCATCCACCCATTCATCCATCCATCCATCCTTCCATCCATCTATCCATTCATCCATCAATCCATCCATCTGTTTCTCTCTATCAAATACATCTATCGATCCATCTATGCCCATCTGTATCCTTGCCTGCATGTCTATCGCTCTCTGTCTCTCATTAATTTTTCTATCTCTGTCTCTCGTCTTCTCTGTCTCTCATCTCTCCGTCTCTCCCTGTGTCCTCTCACTTGCTGTCCCTCTCCTCCCTATGTACGTACATCTCTTCCGAACCTTTCCATTTTCGTATACCTCACTTCCTCCACCTGTCTTCCTCTTTCTCTCTCTCTTTCTCTCTCTCTGCCTGTCTGCTTATCTCTATGAGACAGAGATAGGTAGAGATATATATATATATATTGCATATGTGTATGTGGGTGTGTGAGAGTTTATATTAATATTTATATTTACGAAGATTCTCTCCCTCGCTCTCTCTCCCTCGCTCTCTGTCTCTCTCTCTGTCTCTGTCTCTCTCTCTGTCTCTCTCTCTCTCCCCCTCTCTCTCTCGATCTCTGTCTGTGTCCGTCTCTCTGTCTTTCACTCTCCCTCTCTCTGGCATTCACCTTGCTCCTCTCTTTCCGTCCGTTCATCTCCGTAGACACCTGCTGCTGCTAACCTGCAGCAGAGATCGCCTCTCTCCCTGTCTCTCTCTCTCTCTCTCTCTCTCTCTCTCTCTCTGTCTGTCTCTCTCTCTCGTGCTTCCTGCTGCTGCTGCTGCCTCGCTTTCACTTCGTCTGACGTCGTCTGAAAGACTTCGGTCGTCGGTCGCCGGTTCCTCGGCTTTCAGACCGAATGAGAAATTGCGCCGTCGATCATCATCAGAATAACCCGAGATCTGCTAATCTCCTCATCCTCATCCTATATAGCACAAAACCTCGTCCGACAAACACTTAGCCAATTCATAGAACGCAATTTAAGGCTCTCGCCACAACCCTCATTCAACCTTTTATTCACGAAATGATTTGCATCAATGCAATATCCAATATAATAGTGTGTATGTGTGACGCCATATTGCGCGGCGTAATGAAAAATAAATAAAGTAAACATAGCATATAATTATTATAATAACCATATATATTTATACAATGTTATGCATGTAGCCTATATTATATATATATATATATAAGTGCTTCTGAATCGTTGCTACGGTCTTTTAATCGATTGCTTACGAACCCATGGCATTTGAATCTATACATATTATTACAGGCCTACTGTGGAGATGGGATGTTTCTGTCTTCTTCGATGCTATGCTCTTGCGATATAGTTTTTACGTATCCGTTGAATTAATAGAAAACATAAATATAATAATTCGTCGCCTAATCCACGTGGGAACGTCGCACGATGAGCTGAGCAGAATAATTGTCCAATCTCACTGTTCATCATATTTTATTAGGCTGCGATGTCCTAGTCAGGTCGTGAATCCGGCGTGGTAGGGTACGCTCCTTGACTAAGAAGAAGAGAGATAATGATTACTATGGGTGAGCAAAACAAGGTCGCTGTATACACAGTGGGTAGAGGTGGATTCGAACCTGCAAACCTTCGGTCACGAGGCTCCGAACATAGGTCTACCACCACGTCATGAAATGTAATAGATCTACTGGAGTAAGTACTAAGTATAGCATAACTTTTCAAAACACGTAACATGACATACAGATCATGGCAGTATATTAACGTCGCCATGTGCTACGTTATGGCTGCATGGTTAGCCTGTTCCCACCGAGGTTCCGTATAGTCTGCGCCTCATCCTCACAAGCTCACAGCCTCTGTAAAGCATGAGATAAATACAGCAGTTCCCGAGTATACTATACAGACACTCGACCAATGCGATCTTAATAGGCTCGGATCATTTTTTCTTTGTAACCGGCATCGGTATGTCAACAAGAACTCGATAAAACCCGAATATAGGTCTACCGATTGCATTTGCATAATGTAGTGCTAACTTTAGAGTTAAAATATCACATATGATATTGCGCAACGCAGAATTGCTTTTCTTCGTTTCTGTGATATATGATAAGTTTCGCCTTGGTTCGGTGGGTCACGTGGGTGGGTCGGTCTTATACGCGCGCTGTTCAGGCAAGTGTGACCGTCAAACGACGTCACGGTCTGTTAGGTGCTCTATCGTGCTTCAGTCCACTAAAAGTATAAGAAGATAGAGAGTGGGCCAAGTGGGACTACGGCTGCGTCAGGGTGCACTACACACCGCTGCTTGGCCAAGATTCAGAATTTCAGACATTAGTCATGGCTCTCGTCATAGGCGTCCAACCCACGTGCGGGCCTACAGCAGTTAGCAGGTGGTTGTTGTGTCGAATCCAGCCTGCTAACGAAGCGACAGTCGGCATCTACAGAACTTTGAAAAAAGGTCAGTGGAATTGTATGAATATAGAATCACAATCGCAATCTTTGTGTGTAGGCTACATAGCTACTCATTTGAACATTCATCGTCACTATTATATGGGCTATTACTCCTTCTGTTTTACTACTGCCACTCCCCCACTGCTACTGCCTCTGCCACTGCCTCCATTGCTGCTACCAGTGCTACTACCACTGTTCCTGCTTTTACTGTTGCTAACACTGCCACTGCTTCTACTGCTACTACCACTGTTCCTGCTTATATACTGTTGCCACCACTGCTTCTGCTTCCATTGTTGCTACTGCTGCTATAACAACAGCAACAACAACAACAGCAACTAGCCTACTAGGCTACTAATATTTCGCAATCATCTTCAATTGGTTACTCATCTAAAATTTGACATTTGACCTTAAGTCAGTCACGTGCAAAAGTGACGAGAAGACAGATGGGAGAAACGGACGAGAATCGAGAGCTTGATTAGGATTGCCTTGTTAATTAAGATCGATCGAACTCCGATGAGAATCTAGGTAAAGGGATACAATGGACTGAAGTCAATGTAGCACTGTCGGATAGCCTGCACGGGAGACATCGATCCCAGTCACCGTTGTTCGCATTGAGTTTCTGAGTGTGTGCATGTATGTGTGTATGTATGCGTGTGTGTGTGTCTGTGTGTGTCTGTGTGTGTGCGTGTGTGTGTGTCTGTGTGTGTGTGTGTGTGTGTGTGTGTGTGTGTGTGTGTGTGTGTGTGTGTGTGTGTGTGTGTGTGTATGTCTGTGTGTGTGTTCACTGCCTGCTTGATGGTGAATTCCCTGGGCAGACGATAGCACTAATGGACGCTTCGAAGTCGATGCCATCCCATGCATATTGTTTGATGCACTCGCCTCCTCCTGCTGCTACAATGAACGGTGCCGTCTGCAATCCGGGATCGGCCTACGACTCTACTATACTACGTGTCTTTGATAAATCGTATTAATCGGATGTTATCGTGCGGTCTGCTACAGAGCAACATCATTTAGACGGACCTTCAAGTTGGTCTGCATGCATGCTCCATCCGGTGCACAGTCGAAGGCAAGTGAGTAAGGGAGTTTTATGTCCCTGTCACGTTGGTCAGAGAAATCTCCGTGTGACTTGGATCATCGTCTGTCGTCTGCTTTCAGGGAGAGAGGAAAGATGAAATGGATATCGTTTCTTTGTTGGATCCTAATGCACGTTTAAGACGGTGTCTTGTGGAAAGGTTACCACCACCACTCTTTAGATAAGAAACGGTAATGAAGTAGCCTACGGTGGAAACCAAGATATGAAGGGTAAAAGATAAAACTAAATAGACTTTCAACTGAATGATTAATACATTCTGTTTATATAAATTTTCTCTACTTTTAAAGCTAAAGATGAACACTTAGACAGGGTGCCAAGACGTAGGCTAATTGTAATTGAAGTTGCGACAATTGATATAGTCTCATGGCTAGCCGGTCACTTGCATAGACCAGTCTAAGGCGCCTGACAATGTCCAACTGAGAGTTCAAATATGAAGGCAGCCAGTCAGTCGCAGTCAGTCAGGCAGTAAGTCAGTCAGTCAATCAGATTGCCAACCTGCCTGCAAGCAGATTGGCAATCTAGCAGGAGGCAGACAGTCAATGAGTCGGGCAGCGGGTTAATGAATCAATGGGAAAATCAGGTCCATCAAACAATAATAGATCTAAATCAATAGACCTACATCAGCCGACCAAAACAATGAATTTGAAATGAAACGTATATCATTGGTTCTTTGTTATATAGACAAACAATGAAGCCGGCCGACAAAGAGAAGCTCGTGAGGTCTCGGCCTGCATTGGTGAGGTCCCTGGACGTACCAAGCGTGTTGCCACTCCTTAAGAAACCTGGAATGTTCAGCTCGGAGGATGAGACGAAGATTCTGGCGGATCCACGTCGTCGTGAACGGGTCATCATGTTCCTCAATGTGCTCGAGAGGAAGAGCACGGAAACGTACGAAGCCTTCTGTGAGATACTGGAAGATCACTTTCCACATCTCTTCCTTCTGCTGACCGAGTGGGACAAGGACGACATGCCAGGCGATGCTTCAGGTATACACGACACCATTCATTTATACCATTCATGTCGACTGGCCGATTAGGGTCTGGTTTGGTCAGATCTTGCGGAATAGGGACTGGTCAAGCAGGATCTTGCCGAGTATAATGGTCTGGTAAAACTGACCCAACAGAGGAGACACTAAGTAGTCTAGCGATGGTAGTAGTTCTAACAGCGTCAAACACCGTTGACCTTGGAGACCATAAAATTATTGTCTATATATTATAATGTCTAACCTACAGTGTTTAGTGGTGTTTCTGTTGCCATAATTATCATGTTTCCATCGTGCCTCCTACATTTAAGTGTATACACTTTGTTTTCGCTGTTGTGGTACCAGTTTTTGTATTGTATTGTATAAAAACACTTATAAAGCGCCTCTACCAGGGTGAACCGTTCAGAGGCGCTCGAGTTGCATTGCTCTTGTTGTTGGCTCTTTTTTGTTTAAACTTGCGTTGTTGTCCAATTCTCCAACTGCGTTCGTTGCTTCGCTGCTGCTCAATCTCTTGAATAATAATTATTATCAGTTGCTCTGTTTTGATGGTTTTTTTCGAGGTGTGAGACATGGAGTGGAGGACGAATGGGAGACCTTGCATCGCTGGCGTGACTATCTAATCAGTGAGATCGACGCAGCGAAGATCGTCTCTTACCTTCGAGAGAAGCAGGTCCTCACTGCGGACCAGGAGCGGACCATTCGTGACGAGACCATCAAGGAACAACGCACTGAAATCTTCCTCGACATGCTCGAAATGACTCCACCAGAATCCTACGCGGTTTTTCTGGAAGCGGTTGGAGAGGTCTATCCACACGTCTATCTGGAACTCAGTGGTGACGATGGACTAGACGGTAAGCGAACATGGACGCCGCAAAAAAAATTTGCAGGGAGGGGCAAAACACAATTAAATTAAATGAAATTTGTTTTTTGAGCCCAAAAAGACAGACAATTATTTATTTATTTATTTATTTACTGGTAATTTGATATAGCGCTCCTTCATGGTTAACTACTCAGGAGCGCTCCCAGTCCAACTAGTGTACATTCACAACAGTAAGTAGAGTGATTAATTGTAGTTGAATATTACGATAATAAAGCCTAATTTAGGCCTACGCTGTACATTGTGTACAATCATTGCTGCAACGGATAAAAATATTTTGGCAAGCAAGACCTTCCCACAAGGTTGCGTGCACGTACTGGGAGTGCTTCTGAAAGGCTCTTGCTGCGTGGAACGCTATATAAATGGTCGGATACAATGCAATAGGCCTACAATAAAATGCAAAGCATGAATTTAAAAACATGAGTAGTTTTCATAGAGCTTTCTAACTGGAAATTTCCCAGTGTAAATTTGTGTATCATTACTTACATTGGCATCACTTGTGCTCTTGGGAGAAGAAATTTGCTGAAAAAGTAACTGTTGAAAAATAGGTGGCAAATTGAAAGAGCCCTTTTGACCCTGCAGTGTGCCTGCGCCCATATAAGCAAACTATGCAAGCAAAAATATCTGCCAGGTCGCCCATGTAGACAAATGAATTAGTTTACGACTTTTCTAGGATTGTGATCCATTCGATAGCGCCCCAAGTCGATTATCCAACGATTGCGAGTTCGACATCTCTGCAGCGAAAGACATCGGTTTGACCCAAATGCAAAGAGATGGTCGACATCGTCGGAAATACTCTTAGGAAACGCGAATCAATGGAGTCATTTGCACAACAGATGAGGACGTCGTGTATGATAGTCGTCGTGTATAATTATACGGTTTGAAGAAGCCGAGCTAAGTAATAGAAATCTGCGGCTTAAACGACGAGTATGTGCGTGTGTGTGCGTGTCGTGGTGGTTTGTTTATCCGATTGCAGAATTGGTCGATAATCATCCATTACTATAGCGCCACCTTGTTCCACCCTTGTTCCGCCCTTGTTCCGCCCTTGTTCCGTTCTTGTTCCGCCCTTGTTCCGCTCTTGTTCCGCCCTTGTTCGGCCCTTCTGTTGGACAGACTCCGTGTAAAACTGCGTCATTGCCATGCTCAGCTGGTGCCAGTGCAAGACCTGGACAAAGGTAGAAGGGTGGTGATATCTATCATCTTTGTTACGGCGAAGGGCCATTAACCCTTTAACGAGCAGCGTGTACGGAAGTGCATTGAAAACATGTAGCTGGTCGTTAAAGGGTTAAACAGAAGGCATTGCTTTGTGCAGTGGCCCAAGCGAGTAGACTCTAGTCTAGGCGTTTGATAACGTACGTATAATAATGTATATTTCGCTTAGCATCATAAGATCGTGCTAGCATAGACTGTCAAGTTAACGTTGAGTCCTGCGATGGGCGATGGCTCTATATCCATAACCTTGCGATTCGTTTTTCCAGGTGCAGTGCTAACAAGTAGGAACTGAACTCCATCCTACTTCCTGTAATGATTTCACGAATGTATACACGTACATTTCTGTAACCCCTCCAGGAATCTACAACCCCTCCAGGAAAGATTATGATAGACTAACTGATTCCTCAGTGCTTTGCAGCCGTATGCACACTGTGCATAATAATTATACACTGTGCATAATACAAGAAAATATCAAATATTTCATGAAATTCTTCCACTTAAAAACTATTTTAGCGGTTTCGTTCATCATAATCTTGATTAGGTTAAGTTATATATTTAATGCAATTATTTACATTAATTATTTTGCTTTTCTGTTGGTTCATCATCTCAATTTATATCGTTTCTTTTTGTCGTCTTATAACTTCCTGCTAATTGCTTTAACTTCCTCTTTATTGCTTTCTCTTTGTTGTCTAATATCCGATGCTTCATGTGCTTTCCTATACTTCTTATACTTTTCCACACTCTTCAAAGACCTACTGCATTAACTACGTATATACTTAAGATCATTGTACATAATACTCCCTCTCGTGAAGTCTGCGCACCATGCAACGCAGTTCCTCCATTTAATTGTCCCCGTCCAACGCCAGGCTCTTTCCACACTCAATCCACCATACATGAAGTATACTCAATCACCTCAGCTTGTCTCTGGTTGTCTTCCGTCAAACCCTCTTCATCCTCCGCTTGAGAGATCCAGGTTGGCTCTTCCACACTACACGAGCCACATGCATAAAATTGCATAGGCTACCCCATCTTCATTTCTAATATTTTCTTTAATCTTGCGCTGCTGTTCTATCTTCTTCTCCCGCCGTCGTCTGACTTATAGTTTTATTCGATAAAACTTGTAGTCACCAATGTTGTCTCTTATCGATTTGCAATCAGTGTTGTATAATTTCCGTATTTGCCTTTGTTTTTAGATCTATGATAGAGAGACCGAAAAAGGACGTTAGCGCTTGGACAACATCTTCCTGTGCGGCATTCTACATTCATTTCTACAACTCTTCACATGATAACTGGATAACAAACGATAAATGATGATGATGATGATTACGATGATAATGATACTAAAAATATTGGCTAATAATAATTATAATAAAAATAGCTATTATTTTTAAGATAAGCTTAGCGGATAAATGTCTCTTCTGAGATATACCCTGTATCTCCCCGTTGGTTTAAACTTTTCCTTTTTTAATATTATTCTCGAGATTACACCGAAGCCCCGTGTCTCTTTTTTACCTGCACTAAACGGACAACACAAGAAGCGTCACAGTCAATATAAAATCATAACAATGACCTCTTTGTTTGTGCCACCTCCCTTTTTCTGTCACTTTTTCTGATCCTGTCGGTCTAATTTCTTTCGACGAAATACAAGAAATTAGTCATTTTGTCCTATAATTAGGATAATTAGGGTCTACATGTAGTTGCGAAATTGCTCCGCCTTTATATTTTCGCCAGACTGTATGTATATTATGTAGTTTATCCTATGTGAACAATTAATTAATGCGTCGGAAGCGATAACTATAAAGTTGTGAATTATTTTTCAAGTCGTTGTGTAGCATGATCAATTATGTAGACGGAGCCTTTGCGTTCGGAGTTCGAATCCAAATAATTTATGTCAAGTGATGTTGGCAGTTTTTCATCCGAATTAAACTTTTGTGTTCTTGTTGATGCTGCAGTAGACCTTGCCTGCGCTTCAGTCGTCTTATCTGCGAGACTTGGACTTTAGTATGATGGCTAACTTGAAGTTCACAATATTTATTATGAAGTGTATATATATTGTATATATATATCATCCATATATATATATGTATATATAAATGGGCCTATGGATGATTCCGTCACCATTTTCCTTAGGCTGCATGATTCACGTTACGTGACCATATATTTTTCAAACTTATTAATTCATTAAGCTTATCTTAATTTAATTTACCAAAAACTTGCCTATTATTATCGAAATCTTGCCAAGCCAACATCAGCTTGCCAAACATATTCTGACCAAACTACCTGCCTTGTCATACATGTATCCAACATCACGTACATTGGGTTGCAGCATTCATTACCCCTCGTCTTACCTTTCCTCAGTTTACCTCGTCACATACCCTACCCTGCATTACCCAAAATTAGGCTACGCTACATTAACTTGCCACACAGAGAACACACTGAAATCTTCAATTCACAGTTTTTAGTTTAATTAAGCGAAGGAATTAAGACGTGGTTAAACATTTCCTAAATTGAAGTCAATGCAAACACTGTACAGGGTGCGCCAAAAAAAGACCCCCCTAGGTTTTTTGCCAATATCTTGACCAAAGGTAAGAATTTCGAAATGAAATTTTACAGTCTTAAAGACAATTCATATTTACACATAATGGCCAGATTTCATCAAAATAATCCAAGCACAACAAAAGTTATATCACTTTTAGTGAGGCCACCCACCGTTTTTTGACGATTCAAAAACGCGACGCAATAAAAAGTAACAAAAACCAATCTAATTATTCTGGCCAATATCTTGGCCAAAAGTAAAAATATCGAAATGAAATTTTACAGGCTTAAAGACAATTCATATCTAAACATTGTGGTCAGATTCCATCAAAATATTTCAAACGGAACAAAAGTTATGCCACTTTTAGTGAGGCCACCCCGTTTCTTGACGATTCAAAGACGTAACGCAGCAAAAAGGTAGCAAAAGCACGATTTTATTAAGTCTCATCTTAATTAATTGTTGTCAGATAGCCTTGATATTGTCAGATGGTCGTTATTATTACTATTTAAAAAAGAAACAGGGCACCAGCGTAGCTGCGCGTCACTGAGAAGTCACTTAGCAAGATGACGATCAAATTGGTAAATAAGGAATCTGCCTGATTAATCAAGGGTCCATCAAGAACTTTGCAAAGATACTCAAACGAAGTGCTGGCTCTGGTGGTGGGCACATTGAACACAGGTTGTGAAGCACTACCAAGTTCATTTGACAACAGTTATTTGAGATTGGACATGATAAAATCGTGTTTTGTTACTTTTTGTTGTGTTTCGTTTTTGAATCGTCCAAAAACGGTGGGTGGTCTCACTAAAAGTGGTATAACTTTTGCCCTGTTTGAAATATTTTGATGAAATCTGGCCAAAATATGCAGATATGAATTGTCTTTAAGCCTGTAAAATTTCATTTCGATATTCTTACTTTTGGCCAAGATATTGGCAAAAAACCTAATTTTTTTTGCGCTTCGTTTTTGAATCGTCAAAAAACGGGGGTTGACCTCACTAAAAGTGATGTAACTTTTGTTCCGTTTGAAATATTTTGATGAAATCTGGCCAAAATGTGTAAATATGAATTGTCTATAAGCCTGTGAAATTTCATTTGGAAATTCTTACTTTTGGTCAAAATATTGGCAAAAAACCTAGGGGGGTCTTTTTTGGCGCACCCTGTATAATAGGCCTACTTTGGCCCATCCAAAATCACAAAGTAAATGGTAAGAAAATGTCGACTATAAAACCTAGACAAGATTTTCTACGAGCCGATATCAAAGAACAGAAAAGTAAGGCGCTATAAAAACGGGGAGAAAGCCGCAATCCATGAAAATGAGATTGAACATGCAATGGGCAGAGTAGGCTAGTAGCCTAGGCTAGGCCTATGCTTTGACTGCTATAGCAAGCAATGTATACCAACATGCAGCGCAGACCCAGATTAAATGTTTCCCATAATTGTAGCTGCTCTTTATAAATTTCTAATTGCATTACAAAAAAACTGAACAGTATACTTTTACACATCAGGTACAGAAGCTCTCGGCTGAGAAACTTTACAGCACAGAGGTTATAGGCCTATACAAGTACGCACACCCGAATTAACTGCCTGTATTTCCACTATGATTCCCTCCACACCTTTTGCACTTATAGGCCCGCTCTGCTCTGCTCTGCCAAATACAAAGCACGTCAGCATGCAGTTACCGAAAGCTACGAATTAAAATGGGACATTAGCTGACAAAAGCACTCCTGATATTAATAACAATTCCTGCAGAAATGACAGAAGAAAGCGTTGTAAATAACGATGAAGGAATAAACAGTTTAGTTCAATTATATAAAAACAAATTGACTCGAAATGCATGAATTAAAAGTCACTCTTTAGACCACTTTGCGTTGCAAGCGACAGCACAAAACACGACGTATTTTTCTCGATCACCAGCACTTTCAAGAATCGACGTTTACCTTACCTAGCGTATACCTAGTTTGGCATTGCTCGTTTCGCATTGCCTTCTTACCCTGTCTTTCTCATCTTACCTCGTCACAGTGAAAGCCCATACTTCCAAACACTATACAATACGATAAAGTTCCGGAAGCGAAATTGAAAGACAACGCATGTAGCTTACAGAACTACATTAGACAATATTATGACCGATATAATTACAAAGCCTTGACGTAGCAACGTCATGAGCACGTGGGTAGTCTGACATAACAATGACGTCAGGAAGATTTCACTATCTGACAACTTCTCTGTCCTTAGCGCTGATATCTAATCTAATCTAATCTATGACTTCTATAGCGCAAATGCAATATTCATCAGCGCGTCAAGCAATGGTATTGTATGCAAATCGTTGCCTAAGCGAAAATCCATGCATGTTTAGTCGAAAGCCAAGAAGGAACTCTAAGACATCACGGAAGCAAACTATAGTATACCGAGGAAATAAGTCCATGAGAAGATAAAACTTTTGTTGAGATTTGAAGAACAGAAAAAACTTTGCAGAAAGAAGTGTTTCCGGAAGAGAGCCCCATAGTCTAGGACCAGTGACTGAAAGACATACTTGTATACACTCACGGGAATGTCCATGTGAATGTCTAGAATGAGACAGTCAGAACACCGGGTTACAGAGCAAATAAAGAGAGGTCATTTGAATTAGTCAAATTGAAGGCACTAAGACTTAGGCCTATTTAAATGAAGAGTCTAGACTCTAGAGAATAGAGAACACAGATAACCTAGTGCAGCTTAGAGTTATCCATCACTTTAGCAAGATTTCTCTTCGGGGAAAAATCATCTGTTGCCTTGTGAAAGCAATAGCCAAAACTACACCGAGAAAAAATTTACTCCAGTAAGCCGCCTTTCCTAAACAGACATTCTCATATAAATACACATGTATACATACATTTATGCATGTATGATTGCATGTATACATAATGTGTTCGCATTATTGACCAGATGGCACAAGCGCATAATTATCGGCGCATACAGACATGCAACAGACGTGCACGCTCGCGTATAATAAAGGTCCTATGTAATTATCATCAAAACATATTCGATTACTTCACTTTTAATCAGCAAACGCTTTCTGCGTATTGATTGCTGTCGTTCTCCACATCAAAATGGAGAACCGATGACGTCATCGTCGTCTGAAGTTCCACTTCCGGTTCCACTTCCGGTTCCACTTCCGGTTCCACTTCCGGTTCCACTTCCGGTTCCACTTCCGGTTCCACTTCCGGTTCTATCCCTCCAGCCTCTCTTTCCCCGCTCGCCGTCGTTTGGGTGTCCTCTTCCTCTTCTTCTTCTGTCGCGTAGTCTCGACAACATTCGATGACCGCTTCCGTTTCGACGAGCACGGACACATCCGAGTCACAGCAACGACGAACGACGACGACGCTCGCTGCTGCACTGGCTTCCACGTTGTCCTTCGCCGCATCGGAAGCTCTTTGCGTCTCAGTTCCTGGATCGGCGGAAGTCAGGTTTCGTGCGTAAGTCTTCTGAGTCGAGGTGAAACTGTGATCGCCGTCGTCGTCGTCGTCGTCCTTGCGATGTGACGGAAGTCGCTCGTCCAACCGGAAACCGGTGTTCTGCCGTCCGAAATCCTTCATCGCTCGTCGAGAAAATGGCTGCCAACATTCATCAAACGACCTTTCAATCATTTGATAAATTATAATGCAAACGTAAACGGTTGCCTGTAGTTCAAAGGTCAACGAAGCTGGTAGTAGAAGGGTTAAAAAAAACGTGTAGTTAAGCATCTCAGTCAATGTCAAGAAAAAAGGAAATGCACCAAACGCCAAACCAACATGTAAAGATGCAGTTATAGTAAAACACACATAGAAAGTGAATGCTGTGAACGCGGTGGTGTAGGGGTATGTGCGGTGCCTTGCTGCTATAGCGCCCCTGAATTCAAGATTTTCACTTAGAGGCGCTCCCAACTATACAGTGTGGATACTGAATCTGAGCTGCACTCTGAAGAGTATGAGCAATTGCGAGTGAATTAGGACTTGCTGAGACTCCCTTCGTGTTGGCTTCAGGTGGATTCGAATCCGCAACATTCCGGCAGTAATTATGATCTCAGTTGTATAGCCGTCGCTCTGAGAAGCGATTTAAGAGTTCTCTAGTCTATAGGCCTGCCTGAAATTACCTTGAAGTCCATTGATAAAAATTGCTATACCGTGTATAGTATACCTTACTGCACCGCAATTAACCTACTTCACCTCGCATACTCCTTACCTCATTTCACACCTACCTCACTTCTCTCAACTTACTTAGCATCACTTGGCTTTTCTAGCTGTAGGTGGTTGCGCTATAGAAATCGCTGTAACATGTCGTGATGTAATTTGGCGACAACATACCGTGTCTATCTTGAGTGGACCTGGACTGTAGCTGTAAGCTTCGACATCCTCATCTGCCAGAGACTGGTAATCTACTAGAAAGAAACGATTCATTCTTCCCGGCAGCTGCCAGTTTATAATCAGAGAGAGAAGACCGATTACACTGGCCACGATCCCTACAGAAACAACGACGACCCGTGTCACGTCGTATATTATTGTATTGCATATATAAATTTATATAGCGCCTCTCACACTGCACACCAATCAGAGGTGCTCCCAGTGCAAAAGAGCCAGAGAAAAGAAAGTGCTTTTGAGATTTTAAAGATACAACGAAAAGGTACGCTTCGGGTACTGCATGGTATCAGCTAAAAACGACGAACAACATAATGCTGTAGGCCTATTACCCTATACAGTAGGCCTACTACGAACGAGTGTTGCAGAAATACTCTAAATGCATTAATGAACAAGTGCATTAGTTTATTAATTAGCTGCTATAGTTTGTCAGGTCAGTCTTCTGCTGTATTGTGTGTAGGCCTACTGTTGATGTCTGGCAGAAAGTTACAAGGTTGTCTTAAAACGCACTTAGATCGGCTGCATAATCGTGCGTGCAGTGCCTTTGTGTATGCACCAAAAAACGCACCATATCTAATGTATTGATAGACACAGGCATATACACATACACACACGCATACTTTCATACATATTAGTCGTATCGTGCATGAAGGTGCCAAGGATAATCGAGATGCAAAAATGCAGAGAGAAAGGGAGAGAGTTGTTAGAAAAACTGTAACAAGATATAGAGGGTGCAGGCCCGTATGCACATAAGGGTTTAACTCTTGTACATGGCTTAAATCTGGCCTAATCAGGAATACTGGGTTATTTCCGTAGGCCCCTATGCACGGCTTGAGATTAGCGAAATAAACTAGGTAGAACGTTATTCCAATTCCGAGGAAGGAGTAGACCGGCTATTCCCATTGTGAACAATAGACGGCCGACGTTAGCTGGACAGCGCGAACAATAGGCAGCCGTCGATATTTCCCTGGGGCCCGTCTTTAGGTCTGAATCTGTTTAGGCCTACCCCACGCTGGCAATGATCGCATATAAATATCTTTCACGCATGCGCGCTCAGCTATAACCTATTGAATTGGGGGAAGAGCAAGCGTCATGCATCGTCGGATGCAAGGAATGTGTAGATTAGTTATTCTCGTTGCTATTTTTTCTCGTGCATACGGATACATTCCAATGGCTAAATCGGGAATTACTAAGTCGCGTTTAGGCACTATAGGCTACATTGATTACCTTATGCCTTGTCCTGTGCATACCAGCCCTGGCAGGAGAGTAATTAAGAGTAAGTAGAAGGAAATAGAAGAGTGGAGGAAAAGAAAGAGAGTAGGCCTAAGAATGAGAGGATTAAAAAACGAAGACACTTAGAAGCTACTCCAATGACTTCTATAGCGCCGCTAAATCATTATTTAAGTAGCATCAGTCAACGGTCGCTTCAGACGAAATCGTCGGCAATAATCCTAAGCTGTCAGATGACCTGCAGTCGCCATCGTATGTGGCTGTGGAACCAGAGTCAGGTGAATAGTGAATACGTAAGCTGAAACAGGTGAATATTAGCCAGACTTAGCCAGACTTAATCGAGGCAGCTTATAAAAGATAATACTTCGAGATATGCTTTGCAGATGTAAAGCACAATGCTTACGATTAAGTTTTTTAGTAAGAGCTTGAAAAATGCATAGCATACAGAAATAAGGAACTTAGGTTTTATTTACAGAGGTTCCAAACTTTCAACGTTTACTAGTTTCACTTTATGTAGACATTCAGTATATCATCAGCGCTTTAGTACAAAGAAATCTGTTAAAAACAAAAAAGTAATAGTTAAAGAATGCGTGCCAATTTTCCCAGGGTGCAGCAAGTACCCGTCTCACTCCTATGTGCGGGCGCCCATGTGCGGACGCCCATGGCTGCTGGGTATAAGAATGATTATGGAAGTCTTGTGAGAGCAAGAGAGACGAGATAGATGAACGAACGTACCAGCGCCGAGGCAAAGCCAGTAACACCATCCATAGTGGAAACGAAGGAATCCGTCTGAAAATGGAATAGCGAGTGGAATGGACGGTTGCATGAAGTGGTAGACGAGTGACGCGATGATCATGAGGCATCCAGTGAGCGTCAGCATCAGCATTCCACGGCTGAGGATGAAGCAGAGAAGGATGTTGGAGATGAGCCACGTGACCAACGACGTCCTGAAAGATGAAAGACAATAGTAACAAATACAAATAATATAATCACACATTGAGTGTATCGTCCATGGCTCGCTGTGGACTGTCCGGCAACTGTCCGTGCAGTCGTTTAGTCACTAGTACTAAAGAATTCAATCATTAGAGGTCTATTCAATATATAATCAATTAAAACAATATGTTATTATAGTCCATGTTATTACATGTCCTTATGACACTTAATATATAGAATAATTAATTTTTTATCTTGCATGCGTGCATTATACACAAACAGAGGCCTATGGCCATTGTTCTGCGAGACTGCGATATATAATTATGTATATACTACTATATAGCCTATCTCTCCATTGTCTTCTAGGAACAACAGTCTTTCATGGCTGTCAATACACTTCTCCTTCACCCACTGCATGTACACTAAATTTCTACCATTCTCAGCGCTGCGGCAGCAACTTAAGGAATAATTATAAGTAAATGAGTCGGTTGGTCGGTCGGTCGGCGGTCGGCGGTCGGTCGCTCAACTATTCAGAAGCTTAAACTTGGAAAACTTTGGTGACTAACTGTCACCATTGCGTAACTTCCGTCTACGTAATAAGATGTACTCAAACTTTAGCGTGCAAAGTGCACTTATATGCACACAATGCAGTCCTTTCTCGCATAATTATATAGCGCCGCTGTGAACACCGATGTGGCTTTGGCCACCGTAGTCCCTTGCAGAATCATTCTTATAAGGAGGCGACTGAGCAGCAGATTCTTACCAGAGCAGAATGTATGTGAAGTGACCAGCGTTGCGTAGAGCCCTGTGCCACCTCAGACCTCCTCCGTCCACATAGAAGTACTCGAGGCTGTGCAGAATCGGACGTGGAAGACCTCGCTCCAGACCATCTTCGTAGCTGTCACGTATGTCACGAACTGCGCCGATGAAGCGACGTAAGATATACAATCATATCAGTTCACATAAGATATACAATCATATCAGTTCACATAAGATATACAATCATATCAGTTCACATAAGATATACAATCATATCAGTTCACATAAGATATACAATCGTATCAGTTCTAAGCATTCTGTGCATAAGCCTCTCTAGTAATGAATGATAACTCTTTTAAAGGTATATCTAAAACATGATACCTAAATTGTCAGACATATGTATAATTGTATGCTGTTGCATTGTATATGACCATTTATAAAGCGCTTCTCGCAGCAAGAACCTTTCAGAAGCGCCCCCAGTGCGTTCAACTCCGAGAGAAAAGGCAAGTTTTTAGACGAGAGGAAGACAAAAAAGACTAAAGAAAGACTAAAGAAAGATTATTAAAGACTATTATGGCCATCTGATGGCCGCATATAATACCGTCTAACCTATGCTATCGTGTGCAATACACTACTATATTAATTTTACTCTGTAAATATTATTATGAGACGTCACGCTATGTTTTTTTTTATTAGACTGTATCCTATCATATAGGACAGATCTGACCCAATCTCGGAGCGCTACTGAATCTGTGAGCGGCGCTATACAAGTGTTCAATTACAATTACAATTACAATTGTGATACGCAAAGTATCGATCGATGGCGATAGTTATACGAATATACGTGCATTTTTCATTCAAGAGAATCGCTTACGTCGGTTAAGTGAAAATTCTTCGTTGTAGTCGATGAATCCCATTTCGGCTGCAACGAAAAAACAAGTATGATTAGATTTTGAAGGACTCTCATTTGACAGGCTGTGAGTTGGCCTATGGATGCATGGTTAGCAATGGCCAGGTAGCCAATATGAATGAACCCTGCAGAAGCTCTTTATCATCTGTGTAGGGGTTTGTAGGCCTATACATTTTTCAAATAGCACCATTATTCGAGAGCTGTATGAACTTTCCAGTGGCGGCGCTACAGCACGGCATGTTCAGGTATAATTAGCAATTATGCCAGGGCATAATTATTAGTAATTATGCGCTGGTAAAAGTCTTTACCCTATAGTTGCTCCTCTGCCAAAATTCTGCCCTGTCGAGAATTTATTAGGGACATAAATCGCCCCTTGAACTGGTTAGTGGTTACTCGTGCGAATGTTACAGTAAACGTCTGCTCCTTTTATGGAACAATCAAAGATTTGTCATTAAAAGGCTATCTACAGGGTGGTCCAGCATAAGTGAACCAACTTTGAATGCATATAACTCCGCCAATTTTTTGAATTTATTTTTACTTTATGTGTCAAATTAAAGATATTTCGCTCCAGTATGTGCACTGAAAAAATGGAACTGGTACAAGTTTAGGTTTCAATTATATGCTCGGAACAGCGCGAGCTACCATATTTTGTTGTCATTTGTGACGTAAGAAGGTGCCGTTTCGTCGCGATATTTACAAATAGTTTTTCGCTAACACGTGCATAAACACGATCATATTGGGTGTTTTTAGAAGTATCTACCATGAATATCTTTTCGTCGCAAAACCATTTTCTTTCAATTTTATCAACAGCCGTGCGCGCTGCCATGCGCTGCTTTAGATGCAAAGAAACGTCTGGCTGGTCGTTTCTTAGTGTCAGTGTTGGAGTGCTGTTGAACATCACGTCGACAAATAACTTTAGATCATCTTTTAGAATATATTGTACGGTGATTCTAGGACTACCTGTTTCGCGTTGAATGACCTGGGTAGATTTGTCTGTAGAGCCTATCCGGGTCGTTGTCTTGACGGCCAATTTGCTCGGACACAAGAGCAATGTTAGCGAATAATGTTTGTGCACCATAATTCCCATGGTTTACGATTAAAAAGTCCTGTTTTTATCAATTTTCAGATAATTCGAGGTATTGTTTATTCCATCCACTGCTAGAAAATTTGTAAATCATTTCAACCGAATTGCATTCCTTATCAGTTCGGAAAATTAAGATCAAAGCGCGATCATCGTCTGTCAACGGTGCCAGCTTTCTTCACAAATGACAACAAAATATGGTAGCTAGCGCTGTTCCCTGCATGTAATTAAAACCTAAACTTGTACCAGTTCCATTTTTCAGTGCATATACTTGAGTGAAATATCTTTAATTTGACGCATAAAGTATAAATAAATTCCAAAAATTGGCGGAGTTATATGTATTCAAAGTTGGTTCATTTATGCTGGACCACCCTGTATATTTCTCAAGTTTGCTAATAATAATATTTAAACAATTCCAAACAGGTGACGAGCGAGATTCTTACCATGTAGCGTGATATTGAGACTCTTAAGTCCGACGTGGATTCCAATATCCGTTTCGATGTCTTCAAAAACTCCTCCGGGCTTAAACTCACTGTGACTGTGGACTTGTGACACCTGCCAGTATCGACCAAGGGTGCAGACTGTGTGTCAAACAAAACACAGCGGCACAAAGTATGTCACAAGCAAACACGAAAGCGCACGATTTCAAAAGACATGAAAGACCAACATATAAAGATCAACTACCGATACGTCTAATGCCTAGAGCCTTTGAGACTACGTTCTACCCTGCTCTTAAGACTGTTCTCTTTAGCCGTGGTTGGGTCGGGAGCGCTTCTGAGTAGATACTCTTGAAGAGACTTTATGTAAATGTCTTAAATGAATGAATGAATGAAGGAATGAATATAAATTTCTGTTGCATCACATAATAGCGTCCTCTAGACTTTAGAGCTAGGCCTATAGAGGATAAAGCGATGTCCAGATTTAGTTACCGTACAGTACATTGAACACAAAAGCACATTGTATTCAATTAGACATTGTATCGAATGCGTCGCATTCTCTGGCAGAATGAGAAAATAATGCTAATGACATTAGCATTTCTCAGTCTGCAAGAAAATGTGGTGCATCCTATAATTATACTGAGCTACAGTATAGAGCAGAGTCGACGAACCATACGTTGATGTCTTCTGTTTGCTTGAGGCTTTGTTTCTATAGTCATATGTGTTGTGATGGTTAATTACGAGTCCCATAATGGGAACAGACCATCACAACATCCACTAATTGTACTCCTGCATGCATGGTCGAATAGCAAAAAGTTTAGAGAAAGGTCAGAATGAAAGTCTGAAGGAAAGATTGAATAAGGACGGCGGATGGAGAGACAGTGCATGAATAACAGACGGATACAGAGATGGACGGATGAAGGGATTGGATGGATGGATGGATGGATGGATGGATGGATGGATGGATGGATGGATGGATGGATGGATGGATGGATGGAGAGATTGGAGGGATTGGAGGCTTCCAGAACCGAGTACGAGATTTAGGGCACGATAACTCCACCAATGTTTCCACTCTGACGGTGCCAGTCCCAAGCCTGGAAAGAGTAGGAGGGTAACGCTAATGATCTTTATTATCACACAGTGCCGTTGAACTGCAGCTACACATAGGGAAGGATGGCGACAAACGATTAGTGGCGAAGCAAAGTTCACTGGGACTCATATGGATACTCGTGGATAACGGATATATTCTGCAGAGACATTAGATATTGCAAAAGGATTCAATCGATTATTCATTCACTCATCCATTCATTCATCCATTCATCCATTCATTCATTCATTCATTCATTCATTCATTAACTCATTCATTTATTCACTCATTCGTTCGTTCTCTCATTCATTCATTCATTCACTAACTCACTCCTTCATTCGCTCATTCATTCGTTCACTCATTCATTCATTCATCCACTCATTCATTCGTTCACTTATTCATTCATTCATCCACTCATTCATTCACTCACTCATTCATCCACTCATTCATTCATTCACTCATTCACTCATTCACTCATTCACTCATTCATTCATTCATTCATTCATTAACTCTTTCACTCATTCACTCATTCACTCATTCATTCATTCATTCATTCACTCATTCATTCATTCATTCATTCATTCATTCATTCATTCATTAACTCATTCACTCACTCACTCATTCATTCCCTCAATCATTCATTCATTCATTCATTCATTCAATCATTCAATCACTCATTCATTCATTCATTCATTCAGTAATCTAATCTAACCTAACGACGACTTCTATAGCGCCGTTATCATAACGCACCACCACAAGGCATTATTATTAATTCGACTCCTACCGACGATGACGACTCCAGTGTGTACGCTGATGATCAACCGCAGAAACGTCGTCCATCGCTGAAACATAGACGTCAATGTAATGTGATGTAATGTAGTGAGATTCAATGTAGTACATTGAAATGTGATGCATTGAAATGCAATGTGATGTAATGTAGTGAGATTCAATGTAATGCATTGAAATGCGATGCATTGAAATGCCATTAAATATAATAAGAAGAAATGTCGTGCAATGAAATGTAATGCAGTTAAATGTAATGCGCTGAAATGTAATGCATCGAAATGTAATGCACTCAATTGTAATGCATTCAAATGTAATGCATTCAAATGTAATGCATTATAATGCACTGCATTCAAATGTGATGCAATGAAATGTAGCGCAATGTGGTGCAGTGTGGATTAAAGCATCCAGTAAAAAGTGATGCAAGAATTATCGTAATGTACAGTAACGCAGACGGATAGATTGCACTTACCTCTTTCCCTCTGCTACCAATGACGACCATTGCCATGGCGGCTGCTATGACGACAGCCATATAAGTAAGAATAGCCAGCGTCAGATCAAACGAAGATCCGAAGTTCAACCGATCGCCATAGTACGTGTTCCATCCGAGGTCACGGAAACTCCCGAAGATTCCCATCTCTATAATTATTTACACCAGAGACGACGTTGTCTGGTTCATCCAACGAATCTCGAATCCACGGATCCTCAGTGCAGTCAGGCGGGGGGCTTTGTGAGCGAATAAGTTTGCAACGTTCACAGTTCGATTCCTACCGTTCTTTGTATTATTTCAATAATCCGAAAACGCTGTATTTTTGTAATCACAAGACTTTCCACAGAACGAGATTGTCAGACTGTCAGTAGTCAGGGTACTTTTGATGCACGTCTGTTAAAAACCTCTGTTTTAGCTTATTTAGGCCCGTTATGTCATCAGTTTCCGAGCGTTCAAGATATCTGCTGAGAAGATTTTTCGGTTACGTGGCGAACGCAGGCTTTCTGTAGATCATGTCAAGCGCTAAGTTAAGCCTGGTCACCCGTTATTCTCTGTCTGTCCCCGCCAGTATATATAGGCCTATATAGGTTCACCAACGTTTACGAAGTATAGGATATACGATGTAAGCGAGAATCAAGTGCGAAGCAGAAGAACGCAATGCTTATTGATAGGGACTTGGACGAACCAGCATTGTACACTGATAATTTGTACGTTTGTTGACAATTCAAAGTCGCAAAAAAACTAGTCTAAACCATGTAAATCCGACGTTATCACAGGCATCTATCAGCGGTACAGATGTATAGAGTAGGTTGTCAATTCTAGTCAATTCATTCAACTAGTATAGATGAGAGTTCTTCGGGACTATCGTAATTTCGACGCCAAACGCACTTAGCGCCACGTAATGCAGTTATACATTGTCATTCTAGTATTTCTAGAGCTTCTTTATCATAGAATGTGAAAAAATAGTACTTTCCAATGTTCTAGGCTGTAATTTCCTTCCTTAGTCTCTTTCGTCAAGTTAGACTTCGATTCCTGGTCAGTAGCTTGCACAGCACGTAGGAATATACCTGCTAAATGTAGGCCTATACGTTAGTACTGTAGTCCACCTTGTATGTTGGTTCCAACTTCGTTGTTACGTTGGGCCTATCGATTAGATAGATAATACCGCACAAAATTAAAATGTGCAGTCTGTGTTTGTGCAGTTGTAGGAAAACCTTTGTCAACTGTTATTATTAGGATCGAAAACGAGTTCTTACCCACAGTACAAACACGTTCAGCATCTTAATCACGAGAATCAATGTAAATCCCGTGTACGTTCATACATCCATGTTTAGCCTACGTTCCCCAGCAGCCTATATATAACGGAGAATCCGACCGAATGCGCATTTGTTGACTTCTTTTATCCGAATGTTGGATCACGTATTCCGACAAATTCTTAGCGTTCTACGGGTCCAAGTGATCCACATCTTGACCCGAAGCGGATTGCCTGGACGTGACGCGCGTGGCAAGCCGCCTGGATTCACCCCTGCCAGCCAGCTGGCAAGCGCTTCAGAGTCGGAGACGGCGGACATGTGCCAGCGATAATACGCCTTATGGATGACTTAGCTTGGATGTTCACTCGTGCACAAATAGAAGCACACATAGACCCTCATTTAAAAGCACACACACACGTGTGCACAGAGACATACATACGTACAAAATCAGATGAGTCCAATTCAGACGGAGAGGGCGCCAAAACGCCTCGAGATAAACACTGCATGGAAATGCAGCACAGTCGCTGTGGCCATTCCAGACACATCTAGACACTTCTGCGGAACAGCACCGAACGTTATATAAGCTTTCTAGAGTTGGCAAAGTGATGCTGTTCTACGATCTAGCCTCAAGGTTCACTGCCACATCGCCCGAATCTACTTAGATCTATTTAATGTAACACAATGACTTTTTGCTAACGTAACGTATGAGCAATAATAGATGGCTGCTTCAGACAACATCGAATTCTTCCGTTAAGGCTGAAAATTCATCCCATCATATCGTGCTCTAACCATGCTGCAAAACTGACGCAAGGGGCAGCCGGAGTTGAACCGGCGGCTTCTCTATCTGCAATCGAATGCTCTGTCACTGAGCTATACCTCCAGTTGGCAAGCCATGCTGGAGTCTGGAGCGCCTCTGAGTAGTTTCCTAAAAGAGGCGCTCTATAGATATTTGAATGAATGAAGCTGATGCTAGCAAAACCTAATACACTGTTTTCAATGGGCCAGGCTGCGGTGAGAATCAGACACAACAATTTGAAATAGAAATAGGTGATTGTTAAATTTTCACCTGAGTATAGCACCTTAAGCTTATACACTAAAATGACACCTCAAGTCCTGGTTCCGCCATTGACAATGATAATTGTGTCATCGACATGACTTATGGGGTAGCTGCGTATTTTTTCTCTATAGGGCGGAGTCACTTTGGAGTCGGAAGGTGGAGTAATATATGACAGCTAGACTCGGGCACTCTGTTGCAGTGCCAGCCGAGTGAACAGCGGATGCGGCCAAAGTCTATGATGCATGCAGTCAATTGTGCATCAATTGCTCATCAACATATTATGCGCACACGGCTGCAGGCACCGGACCTTTAAGGTATAGGCAGACTCTCAATGAAAGACATTCCTGAGCAAGTGCCAATGGATACGCGTATGTGAAGGCGCATGTAGGTTACAAAATTATATCGCAAATAAGCCTGTTCATTATGTAAACATATATTATTATAATCAGGCACAGCAACGCACCTTATTATCGTCGTTTACTGACGCACGTTATATGAATGACGTTTCATCTATGGTGCATATATATATATATATATATATACATATATATATATATATCCCATATAATACACAAGCACACAAACGCACCAGCACTTACACACATGCAGACACATACACACACACACACACACACACACACACACACACACACACACACACATATATATATATATCTATATATATATATATATATATAGCAAAGATCTATAGCCTATAAATTTACACTCAAGCTATAAGTTACTTCGATATATTCTCCGACATTGCGCTATATAAAACTAATTATTTTGCTTCAAGAAACGGAGTTGCATTCATTAGGCCTATGTGGGCTGGCTGGTGGCACAGATAGAGGACGCGCTGGACTCACCATGTTTTCTGTGTACGGCTCTCTGTGATCGGGGACTGAGTGGAAAAGCGTCCGATTTAACGTTGTAACACCCAGGGCTAACAATTCTTTGAGTTATAATATTATAATTATAATATTATATTATAATATTATAATAATATAATTAATATAATTATAATTAATTATAATATAATTATATTTAATATAATATTATATTATATTATTATAATATTATATAATAATTATATTATTATATTATAATTATATTATTATATTATAATATTGCGTTAATATTTTGGTGAAATTTGGCTCTTGTACGTAAATATGAATTAAACCTTTAAGCCCGCAAGTTTGATTAAAAATTTATGACCAAGATATTGGCAAAAACTTTAGGAGATCATATTTTGGCCCACCCGCATGTGTGTGTGTGTAAGTGTGTATACGTGAGTATGCGTGCAGGCCTATGTGTATGTGTGCGTATGCGTTTATGCATGTACACAAACCGTTGTCATGGCAATGTCATGGTACAGCTATTAGGATAATTAGGTTCTTCGTTCAAAGCAACCTTGAAACTCGGGCTGCGTATCTGACCGATGAAGCACTTATAGCAAATTATATTGCTTAAAATGTGTTAGGCTACTTCCATTTTGTCTTAAGCTGCTTATACTGATGACACCACAAGCGGCGCCCGCAGGCGTAAGCACATACGCAAGTGCGTACAGCGCGGAAAGGCTAAAAAAATAACGGGTGATGACTAAAAAAAGGTCATCAGTTTTCTTCGGCGGATGCAAATGTGTTTTTTTGGGAAATTCGTGGCTGATGACTAAAAAATGTCATCAGTTTTTTCGGCGACCCTGACGAAAATTTTCCCTTGTGCGTACAAGAAAAAATCCTGGGGGCGCCGCTGGACACCACCGACTTACAAGGCGGGGGTCGAGTATAGGCTACCTGTAAAGATTGGCTGGTAAATGGCACAGAAATAAAGCTGTCCAGCTGTAGGCTAACTACATGGACCACACCAACGCACTGAACGCAGTGGTATAGATCTATAGTCCAAAATCAATATAAAAGCGCCGGTGAATAAACTGGTCTCCTTGCATGAGTTTTTGTGCACGTGTGTTGGCGTAATAAGTTTCTGAAACCTACATTACATGACTTCAAGTGGTATCGCAACAATAATTACGATTTATAGTTAAACGACAAGAGCAAGGCTCGACTAGTTTTAATCCATTTGCATATTAAATAAGAAGCCCATAAAATGTTGTTAGCTTATTATGCATGTCACGACTGTCACGTATAGCCTATCTGATCATTAATTTAATTTCTTTCCTGACAGCGATATTCAAATGAGGTGCAAAGGTTGACTCCCTATTTATTGTTCTTCCACAGAAATATGCATAGATCTATGATTTGCATGCCGACTGTCGCTCATTGGGCAAAACGCCTCCCAGATGTAGGCTACTTCTTTGGGTCAGGTCAGGTCATGTCAAGGCCTGACAACTGGTTACCAAGCAACGACAAAGAAGTTGTTGGCGTTCGTTCTGAAGACGAAGTTGTCATCGCCTGACCAACCTCCGTTCGGGTAGAACCGGATGCTCATCGGATTCTCACACCATTGATCCCACATCTGATCGAAGGATGAACAAAAGCAATGCAAGACGTTTAATTCAGATGAACGGATGGATGGATGGATGGATAGGTGGGTTGGTGGATGGATGGATTGATGGATGGATGGACGGACGGACGGACGGACGGACGGACGGACGGACGGACGGACGGACGGACGGACGGACGGACGGACGGACGGACGGACGGACGGATGGATGGACGGACGGATGGACGGACGGACGGACGGACGGATGGATGGATGGATGGATAGACTGACGGACACACGGATGGGTGAGTTGGTGGATTGGCAGAGGCCGACTGACCAACTGATTGACCGATTGACTGATCGACTGACTAACCTACTAACTGACCGGCTGACTGACTGACGGCTGACAGCATGCAGGGCAGAAATCGCTATTCACTGGAAGTCTGTGAAGATTTATCCACTCATAACAATCATAATTATGTATTGTGAATAGTCATTGTGTGAGAGGCGCTATAAATTTTTTAGATACAACATAATACAATATATTATATAAATCCGTGAAATAGGGTGAATACCTCAAATCCTCCGTTGACACATCGAATGAAGATTCCTGCATGGCCTTTGTCTCCCCTCCAGTCGTAGATGCCATTGTTGAAGGTCGCTATTGCCGTATAAGGAGCAATGCCACAGTTCGAAAGGACCTATAGGGTGGTCAAACAATGGTCACCATCCCCGAATTCGCATCCCGATACAACAGCAGGTCATGTGACGAAGTGCGAAGCGGTGTGTGATATCTAATATTACTTTATTACATTGTTCATTGCGATATTTTTTTATCTGAACCGATTAACCAGGATGCAAGAAGAGACGGCGAAGTTATGCAAAGCGTATAATTACGTATGAATCGGTATGATAATTATAGGCTATATCTTCAGTATTTCTCGGTAACCTACACGAGCTGAGTCGCGGTGACCAATCTAAGTCTATTCAAGATAAGAATATTGTAAAAATGTATTTGAATAATGTTAAGTTATCCTATTGGATACAGCAAAAATTAACATAAATGACAAAATTTCAACGTAGGCTATCAAATTAAGGCCGTTTGTGAGGCGCCCTTGTTACGGCGCCATATAATGTGTCGTTATTTTTTATTTTATTTTATTATTTCAACAATTATTAAAGGATCACACAAGCTTAAAACTAAACTATAAACAGAACTGTGTGCAAGGGTATCATTATTACTAGTACTACTACTACTATTAAGGCAAATAAAATGGAGAGTCTAATACACGCGCGATTGAGCAGATGTAAGCTACATAGACTGCTTTCGTTCTCTCTCTCTCTGACCCTGCTTTAGGGAGGGCTGGTGGGTGCGGGTTTCTGGGGAGAGCAGAAAATTTCCGTCTTTTGCCGACATTTCTAGCGGACGGCATCCGCCCGCTGAGCCACCGACGATCGATGCATTCTCTTCGGTCAATTTTGCTACTTTCAAAAGTAGTGAACCTTTCTTTTAATCATTCTTTCTTTATAAAAATCTCGTTTTGTCTCTTGCATCTGTCATAGTGCCTCGTAAAAACATACGATTTTCGCCACTTTGAAAACTTGAAAACTGACGAACTTTTTTTAGTCTTCCTGAGACTTCCTCTCAAATTTCAAGACCAATCTATAATCATACCGCCTTTGCATATAATTGCATGTCAACAGTAGCCTACATGACGGGTATTTTCTGGTAGAGGGGAATTGCTACATGTTTACTTTTTCTGGGGAATGATACATACGTACACTGCCGCTGGTTCTATTTGTACCTAGATCACGAACCTCATTAACCCAACATCGGGCTTTTGCTATTGTTGGTCCCTTAAATTGGAATCAGCTTCCTTCTGAAATTCGCGGCAGGATTCTTGTAGGAAATTCACCTGCATCTTTTCGCTGCTTGCTGACATTTCTCTTTTCATGGACCTGTCACGCTGAGAGCGCTTCTGAATAGCTATGCTGTGAGAAACGCTATACAAATGCTTTATTAGATTAGATTAGATCTGATTAGATTAGATTAAATTAGATTGTACAACGCCTCGCGAATTTTTCTGAGTGGAATCTCATTCCCGGGAAACTCACCCCCCCCCCCAGAGGCGTCTAGGTTAAACACTGTTACAGTATACTGGCTGCTTACGTGAGCGCCTGCGATCCATGAGTCGGTATTTGTTGGAACTGCGCAGAAATTGAAGAGCGCCGAGACGCATTGACAAGTTGTTCCATCGGAACATGGAATTGCTGCTGGATGGTTGGAACATTGACCTTGCGAAGCCTCGATGGCTCCCTGATTGCAAGTGGCACCAACTGGAAAAGCACAGTGCCTATGTAAGCAACGAATAGGTGAGGTGATTATTTTGAGATGCAATACATGGGCTATACGGTGGATAAAGTGCATGATGTGAATTGAACTCTGCTAGTGCCAGTCCCAAGTCTGGATAAAGGAGGAGGGCGACACTAATCGTCTTTGATGTGGCAGTGTCGTTAAACAGTAACAAGCTGTGCCGCGAATTGAGGTAAGGTACGTTGATGTAACTCGGGAGCAATAGTGGAGGAAACTGGAGATGGAAGTCGAGAAATAAGAGCCAGACTGTGGATGGCGCGTACGGCCCTGGGATCACTCAGGCGATCTGGAGAGACAGATCTATTGGAACTTTGTTGAAGATAAGACTTTTGAAGACACTGGTGTGGTCGGTGGCGTTGTACGGCTGCAAAACCTGGACTTTAAGGGCAGAGGACAAAAGGAGAATATAAACTTTCGAGATGACGACATATAGGAAGATGCTGAGAGTCAGCTGGAAGGAGTATAGAACTATTACGCGCGGGGGCGCCAGCTGTCCATAACTATTTCCTGCCCAATTAATGGGTTCCACTGCTGCGCGCTCCCCTGGGCGTTGTTGAGGGAGTCTGGGTCCCAGATCAAGGGTTTCCTGGTCGGTAAGGGGCCCCACCCTTCCCTGTAGGGTTTTCTTATTGTCAATGGTAGCCGGTTCAAGTCCTAACCTAGGGTGTGAGCTTCTCTGGTAACCTTCCTCAGGATGGGCCGGTATCGGACATATGTGCGCGGTGTCTGTTGAGAGCACAACAGCCCCTGTGATAGGGTGCTTATCTGGGTTCGATCCCTCAACATTTCCCCTAGCTCCACTACCCGCTACACTTTCAGTTAGGGACTTAACTCTTGCCTCATTCTCTTCTTGGCGAGAATTCAGTCTGCCCTGTTGTACAGAAACCTGGCCTAATTCATCGGTTAAACTGGTTAGAATATCAGCCTGGCGCTCCATAAATTGTTCTATAGTTGCCATTTGTCGGTATATTAAAACCAGGTCAGGGTTTGCTGAATGGTCAGTCGTTCCCATATCAACCATTTCTTCAGGACATCTCCTGTCCTCCTCGTGTCCTGTTTCCATCTGTAATACCCCGTCTGAGTCACTGTCCGAGTCCATCGGGTTTTAATAGCAATAATTAATACACAGTTTCCTTATTTAAGCGTTATTTATTGTACAATTAATCGGGTGACTGTCCGTCGCTCATTATCAATTATTTGTACAGTAGTAGAAACGAAATCAATAGTAATGAGTCGCTATCAAGGTCTTCTAAATACTAACTATGCTCCTTTACTAATTTAAGATTTATTCTTCCAGTTCACAGACTGAGTAGATTCAATTAAATAGCGTCAAAATTAGCAATGCAGGTTTTATCGATTTACACTTAATTCTGGTTCGAGCTCAATAGGTTAGCATGGCAATACTTCCCTGTTCCATTGATATATTCAAGACAGCCGATTCACGTTTCCCGTCTTGTAAGATATTTTGTGTCTTCAGCCAACGTCACAATTTCTCCCATAAAATTTCGATTATTCGTTTAATCGGTGCCCGAAACGATTCACCATCATTTATCGACAAACCAATTACCAAGGAACCTTGTCCTCCTGGTTCTGGAAACTTGCCGGAGCCGGATCTGTATAATTTTACCACAATTTAAGAAATCGATCGACATAGGTGTCACCCGTTCGATTTCCGTGTCCAGACTGACAGTTTGCGCGTTAATTTTGCCTAAGAAGACCGCTTCTTGGCGCCTAAAACATCGCGTGATGTCCAACCAATCAGAAATTGCACGTGGCGGAATATTCCATTGGTAAATGCATGGGAAGCTAAATATAGCGATGACCGCATCGATTTGCGCTAAGCATAGCACCCATGAATTCGCAATAGAAATAGCGGCCTTACTTAAGTAAATAAGTAAGGTAGCTAGTAGCAACCTGGTTCGCTACACCCTCCTCCACTTACTTTTTAAATTTACCAGTACCCTGGGAAATTTAAACCAAACTCCCGAGCTCGAACCTGATACATGGCACTTATATCTTATCTATCGTTTAACATCTTACATTGTCTCAAAAGTTACATTAACAGACATAGGACATAGAAATTTGTACAATGACTGATTATCAGCCAGTCATAAGGGTTCATATATGCCCAAAACAGTTCTTAACTAACAGAGGTCCTCAAACTGACCAACGAAGTACTACTAGTCTTTTCATTCATAGAAACTGTTGCAGTTTTTATCATTAATTCCTGCCATCAAATTACATACATCATATAGCAATAATATCTCGGAAGGGTAAAACATAGCAATGCAGGACATAGCATTTCCAAGGCAACTCAGTAACACAACCAACTAAAATCATATCTTCATCAACTCAATCAGTTCCACATAAAATAACCAACGAAAATGTTATTCACAATTCACAACCGGTATAATGCGTTAAATTCCATGATTCAAGATTATTGGGACCGGGTACATCTAAACTTTTACCTCACGGTTTGCAACAATTCAAGCAGCGTCCTTCTTAAACCAGGAAAGGCCAGAACCAAGTGGCTCTCCTAATGGTAAACAGTGTTATAACTATCGCCTCCACCTTCCACCACTCCTGACCAACAGGGTCCAGCAGGTCAGTTAGTGACGCGAGGAACACCTCCTCGAGTAGGGGACTCGAATGAGATAGGTAGCGGTGGGACACCTCCATAGCCAAGGCCCATGCTCGGAAAGTCCAAAGACTGTCTTCTCCCCATGGAGTTAGTGCAAGACCGTTTCCACCCCCGAAGGCTGACTCGGGAGTGGTATCCTGTACCTCCCTCCTGATTTCCTACCCAAGGGCATATGAGTTCCAACACATCAACCTTGTCCTCCATCTTAACGGGTCACTTAACCTACAAAAGAAGTTTAATCCCTTCAGCGCAACTCTAGTAATCGCGCCTACCAACAGAATATAACTAAGTTTTAATACACATTACCATTATCCAAATATGTGCCTTCGCTCGAGCACCATAAGTTTACAGCACACCTTAACTATATTTAGCAAATCATCGACAATCACACTTAACTACCTTCCTACTTCCAACAATTGCACGGAACCCTAGCGAGAGAAAGTCCTCTTAACACATGTAGTCATGTTCCGGCGCCAAATCTTATATTAATCCGTTATTACATTTTTATGCAGCAGTGGCGCTATACAAAATTTCGCATATAATAATCACAATCAACAAGAATCGCTACAGAAGATTCCACACACACTAGGACCTACTTATTACAATAGCGCTCTACAAATTTCCAAATACAACACAGGGTCTTCAGCAAGAGACGCTACGAAAACATGAAGCAATGTAATCTTAAGCTAATTCAACACTAGCCTATTATTCACTCAACAGTAACGCTTCAGTGGAATCAATATCTTACACAATTTTATGGCACAAATACGATACTGAATCTCAGACATACCACATAAAGTCTTGGCAATAGACGCTACGGAAGTCTGCGGCCATAATCCATTTAAACTTGTCATCAAAAGCCACAAAATAAGAAATGCAACTTCAAGCACACTCAGTCACTCTCATTCGCACTATCTCACACTACCTCTTAGACATTTGTTTGATCCCACAAACAATCTATTTCTACCGCAATCCCAAACCAATGTTCACCCATTCACCCAGCCAAACATATACAGCAACTTAAAACTTAAGCTGTGTTTTAAAGGCACTCATTCTTTCTACACTAAACCACTACTACAGAGATGAAGCAACGTCAGATCATAAACCTAGGCCACTAATGTATACCACATGCATACCATACCTTATTACATCAAGGCTTAGCTACCCGGATCGAAGAAGGAATTACTGCTCAGTTAAGCATACCCAAGGCATAAAGGACTTATTCCCATATCCTATAATAGTCTATTACATTACAACCTCTACAGGAAGTAGTCTAAGACTGGACGAACTCATCTCGTCACTAATCCACAGGCACAGCTTCACCATTGCATGCAATTTCTACTAACGGCTAAGTAGTGAGTCTACCTACAAATCTATAATCCAACTTACTTACCAACTCCCAGGGCGATGCTTACAATTGGGTGCTCTACCGACTCTTACCATCATCAGTTACTCATTCAACCATTCACACAAGGTTATCTTTCAACCACCATGCAGCCTTCTAACTTACAATCATTATTATGCAATTGACATACAAACACAACATCAGCCCTTCTTCGTGGCAACAAGAAGCAATTCTAATATTTATACCAATTTAGCAACTAAATATTTTATTTCTACCTAAAGGACTAACACTTAGGCATTAGCTGGAGCTTATGCCTATTACATGGCCTTGTAACCTTACATTACACTGCATTACTTGCATGTAATTACTACTAAACACTAGTTTAAAAATCATCTGCTTATATCAAAACACACAGGTGATCTGAAACACTTAAGCTACACCTCACACAAAGAAAACTATGCATTCTCACATAACATATATCATCATATTACACTCCATTACTGTAATCAACTTTCACATAGTTACACAGTAAGAAAGCACAATTTTATCCACGCACATTAAAATAAAAATGTAAACCTAAATCTCAAGGTCACATTATCAACGCACAACATTTATGCACAAGAAACTAAAAAGATGTATCCCCACATCACACAGTCACATATCATCAAAAACAACAACTAAAGCAGAGAAGATTCTATTCCCTATTCACAACTTGTCGCCATTATGCGACCTAACTACCCTATCATATCACATTACATTACATTACGCTTGCCACAGTCTCGCCAGCATGGCGAGTCTGTTTCCTCCGGTGAATCTGGTCATCTGGTCGACGTCAGACTTTTGAGAGCGAGTGACATTTCGGAGTGAAACCGACTCTTTCACTCGCACTGATTCGACAGATGGCGTCACTGGAGGACGGCAAGTTCCACCCCGGAAGGAACTATTTGGAACGACCCGAGGATGCACATCCGGTTGACGTGGAATTCGGGCTGCCACCTCGGTGGGACAGGGATCCGCGAAGCGACTGGATCGAGCAGAAGTCTTTTCGGGAACCGAAGCTTCTGCTTCGACGGTTCCTGTTTGCACGGCACCGATTTCTTGTACGATTTCCATCTCTGGTAGCACAGCTCGGGTTTCGACATTCGATTCGCTGTTCGGAGAATTTTGTCTGTCGCAGAAAGTTCCTTTTGTTTGGTGACACTGTTTCGGACAGTTTTTGCGCAGAACATTTAGCCGAAGATTCCGGACGAGAATCCATCCTCGCCCTACATGCCACAGGACATTTTCTTTCACCATCCAAGAGAGTCCAAGAATCAGTTCGGTAACCTGTTCAGTTACCAGACAAGGGATTTCGAAGGCTTGCCCTTCAATTTTCAGTTTCAGTACAGTTTCTCCCATTACACGAATTGCAGACCCGTTAGCAGCTTGTAATAGTTGACTGGAACCGATAATTTCTTTCGAGTCCACTAACGACGCAGGGCATAATGTCATTTCACTACCCGAGTCTAACAAAGCTAGCAATTTCTTCCCTCTAATTGTTACGGACAAATAAGCGTCACTGTTTCCTTTTACATGTCTAGCGTTACTCACCCCAGGTCCTTCGGATTCATCTTGCTCTCCAGTTGACGAAGAGGTTATTCTGCGAGGACAAACCCGGGCCAAATGTCCAACCTGGTTGCATTCGAAGCAGCGTCGGTTGTCAGGAGTTGTCCTTCGGTAGTTTTCATTCGGTTTCTGGTTCCATCGTTGATTCATATAGTTTGTGCCTCTCCCTGCTGAAGAGGTATTCTGCGGTTGCCATCGCGGATATTGTTTTTCGGTCGATGAGGTCTTTAGCAAGCAGTCCATTCTGTCACTCAATTGCTTGAGTTGACGAGCAATGTCTTCGCGAAATTCTTTCGTATCGCAATCTTCTGTTTCATCACTTTCCTTTACGATTTTGATTCGGCCTGGACGTCGTTCTTGGCGGTCCATGCCATCTTCATCAGCTCTGCGGTAGCCTTCCAGTCTCATGGCCGTTTTGTATGCACTGTCTAGGGTGACCGGTTCTCGCTCTCTCACTTTGAAGGCTAGCTCTTTATCTCGTAAAGCATCAAGGAAAGCCTTGATCGCAATAGTTTCGCTGTGTGTAGACCTCGGTCCTGGGAATGCCAGAATCATTAATCTTCTTATGTCTTGGACCAAAGAACCCAGATCTTCTCCTAGTTTCTGTCTGCGAGCACTTAGTTGGGTCTGATACAAAACCGTTTGGTCAGTGCTCCCATGTCTTAGCCTCAACCTGTCCATCAAGTCGGCGCAGGTGGTAATTGTATCAGAGTCAAATTCATAAAGAAGTTGGTCTACAGGTTCAACCAGTGCGCAGGTCAGTTGTGCTAGTTTTTCGTCTTCTGTCCAACGATTGTTCTTGGAACACACCTCAAATTTTTTAAAGAACACTTCCACCGACGTTTTCCCATTATAATGACCTAGTTTCATATGCGATCTCACCTTTTCTCTCATTGAGTCGGCAGTTGAGGTCAGAACATTCTCGGTAGCTTCTTCTTTTTCTGTGCTGGATGATGAAGTTACATGACCACCAGTTGATGTCTTTTTTCCAACCGCGGCTCGAATTTCTGTGGAAGGAAGACTGACCATCCTTTCTTCTTTTGTTTTCAGATGATTGTCTTGCCCATTCAAACTGGCCGAGCTGAACATTTCTGACGATGTACCCAGTTGCATGACAGGATTTTCCAGAACTGTGCTCGTCGTGGGCCACGGTTGCATCTGGGACGGAAGGGAAACTGCTTCTGCGTAGACAGGGAAGACCGGAACAGGTGGAACCATCTTCCGACTGTAGGACGCATACATGGGCTGACCATTAGCCCAATGTACGTATTCGTAGCTGTGCGTGACTTGGGTTTCCGACGACAGGGAAACCATGGACATAATCGGCCGGCTTGGAGCAGGTGTGTACGTGAACATCTGAGGGACCGATGCGACGATGGTAGGGATTCTTCTGGATTCCGCTTCCGACTCGCAGAAACGGAAGTCAATGGCAGCCGAGGTGACTGAAGCGGTCACAAGTGACAGCGTGTTACTCGGTGACCGGAATTTTTCTGTTTCAGGAACCGACAAGGGGGAAAAGGTGGCAGACCATAGGGTAGCAGTCGTTGACTGACGAGGATGTGCATCCCATGATACCACGTGGTCGTCGCTCAGCAACGAAGAATCCCCCATTTTTCCATCTGAAACTAGAAATCTGGGATTAGTACAAGTTTTACCCTCATTTTGCTCTACACCTAACGCTTTTGTTTCCAGTTCGAATTTATGTAGCGCTCGCAAGTCGGTAATTTCTGAATCATCGTTATCAGATTTATATTCAGTTCCATGTTTAACCAATTTATCTTGTTTTCGACGCATGTAATTTTCAAAGTCAAAATCTCTATACAAAACATTTGTATCATAATAGTCTATTGTTTGACTATGCAACATGTCAGTTGTATTTACTCTTTGACCTTGACCTTGACCTTGTAAATCCTTTGGTCTGGCACCAAAGTATTTCATCTGTACATCCCTTCCTCTTGGATCATCTTGTGGAAAATTTTCTTTTCCATTTTCCACTTTTTCCCATAAATCTTCTGCTCTACTAAATCTAGGACCCATTATTATTTTACCCTTTTCTCTAGGACCTCCTGTACTTTCATCCCACTTGCTGGTGCCAATTGTTACGCGCGGGGGCGCCAGCTGTCCATAACTATTTCCTGCCCAATTAATGGGTTCCACTGCTGCGCGCTCCCCTGGGCGTTGTTGAGGGAGTCTGGGTCCCAGATCAAGGGTTTCCTGGTCGGTAAGGGGCCCCACCCTTCCCTGTAGGGTTTTCTTATTGTCAATGGTAGCCGGTTCAAGTCCTAACCTAGGGTGTGAGCTTCTCTGGTAACCTTCCTCAGGATGGGCCGGTATCGGACATATGTGCGCGGTGTCTGTTGAGAGCACAACAGCCCCTGTGATAGGGTGCTTATCTGGGTTCGATCCCTCAACATTTCCCCTAGCTCCACTACCCGCTACACTTTCAGTTAGGGACTTAACTCTTGCCTCATTCTCTTCTTGGCGAGAATTCAGTCTGCCCTGTTGTACAGAAACCTGGCCTAATTCATCGGTTAAACTGGTTAGAATATCAGCCTGGCGCTCCATAAATTGTTCTATAGTTGCCATTTGTCGGTATATTAAAACCAGGTCAGGGTTTGCTGAATGGTCAGTCGTTCCCATATCAACCGTTTCTTCAGGACATCTCCTGTCCTCCTCGTGTCCTGTTTCCATCTGTAATACCCCGTCTGAGTCACTGTCCGAGTCCATCGGGTTTTAATAGCAATAATTAATACACAGTTTCCTTATTTAAGCGTTATTTATTGTACAATTAATCGGGTGACTGTCCGTCGCTCATTATCAATTATTTGTACAGTAGTAGAAACGAAATCAATAGTAATGAGTCGCTATCAAGGTCTTCTAAATACTAACTATGCTCCTTTACTAATTTAAGATTTATTCTTCCAGTTCACAGACTGAGTAGATTCAATTAAATAGCGTCAAAATTAGCAATGCAGGTTTTATCGATTTACACTTAATTCTGGTTCGAGCTCAATAGGTTAGCATGGCAATACTTCCCTGTTCCATTGATATATTCAAGACAGCCGATTCACGTTTCCCGTCTTGAATAATGTTAAGTTATCCTATTGATACAGCAAAAATTAACATAAATGACAAAATTTCAACGTAGGCTATCAAATTAAGGCCGTTTGTGAGGCGCCCTTGTTACGGCGCCATATAATGTGTCGTTATTTTTTATTTTATTTTATTATTTCAACAATTATTAAAGGATCACACAAGCTTAAAACTAAACTATAAACAGAACTGTGTGCAAGGGTATCATTATTACTAGTACTACTACTACTATTAAGGCAAATAAAATGGAGAGTCTAATGTGAGCGCGATTGAGCAGATGTAAGCTACATAGACTGCTTTCGTTCTCTCTCTCTGACCCTGCTTTAGGGAGGGCTGGTGGGTGCGGGTTTCTGGGGAGGGCAGAAAATTTCCGTCTTTTGCCGACATTTCTAGCGGACGGCATCCGCCCGCTGAGCCACCGACGATCGATGCATTCTCTTCGGTCAATTTTGCTACTTTCAAAAGTAGTGAACCTTAATTTCTTTTAATCATTCTTTCTTTATAAAAATCTCGTTTTGTCTCTTGCATCTGTCATAGTGCCTCGTAAAAACATACGATTTTCGCCACTTTGAAAACTTGAAAACTGACGAACTTTTTTTAGTCTTCCTCTCAAATTTCAAGACCAATCTATAATCATACCGCCTTTGCATATAATTGCATGTCAACAGTAGCCTACATGACGGGTATTTTCTGGTAGAGGGGAATTGCTACATGTTTACTTTTTCTGGGGAATGATACATGTGACGCCCGCCCTAGCCGCTAGAGGGGCAGGAGCTCGTGCACTTGTGGCCTCACTTACTTGCTCACTTCCGAGGCTTCCCCCTAGCGCTGCGGCGTACTGCCGGGGCAACAGGAACCTACGCTCGGGAACTTCAGGTGTGGACAACAGGGAGGAACGTCTATGTTCCATACTTTCACGGTTACCAGGGCCTAAAGGACATATCTCAGCGGCTGTTTGTCGACGGGCAACAGCACCCTCATTTCGGTGCTCGTCTGGGTTCGTTCGCCCAGCGGCAGCTTTGGGTGAAAGAAACTCGAACTCCTGAAGGTCCAGTGGAAGGTACCTGGTCTTTTCGGTCGGGCGCTCTACAAACGTCTCAACGCTACTAACTGACCGCCCTCCCTCTGAATCGTACGATTCCTCTGGGGCGTCCCCACTGGAAGGGATGACACACAACATGGGGCTTTCCCCATTCACATCTAATTCCATTTCACTCATTTAACCACCTTCAATTTCGATTAGATGCACAACACTTTATTTATTCCTTAACTAGCACTTACATAGCATGCAATTCACAATGATCTACACAGATTCAGTTCTTTCTGCAATACCTGTCAGTTCAATACAATGTGACTGCAATGTCTTTCTAAAAGGGCTACAATATTTGCAAAGCGTCGCTACACAATTTGTACTTTTCAACAACTAAAAGTTCTATTTCTGCATTCAAAGTTGTTACCTCTATGTTTCCGTTTCTTGTCTAATTACAGAGAATAATGTGACGCCATTAACTAATTAAAAGAAATGCAATTAATCGAAATCAGTATTTCATACTGGTTTACTATATTATAATGGTCTTTCCAATGCGCCGCTATTTCTATTAAACATTTCAATGTATTCAGGTTTCGTAATACAAATTCGATTTACCCTCACTGTCTACATCAAATGCAATATTATCTATGTTAACATTTTATAGCGTCTACAACCTTCAATCGTTTATGGATTCAGCACGTGTCACTCTAATTTATAATACTTTCCTGTATTTCACGTCGGTTCACTCGTTCCTACGATTTCATTTCACCGGAGGCTACAATCGGTCGGTTTCTTCTTAATATTAATAATTTAGATAAGTTTTCGAGAACTTACAACGCTAAAATTTATGTTTTAAATCAAAATTTCTACTCGAACCACAGCCTCGTTCTCTACGCAGACCTCACCCGATCCACGGCTTCTCGTCAACTGAAGCTCTCTGTCCTAACAGCCAATCAGAAACGGCTGCTTACCGCCGTTTTGGGTCACGTGCCGCTCTGGGCCTATCAGCGGCGCCCGCGCTTTCGCCACGTCACCCAAGAGGTCACGTGAGCGTCTGGCGCATTGTCTGCAGCCTCGCTCTGGTGCAGCATAGAGTTAGTTAAAAGCGTTATGTGCAATATAGATAAAAATAAGTAAGATTTGTAGCGTTTCCAAAAACGCTACACTCCCCCTCTACTTAGCCCGAATTTTCCATACTACTGGAAAATTCAGCAGAGATCGCGTACTGAATCCGTTTCACATGAGTTACTATACTAAAAGACAATACTGACTAAGAACAGTCTGAGCAGAAAGCATGCAATTCTGCATCAGCAGCTGTGCACAACATATTGCGGATACATGAAATCTCATTTTAACTCCAAGAACCAACAGGGTTCCTAATTCGCGAAACGAGAAATCAATTAATCAAACTCGTAGCAACAACTTACTGTAAGAGTTCAGGCATACGAAGTAGAGCATCTTAGCACAGCTTTACTCATAATGACTAAACTCTAATAACACAGTCGCCTAAATTCTCAACGCGACTGCAGAGCAATGTTTACACTCATGTAACATCCTTACTTTGCAATTTCCCTGAAACCATCTGTTCGGAATCACCAGCAAAAAGAAGGGGGACGTCTACTCAAATTGGGGGTCCCCAACTCACTCTCGCTCCCTTCTCCACGCAGACCACAAATCAGCAAGGGCATATTAGGTCAGGGTATCAGGCTATTCAAAGAAAGCATACCACTAGACCAACCCTTACCTCACTAGGGTTAACTTATCTACGTCCATTGGTTACCCAATCCTCGTCGGAATACAGGCCATTGGTGTTTAATCACCAGTCTCTGTTTCCACGAACCCCGGGACCACTAACTACCAGACCCAAAGTCTCTGAACTAAAGCAAAGTTGGGAATCCCAATAGAAATATTATCCATACTCTTACACATTATCAGGTGCTGTCGGGTTATCCTCCCACCCAGGTTTCAGGTAATGCACATCGAACGGTTACAGTAAACAATGCACTACAATCCATTTCATCAACAGCTCGAAGCCACGAACCAAGAGAATGTCCTCTAACACTTACAATCATGCTTCGGCCCCACATCCTACAGATAATCCTAACACAATTAACCTGTTACTAACTACAAACATTAACGACAAACTTAGACTAGCACGAAACCTACGGCAATTTTGACTTAAAGCAGTTTTCTATCCAAAAGCCAGCTAAACCAAAGATGCATCATCTTCCATTATTATGTATCCAGCCCAAAGTTAACTACCAGCAAGCACAAATCATCAACATCAGTAGCTGACACATTATTACAGGCACCACACGTTACATCAAGGCTTGAACCAGCTGCATAAGGCCTTACCGCTTAGCGAAGCGTACCTATGACCACTAGGACGGATTGACTCCATGACCTACGCTGTTACCTCTACGTCACCTTTCTACGCAGGAAGTCTACACAGGACAAAGTACACACATTTCCACCAACGGAAAGAATATATCACCATCGTTTCCACACAGGAAAACTCTCGAGCAACCAATAACGACGATTGGACGGATTACCGCTTATTACATCTCATTCATTCCCACACAGGAAAACGTTCACCTCCATTTCCACCAACGGAAAGAGTACAACACATTCATTCCCACACAGGAAAACTCTCGAGCAACCAATAACGACGATTGGACGGATTATCGCTTATTACATCTCATTCATTCCCACACAGGAAAAAGTTCACCTCCATTTCCACACAGGAAAGAGTCCACTTAAGCAACCAATAGCGACGATTGGACGGATTACCGCTCATCTAACTAACAGACCACCAGCCTCCTCTTCTATGTAACCCTCAATGCCTGCAACAACTTCAGTCTACCCACAAGTTTACCACTGATTTGCTTACTTAACTTCCTCAGGGCAATACACACCTTAGATTTCTAGTCAATTATTACTACTGTTTCCCAGTCACTGCTTAATCAAGAGCTCAATCCTTACAACAAACTTTTATATAAGAATTTAGACTAGTATTCAACATGACAAATAGCTAAGTATCAACAGCAATCCTAAATGTATGCAGTGCTCTTCAAGAATTCTATCATCCTATGTCAAACCATTTCCACTGCCGTACTCTCTCAGTAAGATAAAAAAAAATCATAGACATTGGCACTAATCATTATTACAGGCAAGACACATTACATGAAGGCTGAAGCTACCTACACCAGGCCTTACCGCTTAGTGAAGCGTACCTAATGTATAACTAGGACGGATTTACTCCATGACCTAAACCATGACCTCTACACCTCCATTTCCACACAGGAAAGAGTACACTTGAGCAACCAATAGCGACGATTGGACGGATTACCGCTCTTACCAAATAACAGGTCCTTAGTCTCACCTTCGCATGCAATTCTTAATGCCTGCAACAACATCAGTCTGCCTACTAGTCTACAACTTACTCACTTACCGACTACTCAGGCCAATGCATACATCAGGATAATTCACCAAATTCTAGCAGACTGCTTTTCAATCAATGCACAAATGCAATTTGCTCCTACTCTAGCACATTTTAAATTCAAAATTTAATCTGCAATCAAGGTTATGCACATCAAATCTTAAACTAACATGCAAGCACAACATTTTGCCTTTCTTCTGTGGCAATAAAAGCAACAATGCAATAAAACACAAGTAAACAATTCTAATCTACCCCCAATGATCTAACCTAGATCAAAGTTATAAAATAAACATTTTATTCATCGAAAGGAACTAAAACCTAGGCTTCTCGCCACAATCTCTACTCGTCGCCATTACGCGACGTTACCATCACATTACACTACATTACCATCTATACCCCCAAGGCTGCACGAAGAATTCCTTGTGATCTCGCCAGCGATGGTGAGGAATGGTGCCTCTCGACAGAAAGTGACGATTCTGAGGGACTCTGGTGCGTTTCCTCTCCCTGTCTCGATAGGCGGCGAGACCAGAAGAAGGATGCATGTTCGCACCACGAAGTCCGACGGAAGTCGGTAGAGGCCACATTCCACCGCGACTAGGGCTGGCGAAGTGGGAGGGCAGATGCACACCCCGACGAGGCGGGACTCGGGCCACCACCTTAGGCTGGTCGATCTTCCCCCCAGGGCTGGCTGGAACAGGAACCCCCTCTGGGTGTAGTGTTTCGGCTTTGACTGATGCTCGCTGGGTAACACAGGCTTTTCCAGCGACTTTTGGATCCGGACGCCTCACTGAAGGCTTTTCGTCGACTTTCGATGACACCAAGGCAGCGGTTGATACGGTGACCCGACGACACTGCGCAGGGCGGTTCTTCTGTTGAACCTGGAATCGACGCCTTCCTACCAGAATCCAGTTTTGTCCCATGTGCCACAGTACGTTTTCGTTTTTCATCCACTCCATTCCCAAGATGAGTTCGGACACTTGTTCGGTGACCAGGCAGGGTATCTCGAAGGGAAAGTTACCAATTCGTACTTGAAGTTTCACCTCACCAGCCACCCGAACCACTGAACCGTTCACAGCGTGTAACCGTTGCTGCGAACTCTGGATGTCCTCCCGACTCACTAGCGAAACCGGACAGAGGGTCACCTCGCATCCGGAGTCCAGCAGCGCCATTACCTTTTTCCCATTTACTGTAACGTCAAGGTAGGCGTCGTTGTTTCCCTTCACGTAGCGGACGTCGCGTACTTCATTGGGTTCCAGTCCTTCTCTCTCTCTCTCCGGCGTCGAGTCGGGGTAGCGAGTGGGACAGACTCGAGCAAAATGACCGGGTTGCTGACACTCGAAGCAGCGTCGGTCACCCGCAGGAAATCTTGATGAGCGGTTCACTGTTCGTTGATTATCGAAGGTAGGTTCCGCCCTGGGTGGAACTTGACTTCGAGGCCTCCAGGGGCGAAATTGTCCATCGCCGGAGGGGCTGTTGCGTATGGCGTTTATTCTGGCTTCCATCTGCTCGAGTCTTTGCAGTACGATTTCTTGGAATTGTCTCTGACTGTCAGCGGGGGCAGAGTCCACTTCCGTTACAGTTTTAACTCGACTGGGTCGATGTTCGTCGCGGCCAGGGTTACCATCATCTGCTTGGCGGTAACCCTCTAAACGCATGGCAGTCTTATAAGCATGGTCCAAGGTGGTAGGTTCTCTCTCACGAACCTTCATGGCTAAGTCTCTGTCTCGCAAGGCGTCGAGAAAGGCACGAATAGCTATGACTTCACTGTGTACCGAGGTGGGACCAGGAAACGCCAGAATCATGATTCGTCGTATGTCTCGTACTACAGAGCTGAGATCTTCACCCACCTTTTGACGTCGTGTGTTCAATTGGGTCTGGTAGAGGACGGCTTGATCGGAGCTCCCATACCGCAGGCGTAGACGATCAACCAGGTCAGACCAGGATGCTATGGTTTCGGAGTCGAATTCGTAGAGCAGTTGATCGGCTGGCTCCGTCAGGGCACAGGTCAGCTGAGCGAATTTCTCCCCATCTGTCCAGCCGTTACAGTTCGCACAAATCTCGAATTTCTTTAGGAAAGCTTCGACAGATGTCTTTCCATTGTACCTGTCCAGTTTCATATACGATTTAACCTTCGAATCAACAGTTCTGCTCACGTGTGGTTGGGACTGCACAGTGACCGACGAGGTTGGAGTCGTACTCGGTTGGGGACGACCTTGGATCGTTGGATGAGGTTCAGCTGTAAACGGTTCAGCATACTGTTCGAACTGGAACTGACTGTTTTCGCTCCCGGATGTAGACACAACATGGAACTTCGTTTCCAGGTTGTTCTGAGCTGCTCGTGTGGTTACCCAGAAGCGTTCGTCGTAGACGGAAGCTGGATGCCACAGAGCGGTTGTTGGTCGACAACATGGCAGGTGAGCGGAAGGACCAGGGTTCGGAGGCAGGTATGCAGAACTTTGTGTAACCTGTGGTTTCAACGACGAGGACATGGTCGACATGATTGACTGAGTCGACGACACGAAGGATGCAGACAGTTTGCACACCGAGGTTGTGACCGGGGTGACTGTTCTCACTCCGGGATTCGACTCGAAGACACCACCGATTGTGTTTCTTCCCACCTGGACAGCAGCAGGTGGAGGGCAGTTCAGAGTCGGAGCAGGAGGGACTCGGACGGCGAAAGGGTGCGACGAGGGAGGCGGTGGTGGGAAGGTGGTAGCCCGAGGGTGGGCGAGGGTTGGGTGCCCGGGATGTGCATCCGAAGTCGGGAGTCCCAGTTCCCTCGGCAGCGCCGAATCCCCATCCTCCATATCTGAAACTATACACTCAGTGTTAGCAAAGATCCCAGCACGACCGTTATTCAACTCTAACAGATCAGGATGTAACAACACATTATGCAAGGGTCGCAAATCAGTTACCTCCGAACCTTCACTTGCATAATTATTTCCTCCCAGTTTTCTGTTAATCATCCTCGTTTGTTTATCTCTCATGTAAAGTTCGAAATCAAAACCCGCATCAATTTCCTCGGTGTAGTCTGAAGGACACTTGGGTCGAGCACCATAATAAGTCATTTCTTCCTCTTCCCACTTCGTTCTATCTCCAGGAAATTTTGTCCCTTCCTTCTTTCTTGGTTCCACCTGTTCCACCCGTTCCCCTTGTTCCACAATCACCCCACTTCTGGTACCATTTGTGACGCCCGCCCTAGCCGCTAGAGGGGCAGGAGCTCGTGCACTTGTGGCCTCACTTACTTGCTCACTTCCGAGGCTTCCCCCTAGCGCTGCGGCGTACTGCCGGGGCAACAGGAACCTACGCTCGGGAACTTCAGGTGTGGACAACAGGGAGGAACGTCTATGTTCCATACTTTCACGGTTACCAGGGCCTAAAGGACATATCTCAGCGGCTGTTTGTCGACGGGCAACAGCACCCTCATTTCGGTGCTCGTCTGGGTTCGTTCGCCCAGCGGCAGCTTTGGGTGAAAGAAACTCGAACTCCTGAAGGTCCAGTGGAAGGTACCTGGTCTTTTCGGTCGGGCGCTCTACAAACGTCTCAACGCTACTAACTGACCGCCCTCCCTCTGAATCGTACGATTCCTCTGGGGCGTCCCCACTGGAAGGGATGACACACAACATGGGGCTTTCCCCATTCACATCTAATTCCATTTCACTCATTTAACCACCTTCAATTTCGATTAGATGCACAACACTTTATTTATTCCTTAACTAGCACTTACATAGCATGCAATTCACAATGATCTACACAGATTCAGTTCTTTCTGCAATACCTGTCAGTTCAATACAATGTGACTGCAATGTCTTTCTAAAAGGGCTACAATATTTGCAAAGCGTCGCTACACAATTTGTACTTTTCAACAACTAAAAGTTCTATTTCTGCATTCAAAGTTGTTACCTCTATGTTTCCGTTTCTTGTCTAATTACAGAGAATAATGTGACGCCATTAACTAATTAAAAGAAATGCAATTAATCGAAATCAGTATTTCATACTGGTTTACTATATTATAATGGTCTTTCCAATGCGCCGCTATTTCTATTAAACATTTCAATGTATTCAGGTTTCGTAATACAAATTCGATTTACCCTCACTGTCTACATCAAATGCAATATTATCTATGTTAACATTTTATAGCGTCTACAACCTTCAATCGTTTATGGATTCAGCACGTGTCACTCTAATTTATAATACTTTCCTGTATTTCACGTCGGTTCACTCGTTCCTACGATTTCATTTCACCGGAGGCTACAATCGGTCGGTTTCTTCTTAATATTAATAATTTAGATAAGTTTTCGAGAACTTACAACGCTAAAATTTATGTTTTAAATCAAAATTTCTACTCGAACCACAGCCTCGTTCTCTACGCAGACCTCACCCGATCCACGGCTTCTCGTCAACTGAAGCTCTCTGTCCTAACAGCCAATCAGAAACGGCTGCTTACCGCCGTTTTGGGTCACGTGCCGCTCTGGGCCTATCAGCGGCGCCCGCGCTTTCGCCACGTCACCCAAGAGGTCACGTGAGCGTCTGGCGCATTGTCTGCAGCCTCGCTCTGGTGCAGCATAGAGTTAGTTAAAAGCGTTATGTGCAATATAGATAAAAATAAGTAAGATTTGTAGCGTTTCCAAAAACGCTACATACATACGTACACTGCCGCTGGTTCTATTTGTACCTAGATCACGAACCTCATTAACCCAACATCGGGCTTTTGCTATTGTTGGTCCCTTAAATTGGAATCAGCTTCCTTCTGAAATTCGCGGCAGGATTCTTGTAGGAAATTCACCTGCATCTTTTCGCTGCTTGAAGACATTTCTCTTTTCATGGACCTGTCACGCTGAGAGCGCTTCTGAATAGCTATGCTGTGAGAAACGCTATACAAATGCTTTATTAGATTAGATTAGATCTGATTAGATTAGATTAAATTAGATTGTACAACGCCTCGCGAATTTTTCTGAGTGGAATCTCATTCCCGGGAAACTCACCCCCCCCCCCCCTCCAGAGGCGTCTAGGTTAAACACTGTTACAGTATACTGGCTGCTTACGTGAGCGCCTGCGATCCATGAGTCGGTATTTGTTGGAACTGCGCAGAAATTGAAGAGCGCCGAGACGCATTGACAAGTTGTTCCATCGGAACATGGAATTGCTGCTGGATGGTTGGAACATTGACCTTGCGAAGCCTCGATGGCTCCCTGATTGCAAGTGGCACCAACTGGAAAAGCACAGTGCCTATGTAAGCAACGAATAGGTGAGGTGATTATTTTGAGATGCAATACATGGGCTATACGGTGGATAAAGTGCATGATGTGAATTGAACTCTGCTAGTGCCAGTCCCAAGTCTGGATAAAGGAGGAGGGCGACACTAATCGTCTTTGATGTGGCAGTGTCGTTAAACAGTAACAAGCTGTGCCGCGAATTGAGGTAAGGTACGTTGAAGTGAATTGAGGTAAGGTACGTTGATGTAACTCGGGAGCAATAGTGGAGGAAACTGGAGATGGAAGTCGAGAAATAAGAGCCAGACTGTGGATGGCGCGTACGGCCCTGGGATCACTCAGGCGATCTGGAGAGACAGACCTATTGGAACTTTGTTGAAGATAAGACTTTTGAAGACACTGGTGTGGTCGGTGGCGTTGTACGGCTGCAAAACCTGGACTTTGAGGGCAGAGGACAAAAGGAGAATATCAACTTTCGAGATGACGACATATAGGAAGATGCTGAGAGTCAGCTGGAAGGAGTATAGAACAAACGAGTCTATATATACTGGGGGAGCTGGAGCCGGAAGAGCGTTGGAGGTGGAGAAGAGCAGAAAGTTGTACTAATTTGGAGTCTGGAAACATGATCAGAGCGGACAATCTACCGGCCTTCATATGTCAGGGTTGGATGTGGAAAAAGAGCCAGAGGAAGACCGAGAAGACGCTGAAAGGCCGATGTCGAGAAATGGATGGGGGTTGTCGATGGCGGATTGCGTAAGGAGAGCAAGGGACAGAGAGGGATGGAGGAAACTGACGTCGTTGGCTCTGGTCTCCGATCCGCAGTAATGAGGATGGTCAAGATGATGAGATGATGATGACGTTGACGTAAGATTACGTTGTAAGTGGTGTAAAATAAATTAAAGTAGGCCTATAGGGTAATTAACAATATTATTATAGGTGAGGTTAGAAAAGAAAAGTTTAGCTAGCCTATTATAAGGTACAGTGAGGCTAAAGAAAGCGAGATGAAGAATGTGAACAAGGTAGGGAACTATTTCCTACTTTTATAAAACAATCTGAAAACGACAGATAAATTCTTCCTATATAATTATAACACTGATTGAACCTTGTTTACGGTGACGTTGGTTTAGACCTGCTTAAGATATAAGCTATAGGGCGAGATCGGTGAGGTAGGCTACATTTTTTTTGCACTCCCTAATCTTACTTTGTATATAAGAAGATACTTCACCTACCCGTCAACTGAATGCAGGTAACCATGGCAACAAAAACTACCAGGAGATTCATCTTGCACGAATTAATAAATTTAGGATTAAATGCAATTTTAATCTGCTGTCTTTTCACTCGGCTCGCCTTATTTCGAGTTCGGTCAAACTTACACACCGTTTCATGAGGGTATAAGAACAACCTCATGCAGGTCATGAGAACTCAGGCAAGATAAGAGCTTTGTCGTTATCGTGTATTTTAAACAGGTGTGCAGAAAATGCTAAAGCAATATTGAGAAGTGACGTTGCTCTGAATACATTGGCCAATTATAAATGGGCGGATCCAGCAAACAGTTCCTGTCGTTGTCTCGTCTTTAGAAGATGAAAGGAAGGCGGATATAGGATTCTAATGTACCGGTATGTGTTTCTTTTTTTCTATCTATACGTGGTGTACACGTGTAGGCTATATATACATGTACCTAGGCATCTCACGGTTTGAATATTGGGAAAATGAGAGGACCGTATACTGACCCCTCTCCATGCGCCCTCGCATGCCGGCGCTTGGTTTTCTGTACTTTCTCTCTCTGAGGCATAAACGGGGGACTCCGTTCTCATGATCCTATGGTAACTCGACCCGGACCACCACGGACTACTCTCACGGACAACCCTTCTAACTCAACGCAGCGCTCGAGAATAAGCTGGTGCCCCGCACTTGGCTTTCGAGTGGCGCTTTAGAAATTTCCGAGTTTACGATTACGATTACTATGCAGTAAGATCGGGACTCCGTTCTGGAGTCAGATGGGGACTGTATACGTTCCAGAGTCAGATGGAGACTCCGTGCTAGGGTCAGATGGGGGGACTGTATACGTTCCAGAGTCAGATTGAGACTCCGTTCTAGAGTCAGATGGGAACTTCGTTCAAGAGCCAGATGGGGGAAACCCCATTCTAGAGTCAGATGTAGACTCTTTTCAACAGGGGCGCAACCAGAACATTTTCCTGGGGGGTGCTCAGCATTATTACTGTTAACGACGATGGCACGGAGCCAATGCTGACTAGGGTTTGGGGGAGCGTCGTAAGCTGGGGGGGGGTCTGGGGCGGAGCCCCAGAAACCAACGCATTTTTTACTTTTGACATAACCTAGATCACGTTTCAGGCTCTTGTTTGCCAGCTGTATTTATGAGCGATAAAGTCATGAAAACGTCTCAAAACATGGTTTAAGACTTCCAAAATGTCCTTTCCCATTTGTTTAGATAAGACAAAGAGTCTTAGGCCTATAGCTCACGAGTTGCAGAATTAATAACCAATGTTTAATCTAGCCCCTCCCCAATTACCAGTGTTTTATCTAGTCCCTCTTTGAGAATCAAGGTTTCAGAGGAAAGCGAGCAACCGAGGGAAAATCTCCGAAGCACATAGCGCAAAGAGGGCAGAGGTTTTGGGAGGGGATGTGCCCCTCCATCAGAAATTTTCTACACTGCAATGGCAGCATTTTAAGCTGTTATCTAAAGCAGAATTGCTATGCTATTTCAGTGCTGATAAGAGCGGTCTAAACTTCAATGAATATAGGCCCTACTCACAATTGTAATTTTTTTGAGTTTCAGCGTTTATTTTGATACCGGTACCATTTTAGTAACTTAGTAAAATAACTCCATTACTTCAGTGCTGAAAAAAGAGTGATTTTAGATTTCAGCATAGGCCCAGCAGTGAAAGGGGTTTGGGCAGGGGGTATGTGCTCCTCCCAACATAGAATTTTTACACCCTGCAATTGTATCATTTTAGGCTGCCATTTTCACAAAATTTATCATGATTTCATTGCTGAAAAACATGGTGTAAGACTTCAAAGCCCCTCCCCATTGTTTAGTTTTTTTTAATATTTCCATACTGTAACGGTAGGCTTTTAAGCTTTCGTATTAATAAAATAGCTCATTTTCAATGCCGATAATCATAGATTTTAGCTTGAAATTTCAGAGTGTTGCCTCACAATTACTTAAAAAGTTTAGATTTGCACCGTGCATCGTGACTTTTAGATCTAAAGCTGTCATTTTGACAAAGTAGCTAATGGTTTTAATGCTCAGAGACTTGATATAAGATTTGTATAAATGTCACTTCCCATCGTTTAAGAATTTTTAAAATTTACACACACTGCAATTACAGCATTTTAGGCTGTCGTCTTAAAAAAATTGTTCATTATAGATAAATAGTGGAAGCATAAAATAAACACTGCAGAAATTTTTAATAATATTTATGAAATACTTATGACATATTGGGGGATATAAGCATCTCCGTCCCGAAGTTGATGAGAAAGAGAATTTTTTTTATTAAGCAATCGACAAATAGAGTAGGCTTACAACGATAAAAACAACTCTTAACTAATGACTTAACTAAAGACTTAACTAAGGGCTTGGCAAAACCACTTATATAGCAGGAAATAAGATCATGGTATAATATGGCATTTTATGTAGCCTAATACAATATAATAAACAGCAACTAAAAACTACTATCATTTTGTCAAATTTTCTGGGGAAAGTTTTTCATTTCTGATCGCTTTTCCGCTAGAAATGTCTAGATCAAACAGAGCTGAATAACTATATCATTATTATGCTAATTTGATGGAAAATAATTCTTAACTAGGGCCGAATAAAATAGTACACATGGTATTATCAATTAATTCGTAACATAATTATCAATAAATTGGTGAGACACTGCAATGTAAAGGCATATCGCTAGCGCTTTTCATTCATCACTAGGCAAATTCTCAAGACCCAGACAAACTCAGGTAGACCAGCCAAACACAGAAATCTGGAGCTTTAAGAACCATGAATTTGACTAAAATTATAATACAGAAGAATGAAGGAGCTTGCTTGATTGTGTAATCTGAAAGACTGAAAAAGCGAAAGACCCCCTACCCCCCCCCCCCCACAAAAAAACTCATCGGATTTGGAAAAATTGCGTGGGTCACCTTTTTAGCCCTGTGGGGTGCTCAAGCACCCCCCAGCACCCCCCTGGTTGCGCCACTGCTTTTCAAGAGTTAGATGCATGGAGACTCCGTCCTACAGAGTCAGATTGGAATTACGTTCCAGTGAGATGTGGAACGTTCTAGAGTCAGATGCATGGAGACTCCGCCATACAGGGCTACTATCCCCCCTGAGAGGTGGAAGCATTCCCCCCCTAACAGAAACTTTTTGTCTATATTGCAAGTGCCGAAGGCACGAAGCCCATAGCGACTAGGGGGTCTGGGGGAGCGTCGTGAGCTCCCCCAGAAACCAACGCATTTTTAGCTGTTGTCATCGACTAGAGCGCATGTTTTAGGCTCTTGTTTGCTAGCTGTTTATGAACGATAAAGTCATGGAAATTTCACTTTTTTGGATTTGCATGCTTATTGTACCTCTTAAAGCTGTCATCTTCACAAAATTGCTGTGAATTAATGCTCAGAAATGTGGTTTACGATATCATAAAATGTCGCCTCCCCATGATTTAATTTTTTTGAAAATTTGCACAATATAATGGTAACATTCTAAAATTTCTCATTATGGGTTAGCAGTGCGTTAAACACTGTAGTAGTCCTGTGAAGTTTGAAAAGGTCCAGTATTCAGTAAAATATAAATTTCTTTTGGTATATCAAATTCAGTAGTCTACTGTCAGTTGTACAATACTCAGCAACATCCATTTTCTGATCCAGACTGATCCCATGGACATTTCCCAGGACCACTCCCCGTAATTTCCTCTCTGGATTCCACCACAGCGTTTCAATAGGACAATTCCCTCGAACATTTCCCTCAAATGTAGGCTACAAAAGTGTAAGCAATTTGCATTTGTACAGACTTCAATGGTTCTTTAATGTTTGAAGGAGGAATTTATAAGCCATTTGCTTTACTTGATTTTGAACTTCAATTATTGAGCAACCAAGCTTTTATTGCTTGATTAATGTTTACCGGTACTTAAACAGACTAAAAACCTTCACTATAAACAAAAGTAGGCTACTAATTTATTGTTGCTTCTTTGACTCATATCACTAAAATTCATTCTTGAAATATCGTTCATTTTATTTGAAACCTATATTATAAAACCAATGCAGTTTCAGTAGATACAATATACTTTAACAAAAATGTTAACAATTAATGTAATTAGGCCGAATTATGAGTTGTGAAAGCGAGCGCCATATACGTGCAGGCGCAAATGTGACTGTAAAGCAAATAAGCAAATAAGGTCATACTAAATGAATATATACCCTTGAGATGGCGGGATGAATTTTCGTGTTTGTGCGGGGAGGAGTAGAGCAGAGAGTCCAGAAGGAAATCTCTTATGCCCATCTATCATTATAGGGGGGATTTCCAGGCTACTTACTCCCCCCATGTGGCAAGCTCTGATGGGTGCGAATGTGATGGAAGCGCAAGGACAAATTTATGTGAGTGTTAGGCAAAAGTCAATTTAAATGAAGATTTACCCTGTGTTATGACGGGGAGGGGATTGTTCGGGGGATTTACCAGGAGGAAGTCCATGACAGATGCTGGGGGGAATACCGGGGGAAAATGTTTAGGAGGAAATCTTGTATACTCAACTTTTCCCCAGGGGGGGAAACCTTTCCCCCCTGGCCCAAATTGGAAGCAGTCTGCTTCCATCCCCCCATGGCGTAGTAGGCCTTGCCGCCATATAGAGTCAGATGGGAATTACGTTCTAGAGTCAGATGTGGAACGTTCTGGAGTCAGTTGGGAACTCCGTTCTATGGAGTCAGATATGGAGACTACATTCAAGAGTCATATGTGGACTACGTTTTATATGGTCTCCGGTCAGATGGAAGAGTTTGCGTTCTGGGATCTGGAGTCAGATGGGTGCTCCGTTCTAGGGTCAGATGGGGGGGACTCTATAGGTTCTAGAGTCAGAAATGTAGACTCGGTTCTAGATTCAGATGAAGACTCCTATCTATGGAGTCAGTTGGGAGAATTTGCGTTCTGGAATCTAGAGTCAAGTGGTAGGCCTACGTGGACTCCTTTCTAGAGCCAGATAGGGTATTACCCACCTAAAGTCCGATGGATGACTCTGTACGTTCTGTACAGCCTATACGTTGAATAACATAGTGTTTGGAATACATAGACCTATAGTTATACCCTATAGGGCCTATACTGTACACGCATAATAATTGTAGCCTATAATATACGTTACGTTTACACGCATATAATTAATTATAGATCTCTATTACGGTCAACGTATAGACCAATGTTATAGGCCTAATGTTATATTAATCAGTGAGTCGTTATATATGTATATATATATATATATATATATATACATGTATATATATATATATATATAATCAGGGTGTGTTTCAACATGTTCGCCATGTGTGTGTGTACATTTTAAATGAGGCGGCGGTCGATTTGTTTGAACCCGTCTAGAATGTAATCCAAAGCAGACCTTGTAAATATCCTATACGCCTACTCGTACCTCGGCCTGCAGTTCGTGTGTGTGTGTGTGTGTGTGTGCGTGCGTGTGGGTACGTGTGTGGGTACGTGTGTGGGTACGTGTGTGTGCGTGTGGTGTGTGTGTATGTACGTGTGTGTGTTTTGTCTCTGATTTCGCATGAAGTGTACTGATTCGTGTCCGTGTTTCAAATAAACCCTTTGCATTGGTTTCAAGTTTGACTAAGTGCTATACACGGATCGGCGATAAATTGCTTTACGCTTTTCGCTCTGCCGCTATATATAGACATGCTACTGTAACTCGCCGCGTCGGCCTATAATTATTAATTAATTACTCTAACGAAGTACTTAAGTATCTGCTCATTAAGAGAGTTGTTCGTCAGCAGCTGCTGTAAATTATTAAGATCAGTTGTGCTGTAAGTTCTTGTCGGATACGCCATGACCCGTCAATGAGGCTCTCGGATTGAGACATGTACGACTGAATAATTATGGGCTTCGTGGGGTGGGAGGTATCTTCTTTCTCTATATAGATCTATAGGCCTACTGGGCGAGCTTGAGAGCTGAACAGCTGTGCAAATCAGTCTAGACCTCGGACCAGTTTGGACTGATTTCTCCGTTTTAATTGGACTATGCGTGCTTGGATTAGATCCAGAGGATTACGACGGCTATAGCGAGTAGATTCAGGTGAGCACACTTGATTTATGCATGAACTAGATCACATGATGTCTGTCTGTATACCTCCAAGGCTCCTTGAATGTACTGTGGATTGATCTTGGTATACCTCTGAGAACTGACAGGCTCTCTCAAGCCAAGGCGAAGTGAGGTGAGGTATATAAGGTGGGTTACGTTAGGCCATAGGAAGAAACTTGTATCGTATTGTCTATGCCAACAAAGCTGCAACCGAAGTTTCCAGATACTCTGCTCTCCTAGTTGTGCTCTCTGTCTGTTTACGTCTCTGTAGGTCTATGCATGTCTACTCGTCTTTGTATGATTCAGTCTCGATCTGTCTCTAACTCTCTATTAATTTTGCTCGCCTTCCATTTCGTATATCCGTCTGTACCAATTTACTCTGCGCCCCTCTGACCCCGGGTCTGTTTGTTTGCTTGTCTGTCTCCCTGTGTTTATGTTTCTGCACATTATAAATTATTATTATGTAGTTATAGTCTACAATTCCTCGATTCATCAGCATGATATAGGGCCTACAGCATTCGGACAATCCAACATCGATGCCAGCAATAGTTTCTTTGTATGACCACGTCGTTTGAGAATGACTAAAATGTTTTAGAAGTATCATGTAGGCTACCGTTACCCCGGCGGTGGTGTTGGCGGTGGCGGCGGCGGCGGTAGTCGTAGCGGTGGTGGTGGTGGTAAAGGTGGTGGTGATGGTAAAGGTGGTGGTGGTAAAGATGGTAAAGGTGACCGTGACGGTGGTAGAGGCGATAAAAGTGATGGTGGTAAAGGCGATGGTGGTAAAGGTGGTGGTGGTAAAGGTGGTACGTGATGGAAATGGTGGTAAAGTTGGTGGTGGTAAAGGTGGTGGTGGTAAAGATAGTGGTGGTAAAGGTGATGGCAAAGGTGGTGATATAGGTGGTGGTAATGGTGGTGGTGGTGCCGTGGTGGTGGTAAAGGTGGTGGTAATAGTGTGGTGGCGGCGGCGGCGGTGGCGGTGGCGGCGGTGCATGGTGGCTGCGGTGGCGTTGCGGTGGCCGTGGTGGTCGTCGTGGTGGTCGTGGTACGTCGTAGTGGTGGTCGCAATGGTGGTCGCAAGTGGTGTATTGGCGGTAATGTTACTAATTATGTTAATTAGTAATGGTGGCAAGCGTTGGTCATTAGGCCTATGATGATGACAATAACGCCGGCGATTAAAAAAATTTATTGTCAGTTTTAGTTTGCAATCGGTTTCAATTATTTCTAGGAACTGCGCATGCGCCCATCAATCTACCAATCTACCTGTCTGCTCTGTGACCGTTTTCATACACTCGACGAAATAGCCTACAAAATGGCGTTGCAGGTATCGAAACGTGCTCATCACCACGTGAATTCAAAACCCGTGCCACCTAGACTTCGACGAGCAGAGGAATTGACTTTCAGTTCTGACCTGGATCATCCAAGTACAGACGTCGATGCCAGAGTTCTGGGTTCGATTCCTGGATATAGGCCTAATAATAGTTATCAATCAGTCGGCTTACCACCTGGGTTCGGTGGGTGGAGCGTCCGATCTAGTTATCACGTGACACCGACGGAAGAGACATCTGGCGAACTGCGTGAGAAACTAACGCGCGTAAGTTCCTCATGTATAATCGTAATCGTAATCGTAATCGTAATCTCGAAACTTCTACAGCGCCCACAAAAGCCAAGTCGCGGGAACCAGCTTATTCACAGGCGCTCAATCAAAACAAAATCGATAGGCAGCGGGTCAAGTCCGGAGAGTCAGGCAGGCAGATAGATGGACGGCTAAGGTGGGTGATGCTTAGAGTTGAAGTGGCGGGGGATGTAAGGAGAAGAAGAATCAGGATAGGATTTTTGAAAGAGCAATGTTTTCAGTTTTGAGTGAAAGACCTGTGGGGAGATAGCGAGAGGTGGAGTTTTGGTGAGTTCGTATGATGGGTCGGAAGTTTGCCGAAGCCTAGAATGCATGCAACATTGGGTCGTAAGTAGCCTATGGGCCTCCAAATGGGGCAGCCTTATGAAAATAGTGCCCAAGTAGGCCTACTAGGCCTACTCGCTACAAGTAGCCTAGAAGTTCCGATTAAGCAGGCTACATTCCTTAACACGAATTGTTTTAAACCTAGAGAAGGACGCTGGTTTAAATGATACACAGTAGGCTACACAGATCTAACTAGGCCTATTGACAGCATTATAATATTTTACAGCCAAAGACCTGCCGTTAAGTGTGTTAAGTTATTGGCCTAATAATAATAATCACGACCTCGTTGAAGTTGAATTGTATGTAAACAAATCCTGCCCATCATAACCGGAAGTCGTGCGCTCAATGATGCCACAGCTGGGTTTTTTCCACTAGATCTGGGTTTTTTGGCCTTCGTCTGGGTTTCTGGGTTTTTTTGGGCAATATCTGGGTTTATTTTGGTGAGTTGACATTTTGTACTTACAACACATGATTATTCTGTGAAATTCAATGTAAAATGGTTTTGATACATCATTTTTCCCACTAATTTTAATTTTAAACTCCACAATCAAGATCCCACGTTGTCAATTCACAAATAATTTGTAACCTGAAGAATAGTTCTGCACAGAAATAAGCCATTTTGACATTTCAAATAGGTCAGGTCCTTGTAAAGCCGTATTACATCTATAACATGCATATACAGTTATACACTGTAGGTCAGGTCAATCCTCTAGTGGTATAATAGCCAATTTGTTGCAGAGTATTAATGTTCTAGGTGGTTAAAACTTTGGATTGTTGGCGTATTAAGAAAATTTGGCTGGAAATCTCGGACAACTTTCAAACTTTGTAAACTTAAACTACGTGTGTTATGTGCTTACGATTCTGGTAGACTCGACCCGCTGCGCATGCGCACACGAATATATCGATTAAGCTTATTGTCAGTATGGATCCCGAGTCTCTGACAACTTTGACAATATTGATATTTTAAAGTTGTAATTGCATTTTATTCCACTCTTTTGACGAACATTTAGTTAATCCTCATGCGAACAAGCGAAAAACCAACTAGATTTGAACAAAGGGGGTCTAAAATAGCTTATATGAATAGTCTGGGTTTTTCTGGGTTTTTTCGGAAGGAAATCTGGGTTTATTTCAGAAACCTCAGTGGTAACACTGCGTGCGCTATTCGCCGTCGGCGCAGGCCAATGCAGAATTAGCAATTAAAATGTTGCGATGCGAACATGTTTTTGTTAATAATGTAGCATCTAGATCGTTAGTAGGTTTACTTTAAACAGTACGCACTCGTGCCGTGAATTCCGCTTGGCATTAAGTTACGGTTAATTAACTAATCCTTGTCAGAAATGACAGAGTGGCGATAATAGAGTGTTTCGTTTCGCTGCGATAAGACTACACTGTGAAGCCACTTTGGTTGCAAGCAATGGACAGTGTCAGTATAAAAGTCACGTTATTATTGTATGGCTTATTGAGACTCTCAATTAGCCGTAAAATTTATTATGTGCTGCTGAATTAATTTTTAAGCACTTGAATGTAGCGTGCGTGCCTTAGGACCACTTGAGCAAAACAAAATGCCTAATAATTGACTGGATGTTATTCTATCGTTAAAGATAACACCTTTGGCTGCGAGCACCTGTGGTCTTGTTCACTTGAGTTTACTTGAACTGTAGATATACTTTATCTAATGTTCTTTGTCTGGAGTTGTGGAACTGATCATACGGTTGTTCCACATTTCTTAATAATAATAACGATAATAATGTGAATGGTTTAATGGTTGCATTTTTCCGAGGTTTATGACATTATGAAACAGCCTCCAGAATTGTGTAAAACTTTGTAAGTAAGCTCTGTCTTTGTGAGGATAGTCAGTCATTGTAGATAAAGTGATGCTCTTGAAATATTCATGGTAGTTTTTTGTGACATATCTCATTAGAAGCAGTACCAGGTCTACCTCGGATGGGTGAATGCACAGCTGAAGAAAAGGAAGGAACCACAGTTAATAACTGACCTGCAGACAGATATAGCAGATGGAACCATATTGGCTGACCTCATTGAGGTCGTTGGTAAGTTTGTGTACATTTCAACATCTCTTAAACCTCTCAAAGATGAAATTGCCAAGCCCGTTTCTGAGCCAACAGTCATTGTATTTATTTTTAATTATTTATTTAATTTATATTTTATAGTTTCATATTTTTTAGGTTTCATTTATGTATGACATATTATTGCTTTATCTGTTTCTTGTTTTATTTTCATGCATTTGTCTTCGTGTCTATTTTTAAAAACTGAATATTTATATATTGAACCCGCAAAAGTGCCTAAATAGATGCAGATATTCTTATCTTTGTAGCTTTGCCTGCTGCCCTCTACTTCTAAAACTGTGTGCTTTAATTAGTATTTGGATGTCTGAAGAGGTGTTGTTTAAGATAGGCTTAATTTGCTTCAAGGTAGATAAGCATAAAATTGTCATCTTCACTGCTGATTCTTAGTCAGTTGACATGTACCTACTGCATATATATCTGTGTGTGAGTGCTTGCATGAGTGTGGGTGTGTGTGCTTGTCTGTGTATAGGTGTGTACATGTTTGCTTGGATATTGAAATACTGATTTCAAAGATGCAGAAAACATGGCTGTCGTAAGATATCTGAACCTTAAACTCCAGGCTCAAACATCGGTAACTTGTAAGCTATTGTTAATGTTTCTGCTGGTCATTTTAATTCTTTATTTCTGATCTGACCACTTCTCTTGTTTGTAGCTGGAGAACGAGTGGAGATGATGACGAATCCTGCTTCGCATGCCGAGAAAGTGGCAAACGTAGATAGAGTTCTACGATTTATGAAAACAAATCGAATTCCTATGCATCCCATACGTGCCGAAGGTACCTACATGGATCCCTTCTATCATTAAAAACCATCTATATTGATTTTATGAGATCATTGTGAAATGGGTCATTCCACGTCAACTCAACCAGGGGTGTACACCACACCCCTTTGGATTTTTCTGAAAATTTTTGTACATAAACTACATGCAATATGATGAATAAAAGTGAAAATTTGAGCAGAATATCTCAAAATTTGACCGAGATATTAATTTTTGAAGTTAATGATCAAAAAACGTACCGCGACAAAACAGCATGATCCACCAAGTTTGGACTGTTATATCTCAGCCAAGAAACGAGCTAGAGGGCTGAAATATTTTTTGTCCAATCAGTTTTTTGTGCTCTTTCTAAATATGCAAGAACCAGGATGGAGTTATTTTTGGTTTTTAATAAAAAAATTAGTAAATATCGCACAGACGCCAATTCTCACTCAAGTTGTGGACATCATGTCACCAGGCAGGAATGAGATATAATAATACTTGTACTGGTTTTATATTGAGGCACATTGGTGCTCATCAGACATGTAGTCAGTATCTGATTAGTTTCATCATTAGTGTGTTTTCCACCGACGTTTTCCTTGTTGTGATCATGAAAATAGAGTCCAAAGATCATCAAAAAAGTGACAATGTGTATCTTTTGAAATTGATGAAAATTTGCACATATATTGAGGACATGTAGATCCTTAATTGGTGCAAAATTCAGGATGGTGTTCAGCTCCGTTTCTGGAAAAATATTTTTTGAAGTCGACCAATAATTACTGTGTCGCGAGCAAATGGCATGATGTACAATGTTTGGACTGTCATATCTAGACCAGGAAATGAACCAGAGGACTGATATTGTTGTCATGTAATCAGTTTCTTATGCTCTTTCCAGGGATGTAAGAATGTTGGTTGTATTCCTTGTGATTGTTTATTTATAAATTTGTAATTATTGCGCAAATGCCAATTTACATTTATTCGGACATGAAAATGGCATGACCCACAATGTTTGGACTGTCATATCTAGGTCAGTAAATGAATCAGAGGACTGATATTGTTGTCATGTAATCAGTTTCTTATGCTCTTTCCAGGGATGTAAGAATGTTGGTGGTATTCCTTGTGATTGTTTATTTAAAAATTTGTAATTATTGCGCAAATGCCAATTTACATTTATTCGGACATGAAAACGGCCTGATCCACAATGTTTCGACTGTCATATCTAGACCAGGAAATGAATCAGAGGGCTGATATTGTTGTCATGTAATCAGATGCTTGTGCTCTTTCCATGTATGCAAAAATGTTGGTTACATTTCTTGTGATTTTTAATTTATCAGTTTGCAAATATTGCACAAATGCCAATTTACATTCATCCGGACACATAATTGTATATTTTAGATTTACTCAGTTAATACTACTTTCATATGATAATGACTCACAATTTTCCATTCCACACAATGTTAATTATGGTAATAGATGAAAGTTAAAAATTATTTGGATGATATCAAGCTATCTAAGTGAGTCATCATCATATGAAAGAGTATATATCTGAGATATATACAATTATGCATTTCCGAAAATATATACGGTAAATTGGCAGCTGTGAAATATTTACAACCTTATAAATTTAAAATCACAAGAAATGTAACCAAAATTCTTACATAACTAGAAAGAGCACAAGAAACTGACTACATGACAACAATATCAGTCCTCTGATTCATTTCCTGGTCTAGATATGACAGTCGAAACATTGTGGATCATGCCGTTTTCATGTTCGAATAAATGTAAATTGGCATTTGCGCAATAATTACAAATTTATAAATAAAAAATCACAAGGAATACCACCAACATTCTTACATCCCTGGAAAGAGCATAAGAAACTGATTACATGACAACAATATCAGTCCTCTGATTCATTTACTGACCTAGATATGACAGTCCAAACATTGTGGGTCATGCCATTTTCATGTCCGAATAAATGTAAATTGGCATTTGCGCAATAATTACAAATTTTTAAATAAAAAATCACAAGGAATACCACCAACATTCTTACATCCCTGGAAAGAGCATAAGAAACTGATTACATGACAACAATATCAGTCCTCTGATTCATTTCCTGGCTTAGATATGACAGTCCAAACATTGTGGGTCATGCCATTTTCATGTCCGAATAAATGTAAATTGGCATTTGCGCAATAATTACAAATTTTTAAATAAAAAATCACAAGGAATACCACCAACATTCTTACATCCCTGGAAAGAGCATAAGAAACTGATTACATGACAACAATATCAGTCCTCTGATTCATTTCCTGGCTTAGATATGACAGTCCAAACATTGTGGGTCATGCCATTTTCATGTCCGAATAAATGTAAATTGGCATTTGCGCAATAATTACAAATTTATAAATAAACAATCACAAGGAATACAACCAACATTCTTACATCCCTGGAAAGAGCATAAGAAACTGATTACATGACAACAATATCAGTCCTCTGATTCATTTCCTGGCTTAGATATGACAGTCCAAACATTGTGGGTCATGCCATTTTCATGTCCGAATAAATGTATATTGGCATTTGCGCAATAATTACAAATTTTTAAATAAAAAATCACAAGGAATACCACCAACATTCTTACATCCCTGGAAAGAGCATAAGAAACTGATTACATGACAACAATATCAGTCCTCTGATTCATTTCCTGGCTTAGATATGACAGTCCAAACATTGTAGATCATGCCATTTGCTCGCGACACAGTAATTATTGGTCGACTTCAAAAAATAATTTTCCAGAAACGGAGCTGAACACCATCCTGAATTTTGCACCAATTAAGGATCTACATGTCCTCAATATATGTGCAAATTTTCATCAATTTCAAAAGATACACATTGCCACTTTTTTGATGATCTTTGGACTCTATTTTCACGATCACAACAAGGAAAACGTCGGTGGAAAACACACTAATGATGAAACTAATCAGATACTGACTACATGTCTGATGAGCACCAATGTGCCTCAATATAAAACCAGTACAAGTATTATTATATCTCATTCCTGCCTGGTGACATGATGTCCACAACTTGAGTGAGAATTGGCGTCTGTGCGATATTTACTAATTTTTTTATTAAAAACCAAAAATAACTCCATCCTGGTTCTTGCATATTTGGAAAGAGCACAAAAAACTGATTGGACAAAAAATATTTCAGCCCTCTAGCTCGTTTCTTGGCTGAGATATAACAGTCCAAACTTGGTGGATCATGCCGTTTTGTCGCGGTACGTTTTTTGATCGTTAACTTCAAAAATTAATATCTCGGTCAAATTTTGAGATATTCTGCTCAAATTTTCACTTTTATTCATCATATTGCATGTAGTTTATGTACAAAAATTTTCAGAAAAATCCAAAGGGGTGTGGTGGCAAATTGTCATTTTACTGGTTGAGTTGACATGGAATGACCCAAATGTCTTCCTCTGGCCTAAAGAAAGACTTTTCGTACAGTCTCCTGAGGGAACTGTATTGCTTCTCTTTCCAGATTTATCTCTCAACATTTTGTTTATTCATTCACATTTTTTGCCGTATTTTGCACCTGTTGAGTTGCAGTGGAATTTCAATATAAAGTACTTCAATCACCATTTAGATTTGTGTGCTGATGTGATGTGCTTGGGATCATGTATTTTTGTAATTTTGGTTCTGCTTTATCCCTTTAATGCCGAGATGGTAGTAAATGGTACGGGAAATTTAATACCCTCCAGCATTAAAGGGTTAAAAACAGATGACATTGTACCAACCTTGATGTGTGATAGATACCTGGCTTTCAAATCTTATTGATAAGATGTTAAACAGCAAAGTTCTAATGCATAACGAGAATAGCATACTGATCATAATGACAATTTCTGTGGTGCTGTTACAAGGGTGCAGGGGCCTCACATACACAAGTAGCAGCAGGCTAATCCTTAGAAAATAGAGAAAACTCGAGTATTGATTTGAAGGAGTCAAATGAGCCAGCTGCTTGCAGGGCAAGAGGAAGACCATTCCTGCATCGGGAGCCAGCCACTGGGGTCTCCAACACCCAAGCGACTCCTCATCCACCGTTTGCGAAGATCACCCTCCTCAATCGACCTGAGTCGTTACCCGGAAGCAAGGGCGGATACAGAAATTTTCGAAGGGGGGGCCAAAATTTTTGGTGTTGCCGGCGAAATTTTTTTTTTGACCGCTGAAAAAACTGATGATTTTTTTTTTTTTTTTTTTTTTTTTTTTAGTCGTCGGTTAATTTTTCGGGGAAGACATACCATTTCAACCGCCGAAAAAACTGATGACCTTTTTTTTTTTTTAGTCATCGGCCAATTTTTGGGAAAAAAAAGTACTTGTTGAAACCAAATGGGGGGGGCCACGTCCCATGCAATTTTTAAATGGGGGGGCCATGGCCGGATTGGCCCCCCCTGGATCCGCCCTTGCCCGGAAGTGGAGGAATGCATTTCCAAATACAGTAACCACACAAATACTCGACTGGGTTGCGTGCAGAGACTTGTACATCAGATAACAGTGTATACATTAAGATTAGGGGTCTGCGGGTATACCCGTACCCGCGGGTTTACCCGTACCCGCGGGTTTACCCGTACCCGCGGGTCGGGTACGGGTCGGGTATAGATTTCACGGGTCGGGTCGGGTACGGGTAGGGTCATCACGGGTACGGGTATACCCGGTTTTACCCGTTCCAAAGAAAAATATTATGGTCAAATTTACAGTGAGTTCTGTTCTGTCAGAATATTATGGCTAACTAGCAAATATGCGTTGCCCGATGTACAGACTGCACGAGAAGGACTAAGTAGCTAAGTAACTAAGCAAACATATTCACATACACATACAAACATGAATTTAACACACATTTTCATTATACATGGACGCATCGTTATCACTTTCATCATCATAGTCATGCGTTTCTGACACAGCCATTTGAAAGGCTATGGGTACGAATAAAGATGATGATGATGTCCATTGTGCAATTGCTGATGTTACTGCTGCTACTACACACACCAGTTGCTACAGCTATCATCATCATCATCATCATCATCGTCATCATCGTCATCATCGTCATCTCAATCAGCGTACTTATCATTATAAATACTCGCTGCGTAGCAAGTCTAGTTCAATTATGAAGTCCGGATAATTAATGACATGGCGGGTACGGTACGGGTACGGGTATACCCGCGGGTACGGGTCGGATCGGGTAGTAATTTTGAGTACGGGTTGGGTACGGATACGGGTAGCAGTCCTGTGTACGGGTACGGGTCGGGTAGCAAAAATGGTGTACCCGCAGACCCCTAATTAAGATGTGCTGGCAGGCCAGTCCCAGTAAAGTGGGAAGTTTGTAATAAAGATGCTTGTAGGAGCTGCTTGGGGGTCATTGCATAATTACGTAATGCCGAAAATGACCGTTTTTGACCCACCCACCCACCCTGTAACGCTTCGTAATGCTTCCCTTGACCCACCCACCCACCCTCCCCAGCGTTGCGTAACGATTGTTACGAAAAATCAGTAAAGATTTAGGCCTACCAGACCAGAATTGACTACTGTAATTCTCTTCTAATTGGTCTTCCCAAGGTTAGACTCTCACCTTTGCAGTCGGTCCTTAATGCGGCCGCCAGATTAATTGCACGCCTTCCACGCTACTCTCATATCTCTACTTTTATGTTTGAGCAGCTCCATTGGCTTCCTCTAACTGCGCGCATTCAGTTCAAAATTCTCATTTTGGTCTCTAAAGCACAACGGGGTCTTGCTCCAAAATATCTAACCAATGGAATTCGCAGGCCAGTTTCAGCCTCCTCGCATCGTCCACTTCGCTCTTTAAACAGATTTGAACTTCTGGTACCTCCTACTAGAACGGCTATGGCTCAGTCCCGTTCCTTTACATCAATTGGCCCCTCTCTTTGGAATACAGCTCTCTCCTTCTACTCGATCTCAACTTCTGACAGGTAATCCCTCCTCCTCATTTTCTTTTCTTAAAACCTATTTTTTCTCTCGTGGCCTTGCGCACTGGGAGCGCCTCTGAACGGTTCACCCTAGTAGAGGCGCTTTATAAATGTTTTTATACAATACAATACAATATATGCGAATTCGTATATATAATTCATATTTTCATAGCGAATTTAATATAGTAGGCCTAAGTGAAATACTAATTGACAGTAGACTAGGCTTAAAATAGACACAATATTTTATTGATATAAATGATCGTCATGCCTGAACTACAATTTTCTTAAATTTTAGGCCTATCTTAAGAATAAAATTTTAAACACCGCTGAAAGGTTTCACGGACTAAATTGCTCATTAATGGGCTAATTAATCAAAATTAAGATGAATTAATTATTTGCTTAGTCTGGACACTTCGATAATTGTTAATAAAAATATTGATGAGTTCTGTTGAGCATGAATTTGAAATGTTTGAGATTCTTGTCCACTAAGTAAAATATGTTTCAAAATGGTTCGAATCTTCGATGTCAGGAATCAAAGGTAAAATAGGCCTACCACGTTGTTCCGTTGGTAAAACTATCACAGATCCAAACAATTCGAACAGCGGTTTTCGGTTTGCACAAACGGAAGCACAGATAGGCCTATGTTGACCTGGCAGGTAACTGGCGTCTACTGCCTGTCTTCTTCAGATAGGCCATAATAATATAGACCTACTTCGGTTACGTTTTAAATCAATGCCACGAAGTTTAAACATCGTTCACATCATTTGTTTAAAGTGTCATTCCATGGTAATTTAATATTCATTAGTAATTTTTTCAAGGCGTTACGTAACGTTCAGCTTCCCCCACCCACCCACCCCCGTAACGTTTCGTAACGTTTTCAGTGACCCCACCCACCCACCCTTGAGCGTTACGTAATTATGCAATGACCCCTTGCTCGTGACAACGCCATGCTTTCTTCGTGACTGGCCCTGCGACCTGGAATGAGCCCCTGTTATTCTTCATCAAATACCTATTGGTCTTTCTACTTCATTTCTCGCTGTTCTTAAGACTGTCTTATTCGACCGGAGTTGAACTGGGAGTGCTCTTGAGTAGTTTCCTTGAAGGGGTGCTATATCGAATTGCCAATAAATTAAATTAAATTAAATATGCCGAGCTAAAGGTAGATCATTCCAGGTTTAGGACCCAACCACACATTGCTGTCTCCCTCTCTTTCTGAAGTATGTAGCTGCTTTTACCGTTAATCGTGCCTATTAAGTGTGAAATGATGTGCCATTTTTTAATCCAGATATCGTCTCTGGTGACATTCGATCTATCATGCGACTGATTCTCGCTTTGGCTGCTCGATACAAACCAAACACGGTCAGACAGACGAGTCGCCATGGCAACCAGAAGACCTCCTCCAGTCGTATGTCTGTTGTTGGTTATGCACAGGTATCTGCGTTTTTCGATTTCTAAAGTTCATTTTTGCTTCATCGATTTGAAATGAGTTCCTATGTTAAGACTCAGTTGGATTGCACTTTCAAAGCACCAGTCAATATTCTCTGTGCTTAACCTGTTAACGTTGTAACATTTCCTGTTTGAAACACTGTTTCGCATATAAACATTGATCTCGCAATATTTACTGTCTTTCTTTTGCATGTCAAGAACTTAGCAATATGTTCTATGTTTTGGGCTTGTGAGGCTCTAGAACCTTTACAAGATTCTTATCAATGCTTTTGACATAGCCAAATGCAGACTTACATGCACGTAGATGCTTGTGCGCAGAGGCGTACACTACACGCATATGCATAACCAAATGTGCATTCTTGCATACATGTGCATTGTGCAATGTGCTTGCATATATTTGAGTAGCAAGTAAATTTGATTATTTTTATTGCGTGTAACATACTGATTTCACTTCTTTTTCTGTTTTTTAGTCGGCAGTCACAGCTTTGGCTGATGCCCGAAGGAGTGCTTCGGTTATTGTTCCTAAACCGAAGAAACCAGGTCCTTTGAATGACCCGTAAGCTAGTTATGAAATTAGTTATTAATATTACTGAACACAGCGTATATGCAATGCATGTAGCAATTATAGCATATGTGCAGGGCGCGGTGGTGTAGTGTTGGGTTCAGTGTCTTGGAGCCGAATAGTTCCAGGTTTGAATCCTCCTTAAGCCGCTGCATAGGAACCTTGAGCAAGTCATTCACTCGCAATTATTGCTCTTGCGCTTTGGCGTGAAACTTTGATGCAGTGTCCGTGCTGTTGTCGGGAGCGCCTGTGAGTAGAGAGCTTGACGGGGAGCTATAGCAAATGCAATCAATAAATAGCGGATGTGCTTGTGCTTGTAAATGTTCTTTTTGTAGCTCCACTTCACTGAAACTGATCAGAGATACTTTTAGGAGTTGCACCCTATTGTCAGCGCCCTAATGTCGGCACTCTTTTGTCGGTCGCTCTTTGATGGTCACCACTTTCAATATGTCTTTTATATTGCAATGATTAGTCAGATCCAAGACTATTCTCAGGTCACGAACAGACAGGGAAAGTGGATGCGGGGAACTTGGATGCAGTGTACGCATAATTTGCATATATTGCATAACTAAGGCTTGCTTTACGTTATGTTAGTTGCTGTAATAATCTTGTTAAGACATTTTGCTGTAGTGATTTATTTCCCAGTGTCATTGTGTGTTGTAGCCCATCATCTGAGCTATCTCACGTATCTGGGAATTTCTCTGCCCGACCTGATCATCCTGGCTCTCGGTCATCTTCAACAAGCTTCAAAAGCTCTCAGTCTATGCCAAAAAGCTCTTCTCAAGATTTTAGCGCACGTAAGGAAAATTGTGCGTTATTATTGCATGGTTTTGCATTGGAACAGGATGTCATTGTAACCAAACTTTATTTTTTATGGAGTGTCATAAAGAAAGTTCTTCTGTACATCACAACATTTTCCATATCTGTCTAAATTGACGATAATTGAATTGTTTTGAATGTTTTTACTAAAGTCTCTAATGCAATGAATACAACTCTGATGTGTGGGATGGTCTTGTAGTTAGTTTTGCTGAACTTTCAATTGAGTGGTTGAGTGTTCATATCCCCCCACCAAGGATAGAAATTTATTTCAACTTCATCTGCACCCCGACACGAATGTAATGCGCTCACTGACTGCCCGACGCAGTTCTTGAGAAGATGAAATGATGAGGGATAATATTAATAATAATAACAATGACAATTTCTATGGCACCATAACACAGCCATGCCGTTACAAGGGAAGTGACCGGCCTTCTGGTCCTGAGGCTGAGAAAATTGAAGTTACTGATACTTCATACCCATTGCTGTCCCATGATTAGCTCAAGAGGCTGCTCCTCCTCTTCGTCCTCTGATATCAAAGGGTTAACCAGAAATGGACATACTGTCTTCTTGTTCGGCTATCTGGATTGTATTGCTGTGAAACTTGCTTTGTACAGTACTTATTGTTGTAGTAAGCAAGTGTGTTGATATTGTTCATTCAGTTGTCATTTTCAGGTGTCGTGCTGTGTGAGTCTCTTTCAGTTGAATTATTTGTGCTGTCAGTTATAGAGACTTTTGCAGCTGATGCATTTCCAATTGTCTAAATTCATACACACTTTTGTCTTGCATCTCAAATTAGATTTACAGACCCATTGCATAGATAAGCAAAGATTGCATAAGTGCAATAAATTTAATGATTATATAATTTGACTGTTTAACAAACCCTGCCATCATATCAACATTGCTGTTACCAGATGTTTGGAACCTATGCTTTGTCGATTTTCCCATGCATTGTCTATTTTCATTGTTTAAAATTGCGTTCATTGTTGTAGACTCTGTCCGTTCAGATGCAATTCATGGGGTGGAGAATGATGCAAAATATCAGGACCTGGTTGCCTCTTTTCACGCTCTTGAAACGGATCACAAGGATTTGAAGAATAATTATGATCACCTTCAATCCGTCTGTAATGAACTTAGTACCGAAACAAGAATTCTAGGCAAGATGCTGATCTCCCTAAAGCAATTGGTGAGCTCAATTGTTGAATTCCTACAACCATCGTCCTCTGTTCTTTTGTTGGGGTCAGCAGCTGGAGGTGTTTGGAGTTAATAGTTCATTGAGTCTCTAGGGATGAGCTGCATTTGTTTTCCTATCACTTATAGTAGTATACACTTGTTGTTAAAGTGTTAGGATATATATTCGTTTAGTCAAGAAGCTTAAGTTGACATACCACAACTTGCATTCATCACACAAGGAAGGAAATGACTGGTGGACTAAACTAACTGTTTTGCAAAAAAAATCAAGGCAAGGAGAAAGAGTTTTATTGGGGTTGATCTGAAACGATTTTGCCAAATTGATCTGCAAAGAAGTAGTTATCGTCAGAAAGAAATTTGTGAAGGAGAAGGTCAGGTGACTTAATTTATCACAATGGGTTATATTTAATAAGTTGGTGCAATCCAACCTCTTTTATGATAAACGTAACTCCCATAAAAAGCGAGCTTCATGCTGTCATTTTACGCAGACTGTGTTCTGCCATCTATGAGCTGTTTTTTTCCAAATTTGTGTAGATGAGGAGGGAAAAAATATACAACTGAACATATAATAATAATAATAACGACAATTTATATGGCGCCGTAACGTGGCCATACCGCTACAAGGGCGCCTCACAAACGGCCAACTGCGGGATAAACCTTAGCAAACAGATAAGTAAAGTAAAGATCCCATTATCTGCTTCATTTTCTTTGTCTTTAATTTTAAGAAGACAAGGCATTCAACTGTTAACTTCAGCTGTAAGGTGTGTAGTATTTTAGCCGTTAAATATGTTCGCATGAATTTATGAATTATTTAGCTGGAAATGGACGATCACGTCGAGAATGTTGACGATTCTGATTGGCTGTCTTCCGGTTCTGCTGACGAGGGTTTGGCTTTGGCCGATGTCGCCGTTCTTAAGAATCGACTGAATCTGTCGGAAGAGATCTGCAGCGACGTAAAGGAAGATCTGTCTAAGATGAGAAACGAATGCCTTCGGTTGCAAGGAGCTGAGGTCTGTGTAACATTGATTACTAATATCAAGTAATCATTACCATCGTCATCATCGGTGCATCATTTATTTGTCTGTTTATTTAGGATATTTTATATAGTACCTAAGAGCTTCTTTGTAGGCTACTCAGAAGTGCTCCCAGCCTCTTTGTAGGCTACTCAGAAGTGCTCCCAGCCTCTTTGTAGGCTACTCAGAAGTGCTCCCAGCCTCTTTGTAGGCTACTCAGAAGTGCTCCCAGCCTCTTTGTAGGCTACTCAGAAGTGCTCCCAGCCTCTTTGTAGGCTACTCAGAAGCGCTCCCAACCTAACCATGGCGGAATAGGACAGTTTTGAGATTCTTAAGGAACAGATTGAGGTGTTCATTGTGCAATTGATGGGCATACAAAAGGAGAACTTGTTAAGGAGAAGAGCAGCCCTTAATTATGGGTGATTTGTTTTCATCAACTGAAGTCTGACCAGGGAGCTGGTGATGGACAGGGACGAGTGGAGGAGATGTGTTGCTCGATACGCAGACCTCCACGGGAAGGACTAAGTGCTAAATAAAAAGTGTGATGGTGGTTTAATATGTAACAAAAAGAAAACTGATGGAAATAGATTAATGCACGGTGACAGGAATATTTTTATAATTGATGATGGGCATAACTGGCGCTTTGTGACAGATAAAACTGCTTGCCTTATCCCACACATAGCATCTGTAATTCTGTATGTTAGTTGGTAAAAATCCATCCTGGGAAATATGTTCTGTGGTTTCCTTATAGCTAAGACAGTGTTTCATCTTTTTAACAAGATGTCACTGGTATCATATTTTATCGTTTCTAAATTTGCCTTGAATCATACATCTGAGGCAATTATTGTGGAGATCAGTGACAATAATTAGCGCGTCTAATACGTCGTCTATGTCCATCCTTTTAGGGCCCCCCTTTGTAGCCAATGCATGTATATTTTCTACATTTGCTGTTATATTGTTCTCTGGTTGCAATAAAAGTGAATTGATTGATTGATTGATTGATGCTCTTTGTAGGTTGGATTGCACCAGCGTCTGCGCCAACAACAGAAGGCACAGTTTGATCTGAAGGCTGAGCTGAGAAAGGCGCAGCATGAAATTCAATTCCTTCAGAGCAGCAGGGCAAGTGATTTATCAATCTAGCCTACTACGTAGTTCGATATGCAGTTGGATTTTACTTGACAGCAACTATCTTTGGTTACCTAAGAAGCATTATTGCAGTTGGCCTATGGATGTTAGCAGACTGAATTGGTACCGTAATTAATTCACTCTAATGGTATTTGATGTCAAGGTACAAATTGTGCAGTTTTGTTCATTTGACTTTGCAACATGTGTTTGTAGATTTGAATTACCCGGTAGAAGTTTTTAAGTTTCACTGCACATATACAAGGAAAATACATACAGTGGGAATTTAATTTGTTTCCTACAACTTTCACTGCGTAACATAATTCATACAGGCGCATATGATCTGCCACTAGGTGTGTCACAGTAGTGCTTGGTCTGAAATCCAAATATTTCGAGGTTGCTATTTGGACTTTGTTTAATGATTCTGAGCAAGTTATTATTATTATTCTTAGGGCCTTCCTTGTTGTCATCCGGTTATGTGAAGCATGTTATACTATGACTATTGTTTATGGTTGATGGTTACAATAAATGAATTAAATTGAATTGAAAGTTGTTCATTTGCATGAATCTCTGTCACCAGTTGTTACCTTGGAAGTAAATGTTAGTCCGTCAATGCGCCAGTCTTGGATCCAGGATCTCAGTTTGATCCATGGTTGACTTCAGCGCATAAGTGTTGGAATGAGCATAGCATAGATCTTATTAATTGTTGGGATGGTATCTTTACTTTGCAGGAGCAGGAGGGTCCAGAGGGATAGTCATATGTTAACACTCTTGTTTGAAGAGTAAAACAGATAGAAATTATTATTATTATTATTATTACATAAATTTATTACGAAATAGGTTTTCAAAGAAACCTTTGATATCCTCTCTAGGTCTCCTCAGCCTTGCACTCCCTAGGGGGAAGCGGTAAACTGAGTGGGTGCCAAAAAGGCTGGCACAGTGATATGTGTCCCATGCAGATAATGAAATTTGTGCTGCTGTGTTTCAATGTTGCTGGGGTTTGCCAGTTAGCTTATCAATAAACGTAGTATTTTGCGCAGTTGTACATTATGTCTGATTTCCTGTTGATCTAGAATGATTTGGAAAAGCAGCTGGTGGCCAGAGATGAATGGATTACAGAACACAGTGTGCGTATGATGAAATACTATTTAACTAGTTTCTTATGTACAGATATATTGGTCATTATGTATTGGAATCATTATATCTGATTGGTAGGTATGATTTCTGATTGGTTGTGCGCAGTTTTAATTCATTAGATGAGATGATTTCTAATCGGCTTGTTTTGTGTTGTCCTGATTTCTGATTGGTTGTGTACAGAAGTGCTTTCTGATTGGTTGTGTAGAGAAATGCTTTCTGATTGGTTGTGTAAAGAAGTGCTTTCTGATTGGTTGTGTAGAGAAATGCTTTCTGATTGGTTGTATAAAAAATACTTTCTGATTAGTTGTGTAAAGAAATGCTTTCTGAATGGTTGTGTGAAGAAGTGCTTTTTGAACGGTTGTGTGCGGAATAACCTTTTCAAGTGGCTTGTTATGTTGACTGATGTCTGATTTGTTTAACAGATCAGATTTTCTATGTTTTTGATTAACAGAGAGATGATTTTCTGTCAATTCATGAGTCGATAAAGAAGCTACGGTCGTATTTTGGATCGGATAATCCGGGTTGTGAGACCATTGATCAGTTAGAAGATGAAATAGTTACACTAATCAACAGGCTGTGCCTACGTGAACCGTTTGCGAACAAAAGTCAGGTAAATTCGATGGTGGTCTTTTTGAGACAATATAGTCGATATAAAGCATGTGTCAACTTATTGCACTAATTGTGCCTAGTGGTGCAATGTCCTGGCAGTGTGCTTGACTGTTGACTGAGAAAATTGTGGCTGAAATCCTCATCAAGGCATGACACGTTAAAAAATTTCTTTGGCACTGCAAAGATAGCAAATATAAGCTACTGCTATGTGGCTTATCTTTCTTATATGCCTGTGCTAAATAACAGGGTGAGGAAATTACTGCACACTGTATGTGGGAAGATCAGACCAGGGTTAAACAACTGATATAGCACTCACTTGAACTCGGTAATGTCTCAGGTTTTCAGCTTTAAGAAACTGGTTCTTTATGTGATTTCCTTTAGTAGTGGTGTAAGGAGTTTTGAATTGCAGGTAATTATATTAATTTTCAGCTTTTATGTACTTGAAATTGTATTGATTCACCTGTTATAATTGGAAGTACTTATTTACTTCTATCCTGACATTACTAAACTGGCTTCAAGTGTAGTGACTTAAGTATCCTGATGTTCCTTAAACTAGAATTAATATAATGATCTTGTGGCCTGTGGTATCGTATTTGGCAGTGGCCAGTCACATTTTACGTCAAGTGTAAAGATCCTTAACCCTTTGAACCCTGAGCTCCCGTAACTATGGATAACGGGCTGGAAAACCGGCCCGTCGGGTTCAAAGGGTTAAAGGTAGCTTGACTTGCTATAGACACAATGTTGTTATTCGGAGGTGGTTGTTAACAAGAAAACTTTCGATTTCTTTTGTGCAAATGCTTCCATTTTTGTGTTTCAGGTTGGTCAAGCAATCAAGCAAGGTATTAATTGTGATCCTCCGTCGCACAAAACTACCGGTTAGCTTTGAAAATATTCTATGATTTTATGATTTTTTAACGAATTATTATGTTATTTGTTCAAACAATTGCTGCTAAACACTGTGACGATTGACATTTTGAATTTTGGTATTTATTGCAATTAAAAAGTTTCTGATTTTAACTGACAAGACAGCCTTTCAAACTGTTTCTGACCAAGATAGAATGATATAATTTCAGGATTTTCTTTTACCAACCGGTGACCTAGTCACCATGGAAACAATTGAGTGCATTAGCTGTGCATATTTTGAGTTGTTATTTCTTTGGATTTCCTGTTAGGTCTTCCAGTGCATAGGTTGGATGTTAGCAGCCATCAGACAACCGGATCAAAAGTCATCTACTTTATAGGACAAAGTGAAGTTCCCCTTATGTGTTCCATTGAAAAGCAGTAAGCACCTGTCTACTTTTCTGTCAATTATGGCTATTTAGCTAGGTGCACTTTGTGCTATAATGCTGATCAATCTTTGTTATTTGCTTGTACTATAAAACTCATTTTTGCTACTCATCATAGCATACTATTTAGCTAGACTGTGTTACTTCACTTTCTCTACAGCACATGTGCTCATTTATTGTTCTTGCTCATGTTGGCATTCAGTTTTGCTCATTGGATTGTATTGTATTTTTGTCTTTGTCTTATCTATGGACCTCTTGAAAGTGTATATGTGCGTATACACCCTGATGCAGCTAGTTGGCCTTTTCAGTTCTTCTGTCTTGTACACTGGACCGCTGGTGCATCAGTAATTCTGTTTCTTGAGAAGTGAATGCTCATTATCCGCTGAAGCTTATCGGGCTTATTATACTGAATTATTGCTGACTGCAATATGTATAAGTCAATGCATTCGATAGATCCGATCATGTATTGAGCTACTTACTTCCTGTTGTTATGTTCAGATTGGCTGACGTGAGGTTGAAAGACGTGAGGCGGTTGCTGAAAGGCAAGCAGCATTGTCGATATCAGTTCAGAAATCACGATCCACAGATTGGATTTGTGAAAGAGGAGGTGCGTTTTAACGTCTTTGAACTGCCTATCAACCTATATTGTCATTCACTCTCCACAGTGGGCCATCAGTTGCTGCCTTGCTAATTGCTTATTTCTTTAATGATTCACTTGGCACATTCTACCTAACCACATTTTCGCACTGTGGCTCGCACACACATAAAATAAGCTGAAAATGGAGGATCATGTACATACTGCATGCTCATTTGCGCCACAGAATATAACTCTGTGTTATAGAACTTTTGTGAAGCCTACACGTGCATACATTTCTTCTCTGGCTCATACATGCCATAAAATTTGGTCTGTTGTATTCACTATTCTGTAAGCATTAATTACTGTTTTAAATTATTTTAAAATTATCTAGCCCGGTGTGTGTGATTGGTTTTACTACATTCTATATAATTTGAATATAGACTTTGAATTTTCAACCATTCTGTTTGTAACAAGCATGTTTGCAAAGGCAACTGGAGTGTTATTTTGGTTAGTTTTGCACTCCACTTGCTTTATATTAGATAAAGAACATCTTTCGAAGTGAGATTACTTTAGGTACCATTGCAAGACAAAGTTGTTTTGTAGTGTATATCTAATTGTTTGTTGGACCGCATGTCAGTGCCTCAAAAGTGGTCTGCTTTTGCTTTTTTATTGGAAAATAAGGTAATGCCTTAGAACTAAATGGTAATTTGTTCCTCATTCATTCAGATTATTTATGTCTACTCACTGGTACTCCAAACCCAAATTTGGCGTTCAAGAACAGTTTTGAGCTGCTTGTAATTTTAAGGTGTATGCTGACAAATATGGTAATAGTTGGAGGGAGGAGTAAGAGAGTTGACGAACAATGGATTTTCTCGAGATGGGACAATTTGCTGAACTAATGTACAAATGCAATTCATGGCTTGCAAGAAAAACAGATAACATTTGTGAATGGATTAGACACTGTTTGACAGTACTCCAAGCATCTTTACAAAGTTTGACAATAAGATCTTATCAGTTTTGCCTGGGCTGGGATGTGCATTGCAGATGCTGAAATAAAAAGTAATGCATTAACATTCAGACACTGTTCAAGATTCTGAAGTATGTCCATCAGTCTTCCTGGATCATTATATGGTGATTGTAACTGACAACGCGAATCTCGACTGATGCATATGACCTACCCTAGCAGATTAGCTGTATGTTCTGTACATATGGATTGGAGGTATCTCAGATATGATAACTCCGCCACTGGTTGCACTCTGCCCTCTGCCAGTGCCAGTCCCAAGCCTGGATAAAGGAGAAGGGCATCGCTAATGGTCTTTGTTACCACACAGTGACGGTCATTAAGCTGCAAATCCACCATCAGATATGATATTCCTAGGCCATGCCATTTCTGAAGCAATGACAATCTGTCCAACCTTACTCAGTTGGCATATGGTATCTTTTGGATTTGGGCAATAATTCAAGGGAATTTACAGATTGAAGCGTTCATCCTACCGTATTTATTCTTGACATTGAAGTTGATGCCCTTGGGAATTGGTTGCATGTTTTGAAAGATTCAGTCATTGATCATTCATTGTTTAGAAATGCGTATTGTTTTTACTTTTGACAGATCAGAAATGATGATGCTCCGGTGCCGGGTTTTGATGGGATCATCATGGTTTGGTTGGATGATGAAGCGAAGTAACTCTTTTATCTGGTTCTCTCTTTGTCGTTCTACTTCAATGTCTTCTGGACAACCATTCTTCAAAGGGATGTGTTGGCAATGTTCCTTTGCTGACCCAGTCTCAGTCCTGCATTTTCATCTGCGACAACAGTAGGTGGAGGTGCCATGATGAACGTTGTTATTGCAGGTCTGCTGTTCACTTTTGCTTTTGGTTGCTCACTTTCTGTTAGCAGCTGAGCAACTAACGGCTAGCTGCTGTTTTGTGACACTACTATTGCAACAGCTTTTAGAGCATCTTTGTTGTTGACTCTGTGCAACATAGTTTCTATAGCACCTGCTGTCACTGACAGAACTAGGTTTGCAACACGTTAGAAGTGACCTATACAATTTGGAGCACCTGTGTTCCAATGGCCATCTTTAGGGCATGGCCTGTGGTGATTTCCTATAGAGCAACCACTGGCAGCTTTACACAATGCCATTGGCTCTTATATAATTAGTTCAGTTGATCTGCCCTTCAGGCTAATGCATCTCTCAGTGGCTGTTAAAACTTTGGTGGTACAAGTTAGCAGGCAACCATGGCATCGATGCTATCAATTTCAATAGATATCAATTTCAATTACATTTTTTTTATATGACTGCACAAAATCAAATGAATCATTGTATTAAATTAATGTTTGGAATCTCTCATGCACCTGTCCATCTGTTATAAGTTTTTCAGTCAATAAATCATGTAGAGAAACAATGTGCCAGTTAAAAAAATCTCCCAAATATAAAATATTAAAATTACCGTAATAAGGAAAAATGTTGGCCTGCATGTTAACGATAGATTGAATAACTTGCTTAAATAGATTCTATAGATTATGTTAAGTTATAAAAATCAGGTTCAGTTATTAGGCACACATGTGTCTCGATATTTATTTAACACTTACTAATAAACTCCAGAAAGGATTTAAATGCAAAGATGTTTCTTATCAGATATTTATTGGATTCGCTGCACTTCAGCTACTGCATTAGTTATTTTGTTTTCTGTGATACAATGTTATGCGATGTTGTCTTATTTTCCGTCTGTGTGATTTTTGTTTGTGGGTCCAGATCAGTGGCGTAGCCAGGAATTTATGATGGAGGGGTTTGGGGGTTTTATGGCCTGGCTGGATGCCCTTTCTGACACTAACCCAACAGTATTACAGTAAATAAAAAGGGAATAAAGTAACAAAGGAAATAAAGTAAGAAAAACTATTGTTACTACAAGCAATTGTTTTTTTCTTTTCTTATTTAACTGGATAAATAACCTTTAAAAAAACTTTTTCCCTTGGCCAATGGGGTTTTTTAACCCCGAAACCCCCTTGTCTACACCACTGGTACGTATAGTAGCAACCAGGTGGTTAACATGCTGGATTCACCATCATAAGATCTGGGGTTGAGGTCAGAGTCATATGTTCCAAAATTTTCTGTTTCATTCTAACAAGCTCTGCACCATCTTATATCAGGGAGCTTTGTGCCTCAGCAACTTCCGTTTACCTGGTTGCAAGCAAGGGGACTTGGTTGTTCCACTGGTCTGAATTTCCATGCCAGACGTTATGCTGTGGTCAGTCAATCCTCCTGGAACAAGTTGCCCGAGAATTTGCCTCTTTTCCACAATTGTTTTTCGCGGACCATTTTGTCAATCGCATTTTATCCGTGTTGGGTCAGGAGGTTTGTACGTGTCTTTCTTCTCGTATGAGTCTCTCTTGTAGTGATAGTGCATAAATTTGCAATTGCATGTAAGGACATCTGTAGTAAATGTGGTCATGAAATGAGTACGCAGACAATAACAGACATTAAGGGAGAAACATACTTGCCATCTGCCATCAATCATATGGGACAGCCTAAACAGATAAAAGGGCCAACATCTAAGGCTCACGTATGCCCCTAGGGATTTGCACAAGGACCTTTTCCGTAACGTTCACCAAAACAATAAACTGCTGCTCTATTCCAGCTTCAATCTGTCCTCAGGGCCATCTTTCTTGTCTTGTTGTGTATATAGGCATCTACGTAGCACCATCTAGAAACCTCTCGTGGGTAATTTTAGGGGTGATGAACCGGAAATTCAACCCCATGTTTCAGGGTGAGATTTCCGAAAATTGTGCTGCATAAATGATGCTTTCATCATGATGATTACGTGCATAATATGAGCCAGTCTCTTGCAGTGCCATTAAATGCTTGTTTACCATCCTGTTCATTTTGCTAGATTGTCTTGTGTTTTAGTTTCTTTCTATTTTCGCCAGATTTCTCGCTGCATTGTGAATTGTTTAGCAGTTTCAGTTCACTTGACAATCAATCGATGTGTTTGTGCATTCTGATAATTAATGGCACTATAGAAGTTGTTAGATTTATCCCGGCTGTTGAATCTGTATTGTGCCTTTTTTAGCCGTTTGATATGACCAGTCATTCTGCTCCCAGTCTTTGGCAGACTTTCTGTTGGTGATTTGATATTGTCATCATCAGTTTTTCTGTTGTTTCGGCATCCATATTTTGCGTATGCAAACAATTGTATTTTATATCCTCCTACCCTCGTGCGCACCTGAACATTTTTTTTACCCCAGCAGTATTATGCGTGCGTACAAATGAGCCTCTCTACCGCTTTACAACAACTATATAGCTAAAGTCATTTATGAAACATGTAGCCCCCACTTTACCATAGCCTTTTTTAAAAAATATTATGTGTGCTAGCTAAAATATTTTACTGACTGTTAATGGGTTACTGTTTACATCTGAACAGAATATAATTTTAATGTAGTCAAATGCCATCGGACGACTATAGAATAATAAAGACGTATAAATAGGCTAATGTGGACATCATTATTGGACATTTATTTTGCGTACGTGCACTTTGCCTGTACACACCTGTACGCAGATCGCCTAAATACGGTGACCCCTCCGTGCAGACGTAAAATATGGACAGCCCCTTCCTTGCTTTATGTTTTTAAACCATTACGATTCAGATTTTCTCAGAGCATGCTGGGTAAATTATGTTTATATTTAATAAGAAAATGTACTTGTTCTGAATGACCTGCTGTCCACTTGTGTGACCTGTGGTAGTAAATTTTTTTTAACTTGTGACATCTGGCGTAAAGATTTGCATTGAATTGTGTAAAGGATTGGATATGTATAGGTGGAGTGGTAGACGGTGGCTTTCCCATTGATGTTGTTATCAATTTTGCATTGACAAACGTATTACTGGCGCTTTTCAATGTGCAAGAAGTAGACGTCATGTTCGTATGCCTCGGAAGTGTTTGCAAAAGCAGATACTAGTGTGTTTCAAACTTTCAACTGTACATGTACACTACACTTTAACAATGCCTGATGTTTAAATTCATCCACTGTGGCTTATAGTGGTGAAAGTGTGGTGGTCATCTAGTCATTTGTAACTTGCTGTGTGTTTAAAACCAGGTTGATTTTGCTAATGAAAATTTCACAAAATGTTCCTAAGGTATATTTTCATAAAATCGGTTAATCTGTATCTTTCGTGTCGAAAATAAGAGGTTCAACATTTGCACTGTGCTCTGATTTTACAACAGTTTGAAATCTATCTGCATTAGGGAACATGATCCAAAATCCCTGGACCTTTTTAAATCCCGGTATTCATAGGGATTGGCAGACATGTAATCTCGTATTTCAGGGATTACAAATTCGGATGAATCCTGGATTAAAATTGCTCGATCTGGTGTGCAATTTTTTCCGTGGTCAATAGACGCAAATCGGCAGATAAGCAGAAGCAGCCCTGGTATTGAGTAACGTACAGCCGACAGACGGCCTATGGCTGCTTATCAGGCATCTGCAGGGGCCTGGTGCTGCTGCTGCTGCTGCTGCTGCTGATGCTGCTGCTGCTGCTAGACTGACCTGATACTGCTTTTGTTCCTAGCTTCGGTCAATCACTGTGGTGGTCATCTGGTGTTCTGGGACCTGATTCCGGGTCGTGGGTGTATCGTTGTCAACTATCAAGTAGCAGCCTATCCCTGCTGTTGCCAACTGCCACTGCCTAATGTCTATGCTCTGAGTCATTGCTGGTGCTAGGTTTGGGACAGGACTGGAATACGTGGCCACTTCTTAGCTCTGGCATATAATGTAATTCATTTAATGTCAATTCTCCCAACGTCAGTTGAGGCGTAAGGTGCTAAAATTTATAATAATATTTTATAATATTTTCTTTTTCATGATTCAATCTGACACACCGCAGAATGATTACAAGTACATGTTATACGAAATACGGCCCACTATAGCACGACACGCAGGTCGGCTTTACAGTAGTGGGTTCGGTAACTTAACCCTAATTTATGGCCACTGGTGTTCTATGCAGGGTTTAAAGTGGGTGGGAACGGCGTTCCCACTGCTCTCGAAATTCTTGGCTTGCGTTCACAGTGCTCATTATAATGGAACCATGGAAACACATGCGCTCCAATAAAACTCTTCATCAGCGTTCCCACTGCTCACATTCAGCGTTCCACTGCTCAACCAAACCACTTTAGCCACTGGTTCTATGCAGTAAGATAAGCTCAAGGCTCAGGGTTCTAATGCTGATACCTGTTCTCATTTCATCTTAGATAGCTTGTAACAAATAACAATGTATGAGCTTGGAATGTTTTAACTTTTGATTCTAAATGACAAGTTAACAACACAATGCCACAATGTTCTTATGATCATTATGTCTTTAGTACAAAATATATAATTATATCACTGTTTTGCATAGTTGTAAAAAACGTTTTTTTCGTTTTTTATTTTTCCCGTCGTTTTTTATCGTTTTTTCCGATTTTTATGTAGGCTAACTTTATTTGATTATTTACTGTCTAATATTATTTTCCTTAATTTAATTTTTTCTGATATTCCATACGTTTTCGCCGTACTCTCAAGGATGCAGTTAACTATATAGGGTCTTTATGTAATTGTTTAAGTCATAATTTTGAGAAATAGGCCTACATGTAGTAGATCCCGATAAGAAATGAAATTTGTAAGAGTTATTTTAATATAAAATTCTTGGGCCTATAATTAATATTTATAAGTAACAACAAATGTACAATGTATAATTTAGTAAACATCTGTGGTTTTTGCTTGTGGTTAGATTTTAATTTGTTATGTTGATCAGCATAAACTTATAATGTGGATTTATGTCTACAATTTAAATTTGAAAAGATTTCAATATCTTTAATTTGTCCGAATTTCTTATTAAACCAAAGTTATCAGAAAAAAATAACTGTGGTAGATTAATGTTACTTATACCAATTATTTTGGCCTAATAATAAAGTTGTGTTATTTGCGGTTTCTTGATAAAATTGCATAAGCAAGGTTGTAAGCTGAAAATGAAATTTCAGATGTAACAAAGGCAAATTATTTTCCGTTTCCGTTTTTTATCGTTTTTTGTCGTTTTTTATTATTTCGAAAAAAACGACGTTTTTTACCGTTTTTTATTTTATTTTCATCGTTTTTTACATCTATGCTGTTTTGAAGAAGTTTTAATTACCAGATAAATCAGTCGCTGTATTGATTTAATTTCTAATCCTGGGATTGGAAGATTGCTCTCACTTCACATTCTCTAATAGACATCTAGCAGTTTTTGGATGGCAAGATATTCACAGCAATGTGTTTCCTCTGCTTTGCGTTATTCTGTTTCTTTCCCTTTGTGATGAACACGAAATTTTTTATTCATTATGCTGTTTTTGTTATTATGTGTTCATATTGTTTTCTCATTTTTCTGTCTTTCAATATTTCATTTATTTGTTTATTTATTTATTTATTTCTAAGCTTATTTTCTTATTTTCTTTGCCTCTCATTTATTGTATTCTTCTGGTCGTATTATTTCTGTTCTTGGTTTAATTTCTAATAGGGCTTCTTCTGTTGTATTTGCCTGCATGTTTCTTGGTCTATCTCTTCTCGGGGTTGCCAGATTGGTCGTTAAATATCGTCCAAAGTAGCCCAAAAGTCGCAAGCTAAACAGCTAAGATGAATTTTTGCTTGGTCGTTAGGGTAAGATTTTCTAAGTAACACGTTTACACTATTGTAGAAATTCAGCGAGGCATGGAAGGCATGCAATTTTCGTCGTTTGCCGTGAATTATTCCCCAAATTGGCTACCGTGAATTACCGTGCTTTTGCAAATTTTTCCATTTTCATGTAGGCCTAGCATGACATTCTGAATTGATGTTTCGCCGTAGCGTAAGAGTTTTACAGACTCGTTTAGCGCTACGTGGGAAATTATTATTGTGGTCAACAATAATATTGCCGTAGCTAAGCTTATGTGATGAACGTTGACTCTCACACTTAGCGTGACATTAGCGCCATACCCAACAAAAGCGAATCGCAGCTTTCATCAATATTATTTATTTAAGTAGGTCTATCAGTGATTAGCCTGGATAAATAGCTTATAAACGGGATTTTATGCAGGTCCTTTGCACTAAATTTGATACTTGGCGAACACGTCGTTTCTTTCTTATGTCCACAATATTGTTTCTCGATTTTTTGCAAATTTATAGGTGCGTGCATTCGTGTCGTAAATTTGCCGTGATTTTCGCCAATTTTCTACTATATGCTACCATAAATGTTGAACTTCTTACCGTGAATTCCTACTATCCAAATACATCGGCTACTTCATTGGTTTCGCCAAGGCACGTGATGAAGCCATTGGCGTAAACATTTTGATGGCACACTGCTTATAGTCATTGCCGTAGACTATTAGGTCTAGTTCGTGTACTACAGTGGCGTAGACAAGGGGGATTCGGGGGTTAAACCCCCCTCCAATTGGCCTAGGAAAAAAAGATTTTTAAAGGTTATTTATCCACTTAAATAAGAAAAACAAAACAATTGCCTGTAGTAACAATTGTTTTACTTACTCTATTCCCTTTGTTACTTTGTTCCCTTTTTATTTACTGTAATACTGTTGGGTTGGTTTCAGAAAGGGTATCCGGCCAGACAAAAAAAAACCTTCATGAAAATTCCTGGCTACGCCACGGGTGTACTATATAGTGAATACATTTCTTCTTAAGTGAGCACCACGATCACCATTCACCACATAGGAGTAGTAGCCTAACCTAATGCTGTCAATTACGGAAATAAATTCATGAAACGCAGTATAGCGACCGCGGACCATTCAAAAGTAGCCCAAATATCGCGAGGCGGAAGTTTTCAATCGCGAGCGCTTTGAAAAGTAGCCCAACGCCGCGCTGTACTCGACGATCTGGCAACCTACTTTCCTTCTGTGCCTCTGCTTCTCTGTCGGCCACATTCAGCCTAACTTTGACATGGCGTTCATTGATGTTCCGTTCTTATTAAGGATAAAAGACAATTCAATTTGAATAATCATTGTCAGATCTAAAGAGCAGCACAATCGAACGCGACAGACATTTCCTCAGAAGTACTTTCTCTACTTAGTAATTGCACAGAATAGATGTTCTGTGGTAAGGGCACAGAATAGATGTTCTGTGGTAAGGGTACAGAATAGATGTTCTGTGGTAAGGGTACAGAATAGATGTTCTGTGGTAAGGGTGTGACGGAAAATCGATCCCTGGCTTTTCAGGACGAAACCGACATTTGACAGCAGTGGGCTGCGAGACTGAAATGCATCCTAGACGAGTAGGCGTTTGCTCCTCTGTCTTACATGTCAGCCAAAGACGGACACTCTTTGTTCGTATACGGAACGCTGTTCAACTGATCCACGGACACACGTAGACCTGGTTCAGTCACAAAACTGGGAGCGCCTCTGAGTAGACTTCTTCTTGAAAGTGCGCTGTCAGATCTATATAAATTCTTGAAATGAATGAATGGAATTATGGACAGTGAAACCGCAGGTATAGTTAGCGTGTAGGTAGGTCCATTCTAACTCGATGAATGACGCAAATTCGAAATTGTTATCTGCAGAGTTACAGTACCCAGTAGACCCAGTTTCATGAATCGATCAATTGACTCCGATTCCACATTTGCTGAACTGGATCAATCAATCATATGTTCCAAAAAGCATAATTTTTTGAGTTACTACGATTGACAAAATTCATAGATACTGGGAGCGTTTATAGAGTTTGTGGTAGAAAAAATTCAAAGATACTATATGGCGTTTATAGGATTTGTGGTAGTATATATGTGTTTAGTGCAGGGTGAGACAGAGACATAGGGACAGACAGACAGAGAGGAAGAGAGAGACATATATATATAATATATATATATAGCCTATATATATATATATATAAATGAGACGGAGACAGACTGAAAGACCGACAGAGAGAGACACAAAGACAGAGTGAGAGACAGACAGAAATACAGAGACAGACAGTTATACAGAGTCACAGACAGACAGAAAGAGACGGAGGAGAGAAATAGACAGAGAGAGAGAGAGGGGGGGGGAGAGACGATGGAGAAAGTATAGGAGAGAGGGAGGTAGGTAGGGACGGAGGGAGGGATGGAGGCACTGTTAGCCAATCTCGCATCCTTCGCTTTAAAGGTTACAGCAGCTGATAATGACTCACCAACGAACCACTGGCAATCAAGTATAAAGTCTACCTGTGTAACTACAATTCGCATAAGTGGGCAAGTACCGTGTTACGAGGGCCGCGCGGGCGTTTTCATCCAATTAGGCGGATAGTTAAGTATACCACCGTTACTTTTACGAAGCGCATCTGGATGTGCGCTGTCATTAGAACTCTTCTCCATGTCTACAGCTGAGTCCAAAGCTGTTGGCGGACCAGACTCGATCGTATGTCTTTGGGTGGACCAACGCGCATCCATCGTTCAAAACAGTTTCTATTAAGCGCAGATCTATTAAGCGTAGATCAAACAGATAGCGGCGACCGCCAAACGCGATCAGTCTCATCTGTAGCAGACGACCGGACAATCGACGTCACATCCGGTCGAATCGTAGCATCTTGGCAATAAAAAAACCTGATGATCAGAAGGCTAACCGAGTCGTCTGATCGTCTGCTCTTCAATCGATTCCCGCCAATTTATTCCCGCCAATTTATTCCCGCCAATTTATCATCCTATAGCGATTGGACCGCAATCAACGTCGATAGACTGCTCGACAGTGACCACACATATATACTATGCCTATAATATATTTATTTACTATGCCTATAATATACACATAGGTATATATATATATAAATTATACATATACATATATTTTACTATGCCTATATGTGAAGTGACGTTGTCTGGTCTGCTCTTATATATGTATACCACTACACCACAGGTGTGCATCTTCGTATGACTGGTGACTGCAATAAAGTCTGGGGGAAACTTGGTCATCGCTACTCTGGTTTTTGCGCCAATTAGAACAGGCTAAATTTAGGCCTACCCTGTAAACACTGCAGTGAATGATTGCAGATCATCTCTCTCAGACATTGATCAGAGAATAAGTTGGATTACATGCGAGTGAAGCTGCATGTCCATTAAACCCGGGTGTATGGTTCAGTCTCAGACGAGGGAATCGGTGTAAAAGTTGATCATTAGGCCTAGAAATTATCATGGGCCTACTTCATGCAGAGCCGGTTTAACAAATGTGGAGGCCCTGTTCAGTAAACTTGTGGGGCCCAAGACTCCAACCTAACAGAATCAACCAGGGGACGGATCCAGGGGGGGCCAAAATGGCCATGGCCCACCCATTTAGAAATTTCTTTATTTTTTACCAGCTATTCTGGCCCGAAAAGGTGGCGTGCCCCCCCCCCCCGTTAGAAGCTCTGTATGTCCGTCCCCCGCACCCGCGAGGGGAATTTGAGGCTGATGACTTTAAAAAAAGGTCATCAGTTTTTTGGGCGGATAGAAAAGGTATTTTTTTTGAAAATTTTAGGCTGATGACTAAAAAAGGTCGTCAGATTTTTCGGCGCCCACCAAACGAAATTTTTTCCGTTTCCTGGACCAAGACCCTAAATTTTGGGCTCACCCCATCGAAAATTTCTGTATCCGCCCTTGGAATCAACAGGCACACAAAACGTGCCATATTCAGCGAATCAGCATTCGTCTACTATTAATTCGTTTTTCTTTTGTACAATGTCCTCAGGTTTCTTAATCTTCCAGTGCAGTGTTAAAGTATATAGGGCCACATCTTTTACGGTTTAGGGATAATTTATTAGAGTGATTCATCATGGACATCATGGTCAGACACATTTTTTAAACCAGGGTGCAACCAGGGCGCTCGTACAAGTAATCTAGCTGCAGCGCAGAAACAATTTATGCCCCAAATAAATTCTTGGCAGGGAAAAAATTCTGGCAGTCTTGTGGCAGGACAACGACAATAGCAAAAATTTTTTTACCATGAAGGCATTTGACCTGATTTGCCCTGCTGTGGTACCGCCACTGATTACAAACTTGACTTATGGCTTTGGCGATGCTCTCGCACGCGACAGACGCTTATCATCGATATTCTCCACTTTTCTCTGTCCTGAGTTTTTTTGTGTAGCTTCCTGCACAGACCAACCCATCTCCCGACAGTACTTCTCCTCCTCCCGTATCATGTCGAGCCATCATTGCTTTGGTCTTCCCCCTTTCCTTTTTCATGCACAATTGCACATTTCCGCTGACAGCTATCTTTGGATAGCTTTTGGATATCTTTCATTCCGCATTCTGGCTACGTGGCCGAAGTAGCCGAAGTAGCGTAACCCAAACGGATTACAAACCGAAGTAGCGTAACTCAAACGGATTACAAACCGAAGTAGCGTAACTCAAACGGATTACAAACCGAAGTAGCGTAACTCAAACGGATTACAAACCGAAGTAGCGTAACCCAAACGGATTACAAACCGAAGTAGCGTAACCCAAACGGATTACAAACCGAAGTAGCGTAACTCAAACGGATTACAAACCGAAGTAGCGTAACTCAAACGGATTACAAACCGAAGTAGCGTAACTCAAACGGATTACAAACCGAAGTAGCGTAACTCAAACGGATTACAAACCGAAGTAGCGTAACTCAAACGGATTACAAACCGAAGTAGCGTAACTCAAACGGATTACAAACCGAAGTAGCGTAACTCAAACGGATTACAAACCGAAGTAGCGTAACCCAAACGGATTACAAACCGAAGTAGCGTAACTCAAACGGATTACAAACCGAAGTAGCGTAACTCAAACGGATTACAAACCGAAGTAGCGTAACTCAAACGGATTACAAACCGAAGTAGCGTAACTCAAACGGATTACAAACCGAAGTAGCGTAACTCAAACGGATTACAAACCGAAGTAGCGTAACTCAAACGGATTACAAACCGAAGTAGCGTAACTCAAACGGATTACAAACCGAAGTAGCGTAACTCAAACGGATTACAAACCGAAGTAGCGTAACTCAAACGGATTACAAACCGAAGTAGCGTAACTCAAACGGATTACAAACCGAAGTAGCGTAACTCAAACGGATTACAAACTATAGGCCTATAGCCCATATTATCTTCGCGGTTACGCCAACAGCCTAGTAGGCCTAGACCTAATTTGTAAAAGCAAAGAGTGTGGGCCTATAGCCTATAGGCCTGCTGAACAGTGTGCACAACAGCCTAGTTAATATGAAGCCATTTCATAATGCGTCGTATAGCACTTTGAGTTCCTATCATTTGATGTATTAATTATTGATGTATTATAACTATTAACAACTAAAAGTGATAGCTCTTACAAGCATTAAATGTATTTAAAAAAATTCTGGTTGATTTCAAGTTCAATCTGCCTGGTAATGGAAGCTCCAATAACGGCCTCCACATAATATGTCATAGGTCTATGTGCAAGAGTTATAATAGATCTATGTCAAGGGCGGATACAGGAATTTTCGAGGGGGGCCAAAATTTTTGGTCTTGTGAGACAGGAGAAAATTTTTTTGGTCAATCGACCAATTTTCCGGGGAAAAAATTAAAAAAATACCATTTCATCCGCCGAAAAAACTGATGACCTTTTTTTTTTTTAGTCATCGACCAATTTTCCGGGAAACATCCGCCGCTGAATCGACGGGGGGGCCAAGTCCCGTGTGATTTTGTAATGGGGGGCCTCATGTCCTGTTTTTCTCTCCTGCTACATTTATTTAATGGCTTGTTGAAACCAAATGGGGGGGGCCACGTCCCATGCAATTTTTAAATGGGGGGGGGGCCATGGCCGGATTGGCCCCCCCCCCTGGATCCGCCCCTGATCTATGTTAAAATCAGAAGTTTTCGAATAATCTGACGATTTGCTGAGATTTTGTTAATCATTTTCATTATAGGAATTAACAATGATGAAAAATCATCTCGTAATTGCTTAATTCTTAATTGGGGGCCCCTAAAGTCTTGGGGCCTCTGTTCGGCCGAGCATGCTGAACAAAGTCAACATGCCTTAACCCGGCCCTTGCTTCAGGGTCGAGGATCTTGGAGAATATAGGGTAGGATGTCCCTCCAACTTTCAAGCTTGGTTGAGGAGCGTAAAGTAATCCCCCCCGGCTATAGTGGAAATTTGGAACATTGCTAAAAGCATTAAATAGTTACGATTCCTGCAACCTGCTATTATAGGCTTCTTTAAAATAAGGGAAGCCTATAATTATTATAGGTTATACAGACTCTTTTCTACTTCCACATGTAGGCCTAGATTTGCGGCTCTATTATATAATTATATAATTATATTCTCCTTCTTGGTTTATATAGCGCATAACATTAGAAATTAAAGGTTATTAGACCTACTATATTTTGAAAACTTTCATATGGCTACCGCACAGTATATAGGCCTTCATCTACAAATTAAACGGTTGTGTTCAACGGCCGATTAATTTTCTAGCTGTACAATCCTTACTAATCCTGTTAAGCTGTACAATCCTTACTAATCCTGTTAAACTGTACAATCCTTACTAATCCTGTTAAGCTGTACAATCCTTACTAATCCTGTTTTAAAAATCTGTTTTCAGTTTTGGACTTCTCATGATCGCTGTTGTGCTAGGCTACTTGATGTCGTGGCCGAGTATTTCTCTCAAAAATTGATCAAGAGTAGAGAACTTTTCGTATAGACTGTGGTGAATTAATGTTGCCCATGTGTTCCCACCTCATTATCCATGCACAATTGCACATATTCATGAGCACGCGTGACGTTGCATGTGCACGTCAAAACGCATTGTTATCGGATCGAACCAAGTTTTGCATTTCGTACTTAATCTTAAGCGGTATTTCGTTCTATTTGTTTCCGTCTATCGGCCTAGCTATATACAGGCTAGATACATGTAAATATTCGCAACAGCAGATTTGCTTCATTTTGCCCTTATTGGTGGATCAAAAGGAAGAAGAAACACATGTAGAGACAGAGGCAAAAGAAGAGAGAGAGAGAGAGAGAGAGAGAGAGAGAGAGAGAGAGAGAGAGAGAGAGAGAGAGAGAGAGAGAGAGAGAGAGAGAGAGAGAGAGAGAGAGAGAGAGAGAGAGACGGACAGAGATAGACAGAGACAGACAGAGACAGAGACAGACAGACACAGAGAGAGAAAGAGACAGAGAAAAAGAGAGACAGAAGCAAACAGACAGAGACAGAAGCAAAGGTAGGCCTAGAGATCGAACGTGACCCGGCGCTAGCGCGTTCTCTTCTCTTCTCTTCTCTTCTCTCTCTCTCTCTCTCTCTCTCTCTCTCTCTCTCTCTCTCTCTCTCTCTCTCTCTCTCTCTCTCTCTCTCTCCATCTCTCTCTCTCTCTCTCTCCACCTCTCTCTCTCTCTCTCTGTCTCTCTGTCTGTCTGTCTGTCTGTCTGTCTCTCTCTCTCTCTCTATCTCTCTCTCTATCTCTCTCTCTCTCTCTCTCTCTCGCTGTGCTAGCATGCAGAGACATCAGGCTCAAATGCAGAAACGGAACAGAGGCACGCGTGGGAAGAGGAGCTAGGAGAAAGTGAGGGGGAGGGACTGCCATGGGAGGGGCAGGGAATAGGCAGATGAGCTGCAGAGGGGTCGTCAATAGTTGGCTGTCTAGCTGTGAGGAATTGCGTCGGCGTTTGACTCTACTTAATTGCCAGCTTCGGCAACGTGGACGGTCATAGGAAGAGGGCGAGCGAGCGAGAGTGAGTGCGAGCAACGGATTCACGCAACGAACGTTGACTACGGAACGCATCGTCATCACGACTTCAAACTGACTTCGTCCACGTTCATCTGATTGACTTCGGCAACAGCAAACACCGACAAGAACGTCAGCCGTATTAAAGTGAGTTTTTTTTAACGAATGACACATTCTACTGTTTGGTTTCAATAGGCTACATTAAGTCACAACTTTTAGATTGTGTGCTATAGGATTTTCTGTGTTTTCGTTTAGATCCAGTTTTTGTGAGTGGTCCCATTTTTCCCCCTCGAGACTTTTCTCTGATCTGAGATCTTAGCTTGAGTAAAATTGATGAAATAGACATAATTTCGTAAATAATAATAATGAGTTCCACTGTGGAAATTGCACGAAGTTGAAAGTCGACATTTATGACTTCGAGTCGTGTTATGCCTCATTAAAATGCGGCATAGGGTTTAAATTTCAGTATGCTCAGATCCCTAAAAATCTGAATATGACGCCCTGCGACTGTATAAAGCCTACGATATATCGAAGGGACATGAAGCCGACGAAAATTAGATAATTGAAAGAGAATTGGGTTGTGTATATTCATCCGGGACTTCTTCTGGGAGACCTCACCCGGTCATTCCAGTTTGTGTTGTTGACGACTATCGCAACGAAAAACGATTTAATTAATGATAAAAGAGCTTGCTTTTTGCTTTGTGATTGGATTTATATAAATTTAGACGAACTTTTGGGCGATTACGCCTGGGACTAAGATAGTGGTGTCGAGATTATACGGATGACGACTAAAGAACTGTCGAAACGATGCGACTCAGTAGTAAATTGCCCTGCTGTTTACCCGGATGTAGTCACATACATCGCCCGTGACGCATCAGAATAATACGGTCTCTGATTGGCTGAGAGGTTGTGGTTTCATATCCCTTCAATATTAGTCCCAGGTCTAACGTAGTAGGCCTAAAGGTTGATGCTAGTTTCCCTTAATTGCTCTATCCTACCGCGTCTCTCTTTTCCTAACTTTTCTTAACTAAGCTGCGGCTTGTAGGCTAATTCTTTGTCCTTTCTTACGTTTCTTATAGCTATCATCGTGTTGTCTAACATTGTCTTTTCTGCCTATACATGTAGGTCTTCTTAGTTTATCTTTTCCTGTTGTTTACTTTGACTATATAACAACTGGACTCGGACCTCCTGTGGAGTAGGCCTACTGTTAGGGACAACCCCTATGACTCAACGCAGCGCTCGTGAATAACCTGCTCCGCGCTTGGCTTGCGAGTGGCACTTTAGAAGCTTGGAGATTACGATCACGATACTGTGTTCGAATAGCGAGGCAAGAAACAGTAGATAAATGGCATAGACATCGATAGGCTATCTCTGCTACATCGGTATCTTCAATACTGGATTATATTCTATACTCTGTTGCATGCCGTTATCGTTCGACCGTGAGTCGCTCCATGTATAAAAACTCTTTTAAATGAGAAGTGCTTGATTAGAGATGGTTTAGAGATTAGTTTAAAAAACACAGAGGTTGTGGCCTGGTGCCATCTATTATTTCGAGTATAGCTAGACATGAGTCACATGACCTTCTGGCAGCAGAAGACAGTGAAAGTATACCTGCAGGCGTTATTGCCGCATCTATAGTGCTGCTATCAACAGACATTGCTTGTAGGAGAGCAGCAGACAGACGTTATTACAATGACATTTGACAATTCAGTTGTCTTCAGATCTTAGAAGACGAACAGAACAGAGTCCATATAGGCTGCAGTTTGTTTCTGTTTCTGTCATTCATGGAGCAAGGGCGGATACAGATAATATCTTCGAAGGGGGGGGGCAAAATTTTCGGTCTTGGGACAGGGAGAAATGTTCGTCTTGGTCGCCGAAAAATCTGATGACCTTTTTTAAAATTACTTGTCTCCAATTCCCAAGAAAAAGATACCATTTTATCCGCCAAAAATAGTTGATGACCTTTTTATAGTCGTTCGGGCCTCGTGTACGGACTTCGTGGGTGTGGGGAGGGCCTACGGAATTACTCTTGGGGGGCACATCAACTTTCCAAGCCAGAATAGCCTATAGATCTATAGCTGGTCAAAAATAAAGAAATTTCTAAATGGGGGGGCATGGCCGGATTGGCCCTCCCTGGATCCGCACATGTCATGGAGATAATCCGATTGATTGCAGACATTTGTCTCGCAGACATCAGACGCTCTCCTATCGATCGCTGACCGATAATTTACGACTGAAAAACTAGCATATGTCTATAGGTATGAGAATAATAGCGATGTCCATTCGCTTGAAGACAGATGCCTGATGTTGCCGCCTCCGCCGCCTTGCAGCCTAACCGAGTGAAGAATATATACAGTTGCTGCTGGCCATGAGACAAATCGACTGGAAGATGGGCACCCACATATTGTTTAGGCTACAAGGCGACACGATTGCGTAGACGAAATCTGAGAAACGAGCATGCTGTAAATAGTATTGCTAGTTTATTGTGCGCCGTGTTGAATTGTTTTCTGTGATGTATTCTACTCTTTGCTGTGATTTATCTTCCAATCTTTTCTCTCGTGCTGCAGCTTTATGCTCTGATGTAGGTCCATTATGTTGCAGTCTATCGCAGCACAATCTCGATTGTTCTGCTGTCTTTAATTTCATTTCAATTAAATTTATGGTCTTCTTTATATTAGCATATTTTCTGGCCGAATCTTACGCATCGCTTCTGTTTAAATTGTGATTTATTCTTCTAAGCTGATCCGCTCCGTTCTCTTCTGGTCTATATTTGTTGCGAGTGTACGATTTTCACAGCGCCTATATTATATGGGAGTGAATCTGGGCTCCACGAAAAGTATCTGTTATGTTGTCAAGAAAACCAGAAAACAGTAAGGACAAATTACCAGATCCAAATCCTGAGAGTTAATGCGGCTGCGCAATATGCTTGCAATTCTCAGCTATTAGTTGGATCAATTTTCGTGCAGCTTTTCATCAAACGGAGCAGCGTCTCACATACAGGGTGGGCCATAAAAAATAGCCCATACGGTTTTAGCTCATATCTTGGCCAAACATAAGAATTTTTAAATGAAACTTTACACTCTTAAAGGCAATTCATATTTACGTGCAAGGGTTAAATATTGACATAATATTTCAAACAGAACAAAAGTTATATCACTTTTCGTGAGGCCACCCACAGTTTTTTGACGATTCAAAAACGTGGCGCAACAAAAAGGTAACAAAAACATGATTTTATTAAGTCTCATCTCAAATAATTGTAATCAAAATCATAGTTGTAAAAAACGGTTTTTTTCGTTTTTTATTCTCTCCCAAAAAACGTCGTTTTTTCGTTTTTTATTTTTCCCATCGTTTTTTATCGTTTTTTCGATTTTTATGTAACTTTATTTAATTATTTACTGCATAATATTATTTTCCTTAATTTAATTTTTGTCTAATATTCCATACGTTTTCACCGTAATCTCAAGGATGCAGCTAACTATAGGGTCTTTATGTAATTGTTTAAGTCATAATTTTGAGAAATACATGTAGTAGATTCCTACAAGAAATGAAACTTGTAAGAGTTATTTTGATATAAAATTCTTGGGCCTATAATTAATATTTATAAGTAACAATTTTAAGTACATATGTACAATATAGGCTATAACTTAGGTCACACCGGTGGTTTTTGCTTCTGATTAGATTTTAATTGTGTTATGTCGATCAGCATAAACTAACTTATAATGTGGACTTATGTCTACAATTTAAATTTGAACAGATTTCCATACCTTTAATTTGTCCGAATTTCTTATTAAACCAAAGTTATAATAAAAAATAATTGTGGTAGATTAACGTTACTTACACCAATTATTTTGGCCTAATAATAAAGTTGTGTTATTTACAATTTCTTGATAAAATTGCATGAGCAAGGTTTTTAAGCCGAAAATGAAATTTCAGATGTTACAAAGGCAAATTATTTTCCGTTTCCGTTTTGTATCATTTTTTGTCGTTTTTTATTATTTCGAAAAAAACGACGTTTTTTACCGTTTTTTATTTTATTTTCGTCGTTTTTTACATCTAAGAATCAAATAACCTTGATATTGTCAGATGATCATTATTATTAGTATTTTAAACAGAAACAGGATACCCGCGTTGCTGCACGTCACCATGAAATCACTTAGCAAGATGGCAATCAAGTTGGTAAACAAGGAATCTGTCAGATTATTACTTTTTTATTAAAGCAATGCAATTCAAATTTTAAAAAAATGAAAATGGCCAAAGTGTCAATGACAGACAAAATGTGTATTCAGACACCTCTTGAGCAAGATCCTAGAGATACATTGAGCAACGTTTACTCTGATAAACAGTGAGAGCGCAAACATTAAGAGTTGAGACGAGAGTTAAGAGTTTTGCCGTGAATGAAAGGAGATCGGCTCGATTGTTCTGGTTTCATGAGAATGCCAATGGCCCCAAATCTCCGGATTTGAATCCGATGGGTTGATAATCAATTGCGGAGAGCTATGCCGAAGAAATATCACAATCTGCAGCCAAAAGCAAGAGCAGTAAAAGAATTGATGGGTGCATTGGAGTTGATATGGGAAGATTTGCCTTTGGAATGCATCAACAGGGTCATCAAGAACTTTGACTCGAAAGAAGTTTGACACTGGTGGTGGGCACATTGAATACAAGTTGTGAAGCACCAACAAGTTCATTTGACAACAGTTATTTGAGATGTGACTTAATAAAATCGTTTTGTTGCTTTTTGTTACGTTACGCTTTTGAATCGTCAAAAAACGGTGGGTTGCCTCACTAAAAGTGGTGTAACGTTTGTTGGGCTTGAACTATTTTGATAAAATTTGGTCATCATGTGTCAATATGAATTGTTTTTAAGACTGTTGAATTTCATATCGAAATTCTTACTTCTGGCCACGATATAGGCAAAAAGCCGGCGGGTTACTTTTTATGGCTCACACTGTAGAATACTGCAGCGTCTCACATAGAATACTGCAGTGTCTCACATAGAATACTGCAGTGTCTCAAATAGAATACTGCAGTGTCTCACATAGACTACTGCAGTGTCTCACATAGACTACTGCAGTGTCTCACATAGACTACTGCAGTGTCTCACATAGAATACTGCAGTGTCTCACATAGAATACTGCAGTGTCTCACATAGAATACTGCAGTGTCTCACATAGAATTCTGCAGTGTCTCACATAGAATACTGCAGTGTCTCACATAGAATACTGCAATGTCTCACATAGAATACTGCAATGTCTCACATAGAATTCTGCAGTGTCTCACATAGAATACTGCAGTGTCTCACATAGAATACTGCAATGTCTCACATAGAATACTGCAGTGTCTCACATAGAATACTGCAGTGTCTCACATAGAATTCTGCAGTGTCTCACAGACAATTTATTTCATGTGCTATTCTGGGCATTCGCTTTGCAAGGGCATCACCTTTGACTGCACCGAGGGGATGAACCCATGGAGAGATCACAGAAAGACGATGAGGATGGTCTACACGTACATAAATGTACAATTGTACATTATATAGACTATGAAATAAATGGTCATAGCGCAGTTTTAACTATAACCGAACTTTTGTTTTATATCCAGACTTTTCGCCGCTCTCTAGAGAGATGGGTTGGGGGAGATGCTGGGGATAGGATATAGAAAGACGAAGACGAGCGCTGAGAGAAGACGTAGAGAAGGAGAGGTTGGAGAATGATGACAGAGAGGATCAGTCAATCAAGCAATTGGTCTTCCCTATATATTTAGACTGTCTGATTATTATCGACCGATACGTATAGAGTCTATATATAGAGGTATCCTGTCCCTCCCCTGGTGCTGGGTGGCTGGTTGATCCCTCCCTCTAGTGCTGGGTGTTTTTTTTAGCTGAGTGGCTGGGTGGTATATACTGCATTACTGCAGTGAATGCGCCCATGTAAAGCCAATTAATTTTTTGTTTTCGATCTTTCAATGGAAGATCGATACACGTCTGTCTATTATAGATCTATGTGTGTTTTTTGCGTTCTGTTCGGATTTTTCTACTGATAAACTCCTCCGTCATCGAATTCTATTCTTTATCTGAGTGACATGCACGGACAGATTGGATATATTGGTAATTTTTTATTATTGGTAATTTTTTGTAGCTACTTCTTTCTACAACTTTTTAAAACTGTCGGCGCGTCGTCGTCTGTGGTTTTAACAGGAGATTTATTGTCTTGCATCATGCATCTAAACATGAGACCATGACGATAAAGATAAATAAGTTTGCCTGTCAGATTTCCAATGGGGGCGGGAGGTTCTCCAAGACATATTACGATTTATGACTATTGCGTGTATCGACCATTGTGAATTATGTGACGACGCAAAGCTGGTTGTAATACAGTCACCGTGTCATTAGAAGTTGCTGGAACTAGTCACGAATACAATTATTTTTTTGCTCGTTTTCAAGCGTTTCTCTCGTAGACTATACGCCGACGACAGAATCTCCTGCAGCAGACCAAACCTCATCATTAGGAAAGCGATCAAAATGGCGTGGAACAACTTGTTATAGAAAAGAGTTGACACAATCATGTTAATGCGTCTTTGATACTCTTTATGTTACGTGCACACGCACCGTACACTCACTCACACGCACAAACAGACTCAAACCCAAACACACAAACACGCACCCACACACACACATTATATATATATATATATTATTTCTATGCATTTGCGAATGTGTCTACATAATTATAGGCCTAATAATTTGACTTCTATAACAGTGTTCGATGAGTGCATCAGATTTAAATGTCTTCATAATTAACTGAAAAGCTTAGGAAGTTAGGTCAGTAAAGAAAGCAGCAATTCATGTGAAGATTTTTCATTCAGTTGTAAACCATTCCGCTCGGGTATATACATGTATACGTCCAATATTGCTGGAGGTCAATGTAGCCTACAGATGGAGGTCTACAGCCGACAATAAAAGGCGGCTGTTGCAAGTGAAAGCAATTACCTTATACTCGGTTGCGTCGTTAAGGCATAACATTATGCATATAAAGCAATTACCATGCATGATTAGACCTCGGAATTTG
>OX457036.1:44015280-44340280 GCA_949752735.1 Lumbricus terrestris
CTGTCACGGTCACCCACCAAGAGTCCACTCGACCCTCTCGTGCCATCAGTCTCGTTGCCGATACGGTTGGAAAACTCAACAACTCTCGCGTGACCACTGCTGTCCTTCGCAATCCTCCATAGCTGTATGTAGGCCTACATTCAGTCAGAGAGTCAGACAGACGCAGGTATACAGGCAGAGAGACCGACCGACCGAACGACAGGCAGACAGACAAGACAGCATACGACCGACAGAAAGACAGTTGTAGGCCTAATGAAGATTCGTACCGTGGTCTGTTTAGTAGTATTTACCTAGACTAGGCCTATCTATTGTTGTCTGTTTATTGCTCTATTGTTTGATTTCATTATGGCACTGGATGAGCGCTGCCAGAAGGACGGACAGCATGCAAAAGTAAATAGTCGATTAACTGGTGCAAGTGAATTTAAGCAACATAGATTTTCAGTTAGAATAGATAGCTCTATAGGCCTAATACTATTATCATTATAACGATAATTATGGAGATGCGGACCACGTTACAGTCAGTAACTTAGGCCTACTAGGCTATAGTAGGCTTTGAAGAGATGCTGCCATCCATGGCTTTGAGTTGTTTATGACCCATTTGCGCATCATTTGAACTAGCCAACAACCTCCAAACCACGGCTGCAAAATGATAACAACATCAACGTAAAAAAATGATGATGATGATGATGATGATGATGATGATAATAATAATAATAATAATAACAATAATAATAATAATAATAATAATAATAGTGGCGGCGCCTGGATTTAAGTTTGGGAGGGTCTGAACCCTCGCGGAGAACATTTTCATTTTCATCCGCCAAAATTTCTTACGACTTTTTTTAGTCACTCGGTCAAAACTTCAGTTTTACATGGCAAAAAACCGGATGGCCTCTTTAGGGGGGCTTAGCCCCGGATGTCCTTGTTTAGGGGGCTTAGCCCCTCTAGCCCTCTGTCGCCGCCACTGAGGGCCATACCATCGTAGAGGTCGATAAGTATGCCTATACCTGAGTTTAAAGAAAATAGGTACCGGTAGTCATGTGACTGTCTAAATAGACTGAATAGTTGGTCTTGAGCAGTGATTCGAATGTTTCCCAAAATTGCTCATTCTTCGTTCTTCACATGGTCTGGAAGACCACCGTTCCAAGCAGGGAAGATCCTGCAAAGAGCGACAGAGAATAAACAGGTGCCAAATCTTGTAGAAGTGTCAACGGGTCTTTTAATCGAGTTTAATTTGCAAGAGATGAGTCGTCTGCTACGTGTATGTTTCATAAGATTGATCCTCTTTCTCGTTCATATACGTCATCTGAAATTTTTCTGTTTTCAGACGGGAGTTCGTAAGAATGGCTTCCAGGTCCGTTCTTCTGCGGTTCTGCCTAGGATGCCTCTTCTATTCGCACACATGTAAGTCAAACTTGAAATATCCTTGTCTGCAAAAAAGCATTTCGTGTCTAATACCACGACAATGACGAAGATTTACTAGAAAGGTGGCTTTAGGTCCTATTATATGTTTTTGTGTGAATTCATTCGAGTTTAACATATAGTTAGCAGAATCTAAACGCGTTTTCGTTTCAACAAGAACCCAGTATTATTTTATTACGCAATCGTTAGCTTCCGTTCAATAATTACACGCATTTGCAATTGGCGCGGACACTTGCCCACGGAAAAATTGAAACCTATTGCTACTTTTGGGGTTTATGACAAATTTCTTCGCATTATAGAATTAAAAAGCCTACCTTTTCACGAATACTTTTCCATTTAAATTTTTTGCGCTAACGAAGCAATTAATAATTTCATCAGCAATTTAAAAAAGTAAAACTGAGAAATTTGCACCAAGAAACCTCTAAAAATACCCGTGCATGTTCTTAACTCCCTGCTTTGCATTTTTTGAGCTCTTGCTACAAATGTTTTTACCTTGACCATCGTGTTTTTCCCCTCCTGCAAAAATTTCTGCGAGCGCCCATGGCATTTGCTGCTTTAATGCATATCATGATCTCATGCTATAGGCGTATAAACAGCTAATTTACATTTGGCTATTTTCCATTATTATATTTTCATTTACCTTACCTTAATTTTAATCTTCTATCTATCGTTCATTCTACCTCCGATTCGACTATTCTACTGCGATAGAGTTTCTGTTTCATCTGAATTGCTTAGTGGCGACGCCTATTGTGCAATATTTATACATGGACTATAATATTAGGCTATTGTTTGAAATAAACAAACACGTTGAAACACACACACACACACACAAAAAACACACACACACATATATACACTGTGTCCCAATAAATCGGGGCCTCTTTTTATAATGTGAATAAAACTGGCAAATATTCATCGATTGTCAAAAATTCAAAACAGGCTTGATCCTGAGATAATTATCTACAAATTGGTAATTTATGAACGGCTCTCACTAAAAAATTACGTCATAATGACGTCATTAATTTACATATCGAAACCAAATGTAAAAAAAAATCGTCAGAGAATGGCGTTCAGCCAAGAAGACAAAATTGTAATAAAATTCTTACGGAAAAATAAACATTACGGCTCAAAAAAGTTTATTCGAAAATTTCCGGACAAGGGATGGACAGTGAGCGGTCTAAATAAGCTTCTAAGAAATATTGATTTCACCGGTTCGTCGGAGTGTCGCGCTGGTAGCGGTACTTAACATTTGAATTCTATGATGCAAATGACGTAATTGTGACGTCAATATTCATGCCAGAAACTTAATATTTGAATCAGTGTAAGATAATTATCTCAGAATAAAAACAGTTTTGAAATTTTGAAAATCGATTAAGATTTGCCTGTTTTATTCACATTATAAAAAGGGGCCCCGATTTATTGGGACACAGTGTATATATATATATAATATATATATCCTACACTTTTCTTGACCTCGTATACGTAGTGATCTTCGTTTCACGGTTTGTCTTTGTATGTAGGCTATCAATATATTATATTACTCAAACAGCCCCCGTCTCTGAACTAAATAAAGTAGACCTAATTAGCTATAGATAGATCCCTTCTTGAGTTGATTTAAAAGTGCAGTTGGACCGGCTATTTTCTGTAGGCATCGGTGCGTTGGGGCTCGCCGTGAACGACCTTGGGGACTCGGGCTCACATGACCTATCAGATGAGAAAATCTACTCAGTACCAGAGGTCGTCGAACAGCCGGACATGGACGATCTCAGAAATTTCAATTCAGCCGTGCTTTCGGAACTGAACGTGGGCAACCGGAAGTCACAGAACAGTCCATCTGGTTCCGAGTTCCTTGCACCTGATGGCAGCATGGAAAATTATGGACCGGAGCTGGCCTTAAAGAGTCTCGAAACTGAAGATGGCTACGAAGACCAGGCGGCGCTTGCAGCATACCAGAGGGCCGAACAACAACGTAACCAACTTTTATCGTCCTATTCCAGAATGCTTGATGACCTCGACAGTTTGGCACCACTTGGAAGACGCGAGGATGAGGAAAAACGTGCTCCGAAATTTCGCTTAGGTAGACGAGCTGATGAAGACGACGGCTTAGAAAAGCGTGCGCCAAAGTTCCGCTTGGGCAAACGTGAGTCACCGCCGACTGAATTTGACAAACGTGATCCAACGTTTCGTTTGGGAAAACGAAATACCGAGGAGAAACGAGCACCTACTTTCCGCTTGGGTAGGCGTGAAAATGATGGAGACTTTGAAAAGCGTGGTCCCACGTTCCGGCTGGGAAAGCGCGTGTACGAGGAGTTGGAAAAGCGTGGCCCTACATTCCGATTGGGTAAACGAGAATATAGAGATTATGGAAAGCGTGCCCCTAAATTCCGTTTGGGTAAACGACTGTCGTATGAAGATCTGGAAAAGCGTGCTCCAAAGTTCCGCTTAGGTAAACGCGAGAATGAGGAGAAACGTGCTCCGAAGTTCCGGCTGGGTAAGCGAGAGGAAGATGATGAAGATGATGTCGATAAGCGTGCACCGAAGTTCCGCTTGGGCAAGCGCAGCGAGGAAGACAAACGTGCGCCGAAGTTCCGCTTGGGTAAACGGGAAGGTGATTGGTAGAATCGCAGAGTGACGAATGATTTGGCGCATATGACGTCATTGTCTGTTGACTATGATCAGGTGGGAAGAAAATGCGTCGTGGTTTTTGTGACTGCATGGGGCCACTTGGAAGGGACATGGGGTATGGTCACTGGTCATCGAACGGGACAAGTAATAAATGAATCATCACCATTGTGCGTACCTGGATCGTTTTTATCTGTTGATCAGATCAGTTATTTTAGTGAAAATAAAAGAAAACTCAATTAAAAATCGAAACGTTGTTATCTGTGAGGCCTTTGTTTGCAAATAAGTTTTACAACTACTTCACGAACAAATTGCCTAATCGCAAATAGACCTACCTCTCCCTCTTTCGGACGTGCATGAAGTCATGAATATTATACCAACACGAGCGACCCCACTTTTAATCCTTCATGGGAAAACTACGTTCATTTATTATGCATGAAAACACGTAGATTTCGGGCAAGTAGGCCTAGGCTTGAGAAAAAAATGGAAAAATAATGGACCTACTTGAAGTTCACGTTCATTAGTCCACTACATTATCTTCTATAGTTTCAACTTGCTCGAATCGAGATAGTAGATCCAGAGCCGTTTTAAGGCCAAGGCACGCGAGGCACGTGCCTAGGGCCCCGCGCAACAGGGTGCCCCGCGACGACCAAAAATACTACATCGCATTACAAATTAGCAACATAATTATTATACGAACTTTAACGTAGATCTATGTTAAACTACTCTATATCTGACACTTAGAGATTGAGGCTGAAATAAGGTTACGATCAGGCATCTCTCGGGTTGGGGGAACTTCACCCAGAAAATAATGAGTATACCCGGTATCCAAAACATTTGACCACATAATAAGTTTTAATTGCTGTTTACATTATTGTATTACACGAACTCTAGTAATATATGATTATGATGATAAAATTGACTAATAAAATATATGATAACATCATATTAGGCTACATTGAGTATAGTTTACTGTTAATATTTGTACATGACTATTTTTGCACGACTATATAATTGGCGTCTTTCCATGCTACTTTTCAAATGTCAAACTGCCAAATTTTCTAAATGTTTTGTTCCTTGAACACTTAGTAGGCTGAAACAGTAGTCTATCATTACTATACACGGCGTCCCGATTTTAGATGTTCTTCCTTGGTTTGTGTAACATCTGTAACGATTCAGATAAATTTAACGTGTCCTGGGTCAGCAATGCGCATGACCTTTTTCAGCAACGGGAATAGGCCTAAGCTAATAATTATTCATGTGAAAGAAAGAATGGCTTACGCAATTACAAACCTGTCTGCAGTTATTCATTATAGTGTAATGGTCCAGAAGCAGCAGAACTGAGCTGCTGAACTTGATACGTAGAGAAATTCTTATTGTAATACTAATTATAGCCTACTTATTGAAATTTCCAATCACGTTTTGTTATAAACACTTATAGAGTAACTTTTGTTAAGATCTCTACTTACAAAATGCAATGCTGCCATTACAATGTGAATGTGGAAATTGAAAAAGAAATTATAATAATGGTAAGAATATTTATTGAAGTCTTAGGCTAGGCCTACTCATGTTAGCACTGCAATAGTTGATCAATTTTGCTAGGATGCAGCTAAAAATGCGCAGTCATTGCAATGTGAAAATTCAAAAATTTCTAGTGGAGAGGGGAAATTTCCTCCCCATACTTTCCCCTCTCGGCGCTACACGTCTCAGCAATCGATCGGCAAATACCCGTTCTCAGTTCTCTGAAACCTTGATTTCACAGCAGCTTTAAAGGGTCGAGATTAGACTCATGGCTGGGCCTACTTTTAGGGTTAGGGTTTGTGCCTAGGGCCCCAAAACTCCTTAAAACGGCCCTGAGTAGATCCTGTAGCTCACAAACCACCATGGATAAATATAGTAGAAATTTGCGGAAAGTTCCAATTTTGCACGGTTTCGTTTTTCGGGTAAAAAGTAACTTCTGGACACCTCACTACTGAAATTTCCTTTACGCATAGACCTATATTATGAGGACACAACGAATCAAGAGACTATTTAATCGTTCATAGAAGTTTTAATGCCATATAGTCTAATGTCCAGATGCGATTTCGACCGGGCTGTTAGTCAGTGCTTAAGGAGGATTATGTCCTACGCTCATTGGCAGCATAATATGAACTAAGTGCATCTCACACTCAGAGTTTCAGAAAACGCTATTCACAGGACCCTCAATGTCCTTCATGACGCGTATACTCTGCATGGTCACTCCTGGGGCGGCCGCTAGGGCTGACACCTTCTTCTCACATGACTGAACGCATACATATTCAAACATGTACAGAGTGGCCGAGTGGGTTGGTAGCCCGCTCGCCATGCACGCCGGCGGCCCGGGTTCGATTCCCGGTCGGTCGGTTTATCAGAGATTAATTTCTCGGATCTTTACTGCGGGTGGCTCGGTCGCAATATAAACGTGGAGTGGTTGTACTCTGCCTCCGACACTAATCATCTTCGATATGAAAAAGTGTCGTTAAGCCCGAAGTACTACTAATGTACATGTAGACCAGCGGTTCCCAACCCGTGGCCCGCGGGCCAAAAGTGGCCCGCCTGGCCTACAAAAATGGCCCGCAGCATCTCAATGAATTAAGAAAAATATGTGTAAAAGTTGACAATTTGGACATGATGGACTATATAATTCTTTTCTATTACAAATTATTTTATATGGACATTAATAAATCGCATCAAACATTCTGTTTGGATTCAATTATAACAATTTCATACGCCTTTAGTTAATTAAATTTTAGCCTTGTGGCCCCCTAACGTCCTTCAACTAAGAAAAAGTGGCCCTCGTGTCCTCCAACTTAGAAAAAATGGCCCGAAAGTCAAAAAAGGTTGGGAACTATACTGATGTAGACAATTAGACAAACAGGCAGACATGTATGCAAAGATCTGCATAACAAGGTTCCTCCACTCAGTAGAAATACAAGATCAATCCACAAAGAACCTTGGTAGAAAGACCTTGCATACATGTATGCATACACTCAGGCACACGTAGGCTAATGCGTAGGCTATATATCTGTAGCCTACCATTCACAGTCACGTAACACTGGACAGCAAACAAAGACTTTCCAAGTTTCACTAAATTTTCTCCTCTGAGGTCTGGATTTTTGTCTATAGAACTTACTCGTGATTTGAATCTGCATGAACTCACAGACTTGACCGTGCGTCATTAAGTTATAGCAACGAGGCTGTAGTTTAAACCACGGAATATTCTTACAGTCTAATTTAGGGTTCGGTAATCAGCTTGCTAGGCTATCGATCATAATGATATTGTATCCATACTCTGTTGTATCTATCTACGCCATCGTGCTCCTAACTATTAGGCCAGCACACCCTGGACCCCGTCTATACGCAGCGTCCATAATAATAATAGGGCAGTCTCTCACCGTCTCTCACACGAGGACAGTTGTCTTTCAGCCTGTATCACACGTGTCTTTCTCTCCAACTCTTAAACCAACACACGCACTGAGTAGTTATACTTATCTCAGTACCAAAGTTTCACCCCAAATTAGAGACATGCCCCCCGGTTTCAAAGTACCGCATGTCGGGTACGGTTTATGTACGCATATCACGGGTCGGGCCGGATACGGATGGAGTCATTACGGGTACGGATATAGGCCTACCCGGTTTTATTTGCACTAACGTGCTAAACCAGAGTTAGACTTAAATTTCTTAATGATGCATAGGCCTATTATAGGCCTATAGAATGCAAGCCGCACATGGCATTGACCAAAAAATCGGCCGCTCAATCGGCACGGACCTCTCGCCGCCTGTGGTAGCTTTTTGCATCGACGTCCGCAGGTTTATAAACTTAAAAACGGCTCTGTATTCTTGAATGTATCTTTGCAGAACATTATCTTGACATGTAGAGACCCAAGAGTAGGCATAATACTTTGATGCTAATCTTCAATGGGAAATGGAAAATTTAACCTTTGATTTCGAGAAATTGTACTCTGCAGTCCCTGCACCCAATCACTGTCAACCTATACACCACTCAACGTGTGCCCCATTCAATCAAGGTGCATCCGAATCCGTTGACTCGTTGTCCTTCGAAACGCATAATTCCCAGTTCCCAGTTTCGTGGCAATTATAGGCGCAATCACGTCCTAAAAGTTGGAAGGGACCAAATGAATCACGTCCTAAAAGTTGGGGGGACCATAATGATAAAGTCAATGGGACCACTCAAAAGTTGGGGGGACGCGTCCCGTGGGTCCCATAGGGTGGTTGCGCCTATGGTGGCAATTGATTATTTCGTACATAGCAATGCGACAACGATAGTCATTGTTTAGCTGGAGCGGAAATTCAGATCCTTTGGCAGACTGCCAACGTGGCTCCCTCTGTCGATCGTGAAGTACTGATGCACATCCGTTAGAACGCTTTTCCTTTCGGTCACCGCCGCCGCCGCTGTCGAGCCATGGTCCTCGCCCCACGCGTGGCCGTCGTCGAAGCGGGGTTCACGCGGCGGGTTCACCACCTCCGCCCCGTAAGTGAACTCTCGCAGGGCACCGGACGATCTGTAGCTTCGGGGCAAATGTAGTTCGTCCACGTAGGCGTAGTCGTTGTCGTCGCTGTCGTATGTATTCTTGCGCTCAACGGCGGCGGGACACGGACGCGGCTGGCGACTCTCCGTCAACTTAACCGACCAATAGTCGCAGACTGGTTTGTTGTTGATGTCGTAACGTATTTCATCCAATGCAGACTGACGCTTTCTGAACACGACCGATCACAAATGAATTATTATTATCATTAGTAGTAGCAGTGGTAGTAGTAGTAGAAGTAGTAATAAGTAGTAGTAGTAGTAATTGAAGTAGTAATAAGTAGTAGTAGTAATAGTAGTAGTGGTAGTGGTAGTGGTAGTAGTAGTAGTAGTGGTGGTGGTGGTGGTGGTAGTAGTAGTAGTAGTAGTAGTAGTAGTAGTAGTAGTAGTAGTAGTAGTAGTAGTAGTAGTAGTAGTAGTAGTAGTAGTAGTAGTAGTAGTAGTAGTAGTAGTAGTAGTAGTAGTAGTAGTAGTAGTAGTAGTAGTAGTAGTAGTAGTAGTAGTAGTAGTAGTAGTAGTAGTAGTAGTAGTAGTAGTAGTAGTAGTAGTAGTAGTAGTAGTAGTAGTAGTAGTAGTAGTAGTAGTAGTAGTAGTAGTAGTAGTAGTAGTAGTAGTAGTAGTAGTAGTAGTAGTAGTAGTAGTAGTAGTAGTAGTAGTAGTAGTAGTAGTAGTAGTAGTAGTAGTAGTAGTAGTAGTAGTAGTAGTAGTAGTAGTAGTAGTAGTAGTAGTAGTAGTAGTAGTAGTAGTAGTAGTAGTAGTAGTAGTAGTAGTAGTAGTAGTAGTAGTAGTAGTAGTAGTGTAGCGGAACTAGGGCTGGGCAGAAAAGTACCAGGGCCGATCACCAACCCTAGCCGTGTAAGTCTTTCGATGATGTCCGGGGGGTAAGGCGTTAGCTGGGGACTAACGACTAGCCGACTAGGCTTAGGCTAACTATACTTAAACGAACTGTATTCAAACGAACTGTATTTAATCGAACTGTATTTAATAACTGCGAAATCGAACGTCTTAATCAAACTGTACACTGAATGCTAGATCACTGCGACGCAACTGAACTAAACACGCATGAATGTCTTTCTTTTCCAAAGGTAAGTCACCGATGCGCAAGAATCGATCCCACAACACTGCACCGAGCGGCACGATACTGTACCCACTGCGACTAAACTCTACTGAACTCTATCACAGAAGAAGCAGCTCTGACTGACTGACTGACTACTACGACGAACTCTTCAACTACTTCACACTGCAACTGACGACGACTGACGACTCTCTGACGACGACTGACGACTCTCTACTACGACGATCTGCTCTGCTCTATTTATACCCTCCCAGACGCAGGTGTGCTGAATAAGTAGATATAGGCCACGGTATGCTGAATAAGTAGACGTGCTGAATAAGTAGACATAGGCCAATGTATGCTGGATAAGTAGACGGAGGCTAGTGTGCTGAATAAGTAGATATAGGCCAATGTATGCTGGATAAGTAGACGGAGGCTAGTGTGCTGATTAAGTAGATATAGGCTGATGTATGCTGGATAAGTAGACGGAGGCTAGTGTGCTGAATAAGTAGACATAGGCCAATGTATGCTGGGTAAGTAGACGGAGGCTAAAGGGGCGGGGCAAGCAGACGTAGGCAGAGAGAGCAAAGCAAGCGCACCCAAACACAGCAGGCAATCTTCAAGTTTTTCCACACGGCCCCCCCAGGAGCAGTCCAAAGCCCCCTTTGGATAAAATTAACAGGGGAAAAACGAACCCCCAGCATAATAAACATTGTCCATCGCGATAAGGCACACGCCTCAGTCCACAATTCTATGCAAATAATCAATTCGCTTATGCAAAATATCGTCCATTTCGAAAGACGCCAACTTAACTAACACAAAATAAAGAACAGCATCCAAACAACCAAGCATCGTTCATTGACGAACAAAACGGCTTATAAAGTTAAACAGACGAAGAACGTCTTCAGAATAATTACGTAGGCGCTACTAACAGAAAATAATCGCACTGCGCGATACGAAACTTAAGTTCAGAGTCCCTTACGGCAAAACAAAACTAGGAGTGTCACCTTTCTTTCTTCTTTTTCTTCTTTAGAGGCGGTCTGTCTTCGGCGAGGAGGGGTCTAGTCGACGATCCAAACGGCGTCGGGGGAAGGTAGCGTAGGGGAGAGGCCAACCGGAAGGCAACCTTCGTAGATTCCGATCAAGAGGTCCTTCGGCCAATGAGGAAATTCGGCCAAGAGCTTTTGAGCGAACTGCTCAGCTGTAAGGACGGCCGCGAGGGAGCGCCCTTGGCGTACGATGAACGCCGCCTCCGCCCTGGTCATCGTAGGTCCCAGGACCTCGTCCAGAACCGGATCCGGTATATCAAGTAGATCCGTGTCGAAACCCAAAGCGTCGGTGTCGGAGAAGTCGATCGTGTCCAACCAGGCCGCCACAAACGCGTCGCTGCTACTCGATGGTAGTTCGGCTACGACCCCGGGCGGCGAAGATGGCGTCGCCTCGGCCGAACCCCGCGCGGCGGGAGCGGTAGACACTCCCCTCACCCGACGAACTCGAAACGGTCGACAGGTCCTTTCGTGCCGCCATCTAGAACGCCGAGCATAAGGTCCCGAGAAGACTTGGTCGCACAGCGCACAACTCACGGCGTTCTGGGCTTCCATTTCTTTCGACTGGCGCTCTCTAGCGTCTGCCGTCGTCCTTTATAGAGAAGCTCGGGCATGCGCAATCCGAGGATCTCGACGGTATGCTGAAGATGTAGGCGCAGGCTAGCGTATGCTGAAGATGAACCCGCACGCGCACCCATGCGCGTAGGAAGAGGATGTAGACTGCGCGCACGCAGAGGAAACGTGCGCCGACGAGGAAGAAGCGCGCGCGCACCCATGCGCGCCGACAGGAACTTGCGCGCGGAGAGGAACTTGCGCGCGGACAGGAGTAGATTACGCGCACGTACGTAGACACGTGCGCCGACGAAGAAGAAACGCGCGCGCGACCATGCGCGCAGACAGGAACTTGCGCGCAGACAGGAACTTGCGCGCAGAGAGGAACTTGCGCGCGGACAGGAGTAGATTACGCGCACGTACGTAGACACGTGCGCCGACGAAGAAGAAGCGCGCGCGCACCCACGCGCGCCGACAGGAACTTGCACGCAGAGAGGAACTTGCGCGCGGACAGGAGTAGATTACGCGCACGTACGTAGACACGTGCGCCGACGAAGAAGAAGCGCGCGCGCACCCACGCGCGCCGACAGGAACTTGCGCGTGGACAGGAGTAGATTACGCGCACGTACGTAGACACGTGCGCCGACGAAGAAGAAGCGCGCGCGCAACCATGCGCGCCGACAGGAAGAAGCGCGCACGTAGAGGAAACGTGCGCCGTCCTCCTCGTGCACTTTACTGGAACCGGACAGGTCGACGAACGGCCCGACGGGGTCGACCCGAGATCGCCGTTGTTCCGTCCGAACCTGCTTCCGTTGCATCCGTTGCACCCGTTGCTTCCGTTGCATCCGTTGCATCCGTTGCACTCGTTGCTTCCGTTGCATCCGTTGCATCCGTTGCTTCCGTTGCATCCGTTGCTTCCGTTGCGTCCGTTGTATCCGTTGCATCCGTTGCGTCCGTTGCATCCGTTGCGTCCGTTCGATGTGCAAAGGACCTGGTCCTTGGCCTGTCGACGGCGGATGCCGTCGCACCATCGCTGACGTCGGTGTGCTGCGTCCTACACCTTCGTGGGCCGAAGCAGTAAACCCTGTCACCTTCTTTCTCAAATTTCTCTAACAGTCCATGAGAATCCGACCAATGTCCTCCAGGATCAAAAGGCACAAATCCACAATTCAAAATCGACTTGCAGGTAGATCGAGCGGTACTTGTCCCATCCGCACGACCACAACTCACACTCCCATGGATATATCCACAATCCGACTCAAGCGTGCCAACACACACTGTACAAAGGGGAACTCTCAGACATACATCAATTCCAGAAAAAGGACCAAAATTCTCCCGGGTCGGACCAGGACAAAATCGCAAAGTTCCATCAAGCACCACATATGAAGAACATCCACCAACGGCAGGTTCCACAATAGATTCTACAACCCCAGTTTCCAACAATTGATTCAATTGCTCATCAATAGCAGTCTGATATGGCAACGGCTGCCTCCGTAAGGGTTGTCTCACTGGACGAGAGTCCCTCGTGTCAATCCTGTGTTGGGTTATCGCGGTTCGTCCCAAATCTCGGTCAGTGGTCGAAAAAATGTCCTCGTACTCGACCAACAAATCCTTCAACCGTTCCTTCACCTCCGTCGGGACATCCTCCGAAATGTCCTCCATCAGCTTCTCAATCAAATGGGTTTCAGGACCCGTGCGTCTATCATTTTCCTTCCTTACCTCGACATTTACGGGATGCAATTCACCCAACATTTGATTAGCAGTCAACAAAGCAGATTGCTCGTTCAAATTTACTACACGAATGCACGACTTATTAGCATCATCACCAAGCACGACTCTGGCTACGTGTAACCCAGGCTGGATCTCTTTGGACTCCGTCATCCACGCCTGTGCAGTGGTCGTCAAGTCTCTATACTGCGTTGTGCAAGGTATATCGCACTGGGAACGAGGAAGGACAGTCGTCTCCTCTGCAACCATCACCCTGCGGCACCAAAGCGAACCATTTCCCTTGACCAGAGGAATGCGGCGGCGACCAACAAAAAGTGCGCCCTGACCAAAACCCAATCTACAGCGATGCTGTCTCAACCAGTCCATTCCCAGCATTGGTTCACCGATCTGATCCGAGACAAGAAAAGTAGTGCCAATAGAAAATCCTCTGGAAATCACAATCGGAAGATCAAGCTGACCCAAAACCCTAATTGCAGTACCATTAGCAGCTAAAAGGATGCGATTGCTTGGCTGGAGCGACAACCCATCAACATCAGACGAGGGAACCAAGCTTACCTCCGACCCAGTGTCCACTAGGCATGTTCTTTGCCGTCCGTTGATCGTTCCACGGATGTAGATCGCGTTGTTCGTTACACCCGTCGTTCGGTCTCTTGTTGTGTGGTTGGTGACGATCGGTCCATCATGCTCGGGCGTCGTCGGACCCGAGTTGCGTGCGTCGTCTTGACGGTTGGGAGGCTGTCGGCGTTGGCGGCATTGGCGGGCCACGTGACCCACGCGTCCACAGTTGAAGCAGGTCACACCGCGGCCGGCGTTCCCAGAAACGTTTCCTGCAGGCGGAACGGTCGGTGGAACGTACGGGGGAACATTTGGTACGGCGTCGAGACTCGTCCTGTACGAACCTCGAAGTTCCTCCAGCTGTTGACAGATCCTTCCTTCCATGTCCTGTTGCCACTTTCGCTGGGCAGCGAAGAAGTTGTCCAATTGGGACTGAAGTTGTCCACCAGCGTCTCCATCTTGCGTCGTTCTCACCCGATTGGCTGGTCTCCGACGATCCTCCAATTCCGACGTCTGCTGATACGCGGCGAGGCGTAGAGCGGTTCGGTACGCTTCGTCGATGGTCTTCGGCTCACGTTCTCTCACCTTGAGGGACAACTCACGGTCGCGGATCGCTTCGAGGAAGGCGTCCTTCGCGACGATCTCCGTCGTTTCGTTAGATGGAACCGGGTAGGCGAGAACGACGAGTCTCCGGATGTCGTGCAGCAAGTCGCCCAGGGTTTCATCTGATCTCTGCCGGCGATAGTAGAGTTGTGCCCGGAAGGTCTCAGCCTGACCCTCCGCGCCGTATCGTTGACGTAGTCTCTCGACGAGCTGCTCGTAGGTGACTTCCGTCCGGGCTCCAAAATCCCAGAGTAACTGCGTTGCTGCTTTTTCCAATGAACAGCGGAGGAAGTCCGCTTTGTCGGCTGCAGTCCATCGGTTGTGTCTCGCGCACACATCGAATTGTGCCAAGAACGATTCGAGGGATCCAGTTCCATCGAATTTTCCGGGCTTGATTGGACTCCTCTTTTCACCGACCAAGCGACCGACATTCTCCAGAATCTTTGACTCCAAAGCGCTGGCGTCTTTCTCCGGAATCAGCATGCTTTTTCGCTCCCTCTTCGGCGAGTCGTCGAAATCGATTGTCTGCAGGAAGCGGCTAGACTCGACCTCGTGGTCGACCAAAACGTCCTTTCGTCGTCCGGCGGTAGGCGACGAAGTAGCAGGAAGGCCAGAAACGCTTCCGTCCACTCCTGCGCGAGAAAACTCACCAGTCGCTGCGTTCCACATCGTTGTCAGTCCAGAATCAGATCAGCTCCCGCTTTCGTGTAACAGTTTGTAGCAGTCCGACGAATGTAACAAAACCCCCAACTTCTTGAACTAGTTTTTGCTGGTTCCAATTTGTTCCGAGACGTCCAATCGAATAAATGAAAACCCCACTTGCTGGTGCCAATTTGTAGCGGAACTAGGGCTGGGCAGAAAAGTACCAGGGCCGATCACCAACCCTAGCCGTGTAAGTCTTTCGATGATGTCCGGGGGGTAAGGCGTTAGCTGGGGACTAACGACTAGCCGACTAGGCTTAGGCTAACTATACTTAAACGAACTGTATTCAAACGAACTGTATTTAATCGAACTGTATTTAATAACTGCGAAATCGAACGTCTTAATCAAACTGTACACTGAATGCTAGATCACTGCGACGCAACTGAACTAAACACGCATGAATGTCTTTCTTTTCCAAAGGTAAGTCACCGATGCGCAAGAATCGATCCCACAACACTGCACCGAGCGGCACGATACTGTACCCACTGCGACTAAACTCTACTGAACTCTATCACAGAAGAAGCAGCTCTGACTGACTGACTGACTACTACGACGAACTCTTCAACTACTTCACACTGCAACTGACGACGACTGACGACTCTCTACTACGACGATCTGCTCTGCTCTATTTATACCCTCCCAGACGCAGGTGTGCTGAATAAGTAGATATAGGCCACGGTATGCTGAATAAGTAGACGTGCTGAATAAGTAGACATAGGCCAATGTATGCTGGATAAGTAGACGGAGGCTAGTGTGCTGAATAAGTAGATATAGGCCAATGTATGCTGGATAAGTAGACGGAGGCTAGTGTGCTGATTAAGTAGATATAGGCCAATGTATGCTGGATAAGTAGACGGAGGCTAGTGTGCTCAGTGCTTAAAGTGTAAAAAAAGAAGTGCCAGAACGCTGAATTGTATGATTGGTCGTGAGTGGCGGCGCCGAAGGCGCGAGGCTGCGAGTGCCGAAGGCACGAAGCACATGCCGACTAGGGGGTCTGGGGGAGCGTCGTAAGCTCCCCCAGCGGGGTCTGGGGCGGATCCCCAGCGACCGGCGCATTTTTAGCTGTGTCGACCTCAAATAGAGCCATTTTAGACTCTTGTTTGCCAGCTATTTGTGTACAATAAAATCACGAAAACTTCAAGAATAAGTCGTTTTTCAGTGTTGCAAGCTACCAGGATAACAAAAAAATAAGTTTTATTGTAAAAGATAAAGGTTTTGTCTTTACCGTAATCACAACAGTGAAAAGTTTAGGTAATTAAGAAGCTAAGACAGCGGGGTCTGGGGCGGAGCACCAGCGACCGGCGCATTTTTAGCTGTGTCGACCTCAAATGGAGCCATTTTAGACTCTTGTTTGCCAGCTATTTGTGAACTGTATGGACGCCGTCCTGGCAGTCATGGACGACCGTCCTGGCAGTGCTGGCCAAATAAGTCATAGGACGGCGTCCTGCCTCGAAAATAAGTGCCAGGACGCCGTCCATGACCGTCCTGGCACACTTTAAGCCCTGAGTGTGCTGAATAAGTAGACATAGGCCAATGTATGCTGGGTAAGTAGACGGAGGCTAAAGGGGCGGGGCAAGCAGACGTAGGCAGAGAGAGCAAAGCAAGCGCACCCAAACACAGCAGGCAATCTTCAAGTTTTTCCACAGTAGTAGTAGTAGTAGTAGTAGTAGTAGTAGTAGTAGTAGTAGTAGTAGTAGTAGTAGTAGTAGTAGTAGTAGTAGTAGTGGTAGTGGTAGTGGTAGTGGTAGTAGTAGTAGTAGTAGTAGTAGTAGTAGTAGTAGTAGTAGTAGTAGTAGTAAGAATGGCGTCAGTATCAACATCAAAGTTCAACACCGTGCAGTTTCAACATCGGCATCGTTATTGAAGTGTATTGCATATAACGTAGCATGATACTATCTTGGTACGTTACATGCAATAGACTGTCGTTGCATGCAATCCTGCTGCTGTAACAAGATACTATCTTGTTACGTTTCTGATGCCATTCTTACTTCTACTACATGAAGCGCCCAAAAGCATTGTCAATAAGGTAACGTTTTTCATGTTGATCTCCACCACCACCACTACCACTATCATCACCACCTCCACCATCACCACCACCATCACCAACACCACCATAATTACAACCGTGCACCATCACAATCACCATTACCACCACCAACAACACCTCCACCACCACCACTAACACCACTGCCACCACCACCTCCATCGATGGCTATATGCTTACTGTCGTAAGATTCGAAATCCGATGATGAAGATGATAATTCCGACAACTATAGCGATCGACATGATGACGTAGGCAGCAGCAACTGCAAAATGATAATCACTAACATACCGTAGGCCTACTTGTAATCATCATCATCATCATCATCATAACATAACCTGTGCATTTATTTAGCCCTCACGAGTAATTTTTATATCAGTATAATTAGTCCCTAAAATAACGAGTAATTTCTATATGAGTATAATTAGTCCATAAAATAGCTAAATAAAATAAATTAGGCAGTAAATGTCCATCATTTTAGGATACCAATTATTAGTAGTAATTTTCCCCTTTTGAAGACGTAAGCTTACATTGCGTAGAATGCGATTTCCTTCTAATGCAGATCTTCTATAATGTTATATTCAATCGGAAAATACGCTGTAAAGAAAGCGCTATATAAATAACGGAAGACAACAATACCATTTAAGCACTTAAAAACTGTTCTATTTGACCGTGCTGGAGTCGGGAGCGCCTTTGAGTAGCTTCCTTGAAGAGGCGCTATATAAATACTTGAATGAATGAATCAATGTTCACTTTCCGCCTACTGAAATACACTGTAAAATTTCATTACTAAGTAGCCTGATAGGCTAATACATAGCCTAATTAAGTAGGCCTTCACAAACATTACTTCACCTTATTCTGTCTTACTCTAGCCTACATTACGCACGAATGTTTACATATACTTTTTCATGAATGCAAGGCACACATGCACGCATACATAACATAATATAAACTAACTTTTTAATAGAAATAAATATCACCATAGCGCATTTTCGGTAACTTACAAAAGGCACTGCAGACATGACTGAATTACTAGGTCAGTAGCCTATATATAACTAATAGCCCAGATGAGTGCTACTGCTAAGGCTTTTTGGAAAAAATTCTATAGCCGAGTCACATGCGATACGTGTAAGGCATGTTCAGCGTAGGACTGTACCATGCAGGAAGAAGGTTCGAGACATGAGAAAACACCATTTCCACATGAGGATTAATTATTACATACATCACTTTACGTTTGTTTCACCTTTCGACCATATACCTTCGTCAACCATATTCACTTTACCGTACCATGATACCATCAGTGAGAGAATTGTGGAAAAATAACTGTGGGGTTGGACTATGATCTACTTGGAATTGGGGCGTGAAAACAGACTTTGCTATGGGGCTCTAAAACAGACTCGGGGTTGAAACCCCAACCTATAACGTATCGCATTCACAATACGCTTTACCTACATGTCTTCCTTTGGCTGCTTAGTCTCGATGTGACTCATCTTATTTTTTGCTTTGTCTATAATTATATCTTGTTGTTTGTTTTGGATTATTGCGGGAGTAGGCTAGGCCTATAATGCACAGCCTATGCCACAGTCGTAACGTGAAAGGAACAAATATCGCTGATTTAGATCTCTTACTGTGTGATATGGAAAATGCTGAACGTGTGTTTTCTGAAAATAACAACAAAATCATCGTCAACGGATATGCAAAATGTTTAGCACCTGTCAGAGTTTGTATAGTCAACTGTGATTATATAAATCCAGTCAACTGTGATTATTTAAATCCAGTCAACTATGATTATATAAATCCAGATAACTGTGATTATATAAATCCAGTCAACTGTGATTATATAAATCCAGTCAACTGTGATTATATAAATCCAGTCAACTGTGATTATATAAATCCAGTCAACTGTGATTATATAAATCCAGTCAACTGTGATTAGGCCTATATAAATCCAGATATATAACTGTGATTATATAAATCCAGTTCTGTTCATGCAAATGCCTACTACTATTAATGAACTGATGACTTTAGTACCAATACTATAGTAGGCTATGTCTACTTCTGTCTAGTATTTCAATAAGTAAGTCAATCATCGAAACATCGAACCAATACCAAACGACTTATTCAATATTCATAGGATCGAAACATTTAGCACAGGTCCCTGCCACACAGACCCCATCATGCGGTCACGAGGTGTGTGTACATGTATGTGCGAGCAACGCACATACATGTACACACACCTCTCCGCTCTCCCTCATCAACAAGAGCCGACCGCTCACACGTTCACAAGCATGTGCACCATAGAAAATTATTGTCGCCATCGTGCATGAGATTGAGAGGCACCTTCTGACCGATCTCTCTTAATTGTTGCGCTGCACACCATCTCACTCTTGCAGAAACATTGGGCAACTTCTACCAATCAACATTATACATGTTACAGCGACAATCCTTCTGAGATAATGGCGATTAAATGTGCGGGCAACAAGATTCAATTTCTTGTTATATGTTTATTAACGACCTGCCATATCAAAGATGATTAGTGTCGCCCTCCTCCTTTATCCAGGCTTGCGACTGGCACTGGCAGAGAACAACCAGTGGCGGAATTTCACAAGATTCAATTCTTATAATTAAGCTTATAGGCCTATAGTCTTAATAATAGCCTATGCATCAATGACCTTCTCAATGCATCAATGCATAACTTATTTAATTTTTGGTGATGATACAAAAGTCACGTCTTCTGATTTGGCCAGTTGATATCTTTGACGACGTTGCTATGTTAAATCGTTCAGTGAATGTCTTTGACCATTTTCAATATTATATGCTGATTGAAAAACATATAGGCTATAGGCCTACAGCTGATATGAAGTGCATTACTGCATATAAGCTCTCAATCAGTTAATATGCCATCCTACTATAGGCGTTGTTCGCTATTTTCAATGCGTCTCTTTGCAATCTAATTAATAATTAACGTTGATAGTGCATCAATCACTTAAACAGCAACTTATTCTTGTTCGATGGCTGTCATTGTTCGGGTCTATTCATGTGAAAGGACCGCATTGATTATAATTACGGCTTGAAAAATATCTCAAGGCATTGTATCAGAAATAGCACTCATTAGCGCGCGATGTGCTTTTTCTCTTCTCCGATAGATTTTACTTCTCCTTTGCAATGAATCTTCAGCCTCCAATTACTCATTTCGCTTAAAGCAGGTAGTGCTGTGGCTTTAAGCAGAAACGTGTCGTTCATGTGTCTGTGGTGCCGGTATACTGATTCAGTCAGCACGAAATCTCATCTTCATATACAGGGTGGGCCATAAAAAGTAACCCCTACGGGGTTTTACCCATATCTTGGCCAGAAGTAAGAATTTCGAAATGAAATTTCACAGGCTTATAGACAATTCATATTTACACATGATGGCCAGATTTCAATAAAACATTTCAAACAGAACAAAAGTTATACCACTTCTAGTGAAGCCACCCACCGTCTTTTGTCGATTCAAAAACGCGACGCAACAAAAAGTAACAAAAATTCAATTCTATTATTCTGGCCAAGATATTGGCCAGAAGTAAGAATATCGAAATGAAATTTTACAGGCTGAAAGACAATTTATATCTACACATGATGGCCAGATTTCATCAAAATATTTCAAACAGAACAAAAGTTATACCACATTCAGTGAGGCAACCCACCGTTTTTGGCGATTCAAAGACGTAACGTAACAAAAAGTAGCAAAAACACGATTTTATTAAGTTTCTTCTCAAATAATTGTTATCAAATAGGCTTTGATAATGCCAGATGATCATTATTATTACTATTTAAAAAGGGAACAGGGTACCAGCGTAGCTGCACGTTACTGAGAAGTCACTTAGCAAGATGACAATCAAATTGGTAAATAAGGAATCTATCAGATTAATCATCAAGAACTTTGCAAAGAGACTCAAAAGACGTTTTGGCACGGGTGGTGGGCACATTGTTGTGAAGCACTACCAAGTTCATTTGACAACAGGTATTTGATACGAGACTTAATAAAATCGTGTTTTGTTACTTTTTATTGCGTTTCGTTTTTGAAACGTCAAAAAACGGTGGGTGGCCTCACTAAAAGGGGTATAACTTTTTTCTGCTTTAAATAGTTTGATGAAATCTGACCATCATATGCAAATATGAATTATCTTTAATCCTGTAAAATTTCATTTTGAAATTCTTACTTCTGGCCAAGATATGAGCAAAAAGCCTTAGGGGGTTACTTTTTTTATGGCCCACCCTGTAGTCTCTGCATAGGGAACGGACATTAGCCCCTCTGGACATTATACCCCACCCCAGGACATTATCCCTACCGTTAGTGACAAGTCTTATCGGTTACGGCATTATTCTATTATTTGCACATAGGGGGATTTTGTCCGGGGAGGATAATGTCCTACGCAAAATAGGGGGGGTGGTATGTCCAGGGAGCTAATGTCCTACACCCCTCTGCATATTGCCAGTGTCGGTCCCTATTCAAAATGGCGCCCAAGCAAGAAGTACGGTTCGCGCTCTATTGTTGGTAACGCCTCTGAGTAGCGATCTTGAAGGGTCGCTAGAGCAAATGCGATAAATAATTTTGTTTATATCATTATTAATATTGTTGTTGTTGTTGTTGTTGTTGTTGTTGTTGTTGTTGTTGTTGTTGTTGTTTTTAGGCCTATCATTTTAATTTGTGCAATCAATCTTTGATTTAATGAATGTTGGGTAATGATAAAATGTAAACACTTCGATCAGATATCAGTCAAGGCTTCCTGTCATCAGCCTCGAAAGTGAGAAGCATAGCACAAGCCACAAGAGTTGATTTAGAGAATTAGAGAATTAGATAGAAGAGAATATATAGATATAGAGAAATGAGAGAAAAAGAAGAGAATGGCGGAGAAAATTGGACGTAATTGAAAAGAATCGTTTAATCGACCCTCAGTTCATTGCGAGTCATTCTGTCCTAATTAAGGCGATCAGGCGCAGAACTGCCGCTACGTAATCAAATTTAGGTAGCGCCAAATGATCAGCGACAATCTCATGAAGAACAGGGAGGCAGAGGAGTCCGCAAAACCGAGTCAGTGTTGTGGCAAAGAGAATCCTCTCAACGAGGTCAACGGTGTGGCAGAGTAATTGACTCACCTCCTATCGCACCCCAAGAGCTACAGTTGCCCACGTGACCAATCCATCTGGTTCCGTGACACGCTATGTGCCACCGTTCGACGCTGTTCTCTGAGCAGCCAATCGTCGCGTTCTGACCTGACCTTTTCGACCAGCCGTACATCTTCGTATCTGGGTCAGGGCAACCGACAGCTTAAAAAACACAATAATACATAATATTATTTGCTATAATCAAAACAAAGATCATATATTATGTTATTAGACTGTGACAACTCTAGATATAGGATTAAGGGTAATGCAGTTGACAATTAAAATCAATTAATTCCGATTTAAACTTCACCTATATGCCAAAAAGTAACTGCATGTAGGCCTAGGAGGCTAGGCCTATGTAGGCCCTACTCAAAATGTTATATCACAGTGCAGTACGTAATCATTAGTAATTAAGTTATTCACTTATTTCATGAATTTCACTGGGTCGTGCACTATTGATAAATCAGTAGGTCCACAGGTCAATCACTTAGCATAATAATTTCCATTATGATACCAGTTGACATCAGGCGTAAGATTTTCCCGCGTAAGCCCCGTGAGGCAAATATCGCTCAAGCTGACGTTATATGCTATACTTCCAATTATTGCCCGCATATTATGGGCTACTGATAGATATATCCAGCCTGGCCAGGCAACTGCTAAACGCATGTCACCTAGGACCTCAACATCGAGTGACCATCAGCATGTGGTCGTCGTGGATAAAAAAGAAGTAAATAACTTCAGTGTGATGTAGGGCCTGTTGTAGGCTACATGTAACACAATACAAAGCGAACTTAAAGCTTAAATCAGAGTGATATTACATTTATAGCATTGCTGTTGTTCATTAGTTATTAAAATGCATTGTTTGTATGTGCGCTTGTTATAGCGCCCCTTCAAGCTTTCCTACTCAGAGGCGTTCCCGACTACAGCGCGGACATTGCATAGGAGTTTAACGCCGAAGCTCACGAGCAATTGTGAGTGAATGACTTGCTCAAGGTCTCTATACGCGGCGGCTTGAGGTGTATTCGAACCTACAAACCTCCGGCAACGAACCAACCACTACACCACCGCGTCCATCGCTGTATCGTCGCTTTATTGCTTTTGATACTTTAAAAGAAAGTGTTGCAATACCTTGATAAAGGAGCAGGAAATGCCCCGCATCGGTGCTGACTATCTTCTCGACGTTGAACCTCACTTCGACGACATTGTGGTCAGACAGGAAGACGGTCTTCTCCCGCCGCCACTCCTTCTTTCCATGCGGAAACCCTTCCGGTCCTCCTCCACAGACCGTCTCCGTCTTCATCGTCGTCTTCTCCCGGATAATGACGATGACGTGGCAGTGGGAAGTGGAATAGGAGGCTGGATCAGCGTCGATCAACTGCTGGACGCTGAAGTCGACGAGGGTGATGTTGATCGTCTGACCCGGATGGACCTCGATCAGCCAGGGATTCTTCGGCGAACCACAGACAGAGGACGCCGATACGATGCTGGCCAGGACGCCGTGGTCGGCGGCCTCGTTGGACGCGCTCGTGACTTTACACTGGCCTCCCGTCGGAAGGGAAACTAGAAAGACATGTACATGTGGATGTGATAAACAGCATGCAAGTGAGACTGAGCATCAATAGATAAACGGACAGATGGCCTTGGTTTAACAAACGAATGCATTACCGACCGATGGCATAGGACCTCCCATACCATTTACTGTACTTTGGATGGTAAAGGGTTAAAAGAAATGCGTGAATGAATGATTGATTGAGCGAATGAAATAATTTGCAATTTCGATTGACAGACAGGTTAAATTCTTACCAGCTTAATCAATGAACCGACTTATTACAGCAGCGAATCTGGAACCATTCCAGATTTGGTTTGATTAACTTATTCCAGTCTATCCAGCGAAAAGCATATGCACGTGCGTTCTGCCATATTTCCCCTCTATAAAAATTCGTTCTCCATCTGGCTCTCCATTCTCTCTTTTCTCCTCTCATCATTCTTTGCCATGTCCTTTCCAGCGTCTTCCTTCCGTTCTATCCGCTCTCCGCCATTACTACAATGGCATCATTAAGGGGATCATATAGTGTCGGATAATTCACCAACGTTGGTCCTTGTAATCTTGCATCTAAATGAAATGTCCATAATTATAGGTAAAATACTACATTATTATTATTATTATTATTATTATTATTATTGTTATTATTATTATTATTATTCAGCATGCTGACCCGATTGTGTATTGCCTCTAATAGCTATTATAATAATGTAATGATAATAATAATAATAATAATAATAATAATTATTATTATTATTATTATTATTATTATTGTTGTTGTTGTTGTTGTTGTTGTTGTTGTTATCTCTTTTTGTCCCTCCTTGTATCAACGAAATGGTCTTCTGGATATTGACCTGATTGTGTATTGCCTGCGATGTGTTGTGCACTGATCATCGGCACTATAGACTAGATTATTAGTATCATTATAATGATTATATTAATAATAATAATTATTATTATTATCATTACATTATTATAATAGCTATTAGAGGCAATACACAATCGGGTTAGCATGCTGAAAACCATTTCGTTGAGACAAAGAGAGACAGAGAAAGAGGCGACCGACAGTGGATAAACAATCCGAAAGGCGAACACGAGATGTCTCAAACCATCGACTAAAAATAACGACCATGCAAGGCATGCATACAAGTATATTGCATATCATATAATGTGATAATTCAAATATTTGAGCCAGCAACAGAGAAGCTGATCGATCCATCAGACAAACGCCAAAGACTGCAGCTCATCATCAATTCCGTTACCCTTGATGCAGTCGTATCCAGCGAGCAGGAAGGACCTGAGGTCGTCACGGCATTCAAGGATCCTGTCGAGATGCTGATCCGGAACGACGATACGACAGCTGCGTCTTCCGGAGCAGCGTGCGTCGACCACAGTCCGGATGTTTCTAAAGCAACCGATGTGTTCGTAGTCTGGACGAAGGCATCTGCCATGACGCATCCGACCGTAGAAGGCGTCCTTGACAACGATGACCTCATCTGCTTGGCAACGGGCCTCGAACGGTTCCCAGTTGCAGTATTCAACCAGACTGGGATCTGGAATGGAATCGGGGTGAGGGGTTAGAAGTAGAAACAGATGAGGAAGCAGAAGCAAGGAGGATGGAGAAGAAGAAGAAGAAGAAGAAGAAGAAGAAGAAGAAGAAGAAGAAAGAAAGAAAGAAAGAAAGAAAGAAAGAAAGAAAGAAAAAAGAGGAGGAAGAGGAGGACGCGACGAGTAGGACGAGGACGAGGAGATAAAGAAAATGCAGAAGCAGAAGCAAAGGAAGAACAAAAGAAGAAGAACAATAGCAATAACAGTGACAACAGCAGCAATAACAAGAACAAGAAAAAGAAAGCAGAACAGGAACAAGAAGAGCAAAAAGAAAAAGAAGTAGAAGGGCACGAAGAACCAGAGCAAGAATAACATGGGCACGAAAAAGAACCAGAAGAAAACGCAAGAAGAAGATACTGATGATAAGGATATTGATTACGACGATTACGGCGATGACAGTGACGACGACGACGACGACGAAGAGGAGGAGGATAATGACAATGATGACGCTGATGAAGATGACGACGTTGTTGACAAAGATGACGATGATGAAATGGATAGACGATGAAAATCAGGAAACAAGAAGGAATCAACGATTAATTAACAAGATGTAGCGATATCCTTGATCACACCCATACGTTCTTACCCTGCTATACATATTGTTGAATGTTAATTACACATGTTAAGTTAGGAAGAGGCCCTAGTTAATGATTAATTAATGATTTGATTCAGAACTTTCACATTGCTCTGTTTAATTAATTAACCAGTACTAGAACCAGTACTTAGGGGCAAAAATATATATTAAACAGGGGCAAACATTTCGAGATATAGCAACATTCGGTCAGTCAGCCAATGGGAGGCGAACAAAAGGATCGTCTGCTACGCCTGCGCAAAGAGCATCTAGGGAGGCTGGAGAAGAAGGACGTAATGGCGGAGGTTTGAGCGATCGCAAGAAGTTGGTAATTGTTGTCGAACATTATCGTGTGATTTCGTGACATTCGGGACGATTGGAAGCCGAATAACGAACGCTTAGTGTCCTAAGGTGTGGACTATAATGAAGGTCAACGAGCGTAACGTACGATCGATATAGCGCTGTACTTACCGGTAAGAGCGTGTATGCGTTGCAGTTTACAGCGTATACCTTAGATCAACGAAGTTACATCTCGTGACATTGCGAAACGATAAATAATCTACAGAGACTACTTCGAACTGTAAATGAAAGTCGCAGTAGTTGGTAAATACGATAAGGAACAGGAACTGTTCAAACAGTAAGCAGCGACCGCAAAGAAATTCAACATTCGAGAAGAAAAGTCCGACAATTATCCACAAAGGAGAAAAGATGCCAACAGCCTGGAGATCAGCCATTGATGAGAGTAAGATGAAGACTGGCCGGTGGTGAATGACTACAAGAACTAAAGAATTCAACGCGGGAGGGTAGATATTAAAATTATATCCCTCAAATTACTGTAATCAGTACTGGTTTTAGGTAAGGCTATTTAATAGAAGATTGTGTTAAATCAAACATTATCCCAAACCCTTAGAGAAAGGTTTTGTGTGCTGTACATGTTGACATATATTAATATTCATATGCTAATATTATTTTTTATATAAAACATTCGACTTGTTGATTGGTGACATATAGGTCAATAACCTACATTGCAGCGAATAGGAATATAGTATGCTAATGAGTAACATGATCTCCGCTCTGAGATCTGGAATATAATTCCACCCAAACAATCGAGCCATAGTGTGGTCTTAGCATTCCGTTACAAAACTGGGGGCTTCGTCCGAGGGATCTAGAACAATTTTAGACTGTAAATCTAAGGGATCTAAGAAGTATTAGATTGCATAGTTTAATTACGATAGAAATTAGTTTGACTCACGTGTGTATAAGCTTCAAGCGCCGTTTGAATATTAATTAGGTGTGACGTAGCTGGTAGTTCAATTATACTGACTGTTATTGGTTGACAAAGAGGTCAGGTCTAAGGTTGAACTGATTCACCGCGAAAATTTAAATAGCGCTTTAGAAAATTTTCTAGCGCAGAATTGTCTATAAGATAATTAAACTTTGACAAATGGCGGCGGAATTCGCAAAGTGGATTAAAGTTGGATCGGACCTTGGTTATTCGGATCAAGGGCTTAGGGATTTTGTCAGAGAGAGACAAGAAGAGATCCAAGCTGACAAGAGACGTCAAGAAGAGATAGCTGACAAAATACGCGAAGAAGAAATAGCTGACAGGAGACGTCAAGAAGAGATAGCTGACAAAATACGCGAAGAAGAGAAACGAGAAGCTGACAAGAGACGTCAAGAAGAGATAGCTGACAAGAGACGTCAAGAAGAGATAGCTGAAGCTGACAAACGACGTAATGAGGAATTAGAGTTACGAAAGCTAGAGATGGAAGAAAAGAGGAGTTCTGAAGAGAGAGAAGCCAATCTGAAGAGGATTGAACTAGAGATGGAAGAAAAGAGGAGTTCTGAAGAGAGAGAAGCCAATCTGAAGAGGATTGAATTAGACAACCAGAAAACGATTAGACTTAAAGAACTGGAACAAGAAAGACGACAAGGCGATAGAGATGATTGGATTGGAAATGGTTATAATAGGGAAACCAGTGGACAGAATAATAATGCCAAGAATGTGAAGATGCCAGTATTTAGGGAAGACAGAGATTGTCTTGATGCTTATCTACTACGCTTCGAGAGGACCTGCATGGCATATGAAGTCCCAGAACGAATGTGGGCATTAACACTAGTGAAATCCTTAGACGGAAAAGCATTGCAAGTTTTCGAGAGGTTGGAAGTAGATGAAGCACAAGATTACAAGAAATTAAAAGAGGAACTGTTGAAACGATTCCAGCTCACGGAAAATGGGTATAGAAAAAAGTTTCGCTCTTCTAAACGTGACACAGACGAAACTGTAACTCAGTATGTTGAGAGATTGAGACGATATTTGAGGCAGTGGTTGTCAATGGCTGGATTCAAGAATGATTATAAAGGATTAGAGACACTGGTATTGCGTGATCAGTTCTTAGTGACATGTGATGATGAGATGAGATGCTTTCTCAAAGAGCAGGGTAAGGTGAATTTGGAAACGTTGCTAGAAAAAGCACAGAATTATGTGGAGGCTAGAGAAATTAGCGAGAGGAAGCGGACACCTATTCACAAAGAAAGGGACACTGAACCTGAAGGTCGTTTTAGAGAATTTGCAAAGAGCAATAGTGAGAATAGAAGTAGTAGTCTTGGACGGAATAGGAACAGGGAACAGGACAGGTGCGAAGATAGAGGTCGGTTCAAAAATGAATGGGATTTTAGGAATAGTAAACGGAGGGAAGTTGGTAGAGAAGATCCAAGAGGAGGGTGCTTTCATTGTGGATCTACGTTACATTATGCATCAAAATGCGATAAGATGGGACCAGGCGCAAGGTCGCATACGGTCGCCACTATGCAGTGTTTTGAAGATAGAGAAGAGGAAGATGTGGAACATGAGGTTACCATATCGTGCTATGAAGCTGAAGGAGCAGAAACGATGGGGGCTTATACGAGCATGGCGTTGGTGAATGGGAAACAGGTGAAGGCACTAAATGATTCGGGTGCAACATGTGTTGCCATTAGAAAGGGTTTAGAGAAACCTTACCAGTATACTGGACGTAAAATGGTTTGCAGATTTGCTAATGGAACCAAAGTAAAATACCCAACAGCTCTGATTGACATCAAGAGTAAAGAATTTGAAGGGAAAGCAGAGGCATTAGTGATAAAGAACTTGGTCAAAGAGCTGATAGTAAATCCCGGATTATACGAGAAGAAACCAAAAAGAATCGGGTGTATAAATGAATTCAGGGTCAAGGACGTTGGAGTGAGTACCCATGAGGATGATGTCACAAGGGGCGATTCTAGTAAGGAGGTAGTCGCTGGTGATGTTGAGGAGACAATGCATAAACGAGTGACGTTCGAAGAAGATTATTTGCTAACAGGTGAACGTGACACACTTGAAGAAAAGACGGATGGTGGTCTGGACACAGCATTTAGGTCCAATATCATAGAGGAGTCGAAGGCAGAGGGGCCTGTGAGAGGAATATTAGCCGGGTACGATACACGTACACATGACAAAGATAGGAAAGAGCGAAAAGGTGAAACAATAAAGAAGACTTTTAGAAATAAGCCACTGAGATTGGTGGAAACATATGACAAATATTTAATCACGGGCGGAAGCAGTGAGTTAAGTGACAGTCGTAGAAATCAGAGTAAATATTGGAAGGAAAGAGCAGACTGGAGAAATGAAGAGAATAGAAATAAACGAAATGTGAGCCAATATAGGAGATCGAATGAATGGAGGTACGGAGAATACGAAGAGAATCCAAATGTGGATAGTAGAGAAATAAGGTGGAATAGGAGGAACACATGCAGATATAATTGGAGAAATAATAGACCGTGGTACAGAGAAGAACCAGCTAATCAGTTAGGAGGAAGACAAAATAAGAGTTATGGAGGTCGCAATGATCTGAGCAGGTGGAAAAGTAGGTCATGGAATGACGGAGAAAAGTCATGTCCTAAAGGCAGTGTTAGGTATAGAACTAACAGAGATGTGAGTGTAGGGAGTTTTGAGGAAAAGTAATAGGATGGATGTAGACAGGACGAGCTGTCCAAAGAAGAGCAGAAGTCCTGCAAACAGAAGTTGATAGTAGTAAGTATAGAATAGTTAAGTAAGTAGATATGTAAATATAATACATTATGAGATTAAGTTGAGTTATTGTTGAAGGTAGGTTTGCGAGTTATGTTGAGTGAAACGAAAATAACTAAAATATGATTAAACCAAAGGAAGAATCTGTTGATAAGATAAAGGAAGATTGCCAGGATAACAGTCGAATGGAATGATGATCTAGAGAGGTCATTTCAGAGTCTAAAGAATGCTTTATCAGAAGCACCGATATTGAAGTTACCTGAGATTGGTGTGGAATTCACTTTGAGAACGGATGCGCCCAATACGGCGATGGGATGTGTGCTGATGCAGATTCATGATGGGGTTATGCATCCAGTGGTTTATGCAAGCAAGAAATTTAGTGAAAGTGAAAGGAACTATTCTGTGGAGGAGAGAGAGTGCCTGGCGATGGTTTGGGGGATTAGAAAGTTCAACCGCTACCTGTATGGACAGGAATTTGTGGTAGAGACTGACCACTTAGGACTGCAATACTTAAAGACTGGTAACATAAGAAATGCTAGAGTAATGCGCTGGTACCTAATGCTTCAGAACTACAGCTTTAGAGTTAGATACCTCAAAGGTAGTGACAATGTAGTGGCTGACTATTTAAGCCGAGGATTAGAGTAAGTAGAATTAGACATGTAGATAGGAGAATCAGTGTAAATGCAATGTAAATTACAAGTATAGGTACGGTAAAGGTGATACAAGTTGAATTATCACAATAGATGTTAAATGTTAATGTTGAGTAGGTTGTTGCATAGTTACATAGCTATAGCTAGTGTAAGTGCTAGTGTAAATGACTGAGTAGTAGGAGTAGGCTATTATAAGAAGTATGGGTAGTTTTAATAAGGATATTGAAAAGAAAATTTGTAGCAAATTTTAATTTGTGGGGGATTGTTTAGTTTTGTAACGGAATGCTAAGACCACACTATGGCTCGATTGTTTGGGTGGAATTATATTCCAGATCTCAGAGCGGAGATCATGTTACTCATTAGCATACTATATTCCTATTCGCTGCAATGTAGGTTATTGACCTATATGTCACCAATCAACAAGTCGAATGTTTTATATAAAAAATAATATTAGCATATGAATATTAATATATGTCAACATGTACAGCACACAAAACCTTTCTCTAAGGGTTTGGGATAATGTTTGATTTAACACAATCTTCTATTAAATAGCCTTACCTAAAACCAGTACTGATTACAGTAATTTGAGGGATATAATTTTAATATCTACCCTCCCGCGTTGAATTCTTTAGTTCTTGTAGTCATTCACCACCGGCCAGTCTTCATCTTACTCTCATCAATGGCTGATCTCCAGGCTGTTGGCATCTTTTCTCCTTTGTGGATAATTGTCGGACTTTTCTTCTCGAATGTTGAATTTCTTTGCGGTCGCTGCTTACTGTTTGAACAGTTCCTGTTCCTTATCGTATTTACCAACTACTGCGACTTTCATTTACAGTTCGAAGTAGTCTCTGTAGATTATTTATCGTTTCGCAATGTCACGAGATGTAACTTCGTTGATCTAAGGTATACGCTGTAAACTGCAACGCATACACGCTCTTACCGGTAAGTACAGCGCTATATCGATCGTACATTACGCTCGTTGACCTTCATTATAGTCCACACCTTAGGACACTAAGCGTTCGTTATTCGGCTTCCAATCGTCCCGAATGTCACGAAATCACACGATAATGTTCGACAACAATTACCAACTTCTTGCGATCGCTCAAACCTCCGCCATTACGTCCTTCTTCTCCAGCCTCCCTAGATGCTCTTTGCGCAGGCGTAGCAGACGATCCTTTTGTTCGCCTCCCATTGGCTGACTGACCGAATGTTGCTATATCTCGAAATGTTTGCCCCTGTTTAATATATATTTTTGCCCCTAAGTACTGGTTCTAGTACTGGTTAATTAATTAAACAGAGCAATGTGAAAGTTCTGAATCAAATCATTAATTAATCATTAACTAGGGCCTCTTCCTAACTTAACATGTGTAATTAACATTCAACAATATGTATAGCAGGGTAAGAACGTATGGGTGTGATCAAGGATATCGCTACACAAGAAAACACGAAATTTGTAAGAACTTCCTCTTGTGATAGATCTATTAGACTATGCAGAAAATTATGGTCAACCGATATACAAGGCATATATAATCATAGATAATAGAAAGGTTACTCGGGATGAGCAGTTAGTCTGATTGAAGAAGTTCAATGCAAGAGAACATGAAGCGACCAGCGAACACTGAACAGCTGCACGAATAAACGAATGAACAATAAAATTGGCAAATAAAAACCATTGTCTAAACAGATAAACAATTAAACAAGTGTAGACTATATAATCAAATCGTAAGAACTAACCAAACTGTGTTGTCGTCAGTAATTCACAGCTGCAACGGAATAAAATGACTGCGTGAAGAAAAACGATTATCCGAAGAAGATTCAGGGCTTGAATAGGCGACGCAGTCATCATGACAACAATGGTTATCACGGTACTGCCTTATCAGATACGACGATGGCAGTTTGGACCAACTGCAACGCGATTTTTGCTCAGATCGCTTTCAAAGTAAACTGCAGAATAGTAAATATAATCGAGGCAGTAATCGCAACTGTAATCGTAATTGTAATAGCAAGTGTAGTTCCGGTTGTTGTGGAGACCAGAAGAAAGAAATTCCGAGGTTCTATGAACTGTTTAACGAACGTTGTTTTCCTTAGAGCAGAGCAGTTATTCTGCCGATATCTAATAATATGTGGAATGCCCGAGACGACGACGACGACGACGACAACGACGACGACGACGACGACGGTGATTAAACGGTCCTTTATGTTTAGCGACTTAGGACAAAATGTCGATATGCTCTCACGCAATGCAGCAATCGATGACGATGAAAGTGCGTTCTTTGGGCAGCCTTAAGGCTGGTCGATAATATTATAGGACTATATAATATAGGCCTATTCCATTGTAGATTCTTTGTCTAAGTCTTCTTTCGCTATAATAAAATTGTCAGCGCAGGTCTATACTGTATGGTGCGTTCGCGGTTTCGCTACAGTTTGACATGGATGTGTGATTCGCACGTAGATCTATACATAGGTCTGGCTTAGACCTATATGTAGCCTAGATTGACTCTATATAATAAGTCTGGCTTGAAACCGCAGAAGTAGGTTTAGCCAGATCTATAGACTCATCTTTTATACGTCCAGCCTTAGCGAAAGAAAATTCGTGTAAGGGGCTTTGCATTCATGAAACTATCTCCACTCAAGTGCACGCTTCCAAAATTAATTTGATGAAATAATAATTGTTCTTCCGTGCACATTATGAGGTACAATTATTATGCAGTTATGCTATGCAAATGTTTGCATCCTGTCGGAGCCTTTGAACCAAGTACCATGGTCCGTGAGACCATTTGGATCATGGGAATGTTAAACGAAGGGCGTGTGCTGGTCTTGTCTGTTTGTCTGTGGCAAGGCACCATGCATGACAAGGGTTCTAGTTGCTCTGCATTAACTGCAGCGCGATTTTAACTAAATTCAATCCATAGGTATGATGATCTGAAATTCTGAATTTGATCATTTAGCCTTTAATGCATCGCAATTTTTTAAAATTTAGCATAATAGTTGATCTGGTAAGGAATTTTAATATAGACCTTATGTAGATTTATCGTGTAGGTCTGCTTTTTATAGGATCCAAGAATCACGTCGTCGTATATGCTTCACAGTCTGAACCAGACTGTTATAGAACCGGACGAAAGCGAACACCATAGAGTCTGAAAATCCTTAATTACGTCAAGACGATTATTCGCGCGACAGACAGACGCATATAGCGTCTGCTGCAGCATTCGACGAAAGACTAAAATCGCTATAGATGCTTTCGTCTGCGTAAATCCACCGCCAGATGGAGACACCTCTCCGCTGCTTCTCTTCCAGAAATCGAATGATCCCTTCCTCACCAGTTATTCGCCGCTGCTCCTCCCGTTCGATCAGCAGCAGCTCGTCCGTGCTCGGACGGCGGACGGATAGCGGACGGAGGGGCGGACAGTGGACGGAGGGTGGATGAGGGGGACGGGCGGACGGACGGCCCGGCGAAGCGAGCGTGTCGGTGGCAGGTCGGTCAATCGATGGATTAGGGCGGAAGATGGCCAGATTAGGAAATCGGTGACGCGGAAGGCGGCTGTCATCAGCGATGAGAACAGGAATTTACGATGCACTGGAGAAGGAGGAGGCTGTTCGTCGGTGGTGCCTTTCCACACGGACCAGTTCCTGTGATCGGGAAAATTTATCAACGCCTCCCGTATATTAGGTAGGCTATAGCTTGTGAGAACTATCAGACCGTTCAAAACGGACGACTGGCAATAAGGGAATGTTTGGTTTGGGTTGGAATTCAAAACTGAGGCGATTAAAATTGTGTTTATTAAAGAACGGACCAAAGAATCAATTTATTTTAATATTCACCCTAAAGTTAATGCAATAGACCTAGCCTATGTCTGGCGTTTCAATAAAAAGAAGTGGATAGATGAGTCGATTTTTGAAATAATATTCTCTACACTGAAACTTCAGTTTAAGACAATAATTATTATTCATCTTAAGAAATCAGAGAATTCAATCTAGTGTGAACCCCTTTTGCGATTTTTGACGTTTCGTTAGAACACTTTATGATGATGATGATGACTGTTACAATTTAATCAGTTCTCTTGTTCCCAAATTGCATTGCGGTATAAACTGATCCAATAAATTATTAATAAGCAATCGACAAAAGAGTAGGCTACACCAAGAAAAACAACTCTTAACTAAGGACACCGTGAGAAATGAGTTGTAGGCCTAGATCAGAATTACAATTATTAACAGAACCCAGTTGAAAACGATTTTCAAGGTGGCTAACAATACACTGTAACCGATTACGGTCTGTCAACCGCATTTTTCAATAAAGAATAATTATGGTTAATATTATAGATTGAACAGTATGCATGTACCGGTATTACGCCGTTATATAGGCCTACCAGATGCTTTCTATGTGCCCGTGACACGAAACGGAGTATGCCCCCTGAAAGCTATCCGGGGGGATATAATAGATAGATAGAATTAATCTATCCCCCCGGATGGAATTAAGCGGTCTATAGCCTACTATCCGACGGTATAAACCATTATATCCCCTTTTTTGAAAAATGCGCATTATAAAAAAATTAGGCTGCAATCAAAATTTAAAGTGACTCTAATTGTTTTAAGTGTCATAAGCAATGCTCAGATAAAGGTAACTCGAATTTAGTTAGTGACTCTGAGTGTTTTTAAGTGTTTTAAATGTTTAAGTGCTCTAAAAACAGGGCAAAACAAATTATCTAGTAGGAATAAACATACCTGTTAGTGTCATTGTTCAAAGCAAAGCAGATGAAAATTAATTTGCAAAAAAAATACAAACGGAAGCCGTTTTTTCGACTTTTTTTAATTTGGGGGATACAATTAATACGGGGGATACTCTATTTCGTGACATCCGCGTTACCTGCGCGCTATTTGTTGCCAGTAGACCTGTAATAAGCTTTTCAGACGTTCCTTGTGGAGTCTGATGGTGTTGAATATTGGATCCGTTTATGCCGCAATGCAATTTGGGAACAAGAGAACCGATTATACTGCAACAATCATCATAGAATATTTTATTGCAGACGGAGTCATTTCGCAGATAAGAGGGGACATCACGTGAATCCAATATTAGCCGCATTTATCGAAAGCAGAATAATACTCTTAGCGGAAAGAGAATTTGAGAATTGGAGCAGTCGCCACATTATTTGATTTATTGCTATTGGAGTCGCTTCACGAGTAACGGATCGCAAGATTTGATGGTGATATTATTCGTCGGATTTATCACCGGATGGGTCACCGGTGGCAATCCGTCTCCGTCTCCGTCGCATGATCCAGTTCCGCTTCCATGGTGCTGCCATGGGACTATTGGTGCAGCAGCTGCTGGTTGGTGAGGATGTGCGTCCCACTGTTGCGGTCTAGGCAATGAGGGCGAGGAATAGAGGGAAACAGGAGGTAGAAAGAGAGAGGGACAGAGAAAGAGACGGAGAGAGACAGACTGAGAGACAGAGAGAGAGAGAGAGAGACAGAGAGACACAGAGAGAAAAAGAGAGTGATGACGGAGCTAATAGAGCCACCCATTATTCATGGATTTTTTTATTTAAACACATGACAACACATTCAATTGCAGGAATATAAAAATCACTAGGGAGTGAAAGAAAAAATTATTAATAAGCAATCGACAAATAGAGTACACCAAGAAAACAACTCTTAACTAATGACTATGACTATGACTGTGTATGTGTGTGTGTGTGCGTGTGTGCAGGGGCTTCTATCCCTATACATGGCGGGCGCAGCTTGCGCCCAGCGAAAAATAGGGGGGGAATCAGAAGACAGCCAAAGCTCACGTCGGTAGGGGGGGGAAGATCGGACATGGAGGTCAGCGTTCAACCTAGGCATCACTATAGGAGGAAGTTCCCCCAGAAAATACTTCCCCTAGCTCCATATAAATTTGGACACACTGGTGGTCTAATCGTTTTTAGCAAAGTGTATACACTTTATACACTTTGAGTTTTTAGTTAGGCTATTATCTGCATTTTTGAATTAGCCTACATGAATTGCTATAACAGCCTTAATATACCATAATAAAAATTTCCTATTACATGATTATAATTATATATGCTTTTACTATTTTAATAAATAATACAATCATATTATAATTGAAAAAAATGTTAACACAAATACTCTTTTGCACAACTAAATGGCTTCTCTCCAATGTTATCTTTCAAATTTCAGACATTCAAATTTCAAAATGTTTTGGTCCTTGAACACTTAGTAAAGCAACATAATTATTACGTGGGCTTACGATGTAGGCCCTACAGAGGCGCAAAACACATGGCTGCCCAATTTTGGCAGCAATTCCTCCACTGAAATAGTAGAGCAATTTTGCTAAGAGGACAGCTTAAAATGCTGAAATTGCAATGCGGAAATCGCAAAAATTTCTTATGGGAAGTGGCACGTTCCCTCCCCATACCAGGTCCTTTCTCGGCGCTACACATGCTTCGGCGATCGTCTGCTGGATGCTCGTTTGTCCCCCCTCCAAACAAACCTTCATTCCCATGGTGCACACTAGAGGAGGGCATGCGCTAGATTGCATTATATTGCCGGGAGGAAGGCCGGTTCAGAAAAGGGGGGGAAGAAGATGGATTGCGCCCAGTTGCTTAGGGGGGATAGAAGCCCCTGCGTGTGTGTGTGTGTGTGTGTGTAACGAACTGGAGATGAGACTATAGAATAGATGTCAATTGGATTTCTCAGACCGATTACGATTTCTGACTTTGTGGGGGTGGGAGGTTCGCAATCGATTGTCTTGTGCATTTTGTAAACGGCGCTTTAGAAGTCAGTAGTCACAAAATAGCGACATTGAGAGCCGATTGATGATGTCGATGATGATAGGTGGATGTGATCACTTCAATAGTAGACCAGTGATAAAATTCACCAATCATAAATTATTAACAAAATATAGGCCCAAAAGCTGACAAAGGAATTATCATACCAGTATAATCAAACTCGACTAATAAGAGAGTCGTTCAATTTACAATAGAATCACTCAAATAATAATAATAGAATCCTTACACAGAACAACCCTTTCTTTCATGCACCTGACTGATAGGCTATAGTTGTGCATAAATAGGTCCATGCTCACTGCTGATAGATAATAGATTCTCATTTCTGAAGCGCAGCGCCACATAAATAGCCCTACCAGCTTTACACAGCAAAACAGACCGAACACATTGTGTTTGGGAAGTGTTGCGTTTCAACGGCTAAGTGACCAGCACTTTATTCCGAATCGACTACATTAATCCTATTCCGAGGCGTGTTTGAACTCGCTGCAGGTCGGCCAGCCACATACATGTAAAGCATAGGCTTGCAAGCCCAAAAGACGCCCAAGCAGCACGCAGTCGATAAACTGCCATTGCAGGCAGCCAGAAAAACAGCCGACAAAACGCAGCAGAAAATGACATAGTGTCGCCTGTGAAAAGTGGCTCTTAGCGTCTAATGTCGCTCACTTCCGTTGCGCTGAGTCACGCTCCCCCTCCCCCCCCCCAGATTCCCGCCCCCAACCGGATATTCCCTCGACTCGACCGCTGAAGCATAATTCCGGCCGTGTTTCTCCCCGAAGTCGGAAGAACGGACGGGTGGGGGATAAAGCGCAAATTGGCCCCGGCCGTCAATCATCACAATGGCCGTCACAGCTCTAAGGCGACAAGCACACCCACAGATATATAATTTATATATAATAGATATACATATAATGAATGTTTTATATGCATATATATATATATATATACAAGTAGGCCCATGGTAGCATGAACGTGTGTGTAAATACATCACATATAGGCCTACATCACATTGCATATAATTATGCTGAAGCACATAAACAAGCATATTCACATGTACGTACATTTGAATGCATTCATCATTCTCGTCTTGATACAGTCAAACTCCGATGAATGGTGAAATGAAATTGCACGTACACAATTACCCAGAGATTTTATAGCTCGAGTTCAGGCCTATCCACAGCGCACATAGGATGTTTATAGTTGCTATAGCAACTACAGACTTGATTAATATAGGGACAAAATGATGCACTAACATTTCAATACGATGCGCCATTTTGTATTATACTAAAGAGGCAAGCCTGATAAGGTGGCGTAGGCTTTATGATTTATTGCCCAGGCATGGCACCCAAGCACCTAGGCTACCAGTCTCCTATCACGAGCATCAGGACGAACCCAGGATCGAGACTGTTGACTCAGATATTAGCCTGGGAATGTTTTCGAAGGTTGAGGTCGCTGATGTTGCCTGAGGTATGAAGTTCTAACCAACGGGTCAGCCAGGTCACTCCATTCAACACAGCGAAGAAAAATCCACTGCCGGGCATCGATCAAACCAAAAGATAAACGAAATTCCCTGAGATAAAATGGAATATAGCCTACATTTTAAATTCAATTGCGCACAACGCTAAAACTTCGAACTCGGCGCAATTGTGTGTTACCAACCAGTCTGAGCCATGGGCCTACATCACACAGGACGGCGCGAAAAATAAATGTACCAACGGCAAAAATGCAATTTTTTATCACTCGAATGGGATTTGTCTAGGAAACTTCAGGATTTCCAGAGGAAAGATTTCTAAACAGTCCTTGAAATTTGCACTTAAAGAGCGTAATTAATTTTTTTCAAAAGGCAGAGCTGCATGCATAAATATTGCCTTTTACTTGAATTTTTCGTAGCCGTCCTCCATCATCCAGTCTAAATAGCAGGTTTTTTAATGGAAACGAATGTTCAAACCGCTGTACCTATTGAAGTAGATTCTATAAATATTCCATATAGTGCATTCAATTTTCATGGACTGTTTATAAATCTTTCCGCTATGAATGCCGCCTTTTTTAAAAATCTCAATTAGTTGCGGAGAAGTTGTATTTTTACTGGTGGAACTTTTTTGTTGAGCCACTCTGTTATATCATGGTTGGACTGATTGCTTACATCATCGAGATGCTTTTTTTTTATCTCATGAGCAGAAGCGATCGATCACGCATATTCAGCGTTGCAAGGTTCACGCTAAAATTAATCAGCTAAATCATGGACGATGGAATTTTCAACATGGAGCAGAAATTCAATCAATGCAGGCACATTCGACAATCTGTCGGTTCAGGCAAAGTTTCTCCTGGACTTGCGCATACACAAATACTAACCAAAGAATTATTTAGAAAAATTAATAATGAGCAAAGGCACAGAATTTAAAAAATTAAAGTCACTCACATTTACATATACACCGTGGTTCAATAAAAAGCTAGTAAGCTAAACTTTTTTATATATCTCTAATAATAATAATAATAATAATAATAATAATAATAATAATAATAATAATAATAATAATAATAATAATAATAATAATAATAATAATAATAATAATAATTGTAAGTCCCTGAGGGATCATATGTACCTCGGGGCAATAACAAAAATAATAATAATAATGACGATTATTTTCTATGGCGCCGTAACACAGCACATGCCGTTACAAAGGCGCCTCTAATGCATGATTATTAAGCATACTAAAAATTTTCCCAATATTTAGAGAATCGAACCAAGAATATGATTCCAAAATATCATACATGTCATAAATTTGAACGGATAGAAAGATATGAATATTTCAACTTCATCTCCCGAAATTTCAGTTTTCAGCAAGTCTGTTATGGTGTTCGTTGCGGTTTTGACGCTTGAGAGTTCCCAATTTTGGTCTTCAGTGATCCTGGAGTAAAAATAAACGGAGTATATCATCGCAACGTTCTGCTGTCACAACATCTTCCACCTGTTATCAGAAATCTATAGCACCAGCTGAAGGCTTTTTTATTTTTTCTACAGAACAGTGCCAGCCCACATAGCCAGATAAGCCATCGAAATGCTAGCAAGAGAGACACCATACTTCATTTCTTCCACATTGTGGCATCGAACAGTCCAGATTTAAATCCTGTCGTCTATAACATCTTCTTTATGTAAATAATCAAACAATAAGTACTTAAAGTTTCATCACAAAAATATTAAGGACTTTTTCATGTTTGAAGTAGGCTACTTTGTTACAAAACCCAAAGGAAACTGAAATTTCGGCAGTTGAAGGATTCCTATCTTTCTATCCGTTCAAATTTATGAAATTTTTGGAAATTTAGAATGATTAATAATCGGGTGTTGGAGATAATTATATGAAAAACAGTTTGGCTTACTTTTTTGAACAACGGTGTATATATGAAAGCAAATTTTTGGTATTTGCTATGCCGGTAAGGCCTATGATTATTTGCTTAATTTGATTTAAAACCATTAGCAAAACGGCTAAATAATTGTTAAGTTGAAAAATAAATGAATTTTTAACATATTCTAAAAAATATTGGTGACAAATTGGATAATTTCAGACCCCAGCATGCAGGGATAGGCCTATATCCCGTTTTTACTCTGTGGGAGTCCCACAGATCCTCTGCCATGCCTCTGCCCTGTAGGCCTAACTCTGGCGACGTCGCTGTAGGGAACCGTGACATTAAACATAGTCAAGCAACATAAGTGTGTGTGCACACGTGACAGATCGAGGATAAACGATCACACAAATATTATTGATGGAGTATATGCATAGATGTGTAAGCTTAACGTATGAGCCAATACAGAGCATTATAATAGGCTACACCTGCATCTTTTCGCTGCTTGAAGACCTTTCTCTTTTCATGGCCTATCATGGCGCTTATGAATAAAAAAATTATAGCTCCGCTGTGAGAAGCGCTTTACAAATGTTATATTAGATTAGATTAGATTAGAGACGTCATTAGGAGGTGCAAAGAAACCATTGGCCAGATAAAACTCTTGTTCAAATATCTATGTAGCCTACATTTAACATATGCAATATGTTAGCGTGCAATTGAAAGTTGTCGGAATTTATCTATGTCTATAGAATATTATTTTTCGACAACAGTTTCTCTCCTACAGCCATAGATTCATAATATATCGTGCGTTGTTGCAGCTTGTTATGGTGCTGTGTAAGTCATTAGATTGCATTAGACTAGTGTCTTCTATTCGAAGCCGCTCCACGGCTAGAAATGCAATATAGGGATATGTAGTTTAATACATGCATATTATAGATGTGGCAGGCGTTTATATGATGCGTATAAATTTCGATCGTTGCGAGTCCAAGTGGCCCTTAACGGTCGCCCGCCTTTGTTCGTGCACTTGAAGGGATCGTTCGTTTTGTTCGTGCACTTGAAGGGATCGTTCGTTCATTCGTAGACAGACGACGATATTTATTGGCCATCGTCAGAAAGGAAGACTGAAGAGAAGGCGTCGAGAGATTCCTATGGATTTGTCAACCGCTGAAGCAGAACGCCAGCACGACAAAGATAAACAGACAAACAGTTAAACAGGCAGATAGACAAAGACGTGGAACGAACACAAAGGAAGAAGCAACTCTGCAGCGTGGAGACTGAGAGCCAGAAAGACGAAAAGGACAACAGATATAGAGAAAGAGGGATGAAGCATTCAGAGCGACAAAGACGGAAAGACAAATAATTAAGCAGAGAAAGACAGAGACATACGGACGGATACAGACAGGCATATATGTAGTGGGAGATGCGGACAGAGGACTCGCGTCAGCATGTAATACACGCGGGCGGTTGTTTCACAGAGAAGACTGTGCAGGAAGGGAATGAGGCAGATGAAAGGACAAATTGATACACGGGAAAAATAGACAAGGAAACAGACAAGCATATGGAATGCCAAGGTGAAGACAACGAAAGTGTTGGGACAGCGTGGAACAGAGAGACATTATAAGGACGAGAGAGCATTATAGCAAATCATGACTACAGCCAGCAGTATTATTTCAAAGACAATGAAAGAGACAGGAGTGAGACAACAGAGACTTTCACGGACGGACAGGAAGCAAAAGAGAGGGCGAGAGACAATGTTGAGAGACACTGAGAGCGTTGTCTACGTGGAATCAATACCTGTCAGCCAGAGAGACCAGCAGAGAGAGAGACACAGACTATACAGAACGTTGTCTACGTGGAATCAATAGCCGTCATATACTCGTCATGAGCATGCACATGGACATACAGGCGGATAGACGACGTATACTCAGACAGACATGTATAATACGACGACGAGTCTCGCCTTCCCTAATTGCCTTCATCGGAAACACGCGCATTAACGCCGTATATCATATTCGCTGAAGATCTGCCAACATGAATATCGCGACAAGGACCTATCATCGAAGCGACCAATTTCTCTTCTTCTCCTGCGCTCGGACTCATGTTGCATCGCTCGAGTTGGCGCCTTCGAGAGTGTGTGTGTTTACCAGCCTGTCCTCGATTTTTACCACTCTCCGACGCCATTTTGCGTCCAATAGACATGTAGGACAATGGCGGACTTTGGATATGAATACCAGACATCAGGGTTCCTACTATGAGCTTTACGGTGGGAATGGCTATTGTTGCCCCTATAGATACGCGCTGATCGTTGTGCTTTGCAGTGGCTTTAATACTCATATCGAAATAGGAAGCCTGCAGAATTTTTTGTAGGAATGGTAGAACACAATAGTCACGAGGAAAATTTTTGGCAAGAGCTTGCAAGTTGCAAGGCAGGAAATTAAGAACATGGGTATATCCTTTATTGAAGAATTTTAAATGTGAATTTCTCTGTTTTACTTAGGTCAAAGAAATTTGCAAAACCACAGTAGGTCCCACTTAATAGTGGTTTAAAAAGGTGTCAATTTTTCAGATGGGGCGGGGTGCAAGTGCCTCTTCTTATCCTATATGCGGGAGTCCGTGGATGGAGGAAGTGTTGAAAAGGCATTTAATAATTAAGTGAACACATCCACTATTTCATCTGCCCCTTATCTTGCATTACCTTCCGGATCTTATTTCAAACTCTTACTTTCCTAAACAGTCTGAAGTTGCTGTGACATCACTGAAGTTTGAAAAACGTGAAAATAATATAAAACGCATTCTTTGTGCAGTTGTATTCAAAGTCTAATCTTCACTCAAACTGAGGCGAAAGCGTGGCTAAGTATATGCATGAATGCATCAGAATATTCACGTAGGCCTAGCTACTTTCTTAGGAACCCCAAAGATTCGTATGCTAGCATTATCGAAATTGATGCAATTCACGACGTCATCCGTGAGTTCAGAATGAGTAACCAAGAAATGGCGATCGTTGAGTAATACATCGTCCGTGGCCAAGAGCCTACGCTGCTGACGACGGCCATCTGGCGATCGACGAGAAGTCTATACATTCGACTGCCGAATACACCAGTGCGCAACTTTGTAACTGTAAACAAGAAAACGTCATCGACAAATCAGATAATACTATAAGCAGGCCCGGCCTTAGGGCAAGGCGAGCGAGGCAGCCGCCTTGGGCCCCGCGCTTCCAGGGCCCCGCGCTGCAGGTTATAATTTTTTTCTTCGTTGGAATTGACAATGGTTGCACCGCAAAACAACAGTTAAGCTTACTATGCTTGCAGTCAATTTGCCACGTGAATGTGACAGGGTGATTTTGGAAGTAGGAAACTTTCTCACAGCTAGCCTACTTTTTTACCGTTGGCCTGCATGTAGAATTCTCTTCAGAAAACGCTAATTAACTCTCTTTGCTTCAAATTTGCAAATGGACGTCCGCATACAATTTTGCAGGAGAGGGCAAAGCACAATGATGGTGGTGACATTTTTAGCGAGAGCTTAGAAAATGCAAAGCAGGAAATTTAAAACATGGATATTTTCAAAGCGGTGCCTAAAATAATGTAAATTTACTTCGTGAATAATTAGCATCATTGTTGCTCTGGCGCAAAGAAATTTGTCAAAAATCAAAACGTAGGCCTCATGGGACGCTTCATAAGATGGGACACACCGATTGCAACCGCTATAGGCCTACGCAGAGGAAGTCAAGAATTGCGAATAAAACATATCACGTATATTAATTAGACTCTACTTAGCAACTATATTTAATACATACGGTGCTGCTGTCTTCATTTGATTGATAATTTAAATTTCAATGTTCGCTGATGTTTATTTCATATTATTAAATTTTCCCAATTTGACATTACGGAAATAATTATTATTGTCCTATCTTATGGTCTTATGGATATAGTTGCTTAAGTTGGAAGTTGGGACATAATTATAGTAATTGTCTTTACTCATTAATGACAGTAATACGCCTATCGCTTTTTTGGAAAATTGCTATTCTTTTTCATGCATCATTTGAAAGACAAATATGTATAGGCCACAACAGTGTGGCTTATTATAAAATAGTGCTATTAGCTCAAAAGAAATTTGGAAAACGACGATAAGTGTCCCATCTTAGGTGACTCTCCCCCACCAGTGCCGTATTGACAGGAAATCAACTGCGTAAATTTATGCTTGAGGATCCGATGCTGCCTTGGGCCCCGCAAACCCTAGGGCCGGGCCTGACTATAAGCTTATCAAATCAAAAGCCGTTAATCTAAGCTAGTCGTCAATCTGATATCACTCAACGTAACTTATCTGATCTAATAAAATAAATTGAAAACAGAACATTGCTAATCTACTGTATCTGGTGGCTCTGGTTGTGCCTTTACCTTGATAGGCAACTAATCATAACGATGGTCACTCGTCGAATTTACTTTACCGCAGACTATAATAGGGATAGCGTTATATATTTCGTCTTTTCCTTTCGGCTTTGTAGAGGAACCTTTAAAATTCTTAGAACTGAGCCTATAGCATTAGAACGTAAGGCGTCGTTGTAACAGGCGAAGGCTCTTCAGAACATAATCGATTGCAAAACGGTGTGTTCCGATGATTATGTTGTGTTATGATGATGCAGAAAATGTTCCTTTTGCGCAGCATGGTGGTCTGGACCGGCGGTCAATTCGGGTGCACGTTTGGTCTGCAAACGATTGTGGGTTCGAGCTCACTGACAAGACGCCATTTAACGATCCTGTAGGCCTACAAGTTGTTCGCATGCACATAATTATCATACACCTCAGAATCTGGTAACTTTTCAGGTTTACGTTACTTAAATTACGCTTGTAATACGTGTAATAAATAAATAGCAGATTAAACTGAATGAATAGGAGACATGATGATATTGGTGTGACCGACAGTCGGACAATCAATCCCCTTACCAGTGACCAAGATCGAATAGATGTGACCCATCCCTTCACGGCGCAATGTCTTCGTACTAATGACCAACTTCGGTCGATCCAATCTGGAGAGGATTTGAACCGGAAGTTCGTTGGACCGGTTCACATCGACTGCGATGACCTCCCACTCGTAGCGCAGGGTGTCTTCCGGTTGGCAAGACTCCTTGTCGCAGATCACCTCCAGGATCACCTCGCGGTCGTCCGTAGCAACTGCATTTTGGGCGCAGTTGTTATGGCAGATGATGTCGATTCGAATTCGGCTGTCGTTGGCAACCGTAACGAAGCGGTTGCCCCAGGCAACCGTCTCCAGCTTAGGATCGCCTGCCAGCCAAACGAAGGTGAAGGTCGCTGGAAGGGAGACGAAGGAGAGCTGGTCAGCGTCGAAGGCGAGGACCTGGCTCGAGAGTCCGGAAGGAAGTTGGTTCGGTCGAAAGCAAGACTCTTTCATCAACACATACATGTAAATAGAGCGTCGTATACAATGAACAACAACATTAACAAAGTATGAACAACAGGAGTGTAGGCGTAATCATCGCCATCAATAACAAAATAGTGATCAAAGGGACCAACAACATCACCTTCATCATCTTCAACAGCAACAACAACATCATCATATCCATAATTGTTCGCCATTTCATTTTAATATAGAAATCGTCGTCGGTTTAACCATCATCATGCATTCCATTCTTTCACCATTTTTTATCATGCTCCGAATTGTCTAACCCATTCTTATCTTTGTAGGGCGCGGCGGTGTAGTGGGTATGTTCGTCGCCTTGCAGCCGAAGGGTTGCAGGTTCGAATCCCCCTCAAGTCACCGCGTAGGGACCTTGGGCAAGTCCTTCACTCGCAATCACGCCGGCGCTTCGGCGTGAAACACCGATTCAGTGTCCGCGCTGTATAGTCGGGAGCGCCTCTGAAAAGGAAGCTTGATGGAGCGCTATAACGGGTGCGCATACAAACAAAGAAACCTTGCTTCACGTTAGCGTAGGCATTGCATTACATCTCAAGCGGTCTCCACACCAGGGTGAGAATTGAGTTGGGGGTTTCAACCCCCAGTCTTTCTTAGAACCCCCGCAGTGTATATAGTCTGTTTTTCACACCCCAATTCCAAGTGGATCATAGTCCAACCCCTCCCAGTTATTTTTCCACAATTATTTCACTGCTCCACACAGTACCTAATGAATGATATATGAAACTTCACTGTCCCTAACCAACTAGGCGCTGATTGACTTTGAGTTGAATTAAAACGGCTTCACTTTCCTCTGCAGTTGCCAGGTGATCCAGACAGGCCCAGCGGTAAACCGGTTTCGTTGTAACCTGCAGAAACTGGAGTTTCGGTACATCACGTGGAATGTCAACTAAGACGGTTTCGTTGATCGCTGAAAAGGTAAAAAACGAGAACAAAGGTCTTTTGTTGAGGGCAGTTTGGAAATATATCCAATGAGAAGTTAATAAATAATTTAAAGTTAAGTCAAATAATTTACCTGTATAATGTATATTCTTTTGAAAGGAGGACAAGATAAGTTCACTCGAGTTTATTTCCCTTTTCTACTAGCGCTAAAACAGCCGAAAGGTCTGTGTACACTGTACAGTCATCTTGATGTGGGCAATAAACAAACTTGAAACTTGAAATTCAGAATGGTATCGGGAGAATCGAAGAAGGAAAGTGGTTATGCCGTCACTCCAACTGAAGACAACAATGTCATTAATGTCATTTTTGGGTTTATCCGACAAAATCACCGAGAAGTGATATCGAAGATAATTCCCGATCTCATTCTTTGCAATGCCATACTGTAACTATGCAGTCACTGTTTTGCGGAAACTTTTGGCGCAACCAAGTTAAGTCTTACTAATAGAATTGGGATAACTAATTAGTTTTTTTAAAAGTAATGTAACCTACAGCGGTAATACTTTGCGTCACTCAATTCAGCCTACCAGTGACTGCACGGTAACTAATTAATTGGAAACTAACCAATTAGCTTCGTAGAGATATTCAATTCTAATTTAGTAGCACGGTAATCAAAATGTTGCTAATTCTTATTCTAGAATCAATGCTCGCGTGGTCTCGTTAGACAACGGCGTTGTAAGTAGGCTACTATTAACACTTTACCGACCAAAGTGTATTACTCTAGTGAATTGTATTGGAAATGCTATACTCTAGGTTGGTAAAGGGCTAAAGGTGATTCTCATCGACCTGCAGATTTTTGGTTCACACTATTGACATTTCCCTTGCTGCACGTGTCTCTGAACTCTCTCCCCCTTGTATTCGTCAATTTCAAAGTTCAATTTGATCATGGATGGAGCTGAAAATTCAAACTAGCATTCCTACTTGCAGTAACAAAATAATTACTCAGCTAATACTTTCAACGTAATTGTAATCAGCAACTAGTTACATCTGGCCCAGTTAGCTACATCGGTAAGAGCGCTGGCCGCGCGTCTGCACGCGACTCTGAAAGAGACCGCGGTTCGCTTCCCTAAGGTGACTATTTCAGAGATCAAAAATTTCGGGTTAGCACGGTCCGTCCACGGTGACCTAAATGGCGTGGCGTCCATTCAAACGGGCGAGCGGTGGTGAAGGATCTCACCCGATCAAATACATTGAAAAATGAACAGGGTCGTTGAGGCCATAGACCGCCGCTATATAAAATACGACTACATTTATACATTCAAATCTTTTCTAACGTAACCATTTGTGGGTATACCTAATAACTGTTTCCTTTCCAGTAACTATAATTACTGTGACTAGGTATAATCTGAAAAGTTTAAAAGTAAGCTTTCCAACTCTGCAATATGACCTTCTAATACTTACATGCGGCTAGCGATTGCCTTTCCCGAGATTTCGACGACGTTGGGATAAATATCGCAATCCATCCTTCGACCGTGTAGTTCATTGGTCTGTCGCTCTGGTCTACACCTGCTGCCTCCTCTTCGGAATCGTCTACGGCAATCGTTACCTGCAGAAGTGAGAATGCAACCTTAACAATTAACTCTGCAGTAATAGACATAAAGCATACTCGGATACAGAAATTTTCGAAGGGGAGGGCAAAATTTTCGGTCTTGGGACAGGGGAAAATTTTCGTCTTGGTCGCCGAAAAATCGGATGACCTTTTTAAAAAATCGTTTGCCTTGAATTCCCAAGAAAAAGATACCATTTTATCCGCCAAAATAGTTGATGACTTTTTCTTAGTCGTACGAACCTCGTAGACCTCGTATACGGACCTCGTGGGCGTGGGGAGGGCATACGGAACTACTCGTGGTGGGGAGCACGTCAGCTTTCCAAGCCAGAATAGCTGGGTATAAATGGGGGTCATGGCCGGAAAAGCCCCGGGCCCTGGATTCGCCCCTACTTGTAATCATCTGCATGGCTGTACCTATTCTACCACTTCCATGACTGACCCTTCATTCCAGATCAGGTTGTCGTGCAGCCGTTTGCATGAGCCTCTTTCTTTGCCTCAATTCTTCCATGCAGGGACAAAAATCGATCGTGCACGGTACTATGTTGTCAAATCCTGAGCACAGCTGCGGAGATTTATCTAAGAAGCGCTGACTAAGTGTATTCGATTACAATCAGAATAGTCACACGAACAGAAAATTAATCTCATAAACATAGCCCGCGTATCAGACTAGGAAAGTACAATGTAGGTGCTATAGTTACATGTATAATTATTGTTAAAAACACTGTTATTGCGCCCCTTCAAGACAAACTAATCTGAAGCGCTGTCTACGCAAGTATAGACTCTAGAATCTAGATGATGAAAAGTTCATTGACAACAAAAGCCTATTGCTCACCAAAACAAAAAATGACCAGTTACGAGCATCCTATACTCGTACAGTTCACCTGATAATGCAAGAGTAGTAGCTAGTGCCATTGTTCAATCGAAAAGATCGTGTGAAATTAAGGCTGTTGTTTACAGTAAAGATTGACGGACGGACGGACGGATCCCTCACCTGCGCCTGTACGATGTAGAATCCGGGCTCCAGCGTATACGGCGCAATTCTCAGCTCGTCCGGATTCGAATCGGACGTTGGAATTACGATTCTCGTCGATTCGTTCTTGGCGGAAGTGAGGTTCTTCAGCGGGTAAACGGTCCACTCAACATTTCGACTTCCAGTGTTGATCGGTGCTTGACAGCCGTGCATGACGATCAGGTTGGCTACGACAAACTTGTTGATGGGATAGGCCTGGATTGCGCTCCGGTTCGATCCCATGTTCTTGATGTTCACCTCGAGCTTGGAACACGTGACGACGATTGCTGTTCGCATGTGGAACGCCTCCCACGGATACGACCATTTCGCAGACGTAATAGTCGCCTCGGCCGTGAAGATTCCCGCCGTTTTATACTGGTGCAGGGCCGAACCACGATAGTACGTCCTCCCAACAGCAGCGGCAGCTTCGAGACCCGTAGCGTTCAAGATCCAGTCGTCCAGAGGTGAATTGCGGTCGAAGGTCAGGTTGAGGGTCGTTCCATCAGACATATCAACCGTGACGACGAATTGAGGTGCCACGGTTGAATTCTCATAGATTATCGCCACCTGGACTTGCTCGGATGTTTGGACTGGGCCGTTGTTGACGAAGAAGATACTACGGAAGTATGCGGGTATCGGCGGCCTGGGAGTGACAAGTACGACGAAATTCCGAAGGATACGCTCCTCCGGATTTTCTGGATTCGTAATCGACAGGACCACATGGTACTCGCCCGTTCTGGAATACGCATGCTGACGTATGATCCGGTAGAACTTGCGTAAACCGGGATCGTTCCGCAGTTTCACGTTCGACCAATCCGGAAGTGGTGTTCGTTCGTCGCTAATGAGGTCGGCCAGTTTGATGACGTCACTCGGGGATTCGTCATTGTACATAATGTTGAGATTGGCCGCACTCGCAGTCCGTTCCATAAGGACGAGTACCGATAGTTCGTCGTTTCTGTAGACTTCGTCTCTGTCCGACATGAAGATGATCTGTCCGAAAGCCTCGCTGAACTTCTTCTGAACGCAAGAATCGGGCGTCGCATAAACGTCGTTAGCTGTTAAGGGTACGACAACGTATAGTCAGGTCATGTTTATACATACGAGTGTACGAAGACGCTTACTATAGCGCCCAATAGCACGTCACAAGAGGGAGACATATCTGATTATATATCTGATATCTAGAAACTAGCGAGTTTCATTGGAAAATGACTGCTAAAGAAGAGTCAAATGCAACAAGATAAGCAAGAGACTTGAAGAGAGAGAGAACAAGATAAGACAGAGTAAGACGATATAATGCATTGTAAGATAAGGCAAGGTACGATAAGGAAAGGTAAGATTAGACCTAGGAAGATAAGGCTTAGTCACAAATAAAAAATAATCCACGATCTCGGACTGCCACAGCCCAACATCGCACCTTTGCCTCTGTCTGCCCTTTACTGTGGAATGGCGTTCCTACTATTATTCATGCCCAGATTTTATCTGGAAGCTTTACTTTTTCTGCCCGTTGTCTTAAGACTTTTCTTTTTCCAGGAGTTCTTCGCACTGGGAGCGCCTCTGATTAGGTTGTACTGTGAGAGGCGCTTTATAAATCCCAAAATAGAATAGAATAGATTAAACTGAGCGCCTTTAAGAAGTGTGAGGCCTAATTACTCTGAATAATTGCTCAAGATACGAACTGAACATCATTGCAGTTATGCTCCTCAAATTGATGGCTTATAGCAGACTTCAGTTCACTCAACGAATTTCGATAACACGCTACCGAAGCATATCCGACTCTAAATTGAAATGCTACATCTGACCTCTGGAGAAGTAGCAATTTGGGATGCTGAACGGATTGAAGCAGCATCCGCACTGAAGACAAAGCGTCTTGCTGATTGCACCTCCACCACACACCTGTATGTCGGTCATTTCCACCTCACGCAAGAGGCATCTGTTGACAACTGACAGAAATTCGTTCATCGCTAGTTTTATAAAACTAAATTTTTCAGTCTTTTAACTTTCATTGCACCATAATAATAAGACATGAACTCATTGAACCAGCGACGCCATTTGCAATCAAGAAAGGAAATAACTGCAACCTCCACTCTTCTGTTGTTACATTAACGTACAAACACCACCTTAATACACTGACTGGAGATCAAAGGCAAAAGACAAGAATTTGCATTGAAATAATTCTGGACCAAACAAAGGCAAGACATCTGCTAAACATACACTTTACTCATTTTTCCATTGACAAAGAAGACCGCTAACTCCAGATGGATGACATACTATAATAAGACAGTTTCTAAGAATCTTGGGAATTTGTATTGCCTCGGTTGATTAAAAAGTAGCACCAATATCAGTTAGTAAACTCACACCAGCTACTGTTTCGGTAGACTTTTTCCATTGACAAAGAAGACCGCTAACTCCAGATGGATGGCCTACTATAGGAGAGTTTCTAAGAACCTTGGGATTTTTTATTGCCTCGGTTGATAAAAATGTCAGTTAGTAAACTCACACCAGCTACTGTTTCGGTAGATCCTGACTGCCAGCTCGTAGCTGCCCGATCCGAGACTGATATGTGTGAAGTCCTGTTGGTCTGGAAGAGCAATCCTCCTTGCCCTCCAACCGACAATCATCTGATCATCTGACCCAAGAAGAAGAGCCTGCACAGTTCTTTCCAATTCATCTGGCTCAGTACTAAGAAGATTCGAATCCGGTACGAGCACAGCGCCAACTCCCCCTCGCCACAGGAGCAGCATCGGTCGGTGGGACTGGCACGAGCTCATGTTCTTGAGGACGGGCGATTTAACAAAACGGACGTTTGCTATTTCCGTGCAGTTATCTTCCGACTGGCATTCCCTGGAGAGTAGATGTTAACCAAGACCGTTGATTGATTGATCGATTGATTGGTTGATTGACTGAGTGACTGCATGGTTGATTGATTGGTTGATTGATTAGTTCATTGATTGATTGGTTGATTGATTGACTGGTTGATTGATTGATTGGTTGAATGATCGGCTGGTTGATTGATTGATTGACTGATTGATTGACTGAGTGACTGCATGGTTGATTGATTGGTTGATTGATTAGTTGATTGATTGATTGGTTGATTGATTGACTGGTTGATTGATTGGTTGATTGATTGGTTGAATGATCGGCTGGTTGATTGATTGGTTGATTGATTGATTGATTGGTTGACTGGTTGATTGATTGACTGGTTGATTGATTGGTTGGTTGGTTGACTGATTGGTTGATTGATTGATTGATTGGTTGATTGATTGATTAGTTGATTGACTGCTCGTTGGTTTTTCGTTGTTTTCAGTAGAATCACAAAAACACTTTTAAGATGATGATTGAGCTGCTCTTGCAAGAAAAGACTCAACATGGGAATTGTATCATTATTCTGTGCGTGAAAGATATAACATATAGGGCATTCTGGTTAGTAGATAAGTTACCACAAAGTAAGGAAAGGTAATGCAACATTGAAATAATTATTGTAACTATTGCTCATTCATACATAGACATCACAATACATGACCAGTGACCACGTTCAAACAAAATTGTCATCAATAGCGAAAATGCAGAGTGACATAGATTGCCTGAACGATTATAACCAACAGAAGATAAGATGATGTAAAGACAGAGTGAGATAAAGTGAAGTAAGGCAGGGTTCTCTATTATAAGGTAAAGCAGTGTGATGCTAGGTTATTATGAGGTAAGGTAAGAAATGCAAGACAAGGTGGTGCGGTTGAGTGAGACAATAAGTCAGGTCACAATAAGTCAGGGTAGATAAAAATAAAAAAAAAACGGTGGCGGCGCCAGCTGAACGATTTCAGCAGAGGTCGCGTCAGGGTCATAGGAGCATGTCGAAGAAATTAAATTTAAGAAAGATAATAAAAAATTTCAAAGAATTAATGGCAGGTCATAGGGCCGACCACGAGTAAAATAGGCATGCATGTGTCAAATGACCTGCCGTGACCTATGGTGGTCACGCCACAACTCCGCCACTGGTTGCACTCTGCCAATGCCAGTCCCAAGCCTGGATAAAGCACGAGGGCGTCGCTAATGGTCTTTGTTACCACACAGTGACGTTACACTGCAGCTACTACTACTAGTCACGCCACTACAAGAAAGCAAGGTAAGGACGACTAGACGTCGCAACAAGCCACTGCCAGTATATACATGTATAGGCATGTAGAGTTGAAGACGCTAATTGCTAATTTATCCCATCCGTCAGTTTCTTTCCAAGAGATCCTCTCACTTACCAGACGACGTGTGCAGACACGGCGGCCGTCTCTTTGGCCGATGTCGCTGCCTGCTTTGCACCACCACCAGCATCTACAGCAGCAGAGCCATGTCTGAATAGAGCGATCTTTAAGTAGTTGGAGCGGTGTCGGTTGAATGAGGTTGATTGAAGGAAGAGTGTGACGTCGGCGGCGGCGGCACATCCTCCGGAAGTCACCTCAAAAAAGAAGATTCCGTTCAGTCCTGCGACGTTTAATTCGTCCTTTGATGGAGATTGATGCGGTAGAATGGAAAGAGTAAGCAGCAGAGCTGTGGTATGAAACACCATTCAAAACTTTCATTCTCATGCATAATGTACGCCCAGCGACATGTCAAGCGTTTGCAAAAGAAGTTCTATGTATATGACGTGGGCGCGGTGGTGTAGTGGGCATGTTCGCTACCTTGCAGCAGGAGGGTTGCAGGTTCGAATCCACCTCAAGTCGCCGCGTAGGGACCTTGAGCAAGTCCTTCACTCGCAATTGCTCGGGCGCTTCGGCGTGAAACTCCGATTCAGTGTCCGTGCTGTAGTCGGGAGCGCCTCTGAAAAGGAAGCTTGATGGGGCGCTATTAAAATGGAGAAATAAATATTCAGAACATACAGCCATTGGCCATACATGCAAACGTTGATGAATACAAAACTTCTTGTTAAACGTAAACACATGAAAGTCTATTAAGCATATATACACTGTATGTATACTATAGTACTATAGTGTATATGCACCGTACGTGAAGAGCAACCTCTAGAAAACTTCACAAGAACTTGCATCAACAGTTAACAGTTACGTGGTTTAAAAAATCCGAAAAACAACCAATATGATTGCTATGTTGGACATGAACTCCTTAAAACTAACTCCACGATGCAATAAGAGCAGTTAAGTGTTAGCAGTCGCATTTTCTTAGCCGTGCATGCCTCCAATATCGACAGTGTATACAGTGAGTTAACTCATTCTAATAGTTAAGCTCGAAAGGTATTTTCGCCCATCTAGTAGATGTTTAACTTCTTTTAATTAAATGACAAAGAAATATCGATTATTGATCGATGACCTGGAATCCTTACACGAGTCTGGTGAACAAACGATGCCAACATTGTCTAGATTGCTGCAGTCTTTAAACATCGTTGCGGATGCTTTCGGTTGCTGCTGCTGCTGCTGCTGCTGCGACTGAGAGAGACGCAGGCGACAGTCTTGTAGCCGCAATTCCGTGCCATCGCATATCAGGGTTGCTATGGTAACGGGAAGGAATCCGGTGAGAGTCTTGTTATCAAGAGATCCATCGTGCAGACCCAGTTGGCGACATGCCACCCTGGAAGCAACATCCGTCGAGATGCCACACGGGATAAGGATAATCGTAAGGATAATACATTTATGGCTAAGGGTTGTGACGTTATAAAGGTAAGGAAAATAGGAAGTATAAGGTAAACAATTGACAGTAAGGTACGGACAAACAATTGACAGTAAGGTACGGAAAAACAATTGAACAGTAATAAACCAAATTTCTAGGTTCAAGGATATTAGAAAGAGGCTGAGATGCCATCAGAAAGGATGGTGAAGCGTATGAAACAAAGGAATGAATTAACGAGTAAATTAATCCTTTACATACGAAAAGATTGGAGTATTGTCCAGTTCACAGAGAGATCTGGATTTAACAATCGTGAGTTTTCGTGACCCTATAACGCACATGGGGAACGAAGAGGTTGGATTGAATGAAGGGCAAAGTATGAATAGATAACGGATATCCTTAAAGACCCACATGCATGCTCTGAATGAATGAATGAATGAATGAATGAATGAATGAATGAATGAATGGACGCACGAAAGCCAACCTTGCACTTGCATCGTTGAATCCATCCCTGCAGACTGCACCCCAAGAGTATCCAATGAATACTTCTAGACGACCAGCCCCAGGGGCGTAGCTGTCTCCCAGTCGAACGCCGACCACAGCCTCTATAAAATTTAATCACTCTTCAACGTTTTCTTCCCGACAATAATAATCGAACCCGTGCCATTTGAATTTGTTCAGCATTCGCTGTTCTCAGTGTTTAGAAATTTAGCCAATCATTATTCAGTTTCACCTCTTGGCAACATCTGTAGATATGAGTTTCGGCAAATAATTGTCGACCATAATATTATTGTCGCCTAGAAATGTGGTTCATTACTGATCAGTTTTTATTCTTGAGTACATTGCCGTTAGAAGTACTTTTTCAGCAACCCAAGTGTTTTCGAACAGCGGCAGAAATGCGCTGCAGGCAACTCAGTGATGTCAGTTCTCTTTCATCGGCAAATGCCATGGCATGCAAGCCCAGCCAAAACCAAGAACAGCCAAATTTGCCTCAGCAATTTATCTTAATCTCTGCCTATGATCTTTCGTCGAGACGCTATAATTCTTTCTCGAAACCGGGAGACGATGTCGTCCACAACAACGTAGTCCTCCGTTCAAATGCTGCTACATCTTCATTTAAAGTAAAGATGCTACATCCGTCTACTTTTGTGTGACAGCCTTTCGAGTTAACTATACTTCTTCGGCAATTTGACTGATTACTGTATGGGAAGAAAGAGTAAATAATTAGCAATTGTGTAGAACCAATCAGTGGCGGCGCCAGGATTTCAGTTTTTTGGGGGGGGGCTGAATTTCCGGGAGAAAATTTTCCGTTTTCGGTCGCCAAAATTTCTGACCTTTTCTAGTCATTTGGTCGAAATCTTGGGAAATGTGGTCATTTTTCGTGTCCACCAACTGTCTGCCAAACCTCGTGCGTGCCTTTACGGTTATCTTGTGGGTCTAAAGGGGGTTAATCGTCCAAATATTTAATTTTTACATGGGGAAAAATGGATCGACTCTAAGCCCCCCCCCCTAACCCCCTAGCGCCGCTACTGGAACCAATCTATCAGGTTCTGGCTTCTTTGTTCTTTGGTTTTTGAATATCGGTGTTCTGACGTCAGAGCAATGAAGAAATAGGTCAGTGGGATAGTCGGTCGGTCGGTCAGTCAGTCAGTCGCTTAGTCAGTCAATAAAGTGGTCTGCCAGCCTGCTGTCGTCGTTTGGTCAGTCATTCAGATTATCAACGAATATAGTCAGTATGTAAGTAAATAGATCGGTGCGTTGATCAAATAAGATTCACTCTAGAGGTCAGTTGGTGAGAAAGTCCGTCGTAGTCAGTCAAGCAGTAAGTAAATAAGACAGTATCGTGTTACCGGCATCCTGAGAACAGGCTACAGTTACAGAAGTTCCATCAACGCATCGGTCGACTGTGCCATTCATCGTTGCATCACTGACAGTAGTAGGACACGTGAACAGGTCGGCTTCAGAGCCAGAGCAAGCGACGGCAATTGCCATTGAAGATTCTGCTGAGGACGAGTCGCCGGCAGCAGCCGCTGAAGCCGAACCAACATCTATTTTTCCGCCGATGAAACCCATCTGACGACAGGCAACTCTGCGTCACACAAGAAAAACACTGATTGATTGATTGATTGATTGGCTGAATGATTGTATGATCGACTCATTGCGATTGCACATCGATTAATCGAAGACAACGTTCATCGGAGAAATCTATTCCATGCATTGTCTAACAGTAGAACAGTTTCATTTTGAAAGAGGTGAATTGACATGGCCTGCATAGACGAAACATTTACCGCGAAGGTAAGTCGATATTGAATTGATTTTGCGATTTAGTCTGCTATTTATTTGCGTGGATATACCTTTATTTAACTATTCGCCTATTCGTTAACTTTTTCCACCTATCCCTTGATTTTTTTCTCTATCCTGTCAAGATACTGTGTCAATCAAGAATGATTTTGCTAACGATTAACGATCTGAACAAGAGTGAAATCATTGTTTATTTTTGCATACATCAAAGCTCGCAAGATTTTGCTTTTGAGTAAAAAGCATGCTATAAGATAGAATCCATGGTATTGCATAATGCATATAGATGATATAGTGTGAACACACTTTAAATTGGAGGGATGCAAAATATTTTAGATAATTAAGATTATTTTTCACATTGATATATTCAAAACATTAAACACAACCCAATTATTGCTCTCATATGGCAAAATGCAATAGTGTTAGATCCAGATTTGCATTTTTTGTTCATTACCTAATTTCATTTCGATTTGGAATTATATTTTAAAAGGCCTCCATATGGTATTGCCAATACTATTAGCAGGATATAAACTTCTCAAATTCATACTTGGGGACTCGCTCATCGCATTCTACCTTGGGCCCTGTACACCATGCATAGATAAGGGCCTGAGTTACTGCATACCCGCCATAATTTGTCTAAGTCAGCCGTTATTCCCTCGGACATCTAAAAAAAGACACTTACACGCTACATAGAACTTACTGCGCAGAAGCAACGGTGAAGTTGTTGGAGCAGATCCATTTCCAGACGCCGTCGCTGTAGACCTCCAGTCGTCCATCCGTCACGGATTTACCACCAGCCAACCTCATGCCTACGTTGTTACCGTCAACACTTTTCTCATTCGAACTCTCAAGACCTGTATATATTAATGTGTGCTTCTAATTAGCAGAAGAATCTATTATATGTGTAGGCTATATAATACTATGTGTATAGATGCATAAGATTATATATCTGCATGATCTATCATTTCCACACTAATGATCTTGGCGTTAATCGGATTATCATAGTTTCTGCTCTTCGTTACATTCATAATTACTCTCCCATTTATTATGGACTAGACTCTAAGTCTTTAACAACAAAAGATGGGATGCTGACGATGATGAAGACGATGATGATACTGCTCAGTGCTTCCGCTAATGATGATATATAGCCTATATATATATTCGTTTAATGACGAAACCAAGTGACACACCGAACATAGGTACATAAAGAGATATAGAAATTAATATAGAAAAGTATTGAAAATGTCATCTTTAGTAACAGTCAGTGGGTTGGTTAGGCATATGAAGATCAAGGGGATGATTTTTCTTCACGTCGGTATAAAATACGTGGGATGAAATTGCGGTCGTCCTTTACAGGCAGCGAGAAGTCGTGTGGTCGTTGACAAAGATTATAGCAGAGTTGAGTCCGTGGGGGCGGAGGGAAATGCTTTGCAGGACATGACTGTCGCATCTTCTGACTGAAAGAAAGAGGTCAATGCCGGCCTTAGCTGCTGATGACGATGACGATGGCAGCAGCTTGTGAATAAGCTGGTTCCCCTTGACTTAGTTTTTGTGGGCGCTGCAGAAATTTCGAATTTACGATTACGATGAAGACAACGGCGACGGTGATGATGATGATAGAGACGAACTATTGACCTTGACCTATGTAGGCTATTAACCTTGAGCGGCAGACATAACAATGTAAGCGGGTGCTAGTGACTCTACATTCTCAGTCAGATGCATGAGTCAGGATGGCCATTTTCTTCCCGTTTTCTTGTCTTCCACAGACAGACTATGGCCAATGTACTCAGTTATGTCTAGTTCGCTGTGCATGGCACTAGTCACTAGTGGCCGATATTTGGATATCTGAACCATGGATTTAAGTGCATGCAGGGTCCGTTTGCACGACTAATAATGAATGGCGGGTCGTGCTGAGCAGAAGAGGGTTTTGGGGGGAGATATGCATGCCACTTCCGCAACTGCAGTTTTTTTAAGTTTCACATTGCAATAACAGCAGCTTAACTAAGCATGCATCTTAACAAAATTGCTCTACTATTTCGGTGCCGATCGAGTGGTCTAAGACTTCAATAAATTATACACTTTCAATATTAACAATTTATTTTAGAGTTTCCACATTGTAAGGGTAGCATTTTAAGATGTCGACTTAACAAAATTACTCTAAACGTTGTTTAAGTGCTGATAAAAATGATTTGCGATTTCAACAAATATAGGCTTAATTATAATTACGATAATAATTTCTTTCTGTACCAGTTTCAGCAACTCAGTGCTGTTGCTGCTGGCCGCTATTATAGACTTTAATTGGGAAGCCATGTAGCAATGATGTTGTTTACTAAGAGTTCAGATAGCAAATAGTTTGAAATCTGATCGCTTGAAATTTGAAAGATAACACTGGAGATAAGCCATTTAGTTGTACAAAAATAGTATTTGTACAAATATTAACAGTAAAATATACTCATCACAATATGATAGTATCATACAATGTGATAGTAAATAATGTAATTAAAATCATATCATTGCCTAGTAAATAATATCACGACATATTAAAACAAGACGAAACTATAAAATTGGGGTCCTATAGGCCTATAAGTAGATATAAAGTAACTGTATTTATAGTTTTGTGGGAGTGGCTACATATGACAAAAGATAGCATGTTAATAATAGCATTAATCAGTAGCAAACAAGATTAACTAATGAAATAAGTGACAATTTCTACTACGAATAAATTAAGTTATATACATATCAATATTAAACATAATGCGTTAGGTAATGTGTAACAAACAAAATTAAATAATGATAATATTTACCTGACAATTTATACAATAATAAATTATATTAATAATTAGCGTTAAACAAACAATAGTTCCAATAGATCTTCTTATTGATTGTTACTCATGCACAAAATTGTCGCAATCAATTTTAAATTCATGTACATGTATAAGCCTATTGTTTAGATTAGACAGGATGGTATATAATTTGTAGATAGTGCTCAGGGATATTCTTCGGCAATTTATCTCAGAATGTAATGTTGCAGTTACTGAAGTCAAAGTCTTCCCGTAGGTCTATCGTTCTTTCCACATGAACTCGTCCAGGTATCCAGCTATAATTTCTTTGCTGGTACCATGCATGCGTTTGAAAGTCAACTTCGCTGGAGACCAGTAGGCCTATATAATTATATGCTTCGACGTTGTTCGTAAGAGAATTTTCACAGACGCGGTCACATTTAATTTAGCAGCACATTTACGAGTAGGTTACATTACGCAGCCATTTCCACATATCGTAGACGTAAGGTCGACAAATCTTGCAAATTGCGATATTATACTTTTTAAGACACTTAATAGGTACTGCAGCATATTTCAACTTACCAGAATTTAGAAATATGGCGTTGCCGAGAGTAAAACATAGGAAAACGATAACTAAGGGTAATTCCATCAATTGTTTTTAACGCAAACTATGCGCTGAATTTGCTAAAAAAGTTATGATAAGTGTTACAGATCAGTCAATCATTCATGTGCTTCGTTTGCGTACAATTTTCTGACCAGGGATGCCACTCTTGATTTTGAAAAAGGTCGGATCCGGTCGGAAAAAGGCTAGAAAAGGCTAGATTGACGATTTCCCTTTAAAATGCATAGATTTTTCCAATTTTCCGGCTTGAAATTTCTGACGACCTTTTTTAGTCGTCTGATGACTAAAATTTGCTCTCGTTTCCTTCCCGAAAAATTTCTGATGACCTTCTTTTTAGTCTTTCGCTCCAAAATGTTTGGTCCAAATTCAAACATTTTTCGATTGTTTCACGGTTTTTTGCATTTTCAGTTTTAAAATAATAAATTTGTATGCAAAAGCCAAAAGTCAAAAAACCGCCGTAAGAAAAAAAGCTAGATCCTGACCAAACAACCTAGAAACCTAGACAAGACCAAAATACCTAGATCTAGGTGGAAAAAGCTATGATTGGCATCCCTGTTTCTGATCGCTTAAAAATTTGAAAAGCGATGACGTAAGAGCGCTACGTTACGTCATTGCTGCTTGCTGACGCAACTAGACCTACTAGCTATCAAAACATCATCGTACGATATTTTAGCACCGCGACTTTACAGGTTAAAACCAATTTTGTAATGTAATAACTGGACCATTTTATTATTAAAGAATTACTATTGGGCCAAGGCTACTGTTATTATTCAGTCATAGGCCTAATAGTCTATGGTAAGAGCAAGTGCTGACTTACAAAATGTCCATTCAAAACACTCTAATCACGGACACGGTCACGTTTAATTTAGCAGCACATTATTTTACGAGTAGGCCTACATTACGCAGCTATTTCCACATATCATTAGGTCGACAATGTAGCCTAGTAGGTTATCTTCGTTTATTGAAGATACTAGCCTATATGCCACACCGCATTCATGTAAGTCTACAGGTCATATGACACATGGAAACCTTTAATCTGTTTCATTTAAGCTTATTTTAATTTTAATACAACAAAGATATGTCGTAACAATTGAAAAAGTCCACGTAACAAAGGCATTATCCTAACAGGAGCATGTCATGAACAAATCTCCTGACGTAATAATAAGCTAGTGGCTTATTTTTAGAATAATTAGAGGTGCGTCACAATACGGAATAGTCTTTACCTAACAACTCGTTACTGAACATTATAGCTGATGACGTTGCAATAGAGTTGTAAACCAAGGAGATATCGTCATAATACGAAGTCAATAGTATATAGGTCTAAACGTATGAAGCTATTCTCGGAGCAACGTACGGGTGTAATGGTTAAAAAATTGTAAAACAAAGACAAATCGTCACAATACGAAGTCCATTGAGCAAATTAATAACAATACACCATAGACTAGACAAGTGACGTAATAGTAGAGTTTGTGAAACAAACAGATATCGTCACAATGAGAAGGCCATAGGGTTAGCACAAAGCTAATAGATCTAACCGTGTAGCATCATAGTAATTTATTTTTAATTTATATTAATGATTTACATAATGTGTCGCCTTCTATGCATTTTGTGCTATTTGCTGATAATTCTAACTTATTTCATTCTGATTAATCTATTGATACCCTATTCAAAAATGTCAATTCTGAGCTTCACCAAGTCGTTGATTGGTTTCGATCAAATAAACTTAGCCTACCCCAAATTTGGAGAAAACCAACTACATACTCTTCAGGTCCCATAAAAATATCCTAATGAACTTCCTATTCTGCTTATTGAAGGGACTCCTATCACCCAAGTGGCATGATGTAGGGTCGCCCTACAGTACATTGAATAGAGAACAGTAGAGTAGTAGACTATGTGTCTAGGGAAGTCGCAAAGGTCAATTGTTTTTCTTTTTTGTTTTGTTAGGGGAATAAAATTGAATGAATTACATTTTGTCTTCTTTATTGCACGATAGTTTATGACTGTTATTAGGATACAAATTTGGTTTTCGTCATCAAAATATAGTATTATTAGGCCTATATTAAAAAATTATCTTCATTTAGCCTACTTAAACGAGTATTTCGCAATTTGTGAATAAAAATAATAATTATTATTGTCCCATTTTCCAAGGCAAACGAAATCTGCAAAAATTAGCTCGCGACTGGCAATTTTTATTTTTATTGGCATACAGTCTCTGAGCTGCCCTTGAAATGTCAGGGCGGCCCTCTGTTAAAAGAAGAGGCACATGTCTGGTTTGCATAAGCTACTCATAGAAAGTTATGCAGGAATGAGCGGTAATAAAAGGATTTGTCCACTTGCGGCAGCACAGTTCAGTGTTTCAGACTGTTTCTATACCAAGTCTCTGTGCTCAACGCATTAAGACGAAAGCATATTAATATCGATTCACAGGAACCAATGTCGAACATTTTTCAGATTCAACAATGATTTGATCACAACAACGATAGCGGATTAACGATGGGAGTAAGATTGATGCTTGCGATTGTGGATGATATATGGGCACTTATGCCGTGGATGCTGGAGACTGGCTGCTGAAACCGGTGGCTCAGCTGTGGCACTTCGAAGACATTGGATGAGATCCAAATGACGATGGTGGTTGCAATAACTACATATTGGAACAACTATAGAGGGAGGTTTGCAGACATATAGCCTACAAACGGACAGACAAAGACCTACGGACACACTGATGACGCAGATATCAATGGGAAAGAGAAAGATATAATTATACAGTAAATATTTAACGGTGGCACATAGATTTAGATACAAAACAAGTTACATTTACTAGAAGAAGGTGAAGGTGTGTATATCTAACTTTGTCTCTGCGGCTATCTGCCTTCTGAAGATACGGAATGAGAAAGACATAGGCCAAAATCTGTACCGCTACCCTGTCTTTCACTTCTGTCCACTTTTGTGACTTTCCTTATGTTTCAATCACATGCGATCACTCTTTCCTTCATGCCATAATGCGACGCACGCCAAAACAATTTTAGGCTATAGCCGCAATAGCTAACTGGATCAGTGAGAACATTAACATCAAAGAAAGTTGATAACGACTAAGAGATTGAGAAAGAGGAAATAGAGCAAAAGGCTAAAAGGTGAAGAAGAGAGATGGATATAAGATTACAGAGAAATGAACAGGACGAGGAAGAAAGGAGAAGTCACGGAACGATGAAGATGAAGGGCTATATAAATTGGAGTAGCTGGCGGTGGTAGCCTACAGCGCAGAGTTGTATGGTTTAATTTCAGCGTGTATACCCGCAGCCAGTATGGAAAACATGAAGACATTTCTCGACTTGGACTCCGCAGGTTGTCGCTAATCAGGTCTGTCTGTCTGCCACAGCCCCCCTCTTTGTCTGTCTGCCACAACTCACCATCTTTGTCTGTCTGCCACAACTCCCCTCTCTGTCTGTCTGCCACAACTCCCCTCTCTGTCTGTCTGACACAACTCTCCCTCTTTGTCTTTCTGACACAACTCTCCCCTCTCTGTCTGTCTGACACAACTCCCCTTCTCTGTCTGTCTGACACAACTCCCCCTCTCTGTCTGTCTGACACAACTCCCCCTCTCTGTCTGTCTGACAAACTCCCCCTCTCTGTCTGTCTGACAAACTCCCCCTCTTTATCTGTCTGCCACAACTCTCCCTCTTTGTCTGTCTGACACAACTCCCCCTCTTTGTCTGTCTGACACAACTCTCCCTCTCTGTCTGTCTGACAAACTCCCCCTCTTTATCTTTCTGCAGTTTCTTCCCAAGTGGATCTTCATCGTCGCACTCCTTTGTCTGTAATCTGGCACAACTCCCCATCCGTCTGGGGAGTCTTATGTTACAATCTCCTCCAGGCTAACACTGCGTCTCTTTCATCGCCTTTTCTCTATAGAAGTCTCTTGTCTATGTGTCTTTAATCACTCCCTAGTTCCTCGCTCTTTCTTTGCCTCCCGCTTAGTTAGACCCTACTTCGCAATACAAATGTGTAGAACTGCAGATAAAGTAGGATGAAGTAATCATTTGTATATTATATGTATATGTGATAACTGTATAAAGTTCATATAGATCTATATATAGTATATGTTATATGTATATTTATTGTAAGTATTTCGTGCTTACGTATAGCACAGTGTGGCTCCCTAGACAGCTTTAGAACAGGCGATATCAGGATCTTGCATTCGGCAGGAACATTCTAACATTAGAACGCTGGTCAATTAAATCAGAATGCAGTTTCCTCCCAAGTGGCACTTCACCATTGCACTGATCATGTGCAGCTCCCTCCTCCTTCTCCTCCTCTTCCTTCTCTTCCCCTTCCTTCCCTGTTCACCCTTTCACTCCATTTCCTCTCTGATTATCCTTCTTCTCCCTTTCCGCGTCGTCTCCTTCTCCCAGAGTCTTCCATCAGTTCATCATTTCTCTTCCTATCATCGTTCTAACCGTGCTTTCTCCTCCTTCTCCTCCTTCTTCTCCTTCTCCTCCTTCTCCTCCTCCCTCCTCCTCCCCTTCCTCCTCCTCCTCCTTTCTCCTCCTACTTATCCGTTCTCCACTTCCTCCATTCACTCTCTACTCCTTTATTTTGTCGTCATGCTTCCTTTTCACTTCCTCTTCTCTTCCATCTCAAATTTCTCCTCGCTTATTATGCTCCCGCATTCACGTCAGATTTTCTTCTCCCCCCCCCCCGGGCTTCTTGCATTGTATATCATGGTAGAAAGGTGCGATGATAATTAATCAACCATTTCGAACCCATTCATTCCCACTCTAACTGACCTATGACCCATCTGACCTCTACCTGACCTATGAGTCTATGACCCAACTGACCTTTGGCGCTGTCTAAATGATGCACCAGAGCATTGGACCTGACATCAGTGGTGTCTGTTGATACTATTATTATTATTATTATTATTATTATATTCGTTTTAATGGTAACAAAAACTGATAGACACACCGCTATCAGGTACAAGAAGCAGTTGATCAAATACAATATAATACCTATAGAATGTCTTTAGCCTTGACTGTTGCATTTGTCTTAGGATGAGCACAAAATGACAGAAATTACAAAAGAATGTTTCTATGTTTATATAGGGTATAGGTTGCAATAATGAGATTAGACAATTTATTATAATTAATGAACATAGGGTGCCTTTTTATACAGAACCCGAGAAATATAATGCCTGTCATCTTTGGTTGGCAATACAAAGTTGTGAGGACGTGGCCTCAATTGATAGGGACGATGAGCAACCGGTGGGAAAAGCGGTCGAAGAACATGGAAGTCATTTCTGGAAACGGCAGTTAGAAGACGAGCATCCGCAAGATCAACCATTTCAGTCGCAGAAGGCGAGTCATTTGGCAAGTACCCTGATCGACGGACTCTTGATAATAGGCGCTCGATCCTGGCTCGGTCCTGAGCAGTAGTAAAGCCCCACCACGCAGGAGCGGCATATATCATTCTGGAAACAGTAGTTGCTCTTGTAACTGTATGAAGAGCATCAGGTGATAGTCCATGAGCTCTCAACGTTCGCAGGGCATGAAGCGACCCGGCACAAGATGAAACTACATTGTCTACATGAGAGGTGACTCGAAGCTCAGAGTTAAAGGTTACTCCAAGTATATTTATTGACGTTACTCTTTGCAGTCCATCTATGAGTTCTGGAGCATCCACATTCTGACGACAGGAGATAATCATTTCTCTCGACTTTGTAGTGTTCAGGCGAAGGTTGTTTTTGGCTGCCCAGCTCTTAACCGAGTCAAGTTCAACACTGATTGTCTTGCGCATTAATGAGCCAATTAGCAGATAGGTGTCATCTGCAAATTTCACTATGCAATTTTTAGAGTTAATCGGCTGCAGATCGGAAGCATCAATTATATAAGACGATGGTCCAATCCCAGATCCCTGGACTATGCTACAGTTAATGGTCCGGATCGAGGAGAGATCTCCCTGGAACCTGGTGATATGCCTTCTGTCTTTGAAAAAGTTTAACAGCCAGTTATAAACAAAATCAGGAATGTCTAGTTCCGATAACTTTAAAGCAAGTGAAGAATGCCGGACCATGTCAAACGCTTTTGAAAAATCAAGGGAGATTAATGTTACATAGTTATTTTCCTGAAGGAGACTTGGAATGCATTTGTTTTTGCACATAGACCGGGTCGAGTATGCCTCTAGTTGATCATGAACTCTTGCATGTTCAAATCAATATGTCTATATAAAAATCATGTTCCATATTGTCACGAGAAAGACTATAATTTGGTATTGAGCTGGAAAATTTACTGGTGATCAAACAATCTGAATTTTGAAGCACTGTTCGAAATAATCAAACAGTAGACCCATTATGGATTTGCGCCGACAGGCCTACTGATTAAAATCAATTAAAGTAACATTCAGTTAATTTGGAATGGGTCGCCCAAAAGTTGTAAACTCTTATAAGTGAGCTACCGGAAAATGGCCAACATAGGCCTAGGCCTACATGCATAGTTGCATACACATATACATGACTGTATACTTAACTGTAAACTACTGTGGCAGGTAGGTCACTTGTTGACCGAGTTTCTTTTAACATAGACTTTTACCAATGGTTCGGATGTAGACCATAGATCACTGTTATTCCAATCAGATGCTTTGACAGTTTATCGCCTTTTAATGTTTCCTCCATGGAAACATAACTTCTGACCTTGAATCAAGACGATTAACAGACGCACTGCGTGTTGGTTCCACTTAAGTATCGGAATTAACTTCGCACCAGCGACGCACGGACGCTAAACCACGACACAGGACACACGAAACTCTGATTATTATACGAGGGACAAGGAGGTCAGCCTCGCAGCACAGTGGGCACACAGGACTGGAACTGGACAAGGATTCTGGTAATTTCTTAATCCAGAAGAGACTGCAGGTCTGTTGGACCGATGACTGACACGAATCCTCATGACCTAAACGCACTGAACTCCAAGACTTCGTCGTCGTCCGAAAACGACTTCGTTGGTCGTGAGAGTATAATTATTAGGCCACTGTAGAAGATAACAGCTCGTATCTGAGCCCCAGCGCACACAATGATTATTAGTACGCCATTTCATAATGCGTTGCATGGCACTTGAGTTCCGATCTGATGAGGTATTGTTGAAATAAGCAACAAAACTTATAGCTGTTACCGGTACTAGCATTTCTGACTGATTTCAAGATCAATCTGCCTGTTAATGGAAACTCCAATAAGGGCCCCCACACATGTGCAAAAGTTGAATATGTTATAATCAGTAGTTTTCGAATAATTTTGCAATTTGTTCAGAGATTCAAACTCATATTTGCAGCTAAAATATTATTACAAATGATGAAAAAAAATCCTATTGTATGTGTGGGCCCCCTAAAGTATGGGGGCCCCTCTTCGGCCGAACATGTTGAACATGCCTTAATCCGGCCTTGAGTTGTAGACTACTATCTTAAGTGTTAATTTGCAATGAATTTCATATTGTTCGTTCTTTATTTTTGTAGCGTATTAAATCGCTATTATCTATCAATCTAACTTGTCTAGTATTAAGTGTTAATTGTAGGTAAAAGTTAAGTCAGACAATGTAGTGGCGTTGATTTAATTAGTTAATTAATTGGCGTTGTTAGAAGAATTAATATTTAGTAATACGATCAGCAAACGAAACCACAGAAGCGCTAAAGAAGTGCAGCGAGACTGATAAGCGTTGGTTGCTATTGGAGACTATAGCAACAAAAACAACGTAACGACGCGTAAGCCAATTAAAACGCAGTCTAACTGATTAAACACACGTCATCAACAGAAACGGTTGAAAGATCGATTTCTGCAGTTGGAGCTAATGGCGAAGGGTCATTTTGTTGCGGCAAATGAACTCTTAAGTGAAATTAGCGGCAGAATGATTGGTATGTGGTACCTTCGACGTTGAGAAGAAGGGTGGCCAACGGACGTTAAGTTTTCGAGACAGTTTTTGCGATCGAGGTAAATTCTGGAGCTTGGAGAACTATTGTCATTCGTGGGTGAAGAGTTTGCTCGAGGATTTTGAATTCTACGAACATTGGAGAGAGTCGCTGGAGATAATCACACGGTTGATTCAAACATTTATGATCACACGGTTGATCTGGACGTTGATGTGTACGCTGGAATTGTGACACATTTCATCCATTCGAGTAAGAATACTGGCATTTGTGAATACAAAATATAGGCCTACTCCTTGGAATTTCGTTGTTCGGCCTGGACTGCGAAATATCTTCGGTATATATTATTCCACTGCATATTCGAGGACACTTGGTTGTCGAAATACAAGGATCGGAACTACGACGATTTACAGAATTGGCGGACGATGAACTAGAAAGAATTCTACACTCAAGTGAAGCTAAGAAACATAATAAATCTAGTAATCAATCAACGCCAATAGGTAAATAGGGACACTGCATAATTGTATTGTTTCTTTAATAATAATCAATATATTTTACATTTAAAAGAATTGGTTTCTCTTTGAACTGGCTATTTAAATGCAGTACATGTTTGATACCTGCTAAAATGAGCATATGCTAATAATAGGAGGCTACAATTTTACATCACTGTTTGGTCGGGTATGAGAAAAGTAAAAGTGCGATTTTTGACCGTTTAAAAAATGGCACCGTGAATTTTGAACTTTTTTGCCTTGAATTCTACAGTCGCTATGGTGGTTGTGAACGTTACTTTTTGAGCGGCGAATAGGGAGACAGTTAACTTGACGAATTGTCACTGTGATCCTGAAGATTAGCAACAAATCGGGGAGCGATTTTTTAGCGGGTAATGGGATACTTCTATCGCTGGTTCAAACTATCACTCCAGTGGGATGTGTTCTCAGAATGCATTAAGCGGATAGAAGCCGTGTTCAGGACCATTGAGCATCACGGATTCTCCAACTGAACTATGTATGTATGTATGTATGTATGTATGTATGTATGTATGTATGTATGTATGTATGTATGTATGTATGTATGTATGTATGTATGTATGTATGTATGTATGTATGTATGTTAGGGTGTCCCAACAAATATTTTTCTAGAAACTTGAAATGCAGTCCCCCTAAAAAGTTTCCATATGGTCCCATAATAACACCTGTAAAGTTTTATGACACTAAAAAAATATTTAGGGGTGGCTCAAGCCGCCCAAATTTAACCCATATTGGCATAATTTGCGCCTGATGTGTCCAACTTCTAAATGCCTTTATATCCCAATCGTTGATCCTATTATAACAAATTTACTACCCTTGGAAAGCTCGTGAATGGTAGAATTAACAGGTATTTAACTTTATTGGATACAATGGATATTTTGGGCATAGTCTTATGCTCAAAAAATGCAAAATCGAGAAAAATTTGAGATTTTTGAACTTTGGACACAATATCAGTGCACACACAACTAATCATTGGGAGTAGTCATTACAAACTCTTGATAATGTAACAAGTCGTGGTTTTAGCTCCTCCATACCTTCATCTGCTTCATAGTAAGAAATTCTGAGGGGGCTGTGAGGTTCAACCCTTATTTGTCCTAGGACCACACAGTAAAGTTTTAATTGCACACCCCATGCAGCTACACAACAAATCAACGTCTGGACCGTTATTTTTTTACTATTCTCATACTGATCTGCTGATTCTACATCACTGCACTCAAATTGTTCTTCAGTTCTACGTTCTACATTTACACATGTCAACAAGATTGTCACAATTGTGGTTAGAAAACATGTGCCTGTGTTTTTCGACAACCTGTACGAGATTGTCTCCGATCTACGTTCTTCGTTATCGTTGAGCTGAAATTCTGTATCAAAGCTGCGTCATGTTTGTTCAGCACAGTCATTTACACAGACCAACGTTATGAAAAATCACACGTGGTCTTATACGATTGGCTATCTCGCCACTCTTTCACCGAAAGATCGAGAAAACTATATTTGAACGCAGCATGGTTTGGGAAAAACTTTTAGGAAGAGATAACCCCGTTATTCCACATTAATGAGAACTCACTGAAAGAACAGAGAGAATTGCTATCTCTTATATCTTAGGTGCTGGTATACCAAGAATGATGTTGCATCATTTTCAGACTTGTCATCTAGAGCAGCATTGCCAGAATTATAAAGCTATGGATTAATTCAAAGAGAGCAGTGACTCTACATGAGAACACCGCCTGACTGTAGATGTCAATCACAAATCTGAGACTTGTTTGGGTTGGATGCCCTGTAATTCACGGTCGTCAACTGTATATGTGATTCGTTTCCATCATAAAGCAATTAGATCTATATTGCCTTACCCATCCAACTTGCTCTGTGATGGCAACAGGCTTGCGAAATGCTACCGAATTGTTCAATCCAACCATGAATACCAAGAGTTTTGAAAATTCTTGATAGTCATATTTCGAGTATGGCCACGCTAAAGCTGTTCAGTAATGAATTCTTATGATTTGTTAGATGCAGACTGCAGTAGCATTGGTCGAGGGTTTGGTTGATGGTGAACCAGATTGGAGCATTCATCTTTAAATGGCTTGCAGAGCTTAATTACAGACCATTGATGGACAAATTTTTACCAAGGACACAAAGAATGCACCAGGCAACTGGACTTAAAAGATTTCTGTGATGTTAACAAGATGTTACGACTGATGGCTGATGTAGAAGGGTGCAAGGCATTGCAAACTCTATTTAATATGCATTTATTGAAAGCCGTTGTCTCAAAGCATTTGCCAATAATTAGGCCTAATGCATCACACTTTCACGACTTCAAAAGGTTCAAACTGCAACCGTTGATTCCTGTCCTGGTCCAGAGGTCAACTTTAGCACACCAACATGTTTGTAGGCTACTTCCACCAACTAGAGAAAAATCAGACTGACAATCTGTTAACCTTATTCATTTCTACTCCACTGATGATTGCCATGTGGAGGTAGCGACCTGCAATCCTAGTGCACGACATTTACATCATTCGTTTGCTCGAGAGCTTAACTGTCGTCCTTATGCTTGAAAAACCTCATTCGCAAATACAATAAGGTTGCATATTTGTAGATTTTAGTATTTCAGAGCAATATAAGGTTATTAAGCAATACATAAGCACGCTAGTGGGATCAAAGTGTGGACCTCCGAAAATTTCAAACTCATAGGCCTATATGTCGCACGTATAATTTGTGACAACTTACACATATTATATGTGAGCTTTGAGCGGCCTCTAAATATTTTCAAAATGTCCAGAAATTTGGCAGGTACTATCATAGGACCATAAGGAAACTTTTTGGAGGGACTGCATTTCAAGTTTCAAGAAAAATATTTTTCCTGTGCAATCGTGGGACACCCTAATGTATGTATGTATGTATGTATGTATGTATGTATGTATGTATGTATGTATGTATGTATGTATGCATGTATGTATGTATGTATGTATGTATGTATGTATGTATGTATGTATGTGTGTGTGTATGTATGTATGTATGTATGCATGCATGCATGCATGTATGTATGTATGTATGTATGTATGTATGTATGTATGTATGTATGTATGTATGTATGTATGTATGTATGTATGTATGTATGTATGACAGTATGCATGTATGTATGTGTGTAAGTTGGTATAATTATAATATGTTCGTACTTACGTAGGCCATATATATATATAAGTATATAATTATATATTATATATATTTTAACTGTGTGAGTGTATAACACTGTATACTTATGTGTATAATTATGATTGTGTGTGTCTGCTTGTCCAGTGGAGTAGGTAGTCTCAGTAGCGGAGCCAGAGAGGGGCTAAGGTGGGCTAAGCTCCCCTAAAAAGGCCATCCGGATTTTTACAAGTAAAAATTAAATAATATTTCCATGATAAGCCCCCGTAAAAATTGAAACATATCCATGAGATTTCGACTAAATGACTAAAAAAAGGTCGTCAGAAATTTCGGCGATTGAAAATAATGGGACATTTTCATGAGATTTTTTCGACCAAATGACTAAAAAATACTACTCGTCAGAAATTTTGACGAATGAAAAAGGAAAATTTCCTCCGCGAGGATTTTCAACCCCTAAAACTTAAATCCTGGCGCCGCCACTGGTTAGTCTTCCAATGGTAATTGTGCAAACTGAATTAGATGGCCTATTCCAACCTCCTCCCCCTCCAAAATCCCAAGTTCCAAGTCTAACTTTTTCTCTAAAGAGTTTCGCAGTATCACCACATGTTACGGTATAAAAGAGTACAAGAAACGACGTCTGTTCTGAATATAGGCTTACCAGTGGTGTAGTCCTAAAAAATGAAGTGGGTGGACGCCTGGAAATTGAAGTGGGGGGACGCCATGGAAATTGAAGTAGAAACTGTAGCAAAAAGTGCAATCTTGCAAGAATTTTGCAAAAAAGTGGGGGGACGGCGTCCCCCCGCGTCCCCGCCCCACTACACCACTGAGGCTTACGTGATCATTATCTGAGTGGCTGACTTGGACGGAGTGAGATAATTAGTAGGTATGTATGAATGCATTTACTCATGTATGCCCTATATATGTATGTATGCATGCATGCATGTACATGTATGCATGTATGCAGCTGCTGAATACTTGTCAGTGATTGAGAGAAATTAGCTTTGCTATCGGGTCATTGGGACATGGCCTCGTGGGGAAGAATGCGACTTTTGGAGGATTGTCCTCATGAACCCATGTGCCCAGAACAATCTATTACGTACTAGGCCACTGTTCTTGCCTATAAGCAGCACGAGGCTCACCTTGCATTGACCTATATTGCTTTGAACTACCCTACCACGCCTTCTCTTATGCTATGCAATCGAATGTGTACTTTACACTACATATTATTAACAATGCATAATTTTATTATGCACATAGCCTAGTGATGAGATGATTGTTGATGTATTCGCCAGGTGGTGGGATTCGGCTTCGGACGCTGAGTTCAGTTGCATCTTCCAATCGCTCGCACTTAACCGATGACCAGCAGAATCATACGTACAGCCTCCGCAGCCAAAGCATCCATCAGTCGCTCCATCACTCGCTTTCCAGGCGCCGTCCGCATCAGCATCGCCGTCGTCGTCGTCAGTATCATAAGCGGCAACTGCTGCAGCCGAGACTCTTCTGCTGAACCCGATCATCGACGGCCGCTGCCGAGTGAGGATGCATCTGTGTGACGTCATATCCGGTGTGACGTCACTTCTGTCAGCCGTCGTTTGGATTCGTGCCAGATGTCACGGTAACCGATTTTAAGCAATTAACCTATTTTCGGTTCCAGACGACTTCTGTATAAAGGTTTCTGCATGGCTACCTTTAGAACTATGCACTAATACACATTAGTCTAATAATTAACTATTCATCAACTAAACAACAAACACCGAACAGTCGATTACTTTCGTGAGGAAAGTCATCAGTAAATGCCCGTACTAGCGAAGAAGAGGTCAAACTAGCAGGTGATATATGGGATGATGAGCAAAGCGGTGGAGACGTTTCGGGATTTATTTGAAACAGCTGCTGGCTCAACACGTCGTACCAAGGACGGGGTTGCAAGGCTTCAGAGAGGAGGAGACTGGACATAGAAACAGAAAATAATATATAATGATGACTGGTTTCATGGTAGACCTGGACAGTTGGATAGTGAATAGCTGGCGAATGCAAAAGATTTAGGCATTGTAGATAGGAGGTACCATTCTCTAATAATAATAATAATAATAATAATAATAAAAATAATAATAATAATAATAATAATAATAATAATAATAATAATGATAATGATAATGATAATGATAATGATAATGATAATGATAATGATAATGGTAATGGTAATGGTAATGGTAATGGTAATGGTAATGGTAATGATAATGATAATGATAATGATGATAATAATAATAATAATAATAATAATAATAATAATAATAATAATAATAATAATAATAATAATAATAATAATAATAACCTTCATTTAATTTAAAACTGGCACGATGCAGTATGATTACAATCAATTAATAATATTCCTTTTAATGATTCAATCTGACACACCGCAGAATGATTACAAGTACATGTTATACGAAATGATAATGGTAATACGGCCCACTGTAGCACGACACGCAGGTCGGCTTTACAGCAGTGGGTTCGGTAACTTAACTAATCAGTTACGAACGAGTTACTACAGGAGTCGAATTCAACTTTTGGCAGCCATGCAGGGCGTCCAATAATAATAATAATAATAATAATAATAATAACCTTCATTCATCCCACTGCTTAATTTACCAACGCCATCTGCCGAGTGGAAGGCTGAGTGGACCTTCTTTGGAATGGTAGTGGGAAGCGATCCGGCATCCGTGCGCTCTTCGCGTCAGAGTGCTCAACCACTGCTCAACGACTGCTCTAAAGTTTAAACTCTCTCGCAATAGATGCACTGACGGACTTACAGCTAATGCAATGACTGCAGAGGTTGCGGTGAGACATGGTGATGTCTTAGAGTCTTGATGACTTTAGAATGTAGAATTATTGCGCTAATGTAATTCTATTTTATGAACAGTCAGCATAATTATGGTAAATTGAGCAGTATGTCTTGCATGGCTGACAAAAGTTTAGAAATTGCATCGAATCCAAACATCTGAAGTTGTTAATTTCGAAAGACAAATACTTTTCCATATAATAGTAATAATTAATTTTCCTTTATTGAGCAATCCCGTGCGCAGTTGGTCTTGTAATTAAGTGTCTATAATATTATACGATGATCTCGAATGTTCATGTAGCCGGTGCGACAGGGTGCAGTGTTGTGACATCGACAAACGAATGGTTTTCAAAGCTGATTCCATCATTGCGGACAAGAGAAGAGTAGCCTATAAGATCATTCATTGATTCATATAGAAAATTTAATGAATGAATAAATGAATGACTGAAGATCAACCTACGACACTAACTGGATTTGACAATGTAAACATCGAAAATATTTATTTCCCTATGCATGAATAGTTGTATACATGTATATATATATATATATATATATATATATATATATATATAACTCTTTAATTCTATCCTCTCTTGACTTTCTGCCGTCAGTTTCTCTTGCTCATTTCTCTAGCGCGCCACATTTTCTCATACCTTGGTACTGTCTCAATGATTCTTCTCTATCTTTCTCTATGTCTCTCTTTATCTTTCCCTGTGTCTCTCTATCTTTCTATATGTCTCTCTATCTTTCTCTATGTCTCTCTATCTTTCTCTGTGTCTCTCTATCTTTTTCTATGTCTCTCTATCTTTCTCTATGTCTCTCTATCGTTCTCTGTGTATCTCCATCTTTCTCTATGTCTCTCTATCTTTCTCTGTGTCTCTGTATCTTTCTCTGTGTCTCTCAATTTTCTCTGTGTCTCTCTGTTCGCGACTCCTCTATTCTTCCAATTTAGTTTACAAGTACTGTCTTTTTCGAAGCATGGCTGTCCATTTGTCCGTTTCTCCGTCCAAACTGTCTACTTGCCTGCATGTCTGTCTCTCTTTCCGTCACTATCTATCTTACATGTTCAACTGTCTTTAGGCATTTCGTGACTCACGGCTTAGTTTAGTGTTTTCTTTTTGCGTTGACCTTCGTTTGACCTTCGATTAATGGATGTCTCTATCCATCCTACTTACGCAGACAATTAGCCTCAGCAGTTGACCTTTCACCCCGACAGGCGTTAGCAACATCTTCACACGATTCTTTTAATCCCTCCGTCCTTCTTTCAAATTCACTATTTCGGAGATGTTTTCACAAAAGGCGCTATATATAGAAACGGAAAACACAATTCATTCACGCATTTGATATTTGCTCTAAAAGGCGTTATATAAATAGCCAGGTTTTTACATGCATACATAGTACATATATACACTCATACAAACCATACATACCGCGCTGTAGTCGGGAGCGGCTCTGAGAAGGGAGTTTGAAGGGGCACAATAACAAGTGCACATAGGCCTACATGCATACAAACATTTCAGAAGTATTTGTTGACAGAGGGGCAGGGCCGGATTAAGAAATGTGGGGGCCCTGTTCGGGGAATTTTTTTGCAGATCTTTGGCCGAAAATTTTGTAGAATATACCGACGATTATTTTCCTCCAAAAAGTTTATGACTTTTTTTAGTCGTTTGGTTGAAATTTGGTAAAATCTAAAAAAATTCGGAAAAGATTTGCTTCACGCATGTGTGGGGGCCCCCTAAAGTGTGGGGGCCCCTGTTCGGTCGAACATGTTGAACATGCCTTAATCCGGCCCTGCAGAGGGGTATAATAACGAAGCGTGTTACCATTAACTAATCGTCTTTATCTTTAGCCAACATCTTGCTACCTTTACTTTACTACATTTATCTTCTTACCTTGTGGGTTTGCCTTTTCATCTCTGAAACCAATTCTCTTGATTCTGTCGCAGGATGGGGCGACTGCTTAACGAACGCTGTCAACTGCGTCAACTCCACTGCCCATGGCATTCGACTCCAATGCCCATCCGGCAGGCATATTCGGTCACCGGAATCGAAGTCCTACTTCCGTTGCCCTCGACTTCGTTACCTGTCCTGTCGCTGTAAATGCAACGGGACAACAGGGCATGATGACGTCATCGATACCTGTCGGATTATGACGTCGACGATGTCGTCAAAAGTAACTGGAGACTGGAGTAATCGGTCGCTACTTGCGACGATTACTCGAATCATTCTGAGAACCGATCGCCCACCACTTTGGCCAAACCGCAACCGAAGAGAAGCTGGCAAGTCAAATCTATCCGATTATTTCACCGATTATTCGAGCAATTACCCCATCCGTAATTCAACCGATCATTCATATCCTGACTCAACTCTGAATTTGACAGATTATTCAAACAGCAACGCAGCCTATGACTCGATCGATTTTTCTAAAGGTCATTACAGCGATAATTCCATCGATTATTCTACCGATTATTCCAACGATTATTCTACCGATTATTCCACCGATTATTCCACAGATGTCATGTCGCAAGCAACGCAATTACAAATAAATCGCACGCAAAGTAATCGACACGGAATTATCGACTACCTTACAAAGTCAACCAATATAAAAATTCATGACGTAGACGTAAGCAAATATGCGACGTCAGAAAGCAGCGCATTCACCCAGAATGACGTCATGAGTGACGCTTGGGCTTTCAATGACGCAATAACATCGAATGGTGTATTCACTCAAAATGAGGAATTGTTGGGAAGCAGCAAGACAAATTTTCGGACGCCAAAAGATGCCAAGGATCGGACCAATCATTCGGTGACTCTCATTCAAAATGACGCCATGGCTGACGGCATGATCGTCGTTGAAAGTCAAGGAATGACAGAAAATGCTTTGACTTATGGTGACATGACGCCGTCGGACCATGTCAAGACCACTTCTGACAACCGGGTGACAGGCATCAGTTACATGGAGTCAATAAATGGCACTGGAATAAAGCATGACGTCACGTCGGACGTCACGTCTGACGTCACGGCTGACGCTGCCACGACTATGTCAAAGGGTGACGTCACCGTAACATCAAAGTTCATCATTGACGTAACGAAAAAATTGGCCTTTGCTCCGATGATAATGAATCCACTTGTCCACCAAAATACCATGTTAGACGACTCCACGGTAACCGATTACATGGCAACCGTTTCTGCGGTAACATATTCCATGGTAACCAATTCTATGGTAACAGATTCCATGGCAACCGATTCCATGGTAACAGATTCCACGGTAACCGATTCCATGGTAACAGATTCCATGGCAACCGATTCCATGGCAACAGATACTATGGTAACCGATTCTGTGTTAACTAATGCGACAGTGAGCAACATTGATGCTGAACCGGTCGCAGAAAATTACACACTAATGAGAGACGACGCACCTGGCAACGACGACGCGCCAACGTCTGACGCCGTAGCAACCGTTGTCATGGCGACATCGCGTGGAAATGGCGACGATGAGGATGAGCTGGTGATCTACTACGATGACTTTCCCATCTCCGGTGCCACGATGGCCTTCCTGGCGATGGTTCTCGTTCTCGTTGTCATGGTGATCGTTCTCAATTGCTACGGTCCCCGGTGGGGCCACGTCTACCGGTGGCACTACAGCTGTAGACCGGTCCAGGCAGGGCCACGTGCTACGACGACCGACGACAATACCTGTCCGATGGCTCACCTGGCCAAGGTCTCTGATCTACCTGTTCGCGTTGAACAAAGAGCGTACTGACGACCGACTATCACGATAACGATGATGGTTTTAATATGGTATGTTAATCATAGCATACACGGTAAAATAAATTTCAACGGGTAATCATAATTACAATAATGTGTATAACCACTCTGGTGGTGGTGGTGGTGGTGGTGGCGGTGGTGGTGGCGGTGGTGGTTATGGTGGTGGTGGCGGTGGTGGTGGTGGTGATGGTGGTGGTGGTGGTGGTGATGGTGGTGGTGGTAATGGTGGTGGTGGTGATGGTGGTGGTGGTGGTGGTGTTGGTGGTGATGGTGTGGTCGTGGTGGTGGTGCTTAAAACAATTTCTGGTTAATATTCTTGAATTAATGACTATCGCATGTAACATAATTATTATCCAATGATTTTTGGAGCCAGAATCAAAATAAATTCCTTTCGATATAGGCCTACATCATGATTCGATCTGTCAAGATTTTCGCTTATCTCGATAAAAAACTTCAATAAAAGTAATGATCCATAGGCTGCTTTCCATAATCCGAATTGCGAGACTGCTGTTGTTTCAGCCGCAATGTCGATTCACGATCATTATCGTAATCGTAAATTTGTATTGCGCCACTTCAAGAGAAACTCCTAGTAGCCAATCCAATCATGTGCGAAGCATAATGAGCTTTTTATAGCACATGGGCGTTTGTGGAACCTTACATCAAACAGCGGATGGGCGTAACTTTGCACAGACAGACAGACAGACACAGACAGAGAGACACAGACAGAGAAGCACACAGACACTCACAAAGCAAACACATGAGCGCATAGACTGAAAAACGGACGAATAGACAGACAGGTAGGTTGCCATACCAGTGGCCATGGCAGAGGAATGTAGGCTACACTGAACAGACATAAGTATAGACAAACGCAATTACGCAAAGACCTATATGCATTGTTATACATACAAGTAAGCAAGACGCCAGACAGACATTGAAGCATCGGATTGTGAAGACCAATGAAACACAGACATGCAGAGACAGATACAAAGACACAGACATGCAGAGAGGCAGAGAAGCAGAGAGAGAAGAACTAATATGAATGCACGTTAGTCAACTAGTCAACTAATAGTTAAAGACTTTGAGCTGCATATTGTTACAAGTCAGAACCCCTCGCCAACAGCATCAGTTGCATCTCGTACAGCCGTTAGGTGCAGCAAGACAATTTATGTCTATACGTTTATGGACTTCTTATAACAGCAATTTAATGGCAAGTCTACTATTTATATTCGATGGCCTGCAATGGTAGTCAACCTGACCCAGATGGTTTTCATGCTATTACCATCATCACCCCTTGTGTCACATGTATTCATACTCATTTCGCATTATCAAGTTTGCTAAGGCAATGTATAAATGCAATTTCAGTAAGGTACGTAGTCTCATGCGAAACAAGGTAAGAAGACAGAGCAGAGTCAGGTATAAGATAGGCAATGCAGTGGCGTAGGCAGGGGGGGTTTCTGGGGTTAAAAACCCCCCATTGGCTCCGGGAAAAAGTTTTTTTAAAGGTTATTTCTCCATTTAAGTAAGAAAAAATATCAAAAAACAGGATTTTCGGACATAAAACCCCTCATCAAAAATTCCTGGCTACGCCACTGAGGCAATGTGAAGCAATTTAGGCTAAAGTCTTTACGATTATGTATAGACTATACTAGTATACTAGGGGGTAAATTGAAACAATGTTAAATAGGTTGAGCTTGAAATGCGGAACAATGGACATGGTAGAAGAACGTTGAGTAAGGTCAGGCAAACTAAGTAAGACAAGGAAAGGTATGGCGCGGTAGGTGCTGGCGAAGTAACTGAGTCTTAAATCGTACAGGTGAGGAAAGGTACGCAAGTAAAGCGAAATTTTGAACAATATATGTATTCTGTGGGATGAGCCAAGGCAAATAATGGATTATCACTTTTATTCCCATTATTCCTTTCATTAAAACCAACTGCATTTCAACCATGGCAAATTCCTCGAGATATTGCACGATCTATTGCCTTATTCATTCAGAACCGGAAAAACTAAAACCAGAACTGTAAAAAAAACTGGGCTTAGAAACAACAAACTGTCCGTTACGCCCGTCTCACCAGAATTCCAGCAGAGAGCTCAATAATAAATAATATATCGCAGAAACATAAACACTCACGCACTTCGTGAATTGCTGTTGTTGTTCAGACGTCAATCCAGACGATTGGCGTTAGAACGGATTCCAGCTGATTCTGTTGACGTTTTCCAATGACCCAGGTTTCGAACCCATGTCGAGCGAGTACTAGGCTAGGTCTCTGTTTACCGTTTGTCGTCCGCATCTGCAGGTTTAAAAAATTTATGAACTGGGCCGCAATTCTCACAACGGTCCGTCTGCTAGTAGTATAGGCTACTAATTTCAGTTTAACGATCACTAGCGTCGCCCTCCTCTTTTGCCAGGCTTGGGACTGGCACTGCCAGAATGCAGAGGTCTGCTGCTTACTGAGAACTCGTAAGAATGTTAATTTGTTAAACCGGAAGTCTTGTTGTTTGGCTATGTAGTAGCAGTAGTAGAAGTAGTAGTAGTAGTAGTAGTAGTAGTAGTAGTAGTAGTAGTAGTAGTAGTAGTAGTAGCAGTAGTAGTAGTAGTAGCAGTAGTAGTAGTAGTAATAGTTGTAGTAGCAGCAGCAGTAGTTGTAGTAGTAGTTGTAGTAGTAGACTACTACTACAACTACTACTAGTAGTTGTAGTAGTAGTAGCAGCATTAGTAAAAGTAGTAGCAGTAGTAGTAGTAGTAATAGTAGTAGCAGCAGCAGCAGTAGTTGTAGTAGTAGTTGTAGTAGTAGTTGTAGTAGTAGTAGCAGCATTAGTAAAAGTAGTAGCAGTAGTAGTAGTAGTAATAGTAGTAGCAGCAGTAGTTGTAGTAGTAGTAGTAGTAGTAGTAGTAGTAGTAGTAGTAGTAGTAGTAGTAGTAGTAGTAGTAGTAGTAGTAGTAGTAGTAGTTGTAGTAGTAGTTGTAGTAGTAGTAGCAGCATTAGTAGCAGTAGTAGTAATAGTAGTAGCAGCAGCAGTAGTTGTAGTAGTAGTTGTAGTAGTAGTTGTAGTAGCAGTTGTAGTAGTAGTTGTAGTAGTAGCAGCAGCAGCAGTAGCAGTAGCAGTAGCAGTAGCAGTAGCAGTAGTAGTAGTATAGTAGTAGCAGTAGTTGTGTATGCATAGGCTATATTATATTCAGGATCCTGTGCATAGACGTGTCTGTATCATTGGGTTATTTAATATTTAAACGATGTCAGGTAAATGTTGCAATGTTCTATTTTAAAATAAAATGGCGAAAATCAGCTTCCGCTCGATCATCGCTCTTTCGTCAAAGATGGCGTCCAAGATGGCGCCAAACGAATCGCCGTGTGTTCAGATTAGACACATGACTGGTCCAGCGATCCGTCGGTTGTTTCCGGCAGTCGCCGGGATTTTCAAATATCCTACTTGTTCACGGACACACGACCGTAGACGCAGGCGCTACTGTTTGATGGTCCGGTCGATGATCACGTGGTCAAACAGCTGCCACTCTTCAATCAGAAACGTCCTACGGTAATTACCGATGTCATGAATACGGGAACGAAAAACGCGCTCCCCCCAGTACATACACTACGGTTTGGGGTCTGGATGCTGGGCGGCCACAGCTGAGGGTTATAAAGCCGAGTGTCTCCCACTCCCAGGACGGCTATTACTCTACTACGTCTACGGTCGAGTGTCCGTGAACAAGGACTCAAGAAGGACATTTTCAACACCACACATAGCTGAATTTTCACTTCCTTTCGGCTTTTGAATGTTGTTGGAAAGTTCCATTTTTCGGTGCTGCATTTTAAACACTCATAAACTTGACTAACTCACGAATATTTCTAATCAGTTTTAGGAATTGGTAGTAATAATTATGGTCACTGTTGTTGCGTTTAAAAATTTCAGACAAATCCTAAACGTTTTGACCGAATAATGACACTTTTGTAGGGTTCTACTTTTCATCGGGACACCGATGACACCGTGTATGCATGCATGCATGCATGCATGCATGTATGTATGTATGTATCTATGCATGTATGTATGTATGTATGTATGTATCCATGCATGTATGTATGTATGTATGTATGTATGTATGTATGTATGTATGTATGTATGTATGTATGTATGTATGTATGTGTGTATGTATGCATGTATGTATGTATGTATGAATGTATGCATATGTGTAGGTATGTATGTATGCATTTATGTATGCATTTATGCATATATGCTTGTATGTATGTATGTATGTATATATGTATGTGTGTGGATGTATGTATGCATGTATGTATGTATGTATGTATGTATGTATGTATGTATGTATGTATGTATATATATGCGTATGTGCATGGATGTTGCTGTGTAGATGTGCGTGCGTGTATCTGTGTCTACTGTCTAGGGTGAATGGAATGGTCATGTTTTTCATGAAATAGTGATCATTACTTTCTAAGAAATGGATTTGAAACGGATCAGTCATTTGCTTATACAAGGATTGCGTGTACATTATTTTGAGGGAGGTAGTGTGGTATGAAGTAAGGTATATCGAGGTAGAAAGGGAAGGGGAACGAGTGAAGAAAGGAAGGAAAAAAGACTACACCGGAGACAGGGAACTGCTTGCAATTAGAGAAAGCAGTCACTTCCTGTTTGGTTTAGTCTCCTTCTTCCGGTGAAGTTAGTGTCGCTGTCTCGCTTTTTCCCAGGTTATCAACAGATCTAAAAGCCGATTAGCAGGAGCTTGTTTCAGGTGCCAGCCGACTGTGTAATTATCTTTCCCTTTATAGTGAGGAAAGCGTCAGGATGCAATTTGTGGACGATAGGAGAAAACTGCACAACTCTATAGTTCAGAGCATTAACGAATCAAGTATGTATGAATGTATGTATGTATGTATGTATGTATGTATGTATGTATGTATGTATGTATGTATCTATGTATGTATGTATGTATGTATGTATGTATGTATGTATGTATGTATGTATTTATGTATGTATGTATGTATGTATGTATGTATGCATGTATGCATGTATGCATGTATGCATGCAGGCATGCATGCATGCTTGTATGTATGTATGTATGTATGTATGTATGTATGTATGTATGTATGTATGTATGTATGTATGTATGTATGCATGCATGCATTGTCGCAGAAAAGTTTACATCTTTTTCCGTCAAAAATTTCTGAGGACCGGCGAAATCTCGAAAAAATGTTCTATTTTCGCCGCCAAAGAAGTTGCTGACTTTTTTTTAGTCATCCGGCCAAATCCCGACGAAATTTTCTATTTTCGCCGCCAAAAAGTTGATGACCCTTTTTTTAAGTCTTGACGCTCAACGATTGGGGGGATAAATGCATGGGCCGTCCCCCCAACACCTCAGTTGGAGGGGGACCGTCCCCCTGTCCCTCCCTAGGTCTCCGCCCATGCTGCATCCCCAGTACCACTATCACAAGCGCACCTCACCCCTCAGCTATAAAATATTACTAACCGACTTTCACGCCGATGCGTAGGCCTATATATAATACGACAATCTATAAGCGTCAACGAGCGGATCCGTAGACGGCAAAACTGTAATTTACGGATGATCCCCGCAAACCGAGAGTGGCCACATGCAGGAAGTCCACTTAGTCGCGAGCCCGTTGTTTGATAGATGGGCTACATAAATGCAAAACCAACATGCACAGCGCATCGGGGGCTTCAGATGGAGAGCCCAGATTGACAACGCCTGACAGCCAGCCCGCATCGACAGACGTCACACGGCGACGACAAATTCAGCTTTGGCGTCATGTGATATAAATATAGACAGAGAGACGAGAGTTCTCCCACGTTGTCTATCACGAAAATTTAGCATAGGTTATGGAAGCTTTTAGCAGCGTCCATACCAAGCCTCAGTGGTGTACCGAGAATATAATTAATTAATACCGCACCGACGCACCCTGACATTAACACTGCATGCATGCGTGATGAAAGGAATCTACATTAGGTGTACCATGTCAAAGAGCTAGAGGACCGCGTCATAAGGTTAGGGTTCAAGATGTGAAATAATTTTCCGCAACTCCGATTATCGTCCAAAAATTTGCATAGGCAGTTAAAGAAGAAGATTCCGGTCCTATGTAGAAACGGTCCTTGTCTTCTTGACTGAAATCATGATGTAAGAAATGACTGAAATGGTTGCGATCATTGATATGTAGGTCCCTACTAATTCAGAGTGAGAATTGCCGAGGGGGTGGGGGGTTTCAACCCCCCAGTCTTTCTTAGAGCCCCATAGTAAAATGTGTTTTTCACACCCAAATTTCAAGTGGATAATGGTCCAACCCCCCAGTTATTTTTCCACAATTCTTACACTGTCTACTATATAGTTACTGGATAGCTAATTGCCTATGAAAGTTAGGATTATCGCTCACTCAGGGAATCCCAGAATTCCTTGAGGCAAAGCCAAGAGCAAATCCCAGGATTCTCTGGGGCAAATCCCAGGATTCTCTGGGGCAAATCCAAGGATTCCTAGAGGCAAACCATAGTAAAGGATAGGCGGCACACCACTTCGCTTTAAAACGCAAATTTCTCAGAAATGTTAACAGAATTGTTTAAAACTAGGGTGGGGATTTTGAGTTGAGTGACATACAAAACTATCAACTTAACCATGTTTTGCGGCCACCGACCAGATTTCTTGAAAATATCTTTTAAAGTTGACGAATTTAACATGGGTTTACATATAAACAATACACGCTGCTTATACCGGAAGTCAGAGCTGATTCGCCGTCTGCCATAGACTAATAGCCGAAGCTTCACCTATCCAGTAACTATTGTAGTACATATCAATGGTTGCGATCATGTAGCCTAGGTTACAGTCGCCTGTCAGTCTGCGTGGACATTATAACTACAGCAATAAATGATAAATCGCTATGGTCACGAGAAATTGAGTCCAAAAAAAACTCCACAGCATTCTCTCGCAAGCATCATTGGGTTTGCAGGACGGACACAAGTTCTGTTTCATTCTAAACTGTATTTTTGAATGCAAGCATTTTTAAAAGATAAATGGGTTGAATTATTTGCACTCTTTGTTTTGATTTCCACTTTCAGAACACATGAACCTGCAGCTGCACGTAGGCCTATGGAATTCCTGTAGCTAGATATTTGCGGCATAAGTCTGGTAAGAGTCTACGTCGACTTATTTTGGGCATAAAATTTAGCAAAGTGCACCAACGTTGAGCTACCTATACCTATTGCCTATTGTATTGCCTATTGCAGGCCTGTGTCTCGCAAAGAGCTGATAAGGCCATCAGTTCTTTGCGAGACATAGACCTACAATAGGCATAAAAAATAAAGAAATTTTTTGTGATTTGAATATTTCTTTAACGCATATTTATAAACGGGTCTATGTTTCTGAAAAGACAGCGGTGAAACTGACAACATGACTAGACCTATGTCATGCAACAAATATATGCTACGGTACATTGCGCTGCACGCATGATTGTCGTTGTCGGTTGGATAACCATTTCAATTACCAATCAGCAATTCAGCAGCAGAGCAGCATCTAAGCCACAGCAAATCAGCAGTCGACGTGCCTTCATGCACTGTCCACCGGTTTAAGTCCATCAATCGTCCTTACTTCAGCAACGCTGCTTCTTCCCGAACGTTGACGATGATAAATCTCTGGGAGAAGTTCTCTACCATCAAAAATCCTTTACAGATAGATCTCTCGCCGATGATAAATCTCTGGGAGAAGTTCTCTACCATCAAAAATCCTTTACAGATAGATCTCTCGCTTCATTTATCTGTAGGGCTTACTATACGGTTGCTAGATCGTCGAATGATGGCGATTAGCCTAATTATAATTAAAGTATGTGCTGAACATTTGTTTCATAGATCGCACAGCTGCATTTGATTAAATTTTGGTATTTCTGACCGAGACGGCGTTGTTTATCCAAATTCTCGTTATATCGACACGTGTGATAGGCCTATTTAGGTTCTGGTGTAGGCATAGGCCCTACAGTGAAGAGGCAAGGGCAGACACAGAAAGTTTCGAAGGGGGCCAAAATTTTCGATCTTAGGACAGGCGAAAAATTTCGCCTTGGTCGCCGAAAAATCTGATGACTTTTTTAGTCATTCGTCCAATTTCCAAGAAAAAAGATACCCTTTTAGCCGCCAAAATAGTTGATGACCTTTTTTGTAGTCACCAGTCATCCTGGTCGGAGTAATGACCTCTCTATACAGTGTTTAATCTAGTCCCCCGCCTCTGGGGGGGGGGAATTGGAGTTTCTGGGGGGGAAGACATTTGAACGTCCGAACGACGCTCGTGATGCGCGTAGCACCGAGACTGGGATGGGGAGGGGTATGGGGAGGGGATGCGCCCCCTCCCCACCAGAAACTTTTTGAATTTCCACATTGCAATGGCAGCATTTTAAGTGGTCATCTTAACAAAATAGCTGTACTGTTTCAGTGACCCATTAGAAACTTTTTGAATTTCCACATTGCAATGGCAGCATTTTAAGGTGTCGTCTTAACAAAATAGCTGTACTTTTTCAGTGACCCATTAGAACATTTTTGGATTTCCACATTGCAATGGTAGCATTTTAAGTGGTCATCTTAACAAAATAGCTGTACTTTTTCAGTGACCCATTAGAAAATTTTTGGATTTCCACATTGCAATGGCAGCATTTTAAGGGGTCATCTTAACAAAATAGCTGTACTGTTTCAGTGACCCATTAGAAACTTTTTGAATTTCCACATTGCAATGGCAGCATTTTAAGGTGTCGTCTTAACAAAATAGCTGTACTTTTTCAGTGACCCATTAGAACATTTTTGGATTTCCACATTGCAATGGTAGCATTTTAAGTGGTCATCTTAACAAAATAGCTGTACTTTTTCAGTGACCCATTAGAAAATTTTTGGATTTCCACATTGCAATGGCAGCATTTTAAGGGGTCATCTTAACAAAATAGCTGTACTGTTTCAGTGACCCATTAGAAACTTTTTGAATTTCCACATTGCAATGGCAGCATTTTAAGGTGTCGTCTTAACAAAATTGCTGTACTTTTTCAGTGACCCATTAGAAAATTTTTGGATTTCCACATTGCAATGGCAGCATTTTAAGGGGTCATCTTAACAAAATAGCTGTACTGTTTCAGTGACCCATTAGAAACTTTTTGAATTTCCACATTGCAATGGCAGCATTTTAAGGTGTCGTCTTAACCCAGTGGTTCCCAACCTTTTTTGACTTGAGGGCCACTTTTTCTAAGTTGGAGGACACGAGGGCCACTTTTTCTTAGTTGAAGGACGTTAGGGGGCCACAAGGTTAAAATCGTATTAACTAAAAGCACATAAAATTGTTATAATTGATTCAAAATATAATGTTTGATGTTATTTATCGACGTTAACATTAAATAATTTGTAATAGAAAATAATGTGTTCTTTTATGTCTAGACCTGGGAGTCGACCCCAATAAGTCGACCCCAGTCGACTTGGTCATCCCAAGTCGGATCGGGTCGTTTCTGCTCACCGCAACTGACCCCAAGTCGAATTTTGTAGATAGAAGTCACTTGAAGTTGTTTTTACCTCAAGTCGACTTAAACCGACTTGAGACACAAACATAGTTAAATTTGTCACTTCAAACCAATGATTTTGACAACATTTAAGCAGCTTTTGTTGCCTAGTGTGTTTACAAGAATGAATGATCGAGGCCTTTGCTAAACAGAGACTTAGGCTACTGATTATTTTGCCGGTAGGCTATCGTGCAGACTGCCGTCTGCCGATCTATTCGTATAATATGTAATTTTATGCTTAAACGTCACGCTTAGGCATGCGCTTAATTAAAATGGTGAAACAAAATGTTACTAAAATATTAGCACGTGTGCTTATCAAGCAATTAGTGAACTTCTAGTGGTCAGTGAATTCGGTGCAAAGAAAGCTGGATCTACAAGGCCTATAATAAATCGATAGTTTGGCGCTACTTTGGAGCGCTGCATCTGGAGTTGTCTGCAGACGGAAAAACTATTGTAGGGCCAATCGGACAATGAAAGACTTTACTGTCAGGGAGTAGGCCTAGTAGCTGCATGTAGCAGCCTACTGTAGGATGATGAGCTTGCAGTGCTATATGCTAAGTTGCGAAATGATGTTAGTGGCCAAATAATTATGAAAACAGAATTACAAATTAGGTTTATATCATATCACGCCATTCAGTCCACGGTCCGCTATTTTGTCTTAGACCTTGCACTTTTTACAAATTTATTTACTATTAATATTAAAACATAATAATAATGAGTATAATCTCAATAATCACAGACAATGGCCAAGCTAAAATTCATAGGCTTAATAATTTGCCGTCGCATTGTCTAGGTTACTAGATGCATGGTCCAAAGCATCACAAAACTATTTAAACTGAAACACAAACAGCTTTAAAAGCGCTTAATAACACTTTAACAAATTCAGGCATCAATTAAGTGCTGAGGCCTCATTACTCATTTGTACGCCTAAATGAAATTAATGCTTGCCAGAAAATTGGCTTGACTTCTTGCATTAGTAGCCGTACGTAGACCTAGGTTAATGGGTAGTACCATGTCAGAAGTCGACTTCAAGTCGGAAGTCGGTTGTTTTTCTGTCAAGTCGGGTCAAGTCGTTTTGACGCCGAGAAGTCGACTTCAAGTCGACCTCAAGTCACTTTAGGGTCAAGTGGGGTCAGATTAGCTGACCAAAGTCACTCCCAGGTCTATTTATGTCCAAATTGTTAATTTTTTCATATATTTTTGATAATTCCTTGAGAGATGAGGGCCATTTTCTTAGGCCTAGCGGGCCATTTTCTGAGGCCTGGCGGGCCACTTTTGGCCCGCGGGCCACGGGTTGGGAACCGCTGTCTTAACCAAATAGCTGTACTTTTTCAGTGACCCATTAGAAAATTTTTGGATTTCCACATTGCAATGGCAGCATTTTAAGGGGTCATCTTAACAAAATAGCTGTACTGTTTCAGTGACCCATTAGAAAGTTTTTGAATATCCACATTACAATGGCAGCATTTTAAGGTGTCGTCTTAACCAAATAGCTGTACTTTTTCAGTGACCCATTAGAAAATTTTTGGATTTCCACATTGCAGTGGCAGCATTTTAAGGGGTCATCTTAACAAAATAGCTGTACTGTTTCAGTGACCCATTAGAAACTTTTTGAATTTCCACATTGCAATGGCTGCATTTTAAGGGGTCATCTTAACAAAATAGCTGTACTTTTTCAGTGACTTATTAGAAACTTTTTGAATTTCCACATTGCAATGGCTGCATTTTAAGGTGTCATCTTAACATGATAGTATCATATATTATAGTATTAAAATAGTCATTATAATCATATAATAATAAATAATATCACGATATATTATAACACTTCATGTAAAACAATGATGAAAGCAGTAACTAAAAACCAATATCATTTCGTCAATTTTTTCTGGGGGGGAAATGTCAATCCTGGGGGGGGGGGGGAACTTCCCCCCCCCAGAGACGTCTAGAAACACTGCTCTCTATAGCATCCTGCTTTTTTTCTCCCGCTGCATTCGGTTAATGGCTTGTTGAAAGTTGAAACCAAATAGGGGGGCACGTCCATGCACTTTTTATATGGGGGCCATGGCCGGATTGGCTCCCTGGATCCGCCCCTGTGAAAAGGAGGAAAGTATGCAACTCTAGCTGCAGTGCAATTAACATCCAAGATGAATATTCCATTGTTCGTTTATTCAACTGTTCATGCAGTCAATCAGTCAGTAAACATTAAAAACTAATTAATTGAATACTACACTAATTGCAGTTTATCCGAACATTTGGCCAGACCTGTGCATTTCAGTCTATGAACGACATCGTCAGTTCAACAATTTCAGTTTCTGCAATTTGCATAATTGATGATGTATTTGAGCACGTGTAATGCGCCTCTATAATTAAGCTGAACTTCTCAGTGTAGCCTAGATGACATCATGCCAGCCCATCTAGGCCCTACCTGTTAACGATGTTGTACCTATCTGTTAATGAGGACTGCAGCCTTCATTTGTAAGTCAGATGACACGTGATAGGCGGCTATACACGTAAAACCGGAAAGGAGAGAATGGCAGAAATCGATCACTAAATCATTAACGATCATCGGATGATTCAGATCGGCACGGTCAACACCCAGCAGGTAGGTGTGTGAGGAAAAGCGCGAAATTACCGGAGCAAGACGAAGTCTTCGTTCCGTGACGGCCGAACGATAGTTGTTCATGCAACCTAATCTGAATTGCCTGCTTATAATAATTATAATATCAGCCACCACAGTCAATGATCAGTTGATCAGATCGACACATACCTATAATCAAGCTGTGAAATATTATATCATCATCATCATCATCATCAAAATCCTTGGGCTAAACGCCCGTAGGTGTCCGGCACCACTCTCTGTTTGAGTCTGTCTCGCGTCATGTTGCCCATCTTCAACCTGTCCGGTCTGCAGGTCCATACCATTAACATCTTGAACCAGCTAGACCACCTTGTCTGATGAAGAGAATATTGGGAGAGAGGCATGAAGGACAACCTGGGTCAATGCCCGTATGTGTCCCACGCTCTCTCCCCCCGACTCTCTCCACTGGTCTGTACTGACCGGCCTGTGCATGTCTGCCCCACATCATGACACCTTGAAGCATCTGGGTCGCTATGTCACTTGTGTCGTGGTTTTTGCGGATTTCTATGGTCTTGGTCTTTTACTGCCAGTGTATCTCCACCCATCTGGCAAACCTTCCTCATTTTATCCGGGCTTAGGACCGGCACAGGGAAGTTGCTGGTTCCCTGTGGCAGAGGATGGATGCAGTTTAACGTCGTGCCCAGGACCTCGACAAATCATTCGCCAGATGTCAGGCAATAGCTACGCTTTCTTGATGCGCTGGCCGCCTGGCGTATCAATGAGTATGCAAGCTTGCAGTGGCGGCGCCAAACGGCTAGAAGCCAAGACTCCCAAAAAGGTCATCAGGATTTTTTGCACAGGGAAAGCTAAATATTTTCATGAGATTTCGACCAAACGACTAAAAAAGGTCGTCAGAAATTTAGGCAAATGAAATTTTTTGTTAAATTTCAGCCCCCCCAAATTGAAACCCTGGCGCCGCCACTGCATGTATGCATACTTCTGTGTGTATGCACGTATCTATGTATGTGTGCGTGCCTGTATGCATGAATGATTGCATGTATATAATGTATGTTTATAGTATGTGATCGATGTATAAAGTACATGTAGGCTATTGTGCTGTATTATGAATGTAATTCCTGCGTCATTTCACCCGTCTGCCACTCATATAGGCCTATGTATGTATGTATGTATGTATGTATGTATGCATGTATGCATGTATGTATGTATATATGTATGTGTATATGTATGTATGTAAGTATGCATGCATGCATGTACGTATATGTATGTATGGGCGATCACACACAGATAGAACCATATAGACACATAACCATAACCATAACCACACTTTGCTTATAAATATACGTATACGACTATACGTGTACACATAGAGACACGCAGGCAAAGATAGAAGGACACACGGAACACTCTTTGAGGTCGATAAGGTGAAATCTGTTCTGAGAGCCGACAACAATAGGACAACGGAAAACACAGAGCAGTAGGCCTGTGCTTCTTTCACGATCACACAATGTGTGTAGTATACGCACGTGTACAAGCATATATACAGGGACTCAACTATAACGTTGGACTCGGACTTAAGCTTCCAGACGAAAACTCCTGAAGTACCGGTATAGGCGTACAGACAATTATGCACACATTACATACATGCGTTCATTCATTCATTCATTCATTCATTCATTCATTCCGAGAAGTTATATAGGGCTAAGCGACTCGACTTCAAGAAACCTACTCAGAGGCGCTCTCTGCTGAGTCTGCTCGGGCCTGTTAGTTGCATAGGCCTACAGGCACACGTATATAGAGACCGATATAAGTCGTTCGCCTGATTTGCCATACAATGTAGGCTTCTGCAATGCAAAAATAATTAACCTGCAATATCAAAATTTATCACGTAAAACAAAATCCTACGATATGATACAACTGTAGGCCTATCGTGATTATCGTCGTCGTCGTCGTCGTCAACATCATCATCATCATCATCATCATCATCATCATCACTAGCTCCTGATGTTCTTGTTGGTGTAATTCATCAGATCAGGTACTTCTCGCACATCCATAGCCTTGCTTGCGCTGCCTATCCAGCGCATCGTTTCTTCTTCTTCATTTGTTTTCCTCTGAGAACAGCACAGTTCAACAGTTGTGTAGGCCTATAGGTCTACTTTGAAACGGGGAAACTATGGACTCATGATCATCACGAACAAAAGACAACATTGAAGCCGACGCTCGAGTATAATTACCCTTAGGTGAAGTTGGGGAAATTCCCAGATGTTCAGAGGAACCTTTATCTGTCTCTGAGGCATCTGCCACCCACAGATAAACGGAGTGCGCGTGCCTCAAGTATCGCGAACAACCGAGGTCATAATTATTAACGCCTCTGGCCACTCGAATTCCAGTATGGTGGTCTGCACTGCGTGACGTTTGCTCGCGTTGCATGCAGAACGGGATAACGACACAAGGTCCTGGCCAGATCGTTCTTAGAGACTTGTCGCTGAAGAAACGTTCTTCAGACCCTTGAATAGGAAATCCGCCACTCTGGTGTACAGCTAATCCTAAGCTTGTATCACGAGAGCGGTATAGCCTATGGAAAGTTTTACGGCGCCATATAAATTGTCGTTACTATTAATGGAATGTGACGCCAATCATCTTTGTTATGACGCACTGTCATTAAAGAGTGTAGATCCTTAATTAGAGGATCCTAACCAACCATGCGAATTCTTCTCTTCAAAAGGAAAAGACGGTTGATCAATCATCAGATGTACTCTCTACATGTCTGCCTGATTTTGTTTGACTAAGCGCATGTGAAGAAGCTGGCTCTCGCTCGTGGTTTTCTAGGGCGCCGTATACAAATCCAGAGATTAAGATAACGATCGATGTTAAATACCTAAACAACCTTCTAAGAGTCAACAGCATATATTATAATTATAATAGGGGAATAGACCTTGCCAACATTCACAGATCTCAATTTGTCATCATCATCATTATCAACCACGTGATCGTTTTCATCCTTGAACAAATCGCTTGACTGAAAATCTGGACCTATTGTAGAGAGCATTTATTTAAAAGTGTCGTCATCCTTAGCCTTATAATTATACGCTATGTCTGATGCCGAGAGGCGCAGACTATAGGCCCACGCCTCTATTCATCGCTCTCAGGAGTCCCACCCCCAGCTCAAGTAACCTCCTCAGCTTCTGCTCAATCCAGCTATCATCGCGCCCTTTCTTTTACATAGTTGTAATTTTCTGGTAGGGTAAATGCCCATGTACTTTTAAGTTTTAACTGAAGGGTACTTTTCTCCACTATTCCATGATTTCCATCCAAGAAGAAACAAGAATCGTTACTTTTTTCTAGGATGAAGAGTTTGAAGATTCATCTGAGCCTTTAAGTCTGAAAACAATTTCCGATCATCATCATCATCGTCATCGTCATCGTCATCGTCATCGTCGTCGTCGTCGTCGTCGTCACCGTCACCGTCACCGTCACCGTCACCATCACCATCACCATCACCATCACCATCACCATCATCATCATCATCATCATCATCATCATCATCATCATCATCATCATCATCATCATCGTCATCTTCTTGTTCTTCTTCTTCTTCGTCATCGTCATCGTCATCATCGTCATCGTCATCACCATCATCATCATCATCATCATCATCATCATCATCATCATCATCATCATCATCATCATCATCATCATCATCATCATCATCATCATCGTCATCGTCATCGTCATCGTCATCGCCATCGCCATCGTCATCGTCATCGTCATCGTCATCGTCATCGTCATCGTCATCGTCATCGTCACCATCACCATCACCACCACCACCACCATCACCATCACCACCACCACCATCATCATCACCATCACCATCACCATCACTGTCACCATCACCATCACCATCACCATCACCACCATCACCATCACCATCATCATCATCATCATCATCATCATCATCGTCATCTTCTTGTTCTTCTTCTTCGTCATCGTCATCGTCATCGTCATCATCGTCATCGTCATCGTCATCACCATCATCATCCTCATCGTTGTCATCTTCAGTGCTATTATCACAAATGACTACTAAATATTTCAAAGAACTTTTGACAAGTCATAAAGTAGGTCAGAAATAAAATAGTCAGTAACCGGTGCAGTCCTTATAGCATCTCTGGTCAATCTCACGGACACGAAGCAGCGCTCGTGAATAAGAATGTGCCCTCTTAGCTTCAAGTGTCGCCTATCGGATGAGACGATTACGAACAAATAATTTTCAGTCACATCTTCTGAAGGAACACGTAAGACTGGCATATCCGAGGTGAATCGTAATTCGTAATTATTATTCATTATCATTCATAACTATAGTTTTCATAATTATTCATTATCATTCATTATTATTCATTATCATTCATTATTATTCATTATTATTTATTATTTATTCGTAAGACTGTCATATCCGAGATGAATCGTAATTAATATTCATTATCACTCATTATCATAATATCATTCATTATTATTCATTATCATTCGATCCTTATCATTCGTTATCCTAAATTACCCTAATCTCAGCCATGATATCTCAAATCGTCTGTTACCTATCAGGTTATCATAATAGACTCCGCTTATATTTACCCTTCTCGGTGTGAAGTCCGCTTGAGCAGAGTGTGAGCACTTGATAGAAATCTAGAGCAAGGCTATAGGTAGGTTTTAGACCCGTCGAACGCGATGCGTAGGCCTAATGGGCGATAGCCTGCAAAGTACTCATAGGATGCTGAGCAAAATTTGGCCCTTTGGATGAAAAGGAAGAGGGTGCAGGGTTGGAGTGTCGGGGTATGGAGGGAAGGGTTGAGAAGGTTGAGTGGGTAGAAGAGTTTGGGGACTCGGATTGGTGGCTGGCGGGGATGACGAATTCGGTTTCATTGGAAGCAGACTCGAGGTTGGCGGAGAATTGACCGAGGAATGAAGCCCCACCCGATCAACGGACAACAGACAGACAGACAGACAGACAGACAGACAGACAGACAGACAGACAGACAGACAGACAGACAGACAGACAGACAGACAGACAGACAGACAGACAGACAGACAGACAGACAGACAGACAGACAGACATAACTAGAGACAGACAGACAGGCAGAGATACATGCATGTAGACACACAGATAGACAGGTAGGCCCTATAAATGCACACGGACAAGAGACTAGCAGACACGCAGACTGACGGACATACAGAGATATATGTTTGAGTCAGACAGCTCTGTTCAAACTGGTAAGCACAGAGATGCTCGAAGACAACAAGGAATTAAGAGTATACACGTACAGACAGATAGACGACCATACGGATACAGATACAAGCAGACAGACAACAACAACAACGACATCAACAACAGACATGGAGGTCACTATTCAGAGAACGAGGGGCAAAGACGATAGACAGATAGACAGACAGATAGACAGACAGACAGACAGAGATGCAGATACAGACAGACATAGAGGAGAGAGAGAGAGAGACAGAGAGACAGAGAGAGACAGAGAGACAGAGATAGAGAGACAGAGAGAGAGAGAGAGAGAAAGAGAGAGAGAGAGAGAGAGAGAGAGAGAGAGAGAGAGAGAGAGAGAGAGACGTAAAGGCAGAAACAGAACTAAAGAAACCGACAAACAGAGATAAAAAGAAGAAGGAGAAAATACAGAGACATTCAGACAGATACAGAGACATATATTGAGAGACACGTAGGCAAACATAGACCGCAACTCAGCGTACTCCAGTGACGCAATGACTTTGGAGTAGGCCTAAAGAGTTTCGAAGTTATTCTGAGGTGCTGTTGTAGACCATCCCTCCTACCATCCTTCAATCTCTCCCTCACGCCCTCCCTCGTTCCCTTCCTCCATCCACCCATTCCTCTCTGGGCTGCTGCTGCAGCAGCTGATCGAGTGCTGCTGCCTACAGGTCTCTCTGTACCGGTCCTCCCTCCTGTCCACACCTCTCTCTCTCCCCCATCTTTCGCTGAACGAGGATTTCTTCTCAATACTATATGTACGATAAGCAGAGAAAAGGTCTCTTAGATTCATTCCGAGAATTTATATAGCGCCTATCGTGATATCTACTCAATGTAGTGTGATGGAAGGTTAGATTTGGCAAAGGTGGTGAAGATAAAGTAACGTAGGAGTCTTCTAAAGGTAGGCCCTAATGTAAAAAGAAAAATGTCAAGAAAATGAGGAAATAGCTAATTCTTTAGACACCACTCACAGGTCGCAGCGCGATAGTCTTTGAGGGCGTGGTCAGAGATTGATAGGTATTTCCGCTGAGGCGAAAACAAATCGACATGCCTTTACTTTCTCAACCTCGTGGACTTTAGCACCACGCATTCAGTGCTCTCTTACATAATATGGGCTACTGCTGATGATGCCTTGCGTGCCCTGAAAATGTTGCTTTAGAAGTCATCATGCAGTTGATCACTCTGCCAATTCTGATCCGAGCTACGACGTCCTTCGGACCACGCTTTTTTGACAACCTGTCTCACTAAAGTCACTAGAAACGGCGCTCACATGGGCGGAGACCTATGGGGGGGGGTTAGGGGGACGGTTCCCCCCAATGGAGGTGTTGGGGGGGACGACCCATGCACTTGTTCCCCCCCCCCCAATCGTTGAGCGTCACGACTAAAAAAAAGGTCATCAATTTTTTTGGCGGCGAAAATATAAAATTTCGTCGACATTTCGCCGGTCGTCAGAAATTTTGGCCGGCAGAAGATGGAAATTTTTCGGCGACACTCAGAGCCATTCGTCCGTCGAAAAATCTCGCGTCTTTCCGTCCTCCCAAGTCTCCGCCCAGGTCTCCGCCCATGGGCTCTCACGTGTTTAGGCCTAAGCTGGTGTCCTGCGCTTGGCTTTTGAGTGGCGCTTTATAAATTTGGAGATTACAATTACGATTCGATTAGACATAACGTTCTAAGCATCTATGTCGTTTTTCCAGTCGAATGCTGCTGCTAGAGAAGTCCGCCTGGCAGGATTTGGTTAGTGGAAGGAATCTGGTGGCCTCTCATAGTATCGTAGATTGTAACCTGGTGGAGCTGTGAACGGCCCGGCGCAGCGCAGGACGGAGGAGCGATTGAAGCCCAACAGGCAGAGCTATCGGTCTAGACGACTCGAGCTGCTGCTGCTGCTGCTGCTGCTGCTGCTGCTCAGCATCAGGCTGCTGCTTTCATGAATTCTTAGTTTCTTAGCGTTAGACGATTAGACTCAAAGTCTGCTGCGAGGGTGGTTGCGTTTGGCTGTGCGTTCGTCCGTACGTCGTCTGCGAATCTCACGGCCGCCATCTTCGGATTTAACGTCACGAAAGTGGATCTATCTGTCCGAGGCGTGGCCCCCCAAGAGTGTCAGAGGAGGCGAGAGGGACGATGAGGAGGGCCGCCTCGATGGGGGTTGTCGGTGGAAGAACTGCTGCAGCACCGGATGACCATTCCGTGATGCTATCGTCGGTTGCCGTTGGAAGGCGGCGAAATAACGTGTCTAGTCTAATTAGAATAGGGTAAGAAACTGATTGGGACCCCATTAAGCCGAGATTTTATTGCATTAATCATTTCCCCATCGACTTATATAGACCTAACTAAGTTTTACTTTGATTTGAAATTGACCGTGATCCTATCTCCTTCACCAACTTTGTTTTGTAACTTGTAAGCGGTTTATGTTTGTTTGTTTGTGCCCCTTCAAGCTCTCTACTCAGAGGTGCTCCCGATTACAACGCAGGCACTGCATTGGAGATTCATGCTGAAGCGCTGAGCAATTGTGAGTGAAGGACTTTCCCAAGGTCCGTACGTGGCGACTTAAGGTGGATTCGAACCTGCAACCCTCCGGCTGCAAGGCAACGAACATACCCACTACATCACTGAGCCCTACAATTAAATTTGTGCCGACTTCTACAACTCCACTGATTGGATGCTAGAATGGATGGTTTAGCAGTTTATGGTAAGGCCTATTGTTAGGAATTATGGAAGCCATTTTAGCCCAGTGTATACTATGGCACTACAGCAGGGAAAGTAGGGTAAAAGAAAAGGCTCTGGTAAAACCCTTTGCCTTGCCACAAGGATTTCGGAATTTTGCCCTGCCGAGAATGTATTTTGGTAATAAATCGCCTCTGTGCTGGTAGCTTATATGACTGCTCTGGCAATGCCCTAGTTTTAAAAAAAATGTCTGTTTTAACGGTGTAGTCTAATTGATTTTTATAAGCTAAAAACGTACCACCGAGTTACTCAGTTTGCCAGATCTATGTCTGTATCAACACTATAGCCTAGTTTCACACGCCAACGTGTAGTAATGATAACACCAGAAGTACAGAGCATCTGGTAAATGTGGTCGGATTCCAGATGCTTCTGAAACTCAATTTCTCATTATCTGTTCTTTTGCATAAGGGTCTCTTAGCAGATTCAATATAAAATTGAACATTGCATGTACCACAGCGCCGGCCGTTCACACTTTTCAGCCTTGATTTTTATCTGGTTGCCAATACGATATATGTATATATACATATATATATATATATGTGCTTATTCCTTCACAAACAGCATTCCCTGCATAATTAGCCAATCACTTCATTATGTGAGATTCTGCAACCTTTACGTTTAATAGTCTATGCTGTAACAACTTATGTGCACTTGTGAACTTTTGAAGGCCCTCGATATAAAGAAATGCAATTGTAGGCCTATGTATGTGTTCTTGGACATTCCACTCCCTTATCATGCAATGTCTCCAGGAAGATTTCATTTCAAAACACTGATCCAAACCAATTGTTTCTGTTGTGCTTCTACCATGATAACTATTGAGGTCCCTAATGATGGTCACATCAAATAATTATACGGATTCTTTGACCACTTCACTGATATCTGTGATAACAAGACATTTTTGAACCTTTGCATTCCACAATCCACATGCTCTTTTGCATGACTCAACTCGTATTTGAGAAGCAATCCTTAGAACTCAGTGCTTGAGAAATTGTTTGGACAAATAAATAGTGTGGAAATGCTAGCAGATTATTATTTTGATGTACATTCATTTAAGAATTTCTATAGCACCCCTTCAAGCGGACTACTCAGAAGCACTCCCAAGTCCCAACTCTAGCACGGCAAAAGCATAGTTTTAAGTTGAATTTTGAAAAATGCTTAAGTAAGAGCTTCAGGAAGCAGACATAGCTATGAGATAAGTCTGCTGAAAAAAATGAGGCAGCCCATATTAAGAGAGGTAGCTTTCGAGATTTTTGGAACAACAAATGAGATGTTTCCTAACCAAAGGCTGGTCAAGGAGTAGTCTCTTGACATGAATGTATAATTGTATAATTGTATGTTTGTATCTTTTTATTTTTATTTTCAGGATTTGTTTATGTTTGTTACTTTCTGTGACCGTCCAGGCTGCAGAATTGGTATGTCCATTTTGTAGTCAAATCTGCTGATTTTTATTTTATTCATCCATTCTAGTGTAAACTTGTAAAGTAATCAATTCTGAAGCACCTTTATCACGTTTTTCAGTGGTCGTTTCATTTGAAGCAGTAGTTTAAAATTACTAAACATTCTGTCCAAGAAGTCATTCAGGACCAAACATTTTGATTTTAAAGTTTGTAAAATGGAGAATGTAAGTTCAAAAAATGTATTGACCGCAAGTTTAAAACCTGGTTAAAACTCAGATTTTGCTCCTATGCCACACTTCTTCAATGAGTTAATTTTATAAATTTAATTAACTGCAGGATATGTGGTTTCTCAGTATTTCCCTATTTGGAAATCCATTGGGCCATGGAATGGCATGTCATCTGGTATGCCAACTAACTCAGGGAGACTTATCAATTCTCAGATTTCATAACACTTTTAAAATGTGGTAATTTGAGTACAAACTGTAATACGTGTGCTCCACCCTTTCCTATGCTGATCAATTTCAATGGTGTCTGTTCGAAATATTATAAGTGTGCTAGGTTAATTGAAGCAAACCATGCCCCTGCTGCTTTGTTACGTCATGCTTTTGAACTGCATTCAGATAATTTCAATGCAATTTCTTAATTTGGATGGTTGTCACGATCATCATCATCATCGTCGTCATCCTCCCCCTCCTCCTCTTCCTTTTCATCCTCACCCTCCTCCTTCTTGTCATCATCATCATCATCGTCGTCGTCGTCGTCGTCATCATCGTCGTCATCATCGTCATCATCGTCATCAGCACCACCACCACCACCACCACCACCACCACATCTTGATGCTTTGAGGAGACTAGATTGGCCTAGGCACCTAACATATTTGCCTAATTACTCATTGTTATTCTTCATGTACGTTTTAGGATTCTCGAAATGGATTGGTGAGTTCTTCATATTTGCATGTCTCTCTCTGTATGTTTATATGTATTTATGGATGTGTGTTTGTCTGCCTGTGTCCATTCCTTCCTGTCTGCCAGCTGTGTGTCACTCCACTCATTATCCTGTCCATAATCTGTGTGCTTGCCTTTTGACCTATGGATGTGTATCTGCCTGCCTTTGTCTGTCTGTCTGTCTGTCTATCTGTCTGTCTGTCTGTCTGTCTGTGGTTATTGGAAGTGCCTCTTCAGACTTCTTCTCAGTTAAGTTGCACTTAGTGGGTTGATGATTCCAATTCAGTCTGTATTATAAAGTCTGTCTGGTCTGAGGAATTTAGTTTCTGCTAGGAGCTTGAGACAGCTGCTTGGCCCTGGAGACACACTGCTCTGGAATGTGCTGGTCATTGCTAACAGGAAAAGAACCAGTTTCAGTTTAGTTTTTAAGGTGTTTGGTTGATGCTGTTTGTTCATCTACGGATGACAGAATTTTTTTAAAGCTGCCTTTGCAACTGTAAAACTAGCATAGTCAATCAGGTTGAATGATCGGTACACCGACTGTACGTTGTCAGTGGGAAGATCAGAGGGTGGGGAGAAGACTGGCCCCCTGCTGTCGTATGCAGAGGTTAAGATAAATGGTGTCACTAACACAGTTTCAGATCTTGAGATGTCTCTCAGTGATATGTTATCGTGTGGTTACTTTCTTTCTCTTGTAGTTGTTGTTGTTGTTGTTGTTTTTGTGGTTGCCATTGTATTGTAGTCCATGTATCTGTCTTTCTGGAATAAGTTACCTATTAGTCTCCGTAATGAACTTCTTTGTCTTTCTTTGTCCCTTTTTCGCAAGCGTTTGAAAACCATTCTCTTTGATTGTGGTTTGGTGTCAGGTCGGGAGCGCTCTGAGGAGTTCTCTTGAAGGGCGCTATAATAAATGTATGATTACAATTACAATTGCTGATGATGTTGTTGCTGTTGAAGTAGACTTGGTTACACTGGCAGTGATGCCAATGATGATGTTTGGGTGAATAATTTTATGCTGACAATGCAGAGGGAGAGAATGGAAGAGGGTTAAGCTTTGTGGAGTGCTGAGAATGAAGAGAGGGGAGGAGGAAAATGAGGAGAAATAGGAGGAAATAGAGGAGAAATAGGAGGGCAAGGAGGAGTATGAGGAGGGGAAGGGGACTGTTCTTGAGCAAAGAAGAATATTGTGATTTTTCTTATATATTTATGCTAAACTTGTGACTTCTTAGTGCTTGATTGGCTATCGGTATTTCCTTGTTTTGCTATTACTCAGAACATCCTTGATACTTTCTTTACCTCGCGTTCAATGTCTGACTGTACAGCTGCAGGGTCCGGTTTGGAGTCTCCTAAGGAAGCTGATAACCAAATTAACCTCAGTGTAATTTAGAACCAGTTATGCAGTTTGTTTACATTTTGAGAGGGTGTTGTCTAGGTTGAGGGGTCTGCATACCAGGCAGGAGGCTGATTGCATCCAGTGTACCCGGTATGCATGATGCATGGTGTATATGCACAGGTATTTGTGTGAATGCTTGTGTATGTTTGTTCGTGTCTGAATACGTGTGTGTGTGTGTGTGTGTTAGTCCATGTATCTGTGTGTGTTTGTGTGTGTGAGTGCGCACGTAGGTGTATGTGTGTGTGGGGGGGGGGGGGTGTGTGGCGTATGTGTGTGTGTATGAGGAGTGTGTGTTATGTAATGTATTGAGAACTATGGCATCATCAGTAAGCGGGTAGTCCTATGGGTTGGCCTAAGAACTGTTCATCTTTACAGACCTGTCTCACTGCTATCTTTCGGCTTGTTTTAAATCTAACTCAATTTATATCAGTAATGTGGAATGCTTGTTACTGGTAAAATTCAATTATATTTTACCGTGGTAAAATAATGCCTAATGCTCCAAGTTTATTTCTTTACTTTAGCTTCACCCACATGATTGCAGCAAATCATCATAGCTTTAGTGTTGATAAATAGACTCTGCGCACTTCGCCTTGTAAAATTCTTTCTTTCTTTCTGTCCCATTTGTATTGATTTTTTGTCTTACTCTCATACTTTTTCCACCCATAGGGCGTCGAGAGGGACAAGGGGTATAAATGTCCAGCAGGGGCCCAAACTACTTTTATGGGCAAATGGGGCCCAGAATTTTTCTCATCCACGCTGTACACCCGATTCCATCTCCTGTGACACCATAGTCAGTCTCTCCACATCCAGTTTTTACCATTCCCTGACATCATCAAACCATTCTCTGTCAGGTCTACCTCTTTAATTATTGTATGTGCTGTTGATTTTTCCAACACAGCATGTTTAAACAGTTTAATCAGTCTGTCCAAAGAAACTGAATGTCCAAAGAAACTGAATTCTCTTTTCATTATTTGTTGCATGATATTTTGGTAGACTGAAAACTCTTCTTCATAATTCTTTATCTGATATTTACTGCTGCCATATTATGCATAGGATCCTTCAGTGGCATCTCGCTTCAAATGCCTTGTCTAGTTTGTGCAACTACCATGACTCACTCACTTAAAACATTAGATACACATTTTGATGAACTTCACCCTGGTGTGAACACAGCTCTGTCAGCTCCTACAAATGTTCTTAAAATCCATTATTGCCTCAGCTACCTTTCCTTTTCTTCTTCATATCCTTGCCACATTCGTTTTTCAAATTCTCCCCGTCACCCATTCTCAATATCCTAGCCATGCACTCTACTGAGATCATGTTCCCTTTCAGCAAAACTATCGGTGATTTTTTCAGCTTTCCCTGCCACATTTTCTTCTATGGTTTTTACTTGTCCATCAATCAGGTCTATCTTCCTCTTGAGTGTTCTGCCCTTAGGCACGTCCAAGACTACAGCGACACCATTCTTGTCTATTCTGTGCTTTACCCTTGATTTCTTTATATCTTCGTCCCTTTCTCTGTCCATCAACCATCATCATCTTTCTTGGACTTCCTGCATGGTGGTTTCTTTCCCTCCATTCTTCCCTCGAGTACTATCCTCTATGTCAGCGGTTCTCAACCTTTTTAGTACGGCGACCCCTTGACAACATTTCGAAAGTTATGACGACCCCCAATAGCAAAATTGATTGAGTTGCCCCCCCATTCACAGCATTTTTTTAACCATTGTCATGCAGATTTTCACCCTCGTAACTCGAAAACTGGTTTTGACAATTGAGGCTTCCTGGCTCTTGCGATTCTGAGAGCAATTCTTACCAGTTCGGTAATTTGAAGTTGAAATGTCATAAGTTTATTCGACTTGTGAAACTTAACGACTATTAAACAATATGCTACTTTAAAAATTGGTAAATAGTTCTTCATTTCTTAACACTCATTTCACCTTTGCTGTTTCGTTTTGGTTGGCAAGCAATTTAATGAACTTGGGCCATAGGCCTAGGCCTATGCCTACTTGTGTTCTTTATCAATGCGCTGAACATGGGGAGGGGCTTGTGGAGGGGATGTGCATGCCTCTCCCAATTGCCAAATGTGTTTGAATTTCCACACATTGCAAAGGCAGCATTTTAGGTTGTAATTTTAACGAAATTGTTCATCACTTCAGTGCTGATAGTCGTGGTGTAGGCTAAGACATAAAAGGCGTCTCATCCCTTGTTTGCAATTTTTCATCTAAGAAAAATCCTCAGAATTTCAGCGCTGAAAGTCATGGTTTAAGACTCCAATAAATGTTCCACAATTGTTTATAATTTTGAATTTCCACGCTGTAATGGCTGCAGTTTTAGCTGTCATCTGAATAAAATTGCTGTTTTTCAATGCTGATAGTAATGGTATAAGACTTCAGAGATTCGGCCCCAATTGTTTAGTCCTAATTGTTTTTGGATTTGGACACTGCCACTTAAAATTTTAAGCTTTTTCATCTTAACAAAATTACTCATGATCTCATTGCTCAGAGAGGTAGTTTAAGACTTATACACCACCCTTGGTTTTTTAGAAGAATGTTAAAACTGGACTTTACATTTGAAAACTAAGATGGCAAAACGTTTTTTAGCTGTTGCAATCTAACGAATGAATTATATAAAAAGTAAAAGAAAATTTTCTTTTAAGTTGCTGTATTGTGGTAACCAGAGCTAAAATTACTATTGCATATTTTACAAATTTCTGAAGGTCCAGGCGACCCCTGGCAAATCGTCAGGCGACCCCCGTGGGGGTCGCGACCCACAGGTTGAGAACCGCTGCTCTATGTCATTCGCAACTTAGGGCTGATGATTCTGTTGCCTTGTACCAAGATTCATGTTCCACTGTCTTGGATTTTGTCTCTCATCCTTTCCAGATATGCAGTGCACATTGCTGGCACGCAGGGTGTATGGTCCCTCTGTATTGCGCCTCTTCAGCATTGTATACCAGCGCCATGCCTACTCTGTCTGCCATCTTCACATCTTTGTAAACATCTTTGATCATTTGCATCAGCCTTCTTTTGTTTCTTCAAATAATACTTACTAGAGCTGATGATAGTTATAGTTTGTATTGCAGGAGACCAGATGTATATTATACCAAATATCATAATAAGTCATCTCGTGAGTTTCCATCACTTACAACAATTACTGCAGTTTGTGACAGTGAATGAAAACCTGGCTTTGTAATCAAAATATATTTTGGGAAAAAAATATCCATTTAGTGGTTCAATTGGCCTTCTATGGCTTTCAGTATATAAATGCAATCTAATAGATGGTTAAATTGGAAAGCATAACCTTGATAATAGACCACTTAAATAATTTTTCTAACCATATAATTATTACCATTTTCACCTGTAAAAATTCGGATTTAAAAGATATTATTCTGGGAAATTTACATAACATAATTAGGCTCTGTTTGTCATACATAGCCTAGCTTAACACTTTAATGACAAACTTCACTGGTTTTTCCAAGTAGCTTTTAAGACGCTCGCTCTCGTTAGGCCTAAATATTTTTCTGCTAGTCTCAATCTACCAGTTTGCAGTAGGCCCTACAAGCCAAGTTGAAATCGTCTTTTCATGTCCACCACATGTAGACTATTCCAAACCTGTCTGAATGCGTACGTTTCCTTTAACAGCGAGTTTACACTCCTACTTCAAGTCTACTCCAGCATCTGCCTAGGCTCTTAAGGTTTGCAGCTCTTACCGTCTGCCTAGGCTCTTACGTCTGGGTAGGCTGGTCTGCGTAGGCTCTTGCGGTCTTCCAACCTCTTATGCCGGTTCGGTTCAGAGTCCTCTATTGGCCAAACTCTGGCCTTCGATATTCTTTGGGCGTTTTTCCAAGATAAGATATTCGGCTTCCTATTTACATTCTCTTCTCTACATGTGAGGCATTTATCGACTTAAAGAGCAGGTCGAATGTTTTCTGTGGGTCTGTAAACCTACATTTAATGCTAGCGGGTGGAATGGCTGGCAGGCAAGTACAGGGCGTAACACTGATGAAGGGGCAGAGTGGGACAGAGAAGGAGACAGAACCAACACGAATTCGACACAGACAAGAAGACGTATAGCCAGCCATGCAGAACTTCAGACATACTGGGGCATCTAGGTGGACAGACAGATGGCAGAATGAGAAGGCAGAAATAGACTGAGAGAGATGCGGACATGATGGTTACAGATGATGGTTGCAAACGGAAGAAGTGGCAAGAGAGAGAGAGAGAGAGAGAGAGAGAGAGAGAGAGAGAGAGAGAGAGAGAGAGAGAGAGAGAGAGAGAGAGAGAGAGAGAGAGAGAGAGAGAGAGAGAGAGAGAGAGGCAGGCAGAGACAGGCAGCAAAAGACAGCGAAACAGAGACAGAGAGACGGAGTGGGAGGAAAGAGGGAGAGGGAGAGAGAGACAGACTGAGAGAGATGTGGACACAGATGGTTATAGATGGAAAAAGTGGCAAGAGAGAGAGTAAGAAACAGAGTAAAACATACAGACAGATATGGGACAGGCAGCAAGTAAGAGACAAACATACACGGAGAGACAGGTTGAGGACCACAGGCAGTCATAAAAGTGGAAGACACAGACAGGAACAGAGAGGCAGGCTGACAGACAGAAGGAGAGAGACAGACTGACTACCGTACTCTTGTAAGTGAGGATTGAGTGGCTCTGGTTAGTTCCTGATTCCTGTTGTTTGTTCCAGACTCTGTCCTAGTTTATCTGGAGTTAATGGCCAATCCCGGATGAAATATGGACCACAGATAAACTAGAGATGAAGAGAGTGTGCGAGCAAAGTAAAGAAATGGAAGAAATAGACAAGTCCTTGAAGGTTGATCAGGGAAACCTGGAAGGCCAAAGATGATCCCAAATGATTTCATGAGGACTGTAGACCTTGAAAACAAGCAGTGCATCTTGTGTCTCTTAGAGGCACAGGTACACATACACATATTTGCTGGGCACGATGGTGAATTGGGTATGTTAGAATTTATCTCAAGCCACCTTGTGGCACCTTGAGCAAGTCCTTCACTCTCAATTGCTCATGCTTCTTGGGATGAAACTCCGGTTCAGTGTCCGCGCTGTTGTCGGGTGCGCTTCTTAGTAGACCTCTTGAGGACGCTATAACAAGTGCACATACATACATACATGCAGAGACAGTTAGACATACAAGGAAAGACATCAGACTTACATGGAGAAACCGTTACAAGCTGTGGCAACTTTGTGAATGAGTTTTTACACCAGACTGAATCTCAGTTCCTGTTTTGACTCCAGACTGAATCTCAGTTCCTGTTTTGACTCCATGCAGACTGAACCTCAGTTCCTGAATGCACTCCAAAACTTATTATTTGCTGGTAGGAACTGGGAAGCTTTGGCTGTCCCCTAGCAAAAGTGTTTATTCTTTAGGCAAAAAGATTGTTCACAGATATCATTACCTGCAATCTTGCATCACTCTCTTTACCTGTACATTTCCTTTTTGCGGAAGCTCAAAAGTTTTAGCTACAGAATCCGCAGAATACAGTTATTAAAATGAATGATTTATATGTTTGAACTTTACCTGACTAACCAGTTGAACTTATACTGACTCCCATCACAACTTAGTCAGAAGTTATGTTTTTCATTATTGTCTATTTGCTAACTTTAGGTGAAATGGATTTAACTGTACTTCATTCTCATAGTGTTGCATTATTCCAACCACGCTAGCAATTAATTCAAAAGCTTTGCTTCCTGCCTCTGGTTGCTTCATGTTAAGTATTTACTGTTGACCTGTACACTTATGTCACCCTTTAGCCTGATGCTGTCACTCATTCCAGTATCACTCTGTAATGCAATCTGTTGCTGTCCATCTTTTGGTGTCACATAAAAAATGGCACAATGCTGGAACCATAGAACTTGATGAGATTGGGTCACCTAATCTATACCAGTTCTTAAATTTAATTTCCAAAATCTTGCTACAAAAATATGGGAACCATAACACTAGATTAGATTAAAGTCACATTGTAATCAATGTCAATTTCCTGATCTTCCACATCTCAATACATGCATAATGTATATGCATGAGTAGTGAACACATTATGCGAATAGTGGTGTGTCCCTGCATGTGTGTGCACATACGCACAGGCGCACACACACATCTTTAGGTATATACGAAAAATATTTGCAGCATGCACAGGAAATCTTCAGGCTACAGAATACAGAAATGAAGACAGTTTTTGTTGGTTGTGGAGGCCACTCAGTTTGAAAGACAAAGATGAATGGAGAAATTAATCCATCCATGTGAACATGAGAATAGCAGTGAATGTGACAAATGAAGAACAAGAATTGAGATAAATTCATATTCAATATTATTCATTTCTATCCATCAATTCATATTCATTATCATTCATTTGTATCCATCCAACTGTTGTAGTTCAAGATAAGCTAACCAAAGACACCGTTTAGAACATCAGCATTCTTAAATCACTCTCTGGAACAGCCGGTCATCTCTTTGCAGATGATGTGCAAGCATTTGTCCATGGGTCTCCTTCATCCCAGCTACTTTTAGTTGAACGCATCCAGTCTCTCTCACATTCCCTACACTCCTGGATGTCATCAAATCGTCTCTCTCTTAATGCCTCCAAAACACAGTTTATTTGGTTCGGCACACCTCAGCAGCTGTTGAAAATTGATTTTGTTCTCCTCTCTGAATTATTTCCTCACTATACCTTTTCCTCAACTGTTCGTGATCTGGGTGTTACTCTAGATAGTTCCCTTTCATTTAAAGACCATATATCTAATCTTACACGCTCCTCATATTTTCATTTAAGGCGTCTAAGGGCAGTTCGGCGTTCTGTTTCGCTTTCTGTTTTTACCACTTTGGTCCATGCTTTCATTTGCTCCAGAATTGACTACTGTAATTCTCTTCTAATTGGTCTTCCCAAGGTTAGACTCTCACCTTTGCAGTCGGTCCTTAACGCGGCCGCCAGATTAATTGCACGCCTTCCACGCTACTCTCATATCTCTACTTTTATGTTTGAACAGCTCCATTGGCTTCCTCTAACTGCGCGCATTAAGTTCAAAATTCTCATTTTGGTCTCTAAAGCACAACGGGGTCTTGCTCCAAAATATCTAACCAATTTAATTCGCAGACCAGTTTCAGCCTCCTCGCATCGCCCACTCCGCTCTTTAAACAGATTTGAGCTTCTAGTACCTCCTACTAGAATGGCTATGGCTCAATCCCGTTCCTTTACATCAATTGGCCCCTCTCTTTGGAATATGCTCTCTCCATCTACTCGATCTCAACTTCTGACAGGTAATCCCTCCTCCTCATTTTCTTTTCTTAAAACCTATTTCTTCTCTCGTGGCCTTGCGCACTGCGAGCGCCTCTGAACGGTTCACCCTAGTAGAGGCGCTTTATAAATGTTTTTATACAATACAATACAATACAATACTTTAAATGCTATGAAGAATAGAAGTAGGCCTATTCAGTTTGTAAGTGACGCTCAGTTTCCTCAACGAGAACTGCAACTAAAACGGTAATAAGGCAGACAGACACAGGTGCCAAAGACAGTGGTTTGAAGTTGTACTATAACAGAGATATAAGAGGGAACCATATCTCAATGCTGTCTATGATATTTGGTAGTAGTAGTAGTTGCAGTTTAAGGTCACTGTGTGATAACAAAGACCATTAGCGATGCCCTACTCCTTTATCCAGACTTGGGACTGGCACTGGCAAAGTGCAACCAGTGGCGGAGTTTATGATATTTGCAGCATTTAATCAGTGTTGGGTTATGACACACGCAAGTTTCTCCTGTTTCTGAATGCTTTCACGGGCTGTGATACCACAACCAGAACTTTTTTAATTGGGAAGACTGGTGCATTCTACAAACTATGTTTGTTCTATACTCCTTCCAGCTCACTCTCAGCATCTTCCTATATGTTGTCATCTCAAAAGCTGGTTCTTTACTACATGTATGAATATTTTAGCCAGTTAGGTGGGTGGGAAAATTTGGTGTTGTTTAACTAGATTAAGTAAATTTGGGAAAATCTAGGCCTTTCAAGTAAAGAGAAACCTTCTTGACCACATATATTTATGACCTTGCTGATTTCTTTTTGAGAAATTCGGTTTTTATCTTGTGTATGGTGTTGCTAGGTCAGAGGTATACCAGCAGTTTCACCCAAAATCCAAACAGAAAGCCAGAGTGTTAGTTGCAATGGAAGACTAGATTAATTAGGGTAAGGAAGGTAATTGCTTGCTTGTAAATAACAAAGCCTTTGTCCATCCTTCACTTAGAGTTATAATTCTACTGAATGAAACTGCTGAGAACCATCTCATTGGAATATTTATGATCTGTCAGAATCAAACTAGTAGCACTGCGTGGTTGAAGTTTATAATTATCATGATGTTATGATGCATGTAAATCTGCGTTACTATAATTGCTGATGGTATTTGCGTCACTTAGACAGTTTTGCCAATTGGTCCCACGGCTGTTTGTAAACATCTGTTGTTGTTTTCGTTGATTCCAAGGGTGCATATAGGGCCACGCTGTTCATGCCCCACCTGAGCAGAAATCAAGTAGAGAGATCAGGTGTGTGATAAGGCGGATGATCCAGAGGCTGTGGCTAGGCAGTCCTACAAGTCAGCTATACAAGAGGTCTTGGCAGTTGTGCTTCTTGTATATACACAAAGGTCCTTGGCCCCATCAACTAAATCTGTGAAATGTTTCAGCTGATGTTGTAAATGGATATTGTGTCTGCCTAATATATGCCTATGCTCAATCACATCAGCTCATCCATTCATCCATGCATCTTGTCATCCAGAGAGTTATTGCCATGTGTCATCCATCAGGTAGACCTGTACAGCAGCAGCAGCCTCAGCCCTGCCTGAGCTCTCAGCCCTGCCACAGCCCTCAGCCCTGCCACAGCCCTGCCTCCTACATCTGATGATGCTTAGTCCTCTATACAGAACAGACATCGGTTAATATTTCCTCACTTCACATGCTTGTTGCATATACCTGTATGTCTATCCTCTTGCCTGTCTCTGCCCATCTCTGTGCTGGTCTCTGTATAATCTGTTGCTATCTGTATTTCTGACTCTGTCTCTCTGTCCGTGTGTGTGACTGTAGGCGTCTGTGTATCAGTTTGTCTTTAGGGATGTGTTTTCTTCGTCCGTTGTTTGTCCCTTCCAGCCTCATCTCAATTACATGTATGATGTTAATGATGATCATAACAATTAATGTAATCATAATCACTCTGTAAGACAGTGTTGGGTAAATGGTAATGTAATATGACTTTATCTAATGCAAAGTCTGGCAGCTGTTAAATTGTTCAAAATAAAATGCTCTCTCTCTCTCTCTCTCTCTCTCTCTCTCTCTCTCTCTCTCTCTCTCTCTCTCTCTATATATATATATATATATATATATATATATATATATATATATATATATATATATATTGTAAGTATGTAAGTCAGAACTGTCTGGTCAGCACTTTTGCATGGCATTTAAAGCACAGTTTATCATACATGACTGTAGTGATCATGCTGATCTTATTATGTAGAAAGTTGATGGATTATGAGCATTACTGTAAACACATTTTATCCGAGGTACTAATGTTTTTGTTGGGGTGTTTTTTAGCAGGCAGATGGTCGGGAATGTACAGCCTGTACTGCAGCTGGAGCCTGCAAATGCATCGGGGAGAAAGGAAGTCGGGTGAGTTTGAACCGACAGAATTAATGTCAGATCCAGATTCACGAGAGGGTTAATGGATAATGCATACGACCTGACCAGAAACGATTTCATTGTTTTTAAGTGCACCCTGCAGTCAGTCATTAAGTCCAACTTTCCCTCTCTTGAGGCTCATCTGTTTCTTCTGGTTATTGGGCCACAGTGGCCCTACTTCTGTGGGGGGAGTAATAGGTCTTCTTCTCTGGGGAGTTATAGCCCTACTTATGTGATAGCTCCTTCTATGGGAGCAATAGCCCTACTTATGGGAGCAATAGCCCTAATTCTATGGGAGCAATAGCCCTAATTCTATGGGAGCAATAGCCCTAATTCTATGGGAGCAATAGTCATGCTTTTATTGGAGCAATAGTTCTTCTATCGAAGTAATAACCCTTTTTCTATTGAGAACAATAGTTCTACGTCTTTGAGACATAACTGAAGTGATTACAATTTTTTACTGCATGAAGAGCAAACTCAGCTGAATAGTAAAAGAGCAAGAGATGTAGATATTTTTCTAGTGGATACATCAAGACCCTGGACAATTTCTTTGCAGGGAGCCTAACAACAAAAGTTACAAAACCATTGAGTGTATGTTGGAAGTGGTTCTGACTTAAAGGAAAATGCATTGGACAATATGTTGTAATTTAAATGAGAACACAACATTGTATTCACTAACGCTATGAGGAACAATGAACTTGACGACAAATTACCTAAGACAATGGGATCATTTTGTTTTACCCATCACAGCAAATGAAACTTGTGATGATTAACTATGAATGCTCATAATGATGATGATGTATCCTGAGAGGAAGTTTGCGGATAAGTATGAGAAAGAATTAGAGAAATAAGAAGTAAAGAGTAGGAAGAGAAGAATGAGTGGGGCTGAAATTTGAGTTCAAAGAGGGAAGTATCGTGGTTTATGAAGAAATTGAATGGTAGGCCTACTTATGGAAGGAATATTCTGAAGAAGGAAGAGTTGCGGAGTGAAGGAGGAAGAATTGGTGATAAAGGATTAGGGTATGGGGGAAGATTTAACTGCCAAAGTTCAAACATCTGATGAGTAGTTGAACTGCAGTCTAGACACTGATTACGGTAGTTTTCTAGAGAGTTAGTGAACAGTTTTCATCTAACGCTCTTTCCAATTCCAGAAGCCTCGGATACATGTTTTGTACAAAACCTGCCGTCATTTTGTAGCGTTACTTATGTGCTCTGCTCCATTAGAAACATCGTTGGAAATTTCAACTGTTGTGCGAAACAAACGACAAGTGCAGAACAAGATGCAATGACAAAAGCAGACAAATTAAACAATTGCAATGAAATACTTGTATAATTATGGCAGCAAATACAACATCAATTCCAATGAAAAACGTTATTGCAAGTGAAATGACAATAATGCAATTAGGCCTACTGTACAAATGTAACACCAAATGCAATAACAAATGCAACAATAAATACAACAAATGCAATAACAGTAAAAATTACATTTTAGCAATATATTCATTTTTCAATGAAATAGCAAATGCAGCAACAGATATGCAAGTAGGCAGACAGGTAAACAGACAGACAAACAGACAGACAGCCATACAGGCATAGGTAGAGATATGTGTATTAATAAAAAGGACCATCTCATGAGAAATGGCTTAATACTGGATGCTGAGAAGTAGGCCGCCTACATGACGAGAAGTACAGCCATGTAGGCTATACTTAAAAGTAGCTGAATCTGCTTTCACTTTGACTTACAGATTTTCTGAGCTGGAACGAGTTACAGAGGCAAAAGTAGAGGCAGAATGGGACATCAGATTTGAAGGAGTCAACTGAGCCAACTGCTGTGCTAGCAGTTAACTCGGTTGACTCATTCAAATCAGGACTCAAGACTTAATTTATTTTCATTAGGTCTACCCTGCTGTTAATTATATGTGAGGCACTCCTGTAATGGCATGGCTGTGTTGCCGCATCATACAAATTGTCATTAATATATTATTATTATTATTATTATTATTATTATTATTATTATTATTATTATTATTATTATTATTTTCATTATTATTATTATTATTATTATTATTATTATTATTATTAGTAGTAGTAGTAGTAGTAGTAGTAGTAGTAGTAGTAGTAGTAGTAGTAGTAGTAGTAGTAGTAGTAGTAGTAGTAGTAGTAGTAGTAGTAGTAGTAGTAGTAGTAGTAGTAGTAGTAGCAGTAGTAGCAGTAGTAGCAGTAGTAGCAGTAGTAGCAGTAGTAGCAGTAGTAGCAGTAGTAGCAGTAGTAGCAGTAGTAGCAGTAGTAGCAGCAGTAGCAGCAGTAGCAGCAGCAGCAGCAGCAGCAGTAAACCTCTGCTGTACATATTCTGCCTGAAACACTCTTTCGATCCTAGTTTTGGTGTGATGGCATGAAAGCCTCAAACTTCAGCTGATGCATTAGAGGAAAATTGAAGAGAAAATATGATAAGGATATGAAAAGGAGTTAAGAAAGCTGAAGAAGACTAAATGGAGTTCAAACACATACTGGTCTTTTACTAACATGTAACATCAGTGGCTGTCAGTAATACAAAGCTTATACCTAAGTACTTGCTTAGTACTTAGTCCTTCCCATGAGGGTCTATACATCGGGCAATGCATCTCCTCCACTCCATCTTTTTTCGACACACAAAACTTGTAATCCAACATTTCAAGGTTTTGTAGCATTGAAGTTGGTTGTTAACTGGGTGTGGTTTGTTTCTTGCAGGGTGCTCCAGGTGTCTTTGGCCTTCAGGGCAAACCAGGATCCGAGGGATTGCCCGGCCCTGAGGGAGTTGAAGGCCCGAAGGGAGAGAAGGGAGAGAGAGGAACTGATGGACCAATAGGACCGATGGGTGAAAGGGTGAGTAGTCTCTTCACATAGAACTTCGGTTTTTTAAAGCTGTTTATTCTATGTTTGTGGTTTTCTTTTTAATTTTTCTCCTTTTTTGACATTTTGGTTGTTGGCATTCTGCCTCTGTTGCATAATAAAGGGTTTCATTATTTTTAATTAATTAATTAAATATTTTTCATTGATGCTGTTATCGCTTTTGTGACTTGTTGCTATTTTATTGCTTTTGGTATTAAGCATGTTATATGTTATTGTTACTGGAGTTGTACCTATTGATATTATTGGTAATATTAATATTTATTGATCTAATCGGTTGTATGTTCAAGGCTGTTTTTATTTATGCTCTGACTGTTGTGAATGTTAAAGTTTTTATTAATGCTATCAATTTTTATGATATTTTCATTGTTGAGTTATCAAGTTGTGATTGTTAAGCAAAATGTGTTATTTTTAGAAGTCCTGATAGTTGTGGAAGCAGTAGTATTCATGCGGATAGAATCTAGGCAGAACTATTTAGAGTTCTAGGATCCGTTGCAATAGTAGCAGAATTTTATATAATGGACGACTATGGGTTAAGTATTTTCATGAGTGTATCCAGTTAATATGTCTGATATGTAGCTAGTTAATATGTCTGATATGTAGCTAGTTAATGTGTCTGATATGGAGTTTAGGTAAATGAAGAGACGGAAGTGAAGCAGGAAATGATTGTTTATTCTTCAGTGGTTTTTTCACTAGCTAATAAATGTTATTCTTAATGTTGGATACTCAGTGGCCGATCTGCCAGAATACTTACCATAAAGCTCAGAGAATACAGGTTTCAACCTCCTCTTATTACATTACAGGGCTGAAAGTGAGCCGGGTCTGTCCGGGTCTCAGACCTGGCATTAATTCTTTAACACTTGAATAAACACTGATAAATAGCACCTTCTGGCCTAAAGAGACCCGGAATTTTTTTCAAACCACTTTCAGCCCTGATTACATATAGGGACCTTGAGCTGTCATTCACTCACAATTGCATAGCACCACCAACTGATGCTTGGTTGTTAATTATCGGCTATTAATACAGGTGTGATACTACTGCTACTACGGCTACTAGTAATATTTATGAAAGCATGATTGTTAATGTAAAAGTAAATTTCCATAGTAAAGTTACACATTCCCACAATAGATTTTTTACCTTTCAGCCAGCAATGAATGCGAATTTAAATAAATCCTCGACATGAGTCAAATTCATTGCTGGACTTGCCTTTCGTTTTCCAGGTTATGTAGGCTGAACTTGCCCAAGAACATTACACAGAACCAGCTCAGCCAGACTGAACGTACAATCATTTTATTACAGACCAAACATGGCAACTGAGTGGAGTAGTCAGTCCACTGGGTTCCTCACTAACTGCTAATGTAGTCCAACATTAAATGTAATGCTGGGTTAATTGCAGTTTCTGTTTTTTGAAGCATATTATTCTCTACAGACTGTATATTCAGTTTGTTAATATGTATAATTGCTATTTTTATATATTATTATTACCATAGTGATTGTTGTTCTGGTAAAATAACGTCTAGTGCTTTGTAGATAAAATCTGTTTATCATAATTTATTATTATAATAATTATTATTGTTATCACCATCAACAACATCATCACAATCATAATCATCATTATTGCATAATAGTTCTTTCCTTAGCATGCTGAACTATCAACGGAGAGCCTGAGTGTTTGAATCCTGACAAAGCTCTAATCAGATGAATTATATCTGGCAGATCAGTCTACTGAGACAAAGAGACAGTTGTCTATTGAGGTTAAGCAGTTCAAAAGGGAAGCTGACAATCAAGATCAATGCACACAAAGAATCTTGGCTGACAATCACCAAAGAGATGATAAAAGCAACTCAATAGAACAAAAAGTTCCAGGCCTTAGGCGAACAACCAGTTCTGGGCAGTATTCACCAACAACAGTCTGAGTTACTACAATGGAAGAATCTAGGCACAGGTGTTATATAACACCTGTGCCTAGATTCTTCCATTGTAGTAATATCTCGGACACCGGTTAACCCAAAAATCTAAAATTCTGGTTTTGAAAGTTTTTCACGGTGACTTATCACCATACCAAATTTCAACAAAATTGGAAATGATGATGTTCATTTTTTTCTTCAAATGTGTTGATTTGGCATGGAATACCCCTATATGCTCATATTTTGATGCATTAGTTGCGGCTCTAATACGACTTTTATAATGTATGTGAAGTACTTCCCAGAAATATTTGCATGGACTTGAACCTGTGTGTACTTAGCACCACAAGGTGAGAGTTTGGGAATCATATGCATAGATAGCGAGGCACAGGTATAAGAATCAGGTGAATACTGCATCAGTTAGACTGTGATCAGTTAAAAGCTGTGAACGGTATGAACTGGTCAGATATTTTCTTAAATGAAGGTGTACAAGGATTAAATGCAGTAAAAGGTGTAGAAAAGTTGCTTGTACTTAATATGATAATAAATTAAGTAGTATGTCAATGGCATAAATTCTTATTATGTCTGCATAGATGATAATCTGATTTTCAATGATTCTTGACTTCAGGGCCAAATGGGAGTGCCAGGATTTGCCGGAATTCATGGCATACCAGTGAGTACTTTTTACATTAAAGTACTGAAGGTAAAGTAACTAACTTGTAAGCAGTTATCATATTTCCAAGTACGTGGGTATATACTCTAGGCTTTTGGATCCTCTAAGTGCACTCAGAGTGCACTCTACCTACCCAAAGATTTCCTTTACATCCTTGGTTTTTATATATTTTTATTTAGAATGCAAACTTTATATCCATGCACAATTTCACATTTATATTTACTTACATACCCTGAGGTATGCATATCATAATTATATACAGTCGATTTATTTTCTTAGTACATGGCTTCATATAAAATTTTATTTATTTGTACATCCATTGATGCACGTGGACATATGTGCAGTTGTGCACTTGTGTCCATCTCCATGTAATATGCAAATGATATTATTAGGACTGTATACTAGCTATGTAATGTGGAACTGATATTGTATGAGTATTGAGTATATATGTTTGTTTATTGTTTATGTGTATGACGTATTTCTTGACATGCATGTGTGGGTGTTGTATATTTCAGGGCTATCCAGGCCCTCAGGGACCTCGAGGGTTTGCAGGTCTTGATGGATGCAATGGAACTCAGGTAATGTGGACGAAGGATTCCGCCTTTCAACTGCTTTTCTTACTCGTTTTTTTAATTCTTCCTCATGAGCGTTAAAGAAAATTTATTTCTGATCTAGCATATTTAATGAGGTACCAGAAAAGGTGAGGCTGCCATTGGCTAATGTGTTGACCTGTTGCATAATTATATGGTCTGGGTTCAAACCTTTGGTCCATCTTGCGATATCAATGAACATGGATCAGTCAGAGACCATGTCTAACTTTGGAGATCATCACCATCATGTTTGATGCAAATGTCCCTTAAAATTCAGAATAACAACAACCAGAGTTTATGTTTGCTGTTTGCAACTATTGTTTTTCAGGGAGAGCCAGGCACTTATGGTTTCCCAGGGCAGCAGGGGCCAATTGGTCCCCTGGGAACCGGTGGACCGAAAGGCCAGAAGGGTGAACCATCCGACGGAGGATACGGGGTCAAAGGCGAAAAGGTCAGCTTATGAATATTCATCAGTGCATGAATAAATGTAAATAAGCCATTGGACATGTTATTTAGAAGGTAAATAAATATAAATTTGAACAGTACATGAATTTACACAACTGACTTCAAATTATTCACTCCCGTTGTAAGGTCATTTCTGGTGATTGCAATTCGACTGTTGTATTAGCAACAAAACTGGTATCGCTATCTGAATTTCAAAACCTATACCTAGATTAACACCTTTTTCTCTTCTGAACTACGCTGACTTGAAGTACCATTAACCCCTTTACCGGCAACCCTGATTACAATCGTCGATTTTATAGCGATTATATTCCGGTTGGCCGGTAAAGGGATTAATAAACAAGATTATATACGCTGCACTCAGCTTTTAATGTTGCTGTAACAATTCTTTTGTTTTGCAGTTACAGAGTTACATCACATTGATGCAGTTGCAACAGAGCATTAGTTTATTGTCACTCAAAACCATGCATTATCTGCAGTGCAATGCGTAAAGTAGCTGAGCAGTTGCACCAGTAGACTTGTACCGTCATGAACAAAGATCTTAGGATGTAAGATCTCCGTTTCAAGTACCTCTGAGAAGAAAGTATTCTTTCTCTGCTAATCTGTTTATGCTTCTTTATCCATATGTTTTTTTAGCATGACCTTGGCCTGTGGTTTTTTATATGCCTGTTTCTTTTCAGGGTGACCCTGGAATTGATGGACCACCAGGATATGCAGTGAGTCAAACAGTCCTTAAGCTATTAAATCATTTAAGACTTAAGTCATTAAGTCATAATAAAACTGTCATTTAAGGTTATCTAGAGTTTCTAAAACTTTATTCTTGCTGTAAGTCAGACCGTCCTTAAGCTATTGAGTAATTTATGACTTAAGTTGTTAAGCCATAATAAGGCTGTCATTTCAGGCTATCTAGAGTTTTCTTAAACTTTATACATGATATTTGTTTCACTTTAAAAACTGTGTTGCATTTCATTGATGTTAGTCTTACCTATATGATTCACTAAATTCCAGTTGCGCAATGCATGTACCTTTTTTTATTTAGCAAAATACTAGAGATGTGCTAATTAATTATATATATTAACATGGCTGACAAAATTAGAGTGATCATATTTGAAATTTGTGCCACATATGATGGGAAAGATGTGTTATAATCCAGATTAAATATCAGCGCCATTCAGGGCCATTCACAGATCTGTCTCCCTTTCAACCATGACATCAATAGTCCATGCTTTTGTCTATTCCAGAATTGATTACTGCAATTCCCTTCTTATTGGTCTTTCAACGATTCGTCTATCTCCCATTCGATCTGTCCTTAAGTTAATGCTGCTGCTCAATTGATTGCTCACCTTAATAAGTACTCTCATGTATCATCGCTTATGATCAACCAACTACACTGGCTTCCTCTCTCTGCCCGCATACAATATAAAGTCCTTTCTCTGGTACTCGAATCCAAACTGGGTCTTGTACCGAAATATCTTAGTGATCTCATTCGTTCTCCTCTTTTTGCATCTTCTCGTCGACCTCTTTGTTCTCTGGACAGGTCTGACTTGCTTGTTCCGCAAGCTAGGACCATTATTGCTCAAACTCGATCCTTTACCATCATTGGACCCTCCTTATGGAATTCTCTTCCCTTCACACTGCATGGGACTCTACTTTCAGGATCGTTATCTACATCTCTCTCTTTTTAAGGCCTATTTTTCTCTAAGAGTTATCACACTGGGAGCGCTACTGAATGACTTCGGCTGTGAGCGGTGCTATAGAAATTACTAATTGCATTACATTACATGTCAATGTTTTTCCGAACAGGGTACACCAGGCCGGGATGGAAGCCCAGGAGTAAAAGGAGATCTAGGCCCACCTGGACTGCCTGTTAGTAATCTGCTATGATTCTGCTTATTAAACAGTTTGCATGTGTAGTGTAGTATCATATACAACTAAGTTAAGTGACAAGTCCTAATAAAGTTCCATGTTAAGTAAAGCTCCCATATCTATTGTGGAACACAGTGGCGTAGCTAGCTTTTCATGGGCCCGTGTGCAGGGGTCCAGCATGGACCCCTGTTTTCCCTTGTAAGACCGGTGGCCTATGCGTTTTTGCAATGAAGATCATCAAAGCTAGTCATGGCAAATTTTGCTTTTATTAGACCTAACACATAAAATACATGTACAACTCTCTCTCACAGAATAAACATAAATGATGCACGAATGAGACAGATAAATTAAAGTGTAATAGGTCTAACTCTCAGTGATTTCTCAGTCGAATTTGAAATCTATCACGTTGCAGACTCATCCACTTATTATTAGTAGGCCTACTAGTAAGCCTACTTCAAACAATGTCATAGCATCATAGAGTTTCTTTCCAGCATAGACTGGACCTGCTGCTCATCAAAAAATGTCAATCATCTATAAATTTTGGTCCATGATTTGCAATTTGCACATCAAAAACGATGCAATCACCAATTTTTAATAGTACCTAGGTCTGTACAAAAATAAGTTTAGCAATGTTCCGTAAGTGCAAAAATAGGAGGAAATAGGGGCGAATATGTGATTCCCTCTAATGCCCCTGATCCACACGTGCTCAATTTGTGTCTCCTGATTTTGGGGTGAGAGCTGAGAGAAGGTGAGAGCAGCATGCGAATTGTACAAACATAACGAGGGTCAGAATATGATCAACGTGGAGTTGGGCTGAGGAAAGGTGAAAAGAAGACTTAACTGTATGACTATAGGGAAAATAATCGAGGGTTGAACCAACTCAAACCCCGGCAATTCTCACCCTGGTTGAGGGCAATGCCAGGTCACTTCCGTTATCATATCCAGCAAATGACCGGAATACTGAATGAGCTAGGATCAATTAAATGAAAATTTTACGCCGGTATAGCCTACGATTCGTTTCATGTTCTCAACCTAAAACTGCATTGAGCCTACACTAAGTTCTTATAACGGCATCTTGCAATTTGATCGTCATGGCTCGAGACGAAAACACAATTAAGTTAGAAGTTCAGTAGGCCTATGATAGTTCTGCGTAGGTCCCTATACCATCTACACGGCGTTTGGCAGGCGTCAGTCAGTAGGCCTATAGTAGCGAAGTAATGCAAGTATGCTTTCAAAAACTACATCTCACACAAAATAATATAAAATATTAATTAGGTTAGATAAATAATAATATTAACATTTAGCAATCTCTGTGGGCCCCTGGAGGTCGTGGGCCCGTGTGCTTTGCACACATTGCACACATGGTAGCTACGCCACTGGTGGAACATGGGGAGGCCCTTATTTTCACCGCTCATTGATTCATTAGGTTGGATTAGGGTCAGTGCATCATTGGACTTACAATTTACCTACTTGCTTACTTCAGGACCAAATTGACAGCTGTGTTCAGAGACATGTGGATGCAGACATCTAGACATGTGGGTGCAGACATCTAGACATGTGGATGCAGACATCTAGACATGTGGGTGCAGACAACTCGCCCAAGGTCATCAAACAGCGTCGAACCCGCGACCGCATGATCCGTGACCAAGCACAGTACTGATGTATATCGTTATACCACCATGCCACATTGTCTTCCATATCACATAGTGGATCTCGGAGATATGCTAATTTCCATTTCTTAACTTAATTACTTTGGTAGATAATGGTTGACAGTGACAAGCAGCATGAACAACTTGAGATTAAGGAAAAGGTTTAATACGCAATCAATGGATAACAGAGCGAATGTACCGCTGAATAGACTAGTAACCACGCCACAAATAAAAAGATTAATAGATTATAATGTAACGCTAGACTGCTGTACAGTGTCAGGATAAGAATCTTGCTGCTTCTTCAGCAGAATGTAATTCTAGCACCTCATACTGCTTTTAATGCATTTCAAATTTGTATGGTGTTGATTCATGGAAAGTATTTGGTGTACTCTTTCAGGGCTTGAATGGTGTTGAAGGTCCTGCGGGCGATAAAGGTAACATGGGCATTGGCATTGAAGGCTCCAAGGGAAATCCGGGATATCCTGGACCCCCAGGAAAACCAGGACCTCCTGGATCAGGTTCTCTTATTGGGAAGAACCAGACTATCATCGGACCACAGGGAGAAAAAGGTGAAAAAGGCATGAGGGTATGTTTTCGCTCTTTATTCATTAAATTTATTTATTACTTATTTATTTGATTTGTTTATTTTTTTGTTTTCTTGGCATAGGTAGTCTGCGGCTTTCTTACAGACATTGTATTGAAATTGTGTGTATAACATTGATACGATTAGAGTTATTTATTTTCATAGTGCTTTTATATAAAAGAATTCTCTATAGGAATAATTCCAGGCCATGGCCAAAGCATTTCGACATGTAAACCATAGAATTCTTCTAGCGAAACTGAAACATTATCAATGAAATATCTTCAAAAATAATCATGATAAAATTGGACTTATAAGAATTGCCGACCTGCTTCTCCACATAATATACTTTGCTTTGTATGTATGTATGCATGTTTGTAGCCTATGTATGTATGTAGCCTATGTACATACATACGTTTGTCTGTATGTATGTATGTAAGTAATTATGTATGTATGTATGCATGATTGCTTGTATATATATACTACAAATTAGAAGACCAGTTACATCAGGCAAATTCAAGAAAAACACTCAAATTGCTGAATATGGTGGCACCACATGTAAGTGCTATGGTGGAAGTTTTGTGGTGGTAGTTGGAGGTATATATAGTGGTGGATCCACAGTTCCACGTGGAATTGGTGCTTAAAATGATATTTAATGTGTGACCGTGGTGATGGTGGTTGGTGGTGGCACAGATGATTATGACAACGACGATGATGATGATGGCAATAATTTTTTTAGGGCGAGCCAGGACCAGACGGAAAACTCGGATTAAAAGGGGACAAAGGCGATGCGGTAAGTCCGTCCAGGTTGTTGTTGCAGCAACTTAGCATTTGAAGATCATTTTGATAAAGTCAAATGTAGCTTCTTCAAATTGCTATTATTAAAAGATCGTTCAGTATGAACAATGAACATGTGTTAAATATTGTAAGAATTAATGCACTATCATTAAACTCCAATGGTAAAATGGTAATGCTAGGCTAAATAAACATAATTATTTGTCAGATGCATTACACTTAACTTTTAGCATTTGATTACTTTCTAAAAATGAGTATATCATAATTGGCTGAAATCTAATGTAATAAAGTCTTGTCTAATCAATAGAGTTCTACTTCAATCTAATAAACTCTTGCCTAATGTAATCTAATCTGCTCTTACGTACAGGGTCATTCCCAGTTTAATGGAATGAAGGGCGAGAAGGGTTTGCCAGGATTTCCTGGACCAAGGGTGAGTATCTTGAACTATTTTTCAGAAATGACCTCTAGACATTTGGTGGCTCATTGTCTTTTCCGTGATATTTGACTATTCACAGTGTGATCATCATTATTTTAGCATCACAATTATTTTTATTAACAATTATTATTGTAGTTATCATTATTAATAATAATATTATTATATTGTTATTATAACTATAATAATAATTGTTGTTGTTGTTGTTGTTGTTGTTGTTGTCTTTATTGTTGCTGTTGTTATTATTAAGTCAGTTTATTTATTGGCACTTGAGAATTTAAATGCAATCACTTTCTTTGTCACACGACATCCGCAATATTACCACTCAACATATGCAAATTTTCAAAAATTGTTATGGATGGATACTTTGCCTGCTGCTGCTGCTGCTGATGATGATGATGATGATGATGATTATGACAGCGATAATAAAACTATTAATGGCAATGCTAATAGTAATATTAACAGTAATTATTTCTTGGTGCATTTGTGGGGCACGGTGGGGTAGGGTATGTTCTGAGCCTTGGATCTGGAGGGTTGAATTCACTTCAAGTCACCGTTTAGGGACCCTGAGCAAGTCTTTTACTCGCAATTGCTCATGCGCTTCAGCGTAAAACTCCGATTCAGTGTCCGCCCTACAGTAGTCGTGAGCGCCTCTGAGTAGAAATCTTGCAGGAGCTCTATAGCAAGTGCTCATACATGCATAATGTATGTGGAAGTACAAGAAATATATGCCCTCTTTTCAGCAAATGTTGGTTTTAATGCAGTGATTTAATGCTGTTGCCTTTCACAGCACGTTCTCCCTGCTGAAAATCAGTTGATGACGTTCAGCCAATTCAGACAATTTTTCGTCTGAGCTTTTCAGGTCTAGTGAAATCATAGTTATGTACCGGTACCCTGGAAAGAGGTTCAAAAAAATATCCGTCCGGATCATGTTTTTCTTATTATTATTATGATAATGATGTGCTATTCACTGTAGATTCTCTATGACATCCTCCGTTACTGCGTGAATTTGGATGTAACATAGTCTCATAAACGGATTCTGGAATTAGTGCAGTTATTTAAAATAACTCATCATTACAGCGTGACCTAATGACCTTAGTGCAGTGCATTACAATGAGTTTTGCTCATATGTCAATTTCTTTTTCATTGGTGAGCCTTTTTCCACATTATAACCTTACTGAACTGTTTTCCTGTTATTTTTTATAGGGCAGAGAGGGACAACCTGGACAGCCTGGCCAGCCTGGACCTAAGGTATAAACTCCACAGCAAATTTTCGCATTTACTTATTGATTTTGAAATTAAGAGACCTTTATGAAGTAATATTAACAATTAGTTTTATGCTGAGGACTGTGCACCTGCCTCTTAGTAGGAGAGTGCTATTTTGAGTTCGAGGTAGAGACTGCATTTACGCATGTCATGTGCACGCACTTTTACCCACACGAAATTTAGTTTTATATGCATTCCAACCAAGCGAATGTGTGATCTTAGCAAAAAGTACTATTAGACTAACACTACTGAAAAATGTTGACTTCTTCAATGATTTTAGGGAGATCAAGGTCGTGATAGTGACTCTGGATATCCAGGTGGGCCAGGAATGAGAGGGGACAGAGGATACACTGGTCCGCCAGGTCCACCCGGACCACCTGGAAGGAAGACAAAAGTAAGAATGCCAATCATCTTTCCGATTACTTGCTTGTTGATTAGTTTAGGCACCTTCAACTGATTTGATTAGATTAAATCAGATTAGATTATGACTTCGTAGGTTTCCAGTTCAATTCTGTTGATTTTAAAGGATTAGATTAAAATGGATTAGATTGTGCAACAAGCAGAGACGTTCAACGCTGAAGCGCGATAACTGAGATCTTCTTCTATTTACTGAACGTGGTTGATTTCAACAGGATTAGATTACTTAGATTAGAATGGATATCGTTAGATTAGATTGGGGAGTTGGGTCTTTGAAGAAGCGTAGTCTCATTGAGTTAGTTCTGTTGAAATCATATCAGATTGGATTATGTTAGATTGTACGTTGAACGTGACCAGTGAATAATTGCCCGGTTAATTTCCTCTAGGGTGAACCACCCGGAGAGTGTAGTCCGGGTCAGCAGGGTGAACAAGGAGATCGTGGTGATGATGGTCGCAACGGTGGTGATGGACTTCCAGGGGAACGAGGAGCCCCTGGTCGGCCTGGTGAGCCAGGCCAGCCAGGACCGGATGGTCCTGAAGGAAGAGATGGAGCGCCAGCCCTGAAAGGAGCGCCAGGTCTACCAGGTTGGTTTCCTGCCATGTCATCTTCCTCTGTACAGATTTCTGCAGATGAACCCACTTTCATATGTCCCGTAGTGTCCTGCTGCACTTATTTCATAGGTTGAATGATTTAGTGAGTTGAGTCACTCATTCATTCATTCATTCACAAATGCATTCATTCATTTGTTCATTCATTCGTCCATCTTTACGTGCACTGGGCGGGTGACGGAGTAATAGGATGAGTGATGGAGTGAACGACGAAGTGGCAAGTCATTCATTCATGCACTCATCCATCCGTGAAATTATCTTATATGAGTTGAGTGTGATCCCTTTGGAGCAAGAATTGCCTCTAGACCAGGGGTTCTCAAACTGTGGTACGCGCACCCCTGTGGGTATGCCAGACGTCGGTAAGGGGTACACAAAAAAATATAAATTTTCTTTGAGTTTATTTATGGACTTTGTGTTCGTCTTTCTTTGATTAGCAACGATTTTTAACGTTGCAACATATTTATGTTTAGGCCTATTAGGCTTCCATGTATCTTAATTTACCATGCAGGTCTTTAAAAAGAGACTTCGTTTTTTTCCTACTTTCCTCTACTAAATCTACTTAAAAGTGCACATGACCACATGTAGTTAAGGTTTTTATTTAAGTATTTAGTTAAGTTTGTTTCTCTACATGCTGTTGTTAATTTAATCTTTTCCAGTCATCACCTAATTTGACTTAATTTATTTCATTTTGGCTATCTTGTGTAATTTTTTCTTGGAATTTTTATTTGGGCGACCCTCCCCAGCGGGATGTCCATCCCTTTAGGGCCCCTTATGTAGCCAATGCATGTATATTTTCTACCTTTGCTGTTATGTTGTTTTCTGGTTGCAGTAAAAGTGAATTGAATTGAAATGAATTGAACCATATCTTAATTTTCCATGTATCTTAATTTGCCATGTATCTTAATTTACCATATCTTAATTTACCATGTATCTTAATTTACCATATCGTATTTTACTTTATCAAATCTTAATTTACCATACCTTAATTTACCATGCATCACTTTAACTTGCCTTTCATTATCTTACTTTAAATACTTAATACCAATTTGCTTATCAACCCTTAATATGTTTCTTAGTTTTACAAATCTTTCAGATTTCAGCTTTTCCAATGGATCATGATTCCGACTCAAACCCAGAGCTTTGAGACAATGGCATTGTCGAAGTTTTGCAGATGTATCATAAACGATTGTTAGTTATTGGATCCACTCATAATTCATTGGCTGTGTTTCTTTAACTAAGCCTGTCAATGGCACTTCTTTACCTCATTTTTCTCACAGGTGTTCCTGCCTTGGAAGGTCCTCCTGGCCAACGTGGACAAAACGGACAAAAAGGAGAACCAGGACCCAAAGGAGAACCTGGATTCTTAATCCCAGGTTCTCCGGGGCAGCCGGGATTTCCTGGAAAAGATGGACTAGCTGGACTGCAAGGAGACAAGGGACTCAGAGGTGAGCCGGGTCCAGCAGGTGATGACCAAGGCGGGATAGCCGGACCACCCGGATCAGATGGGCCCAAGGGAGACAGAGGCCAGAATGGGCTCGAGGGCTGGCCTGGAACCCCGGGTCCACAAGGAGACAAGGGTAAGTGCAGCAAGATTGCAAACATTCGGAGTTGTTGGGTAGTATTTTTGGGGTGCATAGGTGGATAGGTAGAAGGATGGATGTTTGGAAAGGTGGATAAGTAATTGAATAGACGAATGGATGAATATATGGTCGACAGACAGATGGGTGAAAAGATGAAAGGTGAAAGATGGATGGATGGACAGAGTAATAGAAAATCGTGAATGCATGAATTGACAGACTGTCATCATGGAAAGATGAACTGGATGAGTGTAGATACTAGATAGCTTACCTTGACTAATTATCGTTTGTTCATACCTCAGGATGATTTATTTGCAGGTGACTTAGGAGGGACGTGTTCAGCCTGTCGCCCTGGCGAAAAGGGAGAGAAGGGAGAGTTTGGTCATGATGGAATTCCTGGAATCCAGGGTGAGAGAGGTCTTCCAGGAGAGGCCGGTCCTCCAGGACCATCTGGAGAAGATGGTGCAACTGGAGTACATGGTCTTGGAGGAGTTCCAGTAAGAGATGAGCTCTTATTGTCCTTAAGAGTTCTAACTCTGATTAATTATGGGCATTATTATGTTTATTTGGGCTCTTTGTGTCAGATATGTTTGTGCTTGCGTCAGATATGTTTGTGCTTGTGTCAGATATGTTTGTGCTTGTGTCAGATATGTTTGTGCTTGTGTCAGATATGTTTGTGCTTGTGTCAGATATGTTTGTGCTTGTGGCTGTTGATTGTTTTCAGTTAAAAGATTTGACTACAGTTTAAATGCATTTTCAGTTGATTAGATTTGTTTAACTTACCTAATTTAAACCTACATTTTAAATTTGACTCATTTGGCATGACTTGATTGAGTTATTGATTATTTGTTTTAGCCATTTAAATGATTTATTGAATAGTTTATTTTAAGTACCATTGCTGGTTAATTAACTTCTTGTTTGATTTTGCTGTTGATTCAAATGGTCTAATTTACATGTACAGCTTCGGTTCTGCGTTTGCCTATGTTCTACTGCTAGGGTTCTACAGGTCAGAGAGGGTTTGATGGTCAAAAGGGCCTGAAGGGAGAGAGTGCCGTTGCCCGAACGATGCCTGGACCCCAAGGTACAGATGGCGTTTTGCTGACTGCCAGGCGATTAAATTCAACTCCTGTTAAACTTATTATCCTCTGTTGCCACTTATTACATCATGTCATCTCCTGCATACCTGTCAGTTTGAACTAACGAGCAGTTGTTATTATTGTTGTTATTGTTATTTTAATTTTTTTTATTATTGATTTTTTCCATTGTTATTTTTAACTGTGGTATGTAATATGTCTGATCCCTGAGGTGTTCCAAACTATATCCGGAGATGATGATTATTATTATTATTGTGATTATTATTATTATTGTGATTATTATTATTATTGTGATTATTATTATTATTGTGATTATTATTATTATTGTGATTATTATTATTATTGTGATTATTATTATTATTGTGATTATTATTATTATTGTGATTATTATTATTATTGTGATTATTATTATTATTGTGATTATTATTATTATTGTGATTATTATTATTATTGTGATTATTATTATTATTGTGATTATTATTATTATTGTGATTATTATTATTATTGTGATTATTATTATTATTGTGATTATTATTATTATTGTGATTATTATTATTATTGTGATTATTATTATTATTGTGATTATTATTATTATTGTGATTATTATTATTATTGTGATTATTATTATTATTGTGATTATTATTATTATTGTGATTATTATTATTATTGTGATTATTATTATTATTGTGATTATTATTATTATTGTGATTATTATTATTATTGTGATTATTATTATTATTGTGATTATTATTATTATTGTGATTATTATTATTATTGTGATTATTATTATTATTGTGATTATTATTATTATTGTGATTATTATTATTATTGTGATTATTATTATTATTGTGATTATTATTATTATTGTGATTATTATTATTATTGTGATTATTATTATTATTGTGATTATTATTATTATTGTGATTATTATTATTATTGTGATTATTATTATTATTGTGATTATTATTATTATTGTGATTATTATTATTATTGTGATTATTATTATTATTGTGATTATTATTATTATTGTGATTATTATTATTATTGTGATTATTATTATTATTGTGATTATTATTATTATTGTGATTATTATTATTATTGTGATTATTATTATTATTGTGATTATTATTATTATTATGCATTTATTTCTTCATAAAGCTGACAAACTTACTTATTGTCTTTAACATCATTATCATCGTCATCATAAGGAGTAACTTCTGTAGTGCCTACATCCAAAAAGTTGTTACGGAGATCAAAGCATTGGGTGCCAGTGAGAAGTTATAGCAGTTCCACAGATGTTATAACACATCATGTCCTGCTGACACTTGTAATATACTGACTTCAAGGTATGTTTCACTTAATGTAGCACCTTTAAATATCTCTCAAGCACACATAGGTAAGCAGAGATGTACGTAGTGGTAGACCTAGCTTAAATCCTCTTTATTATCTGAATTCATTAAACTTGTCTAAGTTAAATATAATCACCAATTAGTTATTGGAAGCGTTGTACATGAGTCAAAATTGTAAAATTGACATTGTTCTGACTTTCGTTCAGTGTTCTCTGATTCTTGAATAAGTGGTGAAATAAACGATGTTGTGATTTAGTAAACATACTGACCAGTGACCATTGTGGAATTGTAGAATCACTGGCACATCAGTGACATCCTTTGGCTACTTTATTTCATATTTATTTTCCTGTTTATTCGTTTAGTTATTTTATTATTTAATGCAAACCTGATTGTCATTATTTACTGAATCTACCTTGACTCCGAGTCATATCAATTTATGTTAACTGCATCTAACATGATGACTTCTGTAGTGCCACGATTACTGTCTGCTTGTGAACATCAGTCGATGATGGTCTATTGAAAATTTTTATATCGCATACCCATTGCTTTTTGATTTCTCATGTATGACTTTTATTTGAATCTGCTTGTCTCTGTGTCTGTTGGAATCAGGAGACAAAGGCGACCCTGGACTGCCTGGAGTAGATGGAATGCCTGGAATGAAGGGAGGCTTTGGTCCACTTGGACCGCCGGGACCAGCGGGATTTCCTGGGCTTCTTGGACCAAAGGTATATTGCAAACTGCCATGAGTAGGGGGGGTCAAAAGTGGTTAGCCCACTGGAATGTCAATCAAAATGCTTTCATCCCGACCACTATCACAGGAAGATATTTCAAGATATATTCTATTATTTATTCTGCTAGCACCTGCACCTCTCAGCAAGCTCAACTGTTCAACTATGCATGGGGCGCAGTGGTGCAGGAGTATGCTTGGTGCCTTGAGGCTGAAAGGTTGTGGGTTCAGATCCACCTCAAGCGCCGCATAGGGACCCTGAGCAAGTTCTTCACTGCTCATGTGCTACGGCATGCATCTCTGATTCCGTGTCCATGCTGTAGTCGGGAGCAGGGGCGGATCCAGGGGGCAAATCCGGCCATTGAGAAATGCCCATAGAACGTGGTGCCCCCAATTAGGTTTCAACAAGCTTTCAACAGTTGACTTCAATAGTATATTCACCACTCCACCAGACAATTCGGCTAAATGACTAAAAACAGGTCATGAGTTTTTGGGGGCAAAAGATTGCACAAAATTTCCCAAATTTTTGACCTCTCCTTTAGAAAATTTCTGTGTCCACCCCTGGCCGCCCCTGGTTGGGAGCGCCTCTGAGTATAGTGCTTGAAGGGTGCTATAACCAGGGATCCCGTCCTAAAGAAAAAGGAACCGGAACGCCGGACACTCACGACTAGGGGGTCTGGGGGAGCGTCGTGAGCTCCCCCAGTGGGGTCTGGGGCGAAGCCCCAGCCGACAACGGATTTTAGGGCAATTGCTGCTGAATAGAGCCCGTTTTAGCCACTTCATTTTACTAATTTTGCTATTTTTACCACTGGATTCTTAGACGTTCTGTGATAAGTAATCTCTTTCTCATCCACTATTTATTTATGCGGAATTCCTTAGAGCCAACTCGTTTCACCCGGATTCTTCATTGCACTTTGAGCTACTTAGGTTACCGATAAAAATTACTGTGTAGGATACTGGTAGGCCTACTTCCATATTATTAGGGCCTGCCATGAAATAATCAGACTGCTTATTATTTTTAGCTAAACATGGAGTCAAAAGCAATGCATGAAAATAATAATAGTTGTTGGCTATGGACTACTGTTATTATGCAATGTGTCTGGCTTCTATAGGCGATTATTGACACGGATTAGTTCTCTCAACTTTATAGTCTGTGCACATCTGACACTACTACACTAGCACTATGCAAAGATGCAATACGAAAATAATGAAACGAAATATTCCAGTTAAGAAATAACACAATGAAATAAAATTGTTAGTAGTTGCATAGACAATAGCAAAAGCCATTAAATTCAGTCAAATATTTTCCGCATGTGATAGTAACGTGGCTCTTCTCGGTCCTCGCATTTCCTGGACTGATTTTCAAATGCGCCACGGTGACCGACAGCCAACCATTTCTTCACATACGGAAGCGGGTTGAAGTCCTGCAAGGACGGCCCAACAAGTTTCACAAAAATTAATTTGGATAAACGGTCAACACCTAGCCTATTCCGAAGAGGCGTACATATTATGTTCATTGTACTGAAGCCACGTTCGGCATCCGCTGATGTTACAGGGATTGTGCTGACAGCGAAATTGATATCCGTCATGTCATCAGGTATACTGGAACCCCCATTATCAATGAAATCTCGGAAGCCTCTACGGGTCTTATCAACGTCGACACGCAGTCTCATGCAAAGTTTGGCAAGTCGCTGTTCACCGTCGTTCCAGGGTGTTGTCACGTCCGCTGGCCACGAGTGTTTGTTCAGCACCTGCAACTGATGACACAATAATGGATATTGGTTTTATTATCTCTAATGAACTAAGAAGCAAAAAGAAACACATAGGCCTAGACCTAATTGCCATATCAATAATCAATCAATCGACAACAATTATATAATTAGGCCCTGTAGCATTCCTTCAAGATCCTTACTCAGAGGGGCTGAAAGTTCATGAAATGCAGTAGGACCTATCATAATTAAGAAGCAAAAAGAAACACATAGGCCTAGACCTAATTGCCATATCAATAATCAATCAATCGACAACAATTATATAATTAGGCCCTATAGCATTCCTTCAAGATCCTTACTCAGAGGGGCTGAAAGTTCATGAAATGCAGTAGGACCTATCATAATTATAGGCATAGGCCTAATTATATGTAAGTTTAGTCGTTACCTGTGAAATTAGTTCTTCAAATTCTGATTTATTCCGGGATGACTGAGCTGTGTTCTCAGCAGAAACGTTGGAAGCAATAACCGTATAAAGGCGACTACGCAAGTTATCGGCCAGACTCTGAAGAAACTGATTGCGTTCAATCGCAACCTGTTTGCGACTTCCAATCCTGTGTGAAATTATTTGGACATTGCGATATTTCTGTTCAGCAACACCATCGACTGATTCCGTAATGTGCAGTGGATGCTCTTCTTTCATTTTCTCCAGTGCACGTATTGTGCGATTCATCACTTGATACGCACGTGAAAGTGTGATATCGTCTCTCTGCAGCTCTTGTGAAATATTATTGAGTTCTTGCAAAGCGTCTATCATCAATCCCAGGTTAAGCACGAATGCCTCAGATGCCAAAGCATCTGCAAGTCCGCGGTACTGCTGCCGCTGCGTATTGTCTCTACGCGCATCGCCAGCGGCAGATTTAAAGTGATTGTAAAGAGCATTGTAGTTTCTGTGGACAGCCAGCACGGCTCTGTAGCTTGACGCAACCCAGCGAACTGTAAATATCTTTCCGACCTTCTGCAGCTGTATGTCTAGTGCTGCTGCACAAGCAGCTAACTCTCGCTGGTTTTTTGGTGATTGGCTGTATACACTATATAATTTGTCCATGAAGTGTTTGAAATGATTTACACCACTTACTTCTACCAAAGTGTCTCCAACACTAAGCTCGATTCTGTGACACAGACAGTGCCATCGAATAATGCCTGGAAATTTGTCTTCAAGTGTTTTCAGCACGCCGCTGTTATGGCCAACCATTACACTGGCACCATCACTGCATACGGCAATCAGATGGCTTGCTAAGTATTCATCTTTGAACCCGTGCAACAAAAGAGTCTTCATGACAGCACGAACAATATCATCAGCTCCACATCCGTTCATCTCCACGAGATCCAGAAAGAATGAAGTAACTGTGTTACGGACAGCCGCACGAATGTATAAAATCAAAACAGACTTTGAGGCTATGGTAGTCGATTCATCCATGATAAGCGCAATTTTGGAACCAGAACTAATTACTTCAGCACACAGTTTTGCTCTCATTTCTGATCCAATCAGTCCTGAAATGTCAGCTGCTGTTGTTTCGGAATGTAAAATGATGCCCATGTCCAGTCCATTTTTAGCCTGCAAGTTAATCAATGATGGCAAGTCAGTGAAAGGCCGGTTGTTCTTCATTAGAGAATAAACAGACCGGAAAACTCTGGTTGTGCTATCGTAGAGATGTTTTTGCTGCTCAGCTACAACTGTCTCCATGACATTCGCACTGGCCTTTTGGACGATTTCTTCAGCCAATGTATGCTGCTGACCATTGGCATGTTCATGAATCTTCTTCCTTAGTGAGCTTAGCTGGCTCTGTCTATGCTTGCCATTGTATGTGACTGAACAAGTGGACCACGGTGCTGAAATTTTTAAGCCGTTTTTCTTGAAAGCACCATAGTTTGTTATTTGTTGGCAAATTTTGCAACCTAGACATCCATTTGAAAATTTCAGCCATGGATTGTGGACGCTAAAGTCCTCTGCTTGCTTTGCAGTCCAAATGGCAGGATACGGTGCTTTGTCTGTTTGCAGCTCTGAACTGTTGGTTACACTATCGTCAGTCTGGTCGCTCCCATAGTCATCAATCTTCATACCTGAAATCTCTTCATCACTTGCTTGTTTAGACTCTTCTTGTGGCGGTAGGCGATTGACGTCTGAAGTACCTGTTGTTATTGAGTCTGATGTTAATGAAGAAAGGGTGAGGTTTAAAAACTGCATGAAAGGTTTATCTCTTGTTCGCACACGCTCCTTTATCGCAGTTGGTTGAGTTATTTTCCACTTTGGAACCATCAAATCATAATGGCCTGCATGTGACGTTGTATCCCTTAAGTACAGCAGACAGATTGAATCTGAGTATTTCACACCAGAATCAGGTGGTAGATTGCAGAACAGTGTGTAAGATTTGTCAGTGGGTTGCTGCCTCGTGTAAATTCTAAACTGTGTGTTCAGTATGTACGCTAAAACCAAAATTTCCAAATAGCCTGCGTAGCCTGTGGTTTCCACACTTTCTATCCGATCTTCAACCGTCGGAAAGCTTTCTCCCACTTTATTATCCAACAGAAATCCCATATTGCATGTTACCTCCTTCAGAGCTGCTATGTTACTTCGAAGAACAGAAAGGACGTCCTGCTGGAGTTGATCAGCTAGACCTTCTTCAAGCATTATCAGTTTCTTGTCTGTTGGACAGCTGAAAACTGTTCGCCTTGCTGTTCTTAACTCTACGCTTGATGCAACGGCGACACTTCGAAATAGACATTTGCCATCTCCGTGTATGCGGATCACATGGAACTCTTCTTCATCTTTAGGTATACAGTCATTAATGGCATAACCAGTCGCGTTCGGCTTCCTGGAAAGGCAGAAGAAATAGGCTATGGCTTCTCGTTGTCTATATAATAGGCCTACAAAAATTAACCTACCAACCGCAATGTATAGGTCTACGGTACCACTAGGCGCCTGTGAATAAGCTGGTTCTCACGACTCCGCTCTCGTGGGCGCTATAGAAGTTTTGAGATACGATAGGTATACTTGAGGTTTCCCATTGACATTGTCCTCTGCAGTCTGCATAAGCCGCCTATAGCTCTAGTTACACAATAATAATTATGATTACTACCGTGATTATAGATGTACACCTTTCGGTGAACAATAGGCCTAAAGGTGTTATTGATTAACGTAGGTCTATTGATTTATAACCTTTCTCTTTATTACTTTCTTATTTTGAAGTCAACATTTTCATAATTGTTTTCAGTCATTCCGCTTCTTATTCTTCTATTACCTTTTTCATTTGCCATCGACTGAGCCTTAACTTCTCTGATTAATAACATGCATGCCATGGACAGTAAACAATATTCAAACCTTTCCGTCGTCAATGGGTTGCGTCTTTTTGAAAAGTAATTCAGCAGATCGGCGTCTCTCAAGCGCTTCATCGCCTTAGTATTTAAACTAGTCGTAAAACTTAAATTAACCTCGTTCTCTGTTTAAATAGAGAAATTAATGGAACTGTATCGACTTTATGGTGGAGTGAAATGTAAAAAATAAAGCTAAAACAAATTATAATTTTGCATTGCATCTTCTGCCCTCTACCGGCAGTTTAGTTTGTTAAAATTCATTATTTTTTTCCTAAAAGTTACATCTCATTAAATAACTTTTTATTTCTTCAACTATTTGCAGATATTCCAACTTTGTGTACGAAGTCCGTTCATTTCAGAATATAGGCCCTAATAAAATATCATGTGTAAAAAATGTAAGCGGTAACGGAGTTATTAATTTTTTATATGTCTCGAGTCCCGATCGACAACATAAAAATGCTTAAATACACATAATTCTGCATCCCTTGACCAATTGTTATGATTTTGGTGTCATATGATTAGAATTTATATATATAGGCTTGCTAAAACATATGGAGTCATTTTAACTTAGAAATAAAAATATAGTTGGCGCTATAAATTAATGGAGTCATCCAAAAGGAGAATGAGACAGAGGGTTTACCTATGTGTATACATGGACTCTGCATGACTAGGGCTGAGCTCAACATGGGCGCAGAGAAAATTATACGAAATAAAAAACGACGCCGTACATGCAAGAATTATTTTATAAAAAGGAACCGGAACGGCGTTCCGGTCGTCAAAAAAGGAACCGGAACGGCGTTCCGGTGCGTTCCGGTCCGACCTGTTCCCTGGCTATAACAAGTGATCAAACATACAACTATCTAATGACCAATTGACCACCGTACAATGACCAATTGACCACCGACAATGTCTCCATCTACTTGCTCTCCATTAAATAGCTGGTAACCCATCCTCTTTGTCGTTTCTCAATTTTTAAACCTATTCTCTTCTGGCTTTGTGTCTGCATGACACGATGCACCCAGATTCATCGATACGAAGTAAATTGGCGTTTATACGAAGGCACTTAATAATTATAGTTCCTTCTACTAGTATCTAAAATTGAGGATTATGATATCGCTTGACTTACACTGTGACGAGGACTTGACGAGGAGCCAAGAGGGCGGTGGAAATTGCTCATTGGTAACCATATGGGCCAGACTACTGGCATCAGGAACTTGTGGTGGTGGTGGTGGTGGTGGCAGCTGCGTTGGCGGTGGTAAAGACTATGATGATGAATGATGACATGGATGAGGATGAGGATGATGAGGTAGGCTGAAAGTGTGTTCAGTGTGCACATCAGAATTAAACGATCTTTTGTAACTTGGGTACATCTGCCATTGTGAGGTTCTATGAGCACTCTATTGTGCTAAGTATCTTGATAGAAACCGATATACTTATAAAGGTCATGTATAAATACTAGTTGAATGTTTAAAATGGTTTCTGTTTTTCAAGGGAGAGCTAGGAATTCCAGGCATTGATGGTCGTCCAGGTGGCTCAGGCCAACCTGGTTTAAAGGGATTCAAAGGGGAGCCAGGTGCTGGACGACCCGGTCCGAAAGGTGATCGTGGACCAGATGGACCGCCTGGAACCGATGGATTTCATGGCGTTAAAGGAGGCAAAGGTACACCAGGTAAGATCAGGAAATTGGATTTTCTACTTATTCACATTAGGTTATCTCAGTTAAAGTTTAAGTATTTAATGCATTTAAAATGCATTTAAAATGATGTTAAAGCTTAAGTATTTTATTCGGTTCATCTGTCTGTCTGTCTGTCTCTCAGTCTGTCTGTCTGTCTGTCAGTCTGTCTGTCTGTCTGTTGGTCTGTCTGTCTGTTGGTCTGCCTGTTTATCCATCACTTAATCATTCAGTTAGGCAGACAGTAAGTTTTCTCTGATGATGTAGTTATATGCTGTCATGTTTTTTCTTGCAAAATATTTTCTTTAGGCATTGCTTTTGGCCGGCCGACCAAGGGTGACCAAGGTGATCCAGGTATTCGAGGGTTCCCTGGAAGTGATGGAATCAATGGTCTTCGTGGTCAGAAGGGCGATGACGGTGCGCCTATTATTATCATTATTATTAGTAGTAGTAGTAGTAGTAGTAGTAGTAGTAGTAGTAGTAGTAGTAGTAGTAGTAGTAGTAGTAGTGTAGTAGTGGTGGTGGTGGTGGTGGTGGTGGTGGTGGTGGTGGTGGTGGTGGTGGTGGTGGTGGTGGTGGTAGTAGTAGTAGTAGTAGTAGTAGTACTGTCAGCTTGTTTCTATGCCTGCGCTGTGGTTGATGGTGTGAGAAATTTGCAATTGGTGCATAACGATTTAGTTTTGGACCAGATCAGACTGGTTTTAAATTAAAAAAATAGATGATGCAAGATTTTGTTTGCAATTACGGCAGTCACTTGATAAGAGAGAGGTCTTGAATGCTGTGGGAAAAGATGCTGGGAAAAGATGGAATTGTTGTATACTTTGATTTTGAGAAGGAAAGAAATTGAGAACTTGTCAGACAAAGTTATGATAATTAGTGTTTTATTAACATATTTGTAAGCCTTTATAATTATGAGCTACTCAAAACACTGCTGTTGTGTCTTTTCCATATTGCAAAAGGCACCAATCTAATAAAACCAAATATTGACATATTTGTGCTTTTTCTTAAGGATGAAAATTATGGTATAAGTACTTATTAGGTAGATATGATTGATTGGTATAAAATCAGGACTCACCTTAGATCGGTGTCTATTTCTGCTATTGCTATGTAAGATGTGAGGAATCTACCAGTGTAGACCCCCACTAGAGTCGCTTTATAATTATTTGATACAATACAATAATAATAATAATGACAATTTATATGGTCATTATTATTATTATTATTGTATTGTATTAAATAATTATAAAGTTACTCTAGTGGGGTCTACACTGGTAGCTTCCTCACATCTTACATAGCAATAGCAGAAATACAATACAATACAAAATATTTGGAATGATTATGTGTGTGTGTGCGTGCTATCCATGTAGAAAAAAAATGCACTCCCGGTCTCCTATTGAGATGGAAGAGCACATAATTATGAGTTACTCAAAATACTGCAATTGTGTCTTTTCCATAGTGCAATTTTTAAGGCACCAATCTAATGAAAAAAAGTTGTCAGAGCGCTGATACATTGTGTTACTGCAGTCACCATTCCTTCGTTTGATATTTTAATTGCAATTTTACATCAATGAGTTCATCGTGCATCTTATTTATTTTCTAGGTCAACCGGGATTATCTGGTCTTCCGGGTCTTCCCGGTCCTGATGGACAACCAGGATTGAGTGGGCCTCCAGGAAATCCTGGTACCAGAGGTCTAACTGGCCCTAGGGGTGATAAGGGTGATCCAGGGTTTCCAGGATTGAATGGAATACCAGGAGAAAGAGGTCTCGATGGTTTGAAGGGAGTGCCAGGTTGGGTTGAATTTATAACTCTAATTTCATCTTCAATTTCATTTTCAATCTCAGTATGTTTCCATAAATATTTATATATAGATATACAATTGAATGGCAAATAGATACTTCTATTTAGTAAAATATTTGAAATTATCTGTTTAGTTTTAAAAGAATACAAATGAAGAGGCAGGGAAATACTTCTTGAAAATCAGTTACTACACCTTTCCTGATGTTATCTTACCTGTTTTTAAGGTAGAATCAGGTAGACTCTGCCTTCTTACCCTTCCTTTCCTTACCTTACCTCACAAACAGCCACAGCAAATGCACAGCCTTTGATTTCTAGCGAACAATGCATAATTATGTCTTCTGAAAACTTAAAGTTGTTCCGATACGGAAGAATACTTCTCCATCTTGTTAATTCATTATTTTTCACTTTTTAATTATTGATAATAATAATTACGAGAATTTACATTATAGGCGAAAAAGGTGATGCTGCAAAGGAGGATATATACATGGGGCTCCCAGGTGAAAAGGGCGGGCCTGGAAGGCCTGGTAGTCTGGGACAGATTGGTCCCCCTGGCCCCAGTGGTAGGTTGTTGTTGACTGTCTTTAATCTATAATCATGATTTCTATGGCAACCTTATCTTAATGCACGAGTCATCAGTTGATGTTTGCTTTAAATCAAAACATAGCTAGAGACGTTATGCTTTGGAGAAGTACTGTCTAAAATGGTCTGGGTGACGAATACCAAAACTGGGTTATTGAATTAAAAACAGCTGTATCGTCATAATCATCACTGTGACCATCATGTAGGGTCTACATAATTATGTAGACATTTACGTGGCACTTTTGTGTAAGTGTCTGAAATATCATTGAGTTTGTAGAAGCTATACATATGCATCATACATGTACAGTTAAATATACACAAATACACAGGTGCATACATGTATATGCACATATATGCCTGTTCAAGTGTATGTAGCTGTTAAACATTCTTAGCAACTTACACATATACATAGTACATACGTGTAAACAGTATTGCCATGTAGAGCTTGTTATGATGGCTTTGGATACGGGTCAGCAGATTTCAGAACTGTTAAACTTTGAAGATGTTAGAATTTGTTCAATAGGCTTAATTGATATTTTTAGTTAGAATTTTTAAAAGTATTTAGATTGTGTTTAATTGATCTGAAATGGACAGATGAGGATATGCGTCACTGGGCATATCCTGCCAGCTTTCTTTGTCATTCATCGTATAAGTCTAAAATGTGTAAACATTTATGTAGCACTATCGTGTAATTATTATATAACTGAAATATCAGTCCTTCTCTCATTCTTGTTTCTCTCTTTCTTGTAATTCCCACTTCCTTCCTTTGTGCCATCCATTCTTTCTTTAATATGACTGTGTCTTACTCTCTTGTTACCGCCTTCATTCTTTGAATGCTTCCTTCTTTCCAAATTTCATTCTTTCCGTCATTCCTTGCTTTTGTCATTTTTTGCCTGTTTCCACCATGTCTTTTTCCTTTCCTATTGGCCAGACGTAACTTAAAATTGTCTTAGCCCTTCCGTTCTTTATTTCTCTTCTTTTTCTAGATTCGTTATTTCCGATTTTAGTTCTTCTTTAATTCTCGTTCTATAATCAATTCTTTTTTGCTCGATGCTGTTTATTCGGAGACTGACTTTTGGTGATTTCGATAGGTATTCGTGGTAATGCTGGGCCCTCTGGTCCAGACGGTGAACCTGGGCCTGATGGCCAGCCAGGCCAGCCAGGTACGAAAGGTGAACCGGGCATACCAGGTCCCGGTGGCATACGTGGACTTGATGGAGAACCTGGCGATCCAGGTCTAAATGGAAGGCCAGGTGGGAAATTCAAAGTATTGCATTTATAAATCAATAAAAAAATTATACATCAGTCATTCACTAATATATTTGTAGCATTTAGTTATTTATTTATTTCCTTTATTTTGTTATTCATCTAAAGCATTTTGATGTTTAATCCAAGGTAGCAACAATCCCTGAAATAAATGAGGATCATGACAAAATGCCTAAAATCTCTGGTCTTGTCAACAACATCTGTATCTTTATAACAATATTGTTTCATTAATACAGGATTGTTAACAGAAACTGTTAATTTTCAGGTACATCGGGACCCAAGGGAGATCCTGGCTTTCCGGGAAGAGATGGGTTTAATGGTGCTCTCGGTGTCCCTGGAAGCAAGGGCTTACCTGGTTTAGTTGGACTTCCAGGCTTCGAAGGACTAGCTGGTCCCTCTGGACTGCCTGGTGAAGATGGAATTAATGGATCACCAGGTGCAATATCTCTTCTGTCCTAGCAGTATTAGTACTACAGGAAATGCTGTCATACCTGCCGGGAAAATTTTCTGTGTGGCAGGCATGGTAAGGTAGTTTATGGTTAATTGGTGTATACGTACAAATCTGCTTATTTAAGTAGGATTTAAGTTCAATAAATTTATGGAGAAAGGTTCTTGGTGAAGAGTGGTGCTCAGACAGCGGAATGAAAATAGTATTGTGTTATGCTATACTCGTGCATTTAAAGGTAATTATTAAGAAAAAGTAATTGATCATTTGTTGTTTTGATATTATATCTGAGTTGAAGGGTGAACCAGTTGCATCATCGTGTTGCCAAGCGATGTATTGTGTCATTGGCTTTTGTAATAATGCTTTCGTTTTATTTTTTTGTTGTGTTTGAAAATTGTGTGCTATTGTGCAACTTTTCACAACTTTATTCATTCATTCATTCTACGGACTAATATAGTGCCCCTTCAGAAAACTACTCAGGGGTGCTCCCAGCGCATCCACGGCAAGAGAAAGAGATTTGTTAAACAAATTTTGTTTAGTCAGATGTAATAAATGCAGCTTTTAAGGGAGGTCATTCCAGATGAACAGCCCTACGGACGAGAAAGCTCGACGTTGCCTGGCAGCTAAGTGAGTCTGTGGAACTAGAAATTCATTATGTATCATTCTTGTAAAGGATAAGCATTTGTCTCGTGCTAATAAAGATCACTTGCTTACTCTGTTTGCATGGGTAACTTGGCAGCTGATTAATGACCCTTTTCTCTCTTTTCCTACCAGGTCTGAAGGGTGAATCAGGTCAGCCTGGGTCTCCTGGAAGAGATGGCCCTCCAGGTTCTGACGGACAACCAGGCATTGACGGAAGGAAGGGTGATGGTGGCAGGCCGGGCCCACAGGGCCTGTCTGGATCTGAAGGTTTTCCAGGTGAGTTACGGAATCTATTATTTGTTGTTGGAACCATCAATTCCTGTTCATGTGATTTCATTTGTTGATTTGCAGCGATCCAAAATTTCTAAATTTCCTAAGGTGAAACTTAAAATTAGCTTTTATTTATATTTTATAAAAAAAATTATACCCAAGGTAGTAATCATCTCTTGAGACTTCAAAAGATTGAATTTTGGACACAAGGAGGATTGAGGGAAATTGAACCGATCGCAATTGATTTATGTTTTTTACCCGAGGTGTATATGACTTGTTTGGAGCTGCCCTTGTCTGTAGATGACTCTGTCTGCTATGGTGACTTCAACATCAGAAGCTATAATATTATAGTTAATCAGGGATGGGCGCCATTGTTAGCTGCCTGCTTTGGTCTCACTCTTGTTTTCTTTCTGGTTGATATGTATGCAACCCAGAGTGCCGTTAGACAATTGGTACAATAAAGAATACACTTACCTTACTTATAATCCCGGGGGGGTTGGGCAAGAAATTTGCATTGCTTTATTTTTGTTATTGTAATGGTGTAAATGTTTAATGAAGAAAATGATGTAGGTGATATTTTTTTCATAATTATTTGTTTATCTTTTATATTTATATGGCAGTAACATATAAAGACAACAATAACATAAATAGGATTTAATATATTTTTATATTTGATATTTGATTATGGCTGCCATATCACATTGACCATTCGTGTTTTTTTAGGTCCAAAAGGTGACCCTGGGTCTTTTGGCTTTCCTGGTGAAAAGGGTGAGCCTGGAAGGATTCTTGGGGAAGGAGCCAAAGGTGACCCAGGTACTCCTGGATTGCCCGGTTCTTCTGGTCTTCCAGGCAGGGATGGTGAGTGCTTTGTCACTTGTAACACGTCTGAACACAGCATCCATTCATTTCTTGCACTTGCTGTGTGTGTGTAAGGTAGGTGTAAAGGAAGTATGCACTAAGTAACAACTTTTCCAGAGTCAGTACACAAAATCCAATCATCGGACTTGAACCTGCAACTGTTGGATTACAGCCCTAGCATTATAGCAAAGAGGTTGAGCTACAGATTTGCAAAAAGTTCTCCATCAGCTCCAGTGTCAGTGTCAGTTCCATCACCGTTAGATGAGCAATGCAAAAGTTGGGAGCTCCATCACCTTTAGATGAGCAATGCAGAAAGTTGGGAGCTCCATCACCTTTAGATGAGCAATGCAAAAAGTTGGGAGCTCTATCACCTTTAGATGAGCAATGCAAAAAGTTGGGAGCTCCATCACCTTTAGATGAGCAATGTAGCTGCATTACTCATGTCGATTGCAATGCGGACTGTCAATGCAGAGTTCACGGTTCAAATCCCGCAGACAGATTTGTTTAAATTTTCCATTCCACTATCACCCCAGCAGGATCAGTTAGCTACATACACCGTCAGAGAGTAGACTGCTTCTTATGCGTCACTTTCTTAGAGAGCATATATGCGGATTGCCGTTGACTTCCTGGTTTACATCAGGAATTTAAATCTTGGTCTAACATCCATGGACCGTACACAGGAACCTTAAATGGTGTGGCACCCATTCATATGGGTAGCAGTGAAGTATCTTACCCAATCAGTTCATTGGAAAATGAGTAAGGTTGAGACCATGCAGTCGCTATAAAAGCACTTGAACATTTTACATTTACCTCCCCATGTCTACGAAACCTGTACAGTGTACACCAAAAGTACACTGTCATTTGGAAGATCAGACAGAGAAAGCTGAGAGAGACAGACAGACAGACAGACAGACAGACAAAGACAGAAAGAGAGACAGACAGACAAAGACAGAAAGAGAGAGAGAGAGAAAGAGAGAGAGAGAGATAGACGGGGTGACCATACCAACCCATATGCTGATGCTTGTTTGACATTTATAAGAAACTTCTCTTTGTTGCCTTTTAGTGCAATAGTAATTTAAATTTTTTCCTTTTAGCATATAATAATTTTTATGTTCATGTATAATTTTTATTTGCAGGGTTTCCTGGTCCTGCGGGTGACAAGGGAGTTCCTGGCCTACCAGGGCCAGGTTTGCCAGGTCTTCCAGGATCTGCAGGACCCAAGGGTACGGATGGTCTACCAGGACGTTCTGGAACACCTGGACCAAAGGGAAAGGACGGTCTTCCCGGATTTCCAGGTGGCAAGGGTGACAAGGTGTGTAGCCAGACATATATACAACTTGATTCTTTGGTAATTTAAAGACCTGCTTGTTACCAGTTTTTAACGCTGACTGGGACATACCTAACTTTTGAGGTTGACATGAAATGACCAAAGTTTTTAGACATTGACCTAGACCAGCAGGGGTCAGGATTCATATGATCCAAATTCAAATGGCTCTGTGATTAACCCAAATCTTGACCACAATGCTGTACAATATTGGTTTACTCTAGTTTTTCTAAGACTCCTAATGCACTTTACATCACGATGTTGGTAAAAATGGGTTTCTTAATTATAATCTTGCCGGTGCTATGCAAAAATCTGAATACACTTGCAAAAAAGCACTGTATCATAAGAGAATGCAGCCTCTTAGGCTAACCTTGAAAAACAGTGAATACGGGTATTAGGTGTCAGCCACTTTGCTTCTTTAGCCCCATGGGCATTTCATTTCAATTGCCAATCCTTGCTCTGATCGTCATCCCCAACTATGTATTCTCAGTGTATTTCTAATTGCTACAGTACAAAAGTGGATGAGAAATCTTTCTTCAATTGTTGAGATTTGAACAATTGATCTGCATCATAACCACAAGACTATGATCAATATATAATGATTTTGAGTTTTATGCAGCTTTTCATCTGATTTTATGTTTTTCATCTGAATTATTCAGGGTATTGGTGGTGCACAAGGTTTTCCAGGAGGCAATGGTTTGCCTGGCCTACCCGGTCCAGCAGGTCAGAAATTTCAGCTCTCGCTCTTTTCTTCTCTTACTAATTTATTCAAAACTGTGCGTAATCAAATTATCCATTCCTCCAACCACTTCTTGTCAATGTAAATTTGTGACACCGGGGTTTAAAACCCGTCACATATGGGTTTCTGACCCTTTTATTCAGTCATATCCTACAATGGTTCTGCCTTAAAGTGCTTTTTACAGAATTAAAATATCTTTTTTCTAGCTGAAGTGATACTCGTTTAATTCTTTCATCAGCTTAGAGTGAGAAAATCAGGTAAAGGTTTCTTAGTATTAGCCTATTCGTGTCATCATAGTCCTCAGAAACCACTAATGGATTATTCTGTAATATTGCTGGGCAATAAAGGAATCTATTCTGAATCAAATAACATAAACGGGATCAAAATCAGGATACTACTTCGCAAATTATGGCAAATTCCTAACCGTCTGTCAAATTGAAGAATCTTTTGCATTCTTGACCTCGTCCCTATTTCGGCTTCTAGCACAATTTATTGGATTTCGAGTCCCGGCGTAACATCTAGATCAATGGAGTGCAATGGAGTGCAAAAGTGGAAGAGAAATCTTTCTTCAATTGTTGGGATGTGCACCTTGACCTTTATATGATGATCGCTAGACTACAATCAACCTATAATCATTACGAGTTTTAGTCAACTTTGCCAATCAAACATTCAAACGACTGTCCATCAGTCAATCGATTAGTAACTCTGTCAATCAAATAAACCACTCTGAGGATCACTAATGGTTTATTCACATATTAACCCAATCCGTTAACCTATCCCCACGGCTGTATTTAATTATAAATTTTAACTGTTTGCTTTCTAGAATTCAGGACACCTTGGAACTACAAAAGGTCAAATAGACAAACAGAAAAACAGACCAAGCTGTTACTTTGTTAATGATTTTAATAAATTAATCAATTTCAAACTAATAAATTTATGAATTATATAAATGGCTGATATAACGACATATCAAAGCTCATGAATTATTAATTATACAAATCTAAATGCGCATTACCTGAATTAATTGCAGGTGACCGAGGTGCAGCAGGTCCGTCTGGCCTAGCTGGGCCTAAAGGTGACCCGGGCCGAGGTGCAAGAGGAGATGAAGGACTACCGGGGCCAAAGGGACTTAGTGGCATTACTGGAAAGCCAGGGCCTCAAGGACCACAGGGCGAACAAGGGTCTCCAGGAAGTTTTGGTGGATCAGGTAGAGCAAGGAACTAACCTACTCATCCAACTAATATTACTGCTACTACAACTTCTGCTGCTACTGCCATTGTTGCTGCCATTACTACTATTACTACTACTCATTCATTCATTCATTCATTCTGAGAATTTATATAGCGCCTCTTCAAGATATCTACTCAGAAGCGCTCTCTGCACGAACTAGCCGAAATGATGTTACGAGTCATAGCGAGCGAAAAATAGCAACAAGTTGCAAAACAAAACTACTACTACTATTAGTAGTCATCAATACGCATAAAACCCTTGAGACCAACTGTGAGGTTCGAGATGTCATGTACGAAGACGAGACAGAGATGTTGGTGAAACTGTGCAAGACAAGATGAGGGTCATTACTTATCAAGATCACGACCAAGACTAACTGGTATCTAGTACCTGTGTGTGTGTGTGCACGGTCAGTGTGTATGACACCTACAATCCTAGTAGCTAGCCCTTCTTTTTGTAATACATTCAGACAGTCAGTCGATTCAATAAAGATCTGGCAATTAGAAGATGTTAGTGAAAGTGCAGTAAAAGGGAGTTATCCAATCCCAAGTCGCAAAGGAGTTACTTTTGTCACGTTTTGTGACACGTCTGCTCAAATTGTTTATGAACTGTACGTTCATGGCGGGTGCAGTCCCAACTACGGAAACGAAATTTATTTTAATTTTATTTCTTGCATTTGCTATAGCGCCCCTTTCAAGTTCACTACTCAGAGGCGCTCCTGACTTCTGTGCGGGCACTGCATCAGAGTTTCACGCTGAAGTGCACGAGCATGCGTGTGAAGGACTTGCTCAAGGTCAATACGTGGCGGCTTGAGATGGATTCGAACCTGGAACTTGGCTCCATGGCACCGAACCCACCACTACACCACTGCACCCCACAAATTACTCTTTAGTAATGCCATCTTCCGAAATTAAAGAAATCTAGTTCAGCGCATAACATATGGCGTGAAAAATAGTTCACTTCGCCATTTCATGACATTGCAGTTCGTTTGTTATATTAATTTTTGATTCAATAAAAATTCAAAAATTATCTGATATCAGTTTCTTACAATAAAAACAACGTACCAACATTGAAGTTGGATGGATAAATGAACATAATATGTAGGTTGAGAAGTCGTGACTGTGTACAACTGTACAGAGTGTACGCATTGAAGGAAGTGTTGCACATCGTGATGGTTAATTTCGGACAGCATTGTTTGCGCTGTGTGCATGAAAGTCAATGCTTATGGTACCATTGGAAAAATGATGGAGCACATAGAAGTTGGATTGTTTGCACACAGTATTCATGCCAATTGCATTACAAAAATATCGAAAGACGAAAGAGTTGCAATTGGATCGAATCGAGGTCATAATAATATATGTTAATGAGGCATTTTAAAGACTCTCAAGGAAAGATAAACATGTAACTTTGTATAGTCTTAATGATTTTTGACCTTGTAAAAATGCTTTGGCTTCATGAAAGTCATTAGATCATATTACGTTAGGCTAGTTTTAGATTCATATTATTCTTATTTATTTTATACATATTATTATAATATTATATTTGATTGGATCGAATCAGAGTGTCATCTGAACGGCTCTTATCCTTTGCTTTGCATTATACTGGATAAGATTAACTGTCATCTGATCATCTGAGCTGATCTACTCTAATCCTTTTGTTTTTTGTAGGTGTGCCAGGAGAAAGGGGTGACCTGGGCAAGCAGGGACTGGCTGGAATGCCAGGGAATCCAGGTATGAAAGGCCAACCAGGTCTTTCTGGTTCTCCAGGATTGCCGGGACCGAAAGGTGACGACGGGCGTCCTGGACTAAATGGAAAGCCCGGTCTGAACGGCTTGCCCGGCGCAAGAGGTAGGAGTTGACACATCTATGTGATTCTCGTTTAATTATAATGCAGTTATTTATCTGTTGTGTAATTGCTGTCACAAGGTCATTACTCATACTTGTCGATTCAGAACTCTGATGCCAATGAAAGGAGAAGAAGCTCCTCCTGTTAGACTGTTAGTCACTTGGAAGGCGTTAGTGTTTGTGATTCTGCACAACTATTCCATTGCGAACTCATTTCCATTTTGAGAATTCTTTCCTTTTATTGGTCCTTCATTGTTCGACATTCTTGTGTATGCAAACAGATTGCACCATAATTTTCATCAATTAATTATTCTTGTTTTTGTTGTCTTTGTTATGCTCTGCTTTGTCATATTCTATTCATTTTCTAAAGGCTTATTCATTTAAGTATTTATATAGCACCTCATGTAGGAAACTACTCAGAGGTACCCCCCCTCCATCCCCCAAATCCAGCCAGCTTGGCCAAAAAGAACAGTTTTTAAGTGCTTATAGGTTGTGTCAGAGAGTGACCTAGGGAACAGGCCTGCAGTGCATGCCATCTAGTCAACAACAAAAACAGCTTTTGCATGATGGAGGCACGATCATACGGAACTGTGAGCACTCCTTGCTACTGCGTGTGTAGGGATTGACTAATCCGAGTACCAGACACAGACCGACAAAGATCAAGAAGCTCAGTTGGAGCAAGACCTAGCTGGCATTGCCTTACCAAAGAGGCGGCTCTGTACTCAGTATAATGACAGACTGGGAGTCATTGTAAAATTTCCAGCATGTAGTTTGAGACTTGAATGAGTTTGGGTATCTATGTATATATTAGTGTGTGACTGTGCCAGTGTGCATGGTATGTATAATTGTATATGTGTATGTTTAGCATATACCGGAATGTGTAACTCTATATGCTATACAACTGTCCAGATACGTGCATAGTGCATAGGCCTACTGCACATAGATGTCTGCATCATGCATGCGTACACAATTACACATATCCATGCATATATACACTTGCATAATTATATATAATTGCCGCAATTTTATAACGCACCGTTTCAAGATTGCCCACTTAGGCGAGATCTCCAGCTCAACCCCAGTCAAACAGAGCAGTCTCAAGAGCAGTGAAAAACGAGACAGAGTGACCTATAGGTATTTGATGAAACGTCGTAGGAAGCCCATTCCAAGTCACAGGCCCAGCCACGGAGAAGGTGGGGTGCTGCCTGATTGCAGTCTGCAAGTGGCAGCAATAAGTTCAGCTTGTGCAGCTGAGCAGAGATAGTACAGCAGCGTTGGATGTTCGCGGTGGGGCAGAAGAGCTTCTGCATGTACAGAGAGGCTTAACCTTCAACATGGCACTGGGTCAAAACAGAAATTCAACAAACAATCTGGGTAAGGGAGCCAGTAAAGCACATCCTATAAAAAATTATATGCTTGCAGAATCAGGAAAACATGAGAATGTGGTTTCCAAGGTGGGCAGCGGTGCATAGGAACATATTTAGAGACCTGATCTGGTAGGTAGTTCCGGATTTTAAATACACCGTAGAGTATGCAATAGGCCTACTAAACATACACACAGTCATATGCAATGACAGTGTCGCGCACAGATGTACAAACAAAAGTTCAGTTTGAAATCCCTTTACCTGATATGGTATTGTGTCTGACCTTGTGGTATTACGCAGCAGTGTATGAGAAGCTCTAATGACGCTACAATTTCTCTGAATTTGTACAGGTGATCCAGGATTTCCCGGCTTATCTGGAGACCCTGGCGTTCCGCTGCCAGGACCAAGGGGTGACCCAGGTCCATCTGGTCTGCCTGGACTCAATGGTTATGATGGCGAAAAAGGAGAAGCAGGTAAGAAATATTGCTGCATCGACTCTGCTTCAACATGATGACCATTTGAAGCTTTATATCACCATGGTGAATGGTGATGCTACCATGGTGACATCATTCTATGATGATGAAATAACATGACTGATCAAAGTCGTACTTGCCTTTTAAACACTGGCTCTATTAACGCTAAATCACGGCTTACTTTAATTAAGAAATGTTAATGCTTTGTAATTCTAAAAATATCTGGAAACATTGGAAACATTCCATCTTTTCCAGTGCCGTCGGGTCTCATCCAGCAATTTGATTCTGTCACTTTCCACAGCCCTTTCTCTCAGCCAAAACTTGAAGAGGCTCAGCCATTTCATATTTTATCTTTTTTGGTCACACCGTGGAACTCTGTTAAAGATTGCACCTCTCTTTTCTTTGACCAGCATCTGCTGGAAAGTATTGTATTGCATTGTTTCTGACCATTTATAAAGTGCTTCTCGCAGCAAGAGCCTTTCAGAAGCTCTTCCAGTGTGTTCAACCCCGAGAAAGCAGGCAAGTCTTGAGACGAGAGAAAGACGAGGAAAGACTACCAGAGAGGATAGGATGGCAGAGTGAACTGATGGGGAAGCCCATTCCATAGTGAGGGACCAATGCAGGCAAATGATCTGGATTGAGCCATGGCGGTCCTGACTTGGGGGACGAAGAGGTCAAGCCGGAAAATATGTTGTTCCTGGCACATGTCTTGTCTTTTGTCGGCGTTCTTTCACATTTGCTGGTCCCTTCATCTGCAACTCTCTCTCCCTCCTCATGTTGGTGACTCACTTAGTGAGACTCTCTTTCACTCTGAACTGAAAACTTGTCACTTCCAGTCTACCTACAGCTCTTAATGATTGCCTGGCTTCAATTTTCGGTCACTGGACCTTCAGCTTGGAATGACCTTCCCTCTAACCTGCGTTCCCACCCTCGGAACATGTCTGGCTCATTCCATAGATTGCTCAAGACTTTTCTTTTTGACCGGGCTTGGGCCGGTAGCGCCTCTGAGTAGTCTTCTTGAAGGGGCGCTATATAAATTAGATGGATGGATGGATGGATGGATGTATGGATGGATGGATGGATGGATGGATGGGTGGGTGGGTGGGTGGATGGGTGGATGGGTGGATGGGTGGATGGATAGATAGATAGATAGATAGATAGATAGATAGATAGATAGATAGATAGATAGATAGATAGATAGATAGATAGATAGATAGATAGATAGATAGATAGATAGATAGAATGTTCACTTCTGAACTTTGTAAGAAAGGCATTAGAGTTATAGTGTATTGCATTGTATCTTAGGATAACAATCATGGTCGTCTTTGTAGTGGCTATTTAGGTAATTTACATATTCTTCAAACGTCTCTTAGATAAATCTTAGGACATCACTTCTATTTTGGGTGTTATAAAATGAATAATAACAATACACAGTGTTGCAATAATAATTTTTACTATTTTGAAAACAATGATTATATGGTGATTGCACACAGGTACACATGGGGTGGATGGTAGTCCTGGGCCACGAGGAGAGCCTGGAACAGCTTCCCGGCCTGGACTAAAGGGTGACAAAGGTCTTCCAGGCAGTCCAGGAAATCCAGGTAAGAAATCTCCCGATGATTTCCTCGAGCGGTTACACAGGTATGGTATGCGATTTGTTTGAGGTGATGATTTTTACTAATCTGACATAATTAGTGTCAGATTTTATAGTTTCATGTGGTCACATGGTTTGTTGTTTAGGAAAAATATCTGAGTTTATTCAGAATGATAATGATTAGATTTAGTGCTATTGATTAATATAATTTAATTTAATTAAGTAAATTAATTGTTCACTGTGTTATTGGTAAGTTACTGCTTGGCTAAGCTAGAGCGTTATTGCATAACAAGCTAGAACTCTGCTAGAAGATGGTTCTCCAATAGGTAGCCTATTGTAAGTCTTATTGGCAGTGCTGCCATATCTGTGCAGCTAATCAACTGGTATGGTTACTTTGGTAATTATTAGAGGGTTTATCTACCAAGTTTGGACTGCAAGTGTTTGGTCAATCCCTTGTTGCATGCAACATTCAAAACTTCCCAGCGATGAAACAGTTGTGCTATAGTTTGTGGTGACAATTTTGATAGGGCATGATAACTGATGTGCACATGGCTACAGCATTTCATCAATCTATCAGTATAATTATGCATTTGTCCACAGACTTATCACTGAACTCTTTGTGACGACTGAAGTCATGACTGATTCAATTATGAATCTGTGTGTCTTTGTCTGCGCATTTGTCTGTCTGTCTCTTCTCATGGCTTTTGTTTTTTCCTAGGCTCAAACGGATTCGAAGGAAAACCTGGAACTCCTGGGTTGCCTGGGAATGCTGGCAATAAAGGTTTTCCTGGAACCCCTGGGCGCCCAGGATTTGATGGTGCCCCTGGATTGCCTGGCATGAATGGACTTCCTGGTAGGAAATTTCGAAATGTTCTGTTTATAAATGTACCGGTAGCCAAAAAGTTTAGATCAAATCACAAATCATAATCATAATTATAATCATAATCAAATCACAAATCCTCATTCTCTTCTTTGTCTATTCTAATCTTTTATTTGTCTTTTATGACGTCATCTAGTCTTTGTCCTTGTGGTCCTACCTTTAATGTATGTAATATGTATTGTATGCATCTGAACAGTCATAAAGTGCTTTTTATGCCTTCAAAAATACTGAAGCAACGTCGTCTAACATTTGGAGATTTAGCTTAGATGAAAATGTTTCATGTGTATTAACTGGAACATTTTGCATTTATAAGGGAAGTCTGTTACTGAAGATGGAGAAATTGCACATGAGAGTAGGCCATACTTTCATCACAGCATGGGAGCATGGGATAAGAAGGTTCCCCCCCCATGGGCTGCAGTTATAGCAGTGATCATTGCATAGACTGACCCAAGACTGGGTCATGCTGCTCCTTAATGTTACCTAATCTAATCATTTCCTCAATCTGTATCCTACCTAATGTAATAAAATCGTTGTTCTCAATCACCTGCTTTCTTAACCCTTTGAACCCGATAAGCCGATTTTCCGACCCATTGTCCATAAAGTTACGGGAGCTCTGGGTTCAAAGGGTTAATCTAATCTAATTCACTTTAAAGATTTTTATGATGTTATGGCCATCCTGCTTGTAGACTGATGAGTTGATGATAAAATGGTCACCTTGAAATTCAAATACACCAGAACATTGCATTACCTCCTCTTGCCATCTCATTTGTCCAGTGTCATGGCTATGAGTTGCGTGAATCACTTGCCTCTACGGTTTCACCCAGAAACGTCACTTGCAGGATTGCAGACCCAATACTTTCTGGAATAAGTTACCTATTAGTCTCCGTAATGAACTTCTTTGTCCCTCTTTGCCCCTTTTCCACAAGCGTTTGAAAACCATTCTCTTTGATTGTGGCTTGGTGTCAGGTCGAGAGCGCCTCTGAGGAGTTCTTTTGAAGGGGCGCTATATAAATGTACGATTGCAATTACAATTACCACATTACTGTATGACTTTAAGAGATCCTCAGTGGCCGAGTGGGTTAGTAGCCCGCTCGCCACACCGGCGGCCCGGGTTCGATTCCCGGTCGGTCGGTTTATCAAAGATTAATTTCTCGGAACTTTACTGCGGGTGGCTCGGTCGCAATATAAACGTGGAGTAGCGGTGGTGAAGGATCTCACCCTCAGGGTCGAAGCCATAAGACAGCCGCTATATAAATATGCGATTACATTTAACCTGGACAAGTATTCCACACTGTGCCAGTCTTTGGATGTGGTTTTCTTTCTGTTTGAAACAGGTTTCCCTGGTGATCGTGGCAATCCTGGACCTCAAGGATTGCCAGGTACTGATGGCTCTCCTGGACAAGATGGTGATCGAGGCCTTGATGGCCGACCTGGTGGCCCAGGAGGACGAGGTAATCCAGCTCCACTTGCAGTCCTATATTATCTTTATAGCTCTTTTCTTTCGTGTATCTTAACTGCGTGTATTTTGTACTGGTACTGTGTGTATTTTGTACTGGTACAGTGTGTATTTTGTACTGGTACTGTGTGTATTTTGTACTGGTACTTGATGCCTCACTCGGTCGTTCGATCATCTGATCTGATCGCATGTAGCAGCTTCTATAGCGCCATTTCATGATGCAATCTCATTCACTTGTTTGCTCACTCAATCTTGAAGACAATTTTTCATTTCTCTTGCAGCCCGCTCGTATGTTAATTTTGCATTTGCCCATCGTCTCATTCACTGACAGTTTCCTGTCTTTTCTAAATACATTGTACTGGTACTTTTATTAATCAGGGCCTCTGGGACTTGAAGGAATGAAGGGAGACCCTGGTCCACCTGGAATAACTCGACCAGGTCCACCAGGACAGAAAGGAGAACGTGGGGACCGAGGACTACCGGGCTTGCAAGGTGGTGCTGGGTCTCCGGGTAAAGATGGCTTCTCTGGAACCCCGGGTGAGTGCTTAGTCTCCAAGTTGCGCTTTGGAGATGTCCGGTAAGGGTACACTATTAATGCTGAGATTTATATGGTTATACATGTTCTAGAAACATTATCTCTGAACTGTTGTCAAGTGCTAGAAATCTTTTTATACCAGCATTGCAATGGATTCTTGAACTTTGTTCTCAGACGTTCAGCATGGTGGTCATTTGCGTTGCATGATCTCAATACCATTTTGCTTTACAAATGCTTGTCATGTAAACTTTTCTAACAAAAATTAAAACATTAGCCCTAGCACGAATTGCTTCCTAAAGCTTGCCCTCATGATTACAACAGTATTCCATTTAATTGGTTTTAGAGCCTTGTAATACGAAGAGTACAAATTCAGGCCTACTCTGAAATTATTACCGCGTAGGAACCTTGAACAAGTCTTTCACTTTCAGTTGTTCAATGCCATTATTTTATTGATGATTTGTAATTAGGAAGTGATACTTAATATTAAATGCATGATTATAATTCGTTTCTTTTCCATTCATCATGTTTTGTGGATGGAGTGTTTTTCTGCTTCCAGGTCAAAAGGGAGAGCCAGGATTTGGTGGTGAGCAAGGCTCAGTAGGTCCAGTAGGACCCCCGGGTCCACCGGGAGACCGTGGAGAGCCTGGAATTCCAGGGCTTGATGGACGTTTTGGTATTTACAACAACAATTTCTTACATTTTAAAAATCATATTTAAAATTTTAAGTTGCATGTATTTATCAAAATATAATGCATTAATCAATCTCTTCATCATCAATATTGATCATTCGATTACATGCCTATTAAAGTTATTTCATTACGTATTAAATTTAATACTAATATATAATGCTAAGATAGTATAAAAACATTCTGATTCATTAAGTAAACAGACATGCATATTATTCTATAAAGACATTTCCTATTCGTCGCAGGTAGCCCTAAATATTGATTCTGTAATGTAGATATTTATTTTCAGCCACTTTTTAGAGAATGTTGTTTCCTTTATGGAATTGACTGGTTTCTTTGGGCCACATTGATCTAGTAATTTTATTTTTTTAGATGTTAGAACATTGTCAGAAGCGTCTGTGTGTTTATCTGTCTGTCTTTCTGCATGGACGTCTGCCCATGTTTGTCCATTTGCCTCTCTCTGTCTATCTATGTGCCATCTCTTTGCCTGGTTCGATTTCTGCGTATACCCATTTCTTTTTTGTCTGCATAATGCTTGCCTTTCTGTCGGTTTCTTCATCTCTCTTTGTGTCTGTCTGTCTCTTTGTCTGCCTCTGTGTCTGGTTTGCATGGTTTTGTCCACTTTGTCTGCAGGGCCAAAAGGAAATGCTGGCTTTCCGGGTAGTCCTGGCCCTGCAGGACCAGTGCTGCCATCTGGTTTCACATTGGTAAGACACAGCCAGACGACATCTGTACCACAGTGTCCACCAGGTGGCACTAAACTCTGGGATGGATACAGCTTGCTTCATCTGGAGGGCAATGAGAAAGCTCACGGCCAGGACCTGGGTGAGTTCAGACAGGAATTCTCTTGGCTAATCAGCATTTAATTTTTTTTCCAAATCAAAACAGATAATTTTATTGGTCCGTTTGCAACAACAACAAGCACACCAAGTCAGGTACAAAAGTAACACAAAGCATCTCCAGTATCACCAAGTTGTCAATCCAATAACTTAATTTCTGTTGATATAAACCCAGAATTCTCTTTGGCAACTTTGTTTTTCAATGTTGACTTAAGATTTTATTTTTCCGGAGATTAGGATTTTTGACTCAAACTGAAACAATGCGAAGTCAGTATGAGGTGTGAGAATGCTGTCTTTGGTACATGTAATTCTGTATTTAATCTGTCTTTATGGTCTCCATAAATATTATCTGGAAAGTATTGTTATAATGTGTGGAAAATATAGATAGGTAAAATGCCTGCTTAGTAGTTTTCGTAATCGTAATCTCCTAATTTCTAAAGCGCCACTGGAAAGCCAAGCGTGGGGCACCGGCTTATTCACGAGCACTGCGTTGAGTTAGAAGGGTTGTCCGTAAGAGTAGTCCATGGTGGTCCGGGTCGAGGTTTTCTGCCTGAAATGCTTCAAATAATAAAAAAATTATTAGCATCTCTTTTTTTCTTTATCTAAGCCTGGGACTGGCCCCATAATGGCCCACATGGTATAACAGCGGAGGAACTGAGTGTGAATAATCATTGGTAGTCTTGTTATAAAATTTCCTTTGTTTAACTTGGTCAAATCCTTTCCTGCTAAGTTGCATATCGATGACCTAGTTTTCTTAGGTTCTTCTGTTTGATGCCTCTCCATCACCATGTTTCTTTAGTTGCTAAGTTGGTCAATGCATATCGTGGATATTATGTGCATCTCTGAACTCTGTAGGGCGGACATTATGAAATTACAGATGTATTGTATTGTATTGTATTATGACCTGAGTTTCCTTAGCTGCAGCTGGTCAGTCATTTCCTGGACGTCAATCAGAGGCAGATAGGAAGAAAAGGAAGACAAAGACTGAGCCAGACAGAAAAACGGATGCAAAGACACAGACAGGCAGAGATATTATGACCTGATATCTGACAATTCAATTGGTTGTCGTCTTTCCAGGTGTTCCTGGTTCATGCCTGTCTCGATTCAACACCATGCCATTCATATTCTGTGACTTCAATGACGTCTGCAACTATGCCAGCCGCAACGACAAGTCCTTCTGGCTGTCGACCACCGCACCTATTCCGATGATGCCCATATCCGGCAACGAAATCTCGCCCTACATCAGTCGCTGCGTCGTTTGCGATGTCCCTTCGAACACGATTGCTGTTCACAGCCAGACAATCGATATTCCGGAATGTCCGAGAGGCTGGAGAGGACTGTGGATTGGATACAGCTTCACGATGGTAGGTTCGGAATAAGACTTTTCAGGCAAAAGATCAGGTTAAAGTACCAAGTTACGAGTAATGATGAGTTCATTCTAGAGTGCAGGGCTGTTTTTAAGGAATTTTTAGAACTGCACGACCCTTTCTTTCATTTCCCATCCTCCATGGTAAATTACTTCCAATCGGAGGGCAATGACTTTTTTGGGCTAGTTTTAACTGTACAGAAATGCTTCTACAACAGCGCATTTTGTGTACAACTGCACGTTAAAAAAAGCCCTGCTGGAGTGCATTATGGCGTAGTGGTTACAATACTGACAATGGTGATTAAAATCTTGCCATTAAAAGGTTTAGCAAACTCAGCTGCGATGAGTACATTGACTATACACTTACGGTGGGAAGATGAACCAGCGAGGGATACGGCTGACCCTCGTATTCTGAGGCTTAGAAAATGAAATTGCTGACACTTCATTCATGCTAATGGCTGCGTTGGGCTGGGCTAAGAGACTGCCCTTCTTTTTCTCTTACATTAGTATCTGCCAGTGAATTTGGCAGCTCTTTAATGAGTAATCATACAAAAGATCAGGTGGCTAGGTAGAGGAATCACAGCCTGCCTGCTCTCCTATAATGAGGTAAAAAAAGTGAAGCTGCTAACAATTTACAGCCATGCTGTAATTATAATAATAATAATTACAACAACTGATATGGTGCCGTAACACCGTTGCAAAGGTGCCTTACAAAGCAGCCTTAGTTTTGGGATTAGCCCAAGGGACTGATCTTCTATCTCGATATATGTATCTAGACATTTAGCACGATGCCTTTTAAGTGTATTGCAAAACTGCTGGCACCGTTGGCCATAATGATGTTAAAATGATTGAGTACAGAAAGTTCATCAGTAGACAAGCAATGTTACTTAGGCAATTAGTAAGATATCACTGGTAGATATTTCTTACAGAATTTAGATATTTCATACAGAAATTTCTGTAGAAGTTGTTGAAGTTGTATAATGGACAATGTGTGATAATAGAGCGCCTGTTTAAGTGTTATCTGTGCTTGCTCGAGATCGTAGCTCTGAATATTAGAAATGTAAGAATTATTGGTGCATCTTTCTCGTCGTCTAGCATACGGCTGCCGGTGCTGAAGGTGGAGGACAGAACCTCGCCAGTCCTGGATCGTGTCTCGAGGATTTCCGATCAACGCCGTTCATCGAATGCAACGGCGCTCGTGGATCGTGCCACTACTTTGCCAACGAGTTCAGCTTCTGGCTGTCGACGATCGACGTTCAAGAGCAGTTCGTGGCGCCGATGTCCGAGACGCTCAAAGCGGGCAACCTGCGTTCTCGCGTCAGCCGCTGCCAGGTGTGCATGAAAGAAGTGAGGACTGCACCACAGAGGCCTGTACCAGGACCACCAGGACAACCAGCATCACTACCAGGAGGGAGAGGACCAGGACTACCAGGAGGGAGAGGACGCCCTCCTTCTCCACCTCATGAAATTCCACCAAACTTTTGATTCAGCAGCCCTCTCTTGAACTCCGTAACTTCAAGCATGTTAGATGCACGGCGAACGCCTCCGTCCGCTATGACTCTGGACCTGGTGCGCCACCACCGCTCTATTTTAACTTTAATTAGGATCGAATAAAAAATGCACTTTTGACTTTTGGCGGATAAGTGTTGATGGTTTATTTAAGAATGTAAACCTTGTGCCAGTTATTATGAGATATGGCGGCAGTGATTTGCTAACAAGACAATGCCGTTGTTAGGGTTTTCTGGCGGTTCCGTCAATACTGCCAATAAACACTGCCATTTACTATATGCTGAAATGCCTGTAGAAGTTGTTGAAGTTGTATAATGGATGTGTGGTAGTAGGCCTGTTATCTGTATTTGCTCTCATTAACACTGAATATTAGAATGATGAACTTACTTTCATCACATGGAGTTAGAAGGTTAGAAGATTATTGTATCTTTTTCCAGAAAACTTGGTATTGTCTTGTATTACTTTGAATTATTAAAAAAAAGAACTCTGTGCTTTTCACTTGACACAATTATTCGATTAAATGAATATTCAGATTATGTACGTCTTCAAGTGACACAATTATTCAAGTACTTGGAATGAGTATTAAAAATCTCATGAATATTTATGAATATTTGTATTGCATAACTATTTAGAATACATGAATATTGATGTGCTTAAGTAATCAGGTGACAGAAATAGCCTAGCAACATGAATATTCATTGTGCATGAATATTCATTGCACATGAATATTCAATTATTCATTTAACATGCTATTACCGTTGAGATGTCACCACTGATTGTTTTTATCCAAGTGATGTTCACATTTTTAATGCATGCTTTTCTTGCACAAAATACGCGCCTTAGTAAATAGTATGATCAATTAATATTATGATGTCAAATTTATAATCACTATTTGTAGATTGACATTCTTTATAATTATATGAACATGTTATGTTTAATTTTCAATGACTGCCATTTGCCATCCATCAATTTGTAACAGTGGAATAGTTTTTATCAAATTGGATCATATCTGGTTCACTTTTATGTGAAGGTCCTGTGTATTTTCCATTAAACGTGCCATAAGAAAGGCTTCAATATGTCGCATAATACATGCTTACACACACGTAGCCTATGAGTACTAGGGAAATCCGGTTTTCGGTTCTGAAAACAAAATTCTGTTTTTACTGTTTACAAACAAATAATCGAATTCATTTTTTTTAAAATCTTTTCAAATCTAACAGAAACTTACAACTTGTCTTTATCTTTTGATGCCACAAAGCTACGACGTTAGCTGCAGAAGGTCTCGGTGTACATAGATAGCCTTGGCTGGTGCTTGGTTAGTAGTGTACCTTACTAGTGTAATATTTAACAAGATGCTGGTACATGTATACATGTAGCGTATGATGACAAAATAAAATGTCAGCTTTCTTGTTTAAGATTCTGTTGAGATTCTCTTATTCCTGTCTGTAGCATGCTACTTGTGTCCTACTACTTCATTATTTGCTGGCACCCCATGCACATCAGTAGGGGAGGAAGGTAGCTTCGGGCGCACTTTGTACTCAACGATCCCGTGACTTCATAAATGTGACCTAATTAAGATGACCTTGACCTTTGACCTTGATGACGTCACGGGGGTCATTGAGTGCAAATTGCGCTAGAAGCTACCTTCTTCCTCTACTCACATCATTCTACTGTTTCCGAACTACCATCTTTTCTCTGCGTCCTTCGTACTGGTGCCCCTCTGATCGGTGTGCACTTTGAGAGGTGCTTTATAGAGCTATAGATAATTATGATATGATACGATCCACACACTTGTGGGCCTTGCTACTGCTATACTTACTATGTGCTGCTAGGTCTGACTGCAGTGTTAGTAAGCACTAAGCACCGAACTACTTACTACCAGACCTCACTGTTTGCTATGTTATTGCATTGTACTAATCTCCCACTGGATCTTGCAACATAATGTTCTTTGCTGCTTGTGCTTGCTATGTGAATTTTACTACTGCTCACCACCAGTAGGTGTCGTAATTTATTTATTACTGTAACAACTTACTGAATACTACTCACTGCTTATGACTATGTCGTGCTCAGGGCTGTACTGGTAAATTTTGAGGTGAGTACACGCTGACCACCCTGAAATTTCTGACGACCTTTTTTTTTAGTCATCGGGCCAAAATCTCGTCCATTTGTCGTCCGAAAACGCTGACGACCTCTTTTTTTTAGTCATTGGGCCAAAATGCATCTTAAGCAGCCGCGTGTCCCCTGATTATTTACTAGCGTGTACGGTGTACCCTCCTTTTTACCCACGTATACCCTACTTTTGGGAGGTGAGTATATGATGCCGTTTTTCCCCGGAGGTAAGTATACGCTGTATACCCGCGTATACCCTCGTGTACAGCCCTGGTCGTGCTACTGTATGTGTACTTCTTGTTGCTTCTTATTATGCTTTGCCTTTTAAATAGGTCTTGCTACTAATTACTGTATTCTAGTACATGCTACTGCTACTGATATTACTTATACTACTGGGCACTGGCACTTCCTGTGCAACGCATATATTCCTCACAGGCTCACACAACTCTGTATCATGAGCCTCATTGAATCAATGAGGACTTGTGTTACACAGGAAGTATACGTAATGTAGTAGTAGTGGTAGCGGTAGTAGTAGTAGTACCAGTTGTAGCAATAGTAGCAGTATTAGTAGTATATATACCATATCAGTGGCGCCCCCAGGATTTTTTCTTGTACGCACAGCCAAGGGCGGAAAAAATTTTGATGGGGGCCAACAGGGAAAAATTGTCGTCAGGGTCACCGAAAAAACTGATGACTTTTTTTAGTCATCAGCCTCAAATTTCCCAAAAACATACCTTTTCCATCCGCTGAAAAAACTGATGACTTTTTTTAGTCATCAGCCTCAAATTTCCCAAAAACATACCTTTTCCATCCGCTGAAAAAACTGATGACCTTTTTTTAGTCATCAGCCATTATTTTTTTGGCCTTTCAGCGCTGTACGCACTTGCGTAAGTGCGTACGCCTGCGGGCGCCGCTGTGCCATATTCATAACCATAGTCCTACCATTGAACTTAACTCTGATCTTTACTCGAATCTAGATGTCTTCCTCAATGTATAATATGAAGTAGTTTGAATGATGCCGTAACGCTGAAATGTATGGTCCTGAGAATCTTGGAAGTAGGAACATGAGAATGACTCATGCTGCACAATACACATCCATCCAATGCATTATGCCTGGCAAGCAGACATTCACACCATTCCACAGCCTCTCACTCGGACAGCACAGAATGGGGAAAGGTGGATGGAAACGATCTATTGCCTACAATGGACAGTGAACTCGTGCGGAGTTCATGCCTTCAGTTATGTCTGTGATGATGATGATGAGGAGGAGGAGAAGGAGGAGGAGGAGGAGGAGGATGAAGAAGAGGAAGAGGAAGAGGAGGGGTTTGGGTGATGGTATGACACTCTGGCAACCCTCCCAAAGGTCGACTCATCCTTCCACTCACCAGATGGTGACCGTAAAATGAAAGTAGGATTTACGATGCCTTGTACGGCTGCCAAACAGTTAAATTCAGCACGCCGTGTATTAGTGTCAGTTTGAAATAATTAACTAAAATAATTAATTACCGAAATTGATTGATTGATTGATTGATTGATTGATTGATTGACTCACTCACTCATCCACTCACTCACTCACTCACTCGCTGACTGACTGACTGACTGACTGACAACATGATAGTGTACAGAGCTTTCTGTCTTAGACTACATTGTAGAATGTAGAGTCTAGAGTCTAGACTATGGAAATACATTCATATACACTATAGTATACAGTGTAATACTGTCATTAATACCCAGCTGGTCAGCAGGAATCAGCACTGAATGTGCGCTTGTGCGTGTGTGTGTGTGTGTGTGTGTGTGTGTGTGTGTGTGTGTGTGTGTGTGTGTGTGTGTGTGTGTGTGTGTGTGTGTGTGTGTGTGTGTGTGCGTGCGTGTGAGTTGTGTGTGTGTGTGCGTGTGTGTGTGTGTGGGTGGGTGCGTGCGTGCGAGTTGTGTGTGTGTGTGTGGGTGGGTGCGTGCGTGCGAGTATAGGTGTGCGTGTGAATGTGTGTGCGTGTGTTAATGTCTGTCTGTACTGTTTTTATTTATAGTTCGTATTTTTCCTCTTCAATTGGAACTGCTGGCAGCATATCATATAACAAGGTCATGTGTGTGTAGTCCTACACATGTAGGCTACCACCGTTCATATTCGACGGCGTCGGCGGCGGGGTGTCTGCTGTTCTGCATGCGTGTCTGTCTGTTTGTCTGTCTGCCTGTCTTGTCTTGTATGTATGGCTGTCTTTCTATATGTTATGCATAGGTATTTGGATCTGCATGCTTGTCCTTGCGCTCTTCTGCTTATCTGTATGCAGTTATAGGTGTGTGTGTGTGTGTGTGTGTGTGTGTGTGTGTCTGTCTGTCTGTCTGTCTGTCTGTCGAACAATCTGCCAGGTCAGTCTCCATGTAATCCGAACGCACGTCTGCATGCAAGCAGAGGGAGGGTCGATAGACCTGCGGTGTATGCATGGTGATGATATTGTGTGTTCGTTTATCAACAGCAGCTGCTTTCGATATTTTCGTTAATTCTCCTCTGCACCAGCGTCGCATAACGAAGCTTTGTAGCTATGCAAAGTATAAGCTTAGCATACATGTATAGAACGCATGCATATGAAGAGCATTCATCACCAGAACGTAGCCTACACAACGCACTCCTTGTTACTTGTTGCAGATATAGGCCTACAACAACACGCTTGAAAGTTGAGGCCTACACAAATTATCGAGCAGAATCCAAACCTGACGAGCATAGGCCTATGCGTATTTAGGTGACGGCCTACGTCGGATTCAACCCCCCGCCTCAAATAAGTAGGCCTAACTGCATAGGCGCAACCACCCTATGGGACCCACGGGACGCGTCCCCCAACTTTTGAGTGGTCCCCTAACTTTATTATTATGGTCCCCCCAACTTTTAGGACGTGATTGCACCTATGCCTAACTGCTGAGAACAGACTTTCGACATGTGAAATCAAATATTTGTAAGACATTTGTGAAAAATAAAAAATAAACTTGAGTGGGCTACTCTGCGACCGTGACCAGTGGAGGCCCCCAATTATTGTTTCCTGGCTACGTCTTTGCATGGTGATGAATTATTTTAACTATTTTTTCCAAGTTAGACGTGTTTTCCTTGCATCCCATGCATAGCCTATTCAAACGAGAACTCCATGATTGGCTGTTGATCCCTGATTGTTTCCCTATCTTCTTTCCTACGGCCTGCCTTGTGTGCATAGGTCTATAGGGCAGGGCTTTTTAATGTGCATGCAGTTCTACACAAAATGTGCGGTTGGAAATGAATTTGTGCAGTTGCAAATGCAGTCTTAAACGTGCATGCAGTGATAAACAGGGCTTTTTACGTGCGGTATATGACCTACTATGCTTGCATAAGTTGTATACATCTGTTGAGTGTAGACCTATGCATCGTGCTTGATGTAGATCGAATTCATTGTCTTACCATTTTGAACTAATTAACTAACTAACTAGGTAGCTAGTTATAAGATGTAGGCCTACTGGGTTAATTAAGCCTAGGCTACATCTCTTTCATGTGCATGGGTAACCATGTCAGCGGAACTTTAAGGTCTATCTCCCATTGCCTTCTGTGCGCCAACGCAATGCCATGTTTTTTTCTTGTCTATTATAAGTTACTTACTGTCAGTTACTGATACACGAGGCAATAGATGATAATTGGTTTTGGTTATTGTGAATTGTACGCGATCGTCTGGTTTCGTCGTTTCGATCCCGTTCATCATTCACAGTGCATGCCTCGTTTGGAATTGAGGCATTTGATAATAACATAGTGCATTATAGAGGCCTAGACTCAAATAATCGAGGACCATAATTATTGCTAAAAAAGAAATGAAACGAAGAGATTATGATAAGCGACTAAAGTCGTGGTTTGGCATCAAACCATTAATTATAGCAGCATAATCGACGGATGTTTGGTCAAGATGACAACGACAATAATTATAATATTTAGGCCTACTAATTATAAGCCTACAGGTTAGATTGGAACAGGTTAGGCCTAGAGTATATTAATTAGGCTATATGTGTTAATAGGATTAGTTAGATTATAATTATTATGTAGGCCTACGCCCTATACGGAGCACGCGCTTGCCACCTGATATAACTCTCTTACGTTGTCTATCGTCCATGTTAACCCTCTGTAGGTTGTAGCCGGTGGTTAAAGTGGTTTGAACGAGCATGCAGTGGGAACGTCGAATTGGTGAGTTGTGGGAATAGTCTAATAGAACACACGATGACTCGTCGATGAGAGTTTTATTGGAACGCATATGTGTTTCTAGGATTCCTTGCATGTAGAACGCAATCAAAGAATTTTTCGAGAGCAGTGGAAACCTCGATCGTTCCCATGTGTTCCATGTAGTTCCCATCCACTTTAAACCCTGTCTGTAGCTCAGTCGAAAGCCGAAATTCTCTTCCATTAGCATCTTCTAGAAAATATTTTGTTCCTATCCTTCGATCCCTTGATTCCACACAACTAAACCTTGATTCCACACAACTTAAGCGCCTCCAACTCATACAAAATTCTCTTGCTAGAGCCGTCACCAGAACACCCAGACATCATCACATCACCCCCATCCTCAAGTCTCTTCACTGGTTGAAAATCCCAGAGCGAATTCACTACAAAGTTCTCTCCTTAACATACAACTCCTTACAATGCTCCCAGCCCAGATATCTTCGCGAACTCTTCACCATCCAGCCTACCCGTTCTACCCGATCATCCGCCTGCCTTACACTCTCTCGACCGCCGGTCACAAGTCATCTCAAGTTCTCCAACCGAGCCATATCCAACTCAGCACCACGCCTTTGGAATGATCTGCCTGCTGAGTTCCGATCCTTTTCAGTTCCTACTCCACACCATCACCTTCCTCAGGCTCCTCTATCCATCACACCTCGGGCCTTTCACTCGAAACTAAAGACACTCCTGTTCAAGAACTCTTATCCTGTTTCACCTGATCCCCCACCCTCCAATTTCCGGCTCAGACGACACCCACCTTAGTAGCTGTTCCACACCTCTGATCATACGATACCTCGACCCGGACCACCATGGACTACTCTTACGGACAACCCTTTTGACTCAACGCATTTGATCCTGATCCTATGGTAACTCGACCCGGACCACCACGGACTACTCTCACGGACAACCCTCCTAACTCAACGCAGCGCTCGTGAATAAGCCGGTGCCCCGCGCTTGGCTTTCCAGTGGCGCTTTAGAAATTAGGAGATTACGATTACGATTACGATTACGATCGTGTCTTTGATTGACATTCGATAATTCATAAGCTTAATTATTGCTGGCATAACCTGCCTTCATTATTTTTAGCTCTCAATGTCCGTCAACATGTTCGCAGTCACTTAATTCTTTAACAACATTAATCTCTACACCTCCCTCTATCTAATTCTAATCGAACTATATAGTTCTTCATCCTTTCTGCTTATCGGTTACCGTGTGCGCTGTCAGACTTTGTAAGCTTATATTAAGGAGGCCGAATTAAGGACGTCGTCAAATTACAATAAGCTTATTACAAGGTCGTGCATTTTTACAGATCGGATCAGATGACAGACATTATAGCTCATTCAGGGCATTAATTCAGTTATTCAGAAAATTTACAAAGCGCCTCGGAAAGATAACTAGGCTATAGCTTACTCAGAGAGGATCTGGCGGTTAAACACAGATCAGATCATGTAATTTAGAGGGGCCAGGTTTAGGATTGAGCAAAAAATGAACAATTTATTGGTACCAATCGCCTACGTGCGAGAGTGATTGAGGGTTAATGTTCGCCTCCCAGGGGTGGTTTATTTCAGACATTTCAATCGTGGCCTGGAGCCCTGGACTAGTACGTAATACTAATACGTATACACTTAGTCCGTACACGGGATCCTTAAAATGGTGTGGAAGTTGGGACCCATTCAAACGACCAGCGGTGATGAAGGATCTAAGTACCCGAGCAATAATTATTCATTGAAAAATTAGCAGCTTAGCACGGTCGAGGTCATACAGTGGCTATATAAAGCATGTAGCCTATATTTACACGAACACGATGATGACTAGGATGAGCTGAGCACACGTAGGCCTAACATAGACGAAGAAATATATCTAGGCCTCTAACATCAGAGAACCTAGCGGTCTATCTATCGTGCGTGGACTCGACCGATATATATATATTAATATGATTATTTCAGCTGGGATGTTTTACGTGTTGTACGAACGGCGCCCGATGGATGGGTTGGTCCCTCTTCCCTCCTCTGGGCCTGCCCAAGCCGCACCCGACGCCCAGGCCAGGCCTCGCCCGTCCGTCCGTTCGCCCACCCGCCTCCCGCCCGTGGCCCTACTTACTGAGAGAGAGAGAGAGAGAGAAGGGAGAGGCGCTGGTTGGTACACTCATGTACACTTAGCGGTAAACTAGGTGGATCCCATGCTCTCACTTTTTCGGAGTTATCGTCGAATGCATATCTGCTGCCTTAATCTTGCGTCTGTCCGTGTCGCTCTATATCTCTCTATCTCTCCATTCCTCTGCCTCTGTGTGTGTCTGCGTGTCTTTCTATGTGCCTCCGTCCCATTGATATGAGAATTATTAGATGAGTAGGTGGCGCCACTGGTCCCAGTTTCCCATTTCGCGCGCTCTCTCTATCCAATTCGCGTAGGTAGCCTATATTATGCGGAATAGTGATAATTATGGCGAAAAATTCACGATTAATCGATTGATTAATTAATCATATTAAATCAAACTACGTTGGATTATTTTCTCCCAACTCGTTCTTCACTCTCCTCCGATTCGTAAGAGTGTGAACTGCGTGATCGTTATAAGAGAGAAGGAAGGAAGCGGTCGTTTTCGACGGATTTATCAAGTTAGTTCAGCTTCTTCACAGTGAAAGCACGTTGCTCAGAGAGTGGAAAGAACGAAGGCTCAAGGTAGGTGCGTACAATGCGTGTGTGTGTGTGTGTTTGTCCGAGTGTGTACATATACATCTTTCCGTATATATATATAGCCTTTATATATACATGTATATATATATATACACAGGCTGTATACATATATAGCCTGTATATATGCAAAACATTGCAATTATGCCCGTATGTATGTACGGATGAACGTATGGCGATGATATATGAATGAATGCAGGCCTACCTCCCGGTAGGCCTATTTTTTATTCTATGGGCCTACTCGTATGTAGGGGCCTACAACATTCTGTAGGCCTACTAGAGTCAGATCAATGTACAGACTGATCGCTGGTGGTCCACGATTGAACTGTCTCACGCTGCTAAGAGTTTTTAAACTATTATAATTAGATGCTATGTGTATACACTGTACAGGGTAGGCATAGCCTATATGTATATAACATATGTTCTTATATACTATAGGCCTATGCTGGTTGCAGGGCAGGGGCGGATCCAGAGGGCCAATCCGGCCATGCCCCCATTTAAAAAGTACATGGGACGTGCCCCCCCCATTTGGTTTCAACAAGCCAATAATGCAGGAATGCAGGATAGTAGAGAGGCCATTACTCCGACCAGGATGACCCAAGACCGAAAATTTTGGACCACCCTTGAAAATGTCTGTATCCGCCCTTGTTGCAGGGTGAGCTAAATTTGTGTTAATTTGTGTATGTAGGCTACGTATGTATGCCAGGTGTTGCAAATGTGTTGTTTGAATACATGAAGCGCTGTTCATATAGATCTGTACACAATTATACAATCATTGTATGTATAATGTAGCCTATGTGTAATATACATAGCAGTGGCGTAGCCAGGAATTTTTCATGGGGGTTTTATGGCCGGAAACCCTGTTTTTTGCTATTTTTTCTTACTTAAATGAAAAAATAACCTTAAAAAAACCTTTTTCCGGAGCCAATGGGGGGGTTTAACCCCCGGAACCCCCCCTTGCCTACGCCACTGATACATAGATTATGTATAGGCTAGCGGTGGCATACGTTTCTGAACTTTGTAAGGTTGGTATTATCAAATTACGGACAGTTATGGTTATATATTTGTATATTTCAGATGCCTTTAGTATAGGCAAATAACATCTGCAATTCTGCATCGTATGGTTCTTTTAACCATTTCGCTGGCTGACTTTAGTAACTGGAATCTACGCGGGTGTCCCTGCACTTTCAGTCATTAATTACGCTATATAAATGTTCGAGTTTACGATACACCGCAGCCTATAATAGTCGTATACGACAAGGGATGAAACGCAAAGACAATCGTAGCGAGTCTACAGGCTACACAATACACAATACAAGCGCTTCTATTAAGGTAAACAATGAGACTTTATTGTGTCGGCAGTCGCCACTCAAGGTCGTCTTTTCTTGTCTCGCGTGGACCACAATAGACATCATGAAGACACTGCCTTTTGTCATTTACCGTCCTCGTTGTCAATCAATCAATCAATCACTCCATCAATCCAGTGTCAGTCAATCAGTCAGGATTTATATAGTGCCCTTAAGGTAGGTCTACAATATGTACGGTACGTTGCAGAGTATAGAGAGAGTCAATCGGAGGATCCAGCAATTTTTACAAAATCATTTTTTCTGATGATCGATTGAACCCACGCAATGGCATGCATGCATGCATGCATGCAGTTCTTCGGTCGGATGATTCTCTTCTGCAGGTTATTATTATGCAATTTCTTCTTCTTCTGTGTCCTTCAACCTTTGCCGGTGTCTAGGCAACCGGACTAGACCACCACTTGGCAGGCTATCTTGGGATACCCCTCTGACGCAATGTTGCGCTTGTTAAGCCTAATAGATGTTAGTGTCAGGCATGCGCTTAGCTTTTACTTATAGTCAGGGCTTAAAGTGTGCCTGGACGGTCATGGACGGCGTCCATGCACTTGTTTTAAAATCTGAACGCCGTCCATGCAGCCACTTATTGGCGAGCACAGACTAGAAAGGTAAGGGGCGTCCAGGCACTTTTTTCCACACTTTATAGGCACTGCTTATAGTGCAATTAGGAATTTTGTTATCACGATTGCCATTAACTTGCCTTTTTTCACATTTCCTTCAATACAGAAGACATCCCATGAATCCCAGCCTTCCAGGACATTTAATTTGTACCATGCAAACGTGACCGTTTCACCTTCAGCACAAAATATGTGCACGAGCATGTAAAGCACCAGTGACTTTTACGTTTCCGAGTAGCCACTTCGTACCACGCTGTCTCTCTTGCCGACGCCCTTGTGTATCGTATATTTATATACATGTTGTGGTGTTGCATTATATTATATATATATAATATATATATATATGCATAGCCTATATATGCAAATATGTGTGTTGACGTGTGTTTGTACCTATATAAAGGTTCTAGTGGGCGTGTTGTGCTCCGGAGTGTGTAATAACTTTGCTAAGATCAGCATAGTTGTGGCATGGCTTCTTCTAGACAATTGCTTATCCATCATCTCTAAAACAGTGCTGCTGCTGCTGCTGCTGCTGCTGATGATGATTCTGACGATGATGATGACGATGATGATCAATGCTGTTAGACCTATACTGATCCTTCTCATGTCTATCCGTCTGTGATCATTAACCACTGTGTGTTGGCGATGATGATGATGATGGTAATAACGACAATAATGATGATTACATCTGTGCAGATATATACACTTGCGTGTACGCATGTGTGCGCGCATATTTTGTAGCCGCATGTATAAGTGACTATGTATCTGAATGATCTATCAGAATGATGTACGCCGCCCCTTCCTGCATGCATGGTGGGATTTTACTATCGCCTATGCAGCATTAACTTTCTCGCATATATATGCCATCTACGAACTTTTCCACGGTTTTGTTTCTGCCTGATTGCCCCTCTTTCTGTGCACAGAATGTACGTACAAACTTGTGCATACATACCATTACATCTATTATGTAGACCCCCCCCATTGAATGCTATGTATGCATATGCGTACATAGTACATACGGGTTGAACATGCCTGTGTATAATGAGAAATGCATCTATGGCCATTCAACTGTGTCGTTTTAGAGGTCGTTTGTTAATCACGTGTCAGCAGGTGCTGTTAACATTTTAAATGGACTTGCTCACCGGGGAGATGGTAATTACCGAAGTCAAAGGTGATGCCAAGGGTTAATATCTCATCAGCTGTTTAAACGATTGGTGTGCTGGGGGGGGGGGAGGGAGGCGGAGGAGGTAACCATTTGAGATCGTGCAGAGCAAGAATGGCATAGATTTTAGAGAATGTATACGCAGGTCTGGGAGACAAATCATCGTATCGTATCTGACCATTTGTAAAGCGCTTCTTGCAGCAAGAGCCTTTCAGAAGCGCTCCCAGTGCGTGCAACTCCGAGAGAAAAGGCAGGTCTTTAGACAAGAGAAAGATGACGAAAGACTACCAGAGAGGATGGCAGAGCGAACGGATGGGAGAAGACCATTCCATAGGGAGGGACCTATGCAGGCAAATGATCTGGATTGAGCCATGGCGGTCCTGACGCGAGGAACAAAGAGGTCAAGCCGATCTGAGGACCTAAGAGGAAAATCATGTGAGATGTATACCTTCTAACGTCCATAGGGCTTCTCACTCTGGTGTAATATATATATATATATATTTATATATATGCATTATATATTATAATGCATCTTTAATGTGTGCGTGTATTTATTTATTTATTTATTTATTTATTTGCGTATACATCCATGTCCTCAACTCGTAATGCCTAAATAATAGGCTATCTATTTCTGCGGCACCAGTAGGTTACGTTTGAAGCACAGGGCCCACATCTATTTTTCACAGGAGGGAAAAACAATGAAACATAATAGTATACCGGTTCAATTTTGTTACGAAGTGCTTGCAAATTGCAAAAAAAAAATTAAGGGCATTGGATATTTTTCATGTGTAGGGCCTATAGAAATGTGAAATTAGAAAATCTGCAGTGCCGATCGTTTGTGCTTTTTATGGACAGAAATTTTTAAAAACCAAAGAGTATGCTATTATTTTTAAAAAAGCAGTTTCATTGGTGTCAATTTACCAGAGTGCCATGGACCCCTACGTGCGGGCGCCCATGCGTGGCTTAAGAATTGTCCAATTTCATGAATTCTGATTTATTGTAGTCATGAAATTTGTATAGTCTTCGGTGTCCATCTCATTTCTGCCGCGAGGATTCATTTTTCGTCAAGCTTTTCTTGTCCATCAGTTTGATCAAATAGGGCAAAAGGTCTTGCATCAACAACATGCATAGAGTCTGGCCTTTGATCATGTTGTCATTTCTCTGCCTTCGTATCTCCTCTGCCAATCTTCTAAGTGTTTGAGAGGTGCGTCCAATCCTCTCTCTCTCTCTCTTTCTCACCTCTATCTCTCTCTGTCTCACCTCTATCTCTCTCTGTCTCTCTCTCTCTGTCTGTCTGTCTGTCTCTCTCTCTCTCTCTCTGTCTGCCTCTGTCTCTCTATGTCTCTGTATCTCTCTGTCTCTCTCTGTCTCTCTCTCTCTATCTCTGTCTCTCTCTGTCTTACTACTATAGGCATGCGTGATTCTCAAATGAAAACTATTCAGCAGCACGTGGATACAATTTAACTATTGACAGGTAGGTCTAATTAATTTAAAAAAGTTTAGGTCTACTTCTTATTGATCAAATATGATCGCAACGTTTTTAAAATATCTGTAAATTGAGTGTCTCCTTAATGTTATGAGGAACTAAATTCCAAACTGGGGAAACCATAAAGCTTAAAGAAAATGTAGGAGAGTAAGAATGTACTGGTATGCTACGATACGATCTAAAGTTTACAGTGTCATATTGATGTAGGTCTTAGGTCTACACCAGAGTCTGCAGGAAAAACACCTGTTAACGTTCGGTAGGAGGTTGTATCTAAATTCTAAAGCGATAGAAGAACTCGCGTATTGAATCTGGTTAATCTGGCAAAATCTAATAATCTTGAGTTGGGAAAATAATGGACCAGTATGGGAGCCACGAGATTATTTGCATCACGCTTTTCTGTAGCCAACTACATCCTACACTAGTAACACTGTACTTCCTTTTGTCTTGATTTTTGCCTCGGAGCAATACTGTAGGCCACGCTGAGAACCATTGCTGGTTCTGATTCTACATTGAATAGGTCTAGGTTTAGGGATAAGATATATGGCTATCTGACTGAGCTAAACAAGTGCGTTTGAAGTAAAATGCAACTGAAAGGTTTCGGAGACATCTTCAGACGCCTTAATTGAGGTAGGCCAAGCGTCAGATCAAAGACATAGAGATATAAAGAAAGTCAGGCGGATGGATATAGAGATTGGAAGAAGGCAATGAGCGAGACTGACGGAGAGAGACAGGCAGAGATATTACAGGACGACCCAACTCTCTTATAGATATTAGGCAGTGTGGTAGACAGTGAGTTAGAAGCACAAAGCCACAAAGAATCAGAGTCCACATGACAGATATAATTATAGAGTAAAACAAACAGCCTCACATAGGAAGCAAGGTAGGTGGAGTAAGAGACTACACAAAGGGCGTCTTGCATGTAGCACCCTGGGGTGCGTAAGGGGATATTCAACAGCAAGGAGGTGTTGACACTTAATCCCAAGGTCGACTCAAGATATGCGGGTATGTGGAAACTCACTGGAAAGGACAGACAGAGAGATAGACAGAGACGGAGACAGCAGTGATTAGAAATGATTATATAATTGGGACGGACATACAGACGGACAGGCAGACAGATAGGGAGGGTACGATGGGAAAGATTGATCTTGGGCAGACTAAAGCGAGCTCAAAGTACGAGAGAGTAGACACAACGGTTTATACTTGACAGGCAGACTCACCCAACTTCCACAATGTCAGTGACACTTTCTATAAAACCCAGACATACAGGCAGGAGGACAAATGGTTCTATCGGGGAACGCAGTCTATAATTTCTAATTAGGATGAGTCTTAACCAGTGGCGTAGACAAGGGGGTTTCGGGGGTTAAACACCCTCTTCCCCCATTGGCCTAGTAAAAGTTTTTTAAAGGTTATTTTTCCACTTTAATAAGAAAAACAAAACAAACAATTGCTTGTAGTAACAATTGTTTTTCTTACTTTATTCCCTTTGTTACTTTATTCCCTTTTTATTTACTGTAATACTGTTGGGTTGGTGTCAGAAAGGGCGTCCGGCCAGGCCATAAACCCCCACCATCATAAATTCCTGGCTACGCCACTGGTCTTAACTTAGAAAGTAAAGCATGAGTTAGGTGCTATACTATTTGTTAGTGGGAGCACTAGCTTGGGTCGGGAGCGCCACTGAATTTGTGAGCGGCGCTATATAAATGCTCAATTACAATTACAATGCTTCAACACAGTCAAGTAGGCCTATTTCCTCTTCCCCAGCCATGGCCAGATTGAAGTAGATCTATTTGGTTCTTCAACTCCATCATGCTTTTTGAAGCACGGCAGCACACCGTACCATCCTTGACCATTCATTCGAAGCGGCCGCAGAACGGGGCACGTTGCCCTAGGTTCGAAGAACGGTGTCTCCGCAATATGAAACTCCCTTCGTAATCGTCATCGTAAACTCGAAATTTCTAAAGCGCCACTCGAAAGCCAAGCGCGGGGCACCAGCTTATTCACGAGCGCTGCGTTGAGTTAGAAGGGTTGTCCGTGAGAGTAGTCCGTGGTGGTCCGGGTCAAGTTATACCATAGGATTAGAAGGGTGGAACAGCTATTAAGGCGGGTGTCGTCTGGGCCGGGAATTGGAGGGTGGAGGATCAGATGAGACAGGGTAAGAGTTCGTGAAAAGGAGTGTCTTAAGTTTCGAATGAAAAACCCGAGGTGTGATGGATAGAGGAGCCTGAGGAAGGTTGTGGTGTGTGATTAGTAATGATGGTGGATGGACTGAAAAAGATCGGAATTCAGGAGGCAGATCATTCCAAAGGCGTGGTGCTGAGATGGATATGGCTCGGTTGGAGAACTTGAGATGGCTTGTGACCGGCGGTCGAGAAAGTGTAAGGCAGGCGGATGATCGTGTAGAACGTGTAGGTTGGATGGTGAAGAGTTCGCGAAGATAACTTGGCTGAGAGCATTGCAAAGAGTTGTAGGTTAAGGAGAGAACTTTGAAGTGGATTCGCTCTGGGATTTTCAACCAATGAAGTGACTTGAGGATGGGAGTGATGTGATGATGTCTGCAGTGGCGGATCCAGAACGTTTTGAAGGGGGGGCCAAAAAATTTTGGGGCTGGGGTCGGAAACTTTTTTGTTGATCTTTCGCTGAAAATCTGATTAACTATTTTAGTCATTTTTGGCGGAACCAGAGTTTAATTTAGCCCTCACCTCTAGGGGGATTGAGGTTTCCGGAGGGTTACATAATTCACCGTCTGAAGACAATCATGAGGCGCGCAGCGCCGAGAGTGGTAGGGGAGGGGTGTGGGGAGGGGATATGCCCCTCCCCACCAGAAACTTTTTGAATTTTCACATTGCAATGGTAGCATTTTAAGCTGTTCTCTTAACAAAATAGCTGTACTTTTCAGTGCTTATAAGAGTGCCATAAGATCTCAATAAATATTGACTTTACTTAAAAACTTCTTTCCCGAAAACTAGATTTTTTTAAGTAATCCGCCGGAAATCTTCAAAAAGGGTGTTCAATTTTCCTTCCCAAAAAACCGATGACATTTTTTGATCATCCGTGCGAAATCTTAAAAGAGGTGTTTAATTTTTCGTCTAAAAAGAGTGATGACTTTTTATTCTTCCGTGTGAAATTTTCAAAAAAGGGTGTTGAATTTAGCATCGCAAAAAACTGATAACTTTTTGTAGTCATGCGTGCGAAATCTTTAAAAAGGTGTTTAATTTTTCGTCTAAAAAGAGTGATGACGTTTTAGTCTTCCGTGCGAAATTTTCAAAAAAAGGTGTTCAATTTAGCATCGCAAAAAACTGATAACTTTTTGTAGTCATGCGTGCGAAATCTTAAAAAAGGTGTTTAATTGTTCGTCTAATAAGAGTGATGACGTTTTAGTCTTCCGTGCGAAATTTTCAAAAAAGGTGTTTAATTTCGCATCCCAAAAACTAATGACTTTTGTAGTCATCCGTGCTAAATCTTTAAAAAAGGTGTTTAATTTTTCGTCTAAAAAGAGTGATGACTTTTTATTCTTTCGTGCGAAATTTTCAAAAAAGGTGTTTAATTTAGCATCCCAAAAAACTGATGACTTTTTGTAGTCATGCGTGCGAAATCTTAAAAAAGGTATTTAATTTTTCGTCTAAAAAGAGTGATGACTTTTTAGTCTTCCGTGCAAAATTTTAAAAAAGGTGTTTAATTTCGCATCCCAAAAAACGATGACCTTTTGTAGTCATCTGTGCTAAATCTTATAAAAGGTGTTTAATTTTTTGTCTAGAAAGAGTGATGACTTTTTATTCCTCCGTGCGAAATTTTCAAAAAAAGGTGTTCAATTTAGCATCCCAATAAACTGATGACTTTTTGTAGTCATCCGTGCGAAATCTTAAAAAAGGTGTTTAATTTTTCGTCTAAAAAGTGTGATGACGTTTTAAGGCTAAAATAAATAAAATACTCCCACTACTGAATGAAATATAGTAAGATATAAATAAAAACAAGGAGTAAACATGTGTTATCATTCACCGCACTTTCTTGCACATGTAGACTACACTAAAAACATAACATGTTTCGCCCTGAAATTTTTTGGCATCTGCAAAAAATTAATTACATCCCAAACACTGTTGTTCGTGTTAACTTGATTTGTAATTAATAGTTAGTTGTACTTAGTTATACTTGTGTTTATTTGTGTTAATGTTTTTAAAATTTACTACGAATATATACACGATTGACTTACATTGTATGCCATAAATCATAGTTGGATACTGTTATAAGATTGTTTCATTTCGTTGCTTTATATTAAGACAATGCAATTGCGTGAGAGACTTAGATTACATTTATATATATCATTTCTATTATAGATTTTAATTACATTTATACATTAATTCTCCTGTGCATGACTGACACCCTGAATTTTTTTTTTCGTCCACCATGGATGGGGGGGCCACGTCCCATGGTGATTTGAAATGGGGGGGCCATGGCCGGATTGGCCCCCCCCTGGATCCGCCCCTGGATGTCTGGGTGTTCTGGTGACGGCTCTAGCTAGAGAATTTTGAATGAGTTGGAGGCGCTTAAGTTGTGAGGAGTCAAGGCTTAAGAACAGAGAGTTGCAATAGTCAAGCTTTGAGTGGACGATGGACGTAGCAATGGTAGAAGCAGTTTTGAAATCGAGCATAGGTCGGATGCGTCGGAGGTCCCGGATGTGCATGAAGCAGGAACGCGATAGATTAGAGATGTGGTTAGAGAAGGAGAGATGCGAATCAAACATTACACCAAGATTGCGGACAGGAGCATCAGAAGTAAAGGTAAGAGACGAAGAGTTAGTCGATAGGTGTATTGAAGGGTCAGGGATTTTCTTGATTTGGCCAGGAAGTCCAAGAATGATGAACTCTGTTTTGGAAGGGTTGAGGCAGAGGAGGTTTTCCTTCTGCGGCAAGTTCCGCATCGGGCTTCCTAAGTTCCTTCTTTCTCCCCCAATCTTCTCCCAATCATCCGTCCCAATCTCCTCTTCTCGGCTAATCATCAGCGGGAGAGCGTTAGTCGGTTAACTGGAGCTCACTCAACGGTCAGCCAATCCTTAACACGTGACTACAGAGGCATACGCCAGCATCTGACATGTGGCTGGCTACGTTTGGCACCATCTGACCCTCTGGCGGCCGTTTGGTTTGAGATCCGACGCCGGTAGCACGTCTGCTGCCTATCTGTCTGTCTCTTTGTCTGTCTATGTGTCTGTCTGTCTGCCTGTCTGTCTGTCTGTCTGTCTGTCGTTCTGTCTTTTTATTTATGTCTGTTCTATTTCAGTTCCCATGTTGATTGATCTCTACATAGCTTTCACTTTTTCTCAACTCTCGTAATCTCTCTTCCTTTCTTTTTATATCTTTTTCTGTCTCATTCACTCCCTGATCCTGCCTGTTTGCCTATCAATCCTGTCAGTCCTTCCCTCCCACACTCTTTTCCTTCCTCGCTCCTCGTCCCATTAGTCATTAGCTGCCAAAGTGGAAGTCATTTCGTTAGACAATACATCTGCTGTCTGCGGTCTCTTCAACCGACAAATGCATTATTTTAATAGTTCAGTCAGCCTGGCAGGTAAGCACTAAGCCTAGTGCGAGTCCCAGTGGTAGCCCAGCGAACATCATTTCGCATTCAGATATCCGTTGGCCTATATAGCCGTCCAAACGTCCACTCGAGGCATAGGCTACTAGCCTACACTAAAGACCAGGATGAAGTCTGTTTTTACAGGCACTAATTAACCGCTGTAGCCTAGCCGTTTAGTGGCATATTTCTACACAACGGCGGATGGGTCAAATGAATGTCGGCTTACTCGGATAACATGCGAGGTAAGACTAGTACCGGTACCGGTAGGTCTGTGTATAAACTTTGTAAAGCTCTATACCTGTTTAAGAAGCTGCTGTTGGGCTAACCTGCCGTTGTGCGCAAATGTCAAAAATCTTTTAAATTTGGCTGAGGATAACAAATTATTGAGAAATGAAGCAGTAGGCTAAATTTGTTTCAACTTTCAAACGTTCAGCCTGCAAGCGGAAGTAGTCAGTAGTATAGTATTCAAATTCATTTATGAATCAAACAATCTGTCAAAAACCCGGAAATGAAAATGAGAGATTAAAATTTGAACTTAAGAACACATGAAAACAGAAGATTGAAAGTTGTTTGAATTGATTAATTAGCTAGTGAATATTTTATATATTATATGAGGATCTGGGGAAAATTGAGTATTTTCATTGGGCGGGAGAGTCCACTCGAGGCATATTATTTCAGAGTTGCAATAAAAAAAATAGTGTACGGAGAAACAGAGATTTAACAATGATAGGGCCTAAGCAAGATATAGAATAGATGTACAAGATGATGAAGTGAATGCGGAAGATGGCAGGAGTTTCAAGACTATACAGTAATTAAGAAATGGTGATACCAAGGCAATCATCGCCAAATGCATGCTGGCGTCAGAAACTAATAATGATGGTGGTGATGATGATGATGAATAAACCTTTACCTTACTTCATTATTATTATAGGCCTATTACATTTACATTGCAGCATAGGCGGATAAAAAAGGCTATCGGTGTGTTTCCGGTAACGCGACAGAGGTCACTGCTTTGGCGCCACTCGAATAATTTTGTGAAAATTTCGTATTTTTAATTTTGTAGACATTTACACATGTTTGTTTTGTTTGTATTTTGTTCGTATATATGTGCACTTGTTATAGCGCCCCTTCAAGTACTCTACTCAGAGGCGTTGCTGCCGACCATAACAACCGTCATCTTTACCAAAGGTCCTCAGCAGCCTCTGGCAACCATCGTCCTTAGCAACAAGAAGCCTTGGTGACATCTTTCTTAACATCCGATCTCCTTAGCAACCTTGCAGCCTCCCTGGCAACCAGCTTCTTTCGCCACCGCCTTTCTAAGGAACCCGTCTCCATATTAGCCATCATCAAAGTCGGCCTCTGCTTCTCTATAATAGCGACCTATACTTCAGCAACTCGCTCCTCACCAACCACCATCCATTGCAACCAGTATCCATAGCAACTGTTCCTCTTGGGCACCAGCCTCCGTTAACCATGACCATAGCCTCACATTTTGCTGCTTCATGTAGCAAATCAGCAAGATACAATAAGAAATGCTTACAAACTGAAGACAAAGGGATAAGCACTCTTAATTAAGGCACTAAGGTCCCGCTAATAGGGTATCCATCGTACCCATGCACATAATGAAATAGCGACCAGTTGTAACTTGAAACGATTAAGATTTATGCAGCTTAACAATAGGTAACTAGGAGAAAGATAATAATAAGTCACCATAGCAACCGCCTTCCTTAGCAACCGCCGCCTTAGCTGTCGGCCGTTGTCCTATAGGCTAGCAGTCTCCTTAGAGGCAGGTCTTTAAAGACCAGCCTCATATAAGCGACGACGTTCCTTAGCAACCAGCCTATTTTGGCAACCGTCGTCCTTAGCAACCGCCGCCTTAGCTGTCGGCCGTTGTCCTATAGGCTAGCAGTCTCCTTAGAGGCAGGTCTTTAAAGACCAGCCTCATATAAGCGACGACGTTCCTTAGCAACCAGCCTATTTTGGCAACCGTCGTCCTTAGCGACAACTCTCCTTAGCAGCAGTTCCTGGAAACCAATCTCCTCTGCAGCAAGTCTCCTTATAACAACCATCGTCCTCCTTCGAATCCTGTCCCTGGAATCAATCTCTCTAGCATTCAATCTCCATAACAACCGTACTCTTTTGCTAGGTTCTGGCTGTAAAGAAATGTGAAAGAAACGGCAACAAGACAGCAAATAAATGGATGGAGCGGCAATGTGAAGAAGCTGGGGAAGTTTTCAAGTTAAATTGATTGTAGGAAGTTATTAAAAGAAGTTCCTGGTTATACGTATAAGGTGGTTGCCGAAGAGGATGTCTGCTACAGATAAGGAAGCTTGTTGCTAAGGTTGCTGATTTGCCAAGAAGCAGCGTTTGGCAGGGAGCTAGATGGTTGTTTTACAGCTGTTTGTAGGTACAGTAAATTTATATACAAATGTTTTTGCAACAAAATAGTTTCATGCCTATCCACGCGGGTTTTCCTTCTGTTACCGGAAACACACCTTTGTTTTATATTTGGCCTTAATATCTAACCTCAATGTCCTAACTTTCCATAACTCAGCACATTCCATAACATTTTATGTGATGGTCCTGTTTCTTTCAATAGTTAATCTTACATTTTCGTCTATCAGAGGAATAGGATGAGCAGAAAGAAGAGAGAAGGAAAGCAGGATATTATGGACTAGACAGATAGAGACAGGCAGATGTACAGAGAGAGAGACAGACAGACAGACAGATATGAGATGTGTAGGAGGCTGAACGAAAAGGGGGAGGAACGGAGGAGGGACGGATTGGAATGAAAATATAGGACGTGGAGAAGAAGGAGAAAATGAGGAGGAAGGGGATGTTCATGAACGGATGAAGGAATACACACGTCTGCACAACGAACACTTGGCACAAGGAATTCTTCATCTTTCCCATTCTCCTTCACGCTCCTCCTGCCCTTCTTTTCCACTTTCGCTCCTCCTCAACCTCATACCCTCCTCTTATATTCATTCTCCATCCTCTTCCACCTCTTATTTCCTCCTTCACCACCTCCTCCTTCTCCTTCTCCTCTTCCCCTTACTCCTTCTCCACCTATTAGATGATTTATTTACTCGTTAGGTTACTGCGTAGCGGACAGCAGACTTTAAAAAGCCACTGCAGGGGTCAACGGTTGATAAACACACACGCACACCGACACCCACTGGAACATCAGCAGCACACACAGTGACACACACTCCGACACAAACCAACACTCTGAAGGATAAAAATGCGATTTCTGGTTATGACAGCTGCGGTACAATCTCATTTTTTCATATTTTCTCTTGTTTTTTTTAGCAAGAAAAGGCTAATGCGTGGTTTTCATGTTATTTTTAGAGCTGCTTGTAGGCTAATCATTAAGGTGCATGCATAGCATAGGCCCTACTCCTTCTTGTTTAGGGTCTATAAACAGTTTTCTTAAATATAGTTTTTAATATAATAATCGAGGAATAGGTCTACGTCCCTATGTTCAGACTTTCCTCTTATGTTATTTCTTTAACCGAGGTTAGTGTAATACTTCATATTAAATTTTTCTTTGTTTTTGAATGCATACTTCCAACAAGCAATGGGGAGTTGACTATAGATAGATAACAGCTGTGGGATAATAATATGGCCGTTGACCCTGCCTATTTATTACCATCTGAATTATCATAGTTTCTGATAATTATACCGGTCTACGCCTCGTTTGTGTTCCTTCCTTCCGTTATCAATTCACTATATATGCTCTGCATTCCTAAACTGTTATAATAATTTTTATACGCACACGTTTTGTCTTCAGTGATGGCATAACCATAACCATTACCACTACCATTTCCGTTACCGTTACCATAACCATTACCATTATCATTACCATTGTCATTCGTATACGGCTAAGGGTGGCATCGAACCTAATATAGACGCATTCACGGTTCACCCTTTACCGCAAAGACCCCACGCACTCGCTGCAGATCATCCCAATTAAGGAAATTACGGTTCGACCTAATTTCCTATTAGGCCTACCCGAAGTATTTCCTCTCTCTCACTGCAGCCTATCCGCAAAATGCCTTTCCACGACATCGTTGAATTATATATATATATTTATATATATTTATAATATATAGTCATATTATAGTGTTATATATATGGGCCTATATTGGTCTGCACAGGCTTCCTCCAAGCACTGGAATACTTGTTGCATCGCTTGCTGATAAATCTCGTAGCTTACCAAGACACAGATTTAGGCTTTGCATAATGTATGCTAGGATCTATTAAAAAAGCTTGTTCCCACATTTTTCAGCTCTCTGATCCACTTATCGATATTCCATGTTAACGCTTCCACCTATCGAGTGTCTGAGTCTCTCGCTTTGAATAAACAAACAACAGTCAACTTATAGTGCTTACCCTGTTAATTTCGTGTCATGAAAGAGAAACGCATGCTTGTAACTTGTAAGAACAGACTTTCGTAGTATCCTTGTTAATTAGTTTCTTTAATATTCGTTAGATGACTGATTAATTGTAGGCCTACATGTATGTAAAATTCAGGACTTTTAAAGGATTTTTTAAACTGAACAACCAGCAATAACATTTTAATTAATCTGGTGTTGATGAGGATGATGAGGATGATGATGATGTTGTTGTTGTTGCCAGCGATAAAATTACCCACCCACCCCCCATCGGTTGCAGTTAACTTTTCTAATGATTTTCACCGCACATGATTGCTTTTACAACTGCGCAAATTTTTTTGCAGCTGCACATTTATTTTAGAACTGCACGTTGAAAAAGCTCTGGTAAGATCTACTTTATAACATGTGGAAACTCGTTAGATCATCAAGTTAGATGCATGGTTAAAGGTCCAGGCCCATATGAAATAGTGGAAACATCGTCTGTTTATAGAAAATCCACCGTTGGTTTTGCTTCACCAAAGACGACCTCTAATCAAGGGCGTAACTTTCCCCCAGAAAGTGGTGGTGACTTTTGTCTGCTCACTAAATTTTCCTTCCCTTCTATCTACCCTCGACCTCCGCTATGATGAACTATCCCTACCAAATTGAATAGAGTTTGCTTTGTCCAAATTGTCCGCCACTTTCGGTCACTCGCAAAGTCGCACTCGAACAGTAGGCCTAAGCTACAAGCCGCTATAGTCATGTTTTAATTTTTCTGTTATGAATTTGATAATAATTATCAACGTTTACAAAAATACTCGATTTCATAATGTCAAGTCCAACCTACAACAAAATGGACTACACGTAGTCCAATTAAAAAATCAAAATTGAATGTGTTTGGAACTTTCATGCGGGAAAATTTACCACCCCTGCTCGAGGTGGAGGCTATTGTGCCTATGCTTCTGTTAAGAAGTCGCCTCTGAGTAGAGATCTTAAGGGGCGCTATATAAATTTATGCGGTTGATATTATAGGGTCTCTGTAGGGTATAGGCCTACTGAGGTCGGTTACTGTAGGTTAGTGACAACAATTTTTCCGCCTCGGGATATCTCAGGATAGCCTGAGCCTGTCTCAAGCCAAGATAAAGGAGGATGGTTCCGAGGTGGACTTGCAATTAACCCACCCGGGTAAAAGAGCCTATGCAACAGGCACTGGTTGTGAGCACAGTTCTGTAGCGTACACATACAGATGTGAGACGTGGCCCATGACGGTAACAAACAGGAAAAGACTGGAGGCAGCTGGTGGCTGAGAAGGATTCTATATGTATCGTGGCTGGACAAGATAACAAACAAAGCCGTAAGAGAGAAGACGGGACAAGAAGATACGGAAAGCATCATTGGAAAAAGAATACTGAGTTAGATGTGGCATGTTGTTCGCGTGGATGAGAATCGAAGAGCCAAACAGATGATGTCCTGGAATGCAGGAAGTAGAAGCAAGAGAGGACGACAATGAAATCACTTTTATAGGGCCTCATCAAAGGTAAATTGAGCTGTCTGGAGATGTCATAGGCTATAGAAGAGAGGCCGACGAACTGGCAATGCATGGACAGGGGCGAGTGGAGGAGGTGCGTTGCCCGATGTGCAGACCTGCATGCACGGGAAGGACTAAGTGACTAAGTAAGCATTGCTGCGGTAGGCCTACATATCGCAAGGAGCAACAACAATAATGGGCTAATGCCAGTAGTCCTAAAGATGTGATAATTGCCATTCACCAATTATAATCAAACGATCGAAGTTACGGCCAATGATAAATTGGAAAATTCAATCAAATCGTGCGCAGTACCGGTATTATAGCAGTCCATATATATATATATATATATATATATATATATATATATATATATATATATATATATATATATATATCAAGTAGCCTACCAACTTTAATGCGATGTTTCTGTCTATAATTCTCCCTTGTCTCTATTTCTCTATCTATTTCCTACTCTGCCTCTTGATTTTAAGAATGAATATAGCCTTAGCGGAAGACAGCCAAATGCTTCCATGCCAAAAAAGTATTGTTTGCAGGACCAAAAAGTGGTGGTGAATTTCACCACCACTTTTAAAAGTGGTGGTGACTGGACACCACTGTCACAATAGAAAGTTACGCCTATGCCTCTAATTGAACTTGTTCTCTTTCCTTCGAGTCTTTACACGTAAGCTGTGTACGGTACCAGGTAATAGTCCATTCAATGTGGGCAGGAAAAGACTGGAGGCAGCTGGTGGCCAAACCATCGTGTCCTTGAACGACTTTGTCCGGCAGAGTTGTTTCGAGCCGTAATGGACCGTAATGGCATGCAGTCCAAGTAGCCTATATGTGGGGCGCGGTGGTGTAGTGGGCATGTTCGTTAACTTGCAGCCGGAGGGTTGCAGGTTCAAATCCACCTGAAGCCGCCGCGTATGGACCTTGGTAATTGCTCAGCGCTTCGGCGTGAAACTCCGATTCAGTGTCAGCGCTGTAGTCGGGAGCGCTTCTAAGTAGCAATATTGAAGAGGCGCTTCAACATGTGCATATACATACAAGTATATATTCTACTTTTATGACATCACTTATTAATTATAGCTTTACGGCAGTAATGCATAATAGCCTATTTGCCATTATTCTAACAACGTGACACTATATATAGGCCTGCATGCATCCCTGATGACGTTGCAAAAGTGCTGTAGATCAAGAAGCTGTCGTCATAATAGTACAGAGCTAAAATTGTCACAGTAGCATGCAGCGAAGTCAGTGAGGCAAAAAAATTTGCAAAATTGCAAAACATGGAGAAGCCGTCACAATACGAAATCCACAGAACAAGTCGATAATGTAGCAGCATCATAAAATTAGTGACCTAATATACTGTTTTTAGAACAGAGATATGTCACAATAAAATTCCATGCGTCTTTTTGGTGTAATTTTGTGGGGCTGGGCACATAGTTTTTCTGAACAGGAGCAAAGTCACCACACCACATCTATTAATCCGGCCCTGGGCGGGCCCTCAAAACTGCGAGCCCGGGTGCTTAAGCGTGCGCCCTTAGCTCCGACATTGATGCGGGCCTGTGTTTATCAATGCATGCCCCTCCAACTTCAAACCACCATGGACCCTTTCGTCTATATGGGAAAGCTGTGTGCCGCATCATTATGGTCGACACGAATACACACACACACACACACACACACACACACACACACACACACACACACACACACACACGCACACCATGCAGACGTATTTTTCTAAATTGCTGCGGATAATGGGTGCAGTCGATTGCTGGTTATTTCAGTGCTTCCACATTTATTGTTATTAAATACATGATCCATCACCCAACCATAATAATGATTATAATAATTATTACGACAGCCTACCGATTACAAGCCAACAGACTATATAGTTTGTTGAGGAAAGAGTTGGACGGAGGAGTGGGACAAGGGTGCATGAGGAGGGAGTAAAAGTTATTGGTCACCACCGCTTTAGTAGACCTGCAAGTATAACCGGTTGTGCAGCGCAACATAAATGATCCTGAATAAGTGGTTCAGGGTCTTGATACACCACTACTTTTGCTCAAGTATGGAACCCACAAGAATAGCTTTTTGGGTCACGTAACAAAGGCCTAAACGATAGTATATAAGTTGTTATTTCGGGTCTTCGTATGCGAACAGACATGGGCGGAGTTTATCCGGGGCTATGGGGGCTAAGCCCCCCAAGAAGACCCAGATTCAATTTTTTCCCGTGTATACGGTATCTCTTCCCGGGCATAACCCCCCCCAGAGAGCGCAAACTCATAAGTTAGCCCCTCCAAGAACGGAAACCAAACTCCGCCCATGCAAACAGACCGCCTTCAGGTGATCGGGTCTTCAAGGGCTAATTTAAAGTTTATTCTGAATTCAACAGGAGGCCAGAGCAGCTGATGGTGCAGAACTGAGGGGCTTAATTCTTAGTAGTGGAGCACGCAGCATTAAGCCAAGCCAGCTAAGAAGTTTTGGGATGAGCTGCAGCCCCTGTGGAGTTCAAGGTCCGAAGTGAACCACACAACTGAATTAGCATAATCAGGGCGAGAGGAGACAACGGAACTGCTATGCTACTTATTCATATAATAGTCAGAGCCCACCTGCTGTGATAGAAACAAGATTTACTAAGGTCTGTTATGTGCGGTCGGAATGTGAGCTACATGTTTGGCCAGGTTAGCCGGAGTGTTTTGACAATTATCTGATATCTACTTTGGAGGAGCAATCGTGTACTTGACAAAATGTCTCTGAAGATATTGCAGATAACTTATTTGCACCCATCACCGCCAAACAGAACTTATATATATATATATATATGGGTGTGGGTTTGTCTGCATGTGTTTGTCTGTTGTGTGTGTGTGCGTGTGTGTGTGTGTAAACAGGGGCGCAACCAGAACATTTTCCTAGGGGGTGCTCAGAATTATTATTGTAGGCTTAGGGCCGAATAATCTGTAATCTGAAAGACTGAAAAATCGAAAGACCCCCTACCCCCCCCCCCCCCCCACCCCCACACAAAAACTCATCGGATTTGGAGAAATTACGTGGGTCACCTTTTTAGCCCTGGGGGTGCTCAAGCACCCCCCAGCACCCCCCTGGTTGCGCCACTGTGTGTAAACTGTCCTGTGGAGCTTGTTCATACTGTCATGCATGCGCATAATATATATATATATATATATATATTGCATATATGTATAATTGTATATATACACGTATAGCCTATACATATATGTATATTATGTGCATGCATGAATAGGCTCAACAGGGCAGCTTAGATTACATAATGCATTTTTGTGTGCGTATGCATATAGCCTACGCATGGGCCTGGATGATGATGATGATGATGATGATGATGATGATGGTGGTGGTGGTGGTGGTGGTGGTGGTGGTGGTGGTGGTGGTGGTGGTGGTGGTGGTGGTGGTGGTGATGGTGGTGATGGTGGTGATGATGATGATGATGATGATGATGATGATGATGATGATGATGATGATGATGATGATGATGATGATCGTAATAAATATTATGCTGTCGTTGTCAATTGTAGTTGTTTGATGGCTGAAGATGGAGACGACGACGACGTGTATTCCGTGCGTGCCTAGTATCCTCGAGGGATTCCGTCGAAGTGGAGGAGGAGCAGGTAAAGGAAGAGGAGGAGGAGGAGGCGGCGGTGGAAAAGGAGGAGGGGCTGATGAGGACAACGATGACCTGGATGGAATGACAATAGAAGCCGAGGGTCGTCTGCTGCCATCGAACAACAAGACAACGAAGACAACAACGTTAAAGGTAATGAAAAAAGTTCAAATCGGATCTATTCTAAACGCGGTTCTAATCTGAGCTTATTTATAAATATTATTGGTTTTTCTTAGGCTTTTGAGTTTACATCGCGTGATTACTTATATTGCTTACATTACGCCGTGTAGGCTATTTGGGGATTTGATTACCGCATGTTGATAATTAATCTATCGGAGTACCTTACACAGGGTGAGAATTGTCAGAGGTTGTGGGGTTCAACACCCAGTCTTTCTTATGACCACATATAGGCTTAGTAAAGTCCTCATCGTGCAGCCAAAGTCCATGTAAATCAACGTCTGACCTCCAGTTATTTTTCTGCAATTCTCATACTGACATTACATGTTTGTACAGACGAGCTCTCACGCCACCCATTCAAGTCTTTTATTATTTGTGTCGACAGGTTGTACGGTCTGGAGTCGAATCGGATGTCGCCACCAGTGCAGGAGGTTCCGCCGTCACCTGGCCCTCTCTGGTCAGTCTCAGTGGAGCCGGTTCCCCCGCCATCAGCAGCAGGACCTATCAATTACCCAAAGGCACGTGGGTTCACATGTACTCCTATATATGTTATCATAATTATATAAGACCCGTATGACTTCTGTATCGCCGCTCTAATATTGTGCGAGTGAAACTTTGATCATGGATCGAACTACTTTGGAGAAACTTAATTGGTCAAATGGTGGGCAAACAACTTCTAACAGTTCTGTATTTTGAGCCTAAAATTAATACCGAAAGGCAGTCGATCATGACTCTTGGGCAGGGCTTTTTTTAAACGTGCAGTTGTACTCAAATTGTGCAGTTCTAAATGGATTTGTGCAGCTGTGGATACACTTCTGTCACAAGTTCTGTGCAGTTAAAACTAGCAAAAAGGTCATTGTCATCGGATTGGAAGTAATTTACCATGGAGGATGGGAAAGGAAAGGAGTTGTGCAGTTCTAAAAATTCCTTAAAAACAGCCCTGCTCATGTGTAGCCTATAAAGAAACCTCTAAAAGTTCCGTATTTTGAGCCTAAATCCCGAAAGACAGTCATGACTCATGGGTATGATATGTAGACGACTCAATTTTCGTACCGTTGTACTAAAGAAAAAGTCCAGCCCTCTTCCTAGTCGTCTGCTCACCCAATTAGCAGTTCACTCGTAGCCTATGTATAGCTACATCCGAGTTCGCTAGGTGCGCTGGTGATGCAGAAATCTTGTCATTTTTAATATTCTTCTCTTGTGATAGTTTTTGATAAAACTGGTAAAACTGTCTGCCTGCCTGTCGGCGTATTTAACTACCTAACTGACTATCGATTTGCTCTATAATGTATACATGCCTTTTACTTGACTAATTGCCTACATTGTATAAGCAGCGCGCATATAGTTGCTATAGTTGCAGGTGTCGCCAATATATAGGACCTCCGCAAGGAAGTAGGCTATAGGGCTTAACTGTTGAAGGATCATCGACATGGGCGGAGTTTGGTTTCCGTTCTTGGAGGGGCTAAAGCCTTCTGGGGGGGGGGGGGGAGGGGGCTAAGCTCGGGAAAAGATACCATTTGCACGGTAAAAAAATGAATCTGGGTCTTCTTGGGGGCTTAGCCCCCTAGCCCCTGATACACTCCGCCCAAGATCATCGATCCCAATTAAGTTTATGATCAGGAGTGCCTGTTATCCCTACAGGCCTACAGGTACCTACCACCATACTACCTATTTACCCGACCAACTGCCTGCACAAGTGTGCATTTAAGCAACGCAATGTAGGCCTAAAGGTCGTTCATAATGGACATGATAGAGGAGCTATAGTAGGCCTATATAGTCTAGCTATATATTAGACCTATCATCTCCTTACAAAGCTCAGAAGTGCACATTGAAGTTCGGCAACCATTAAAACTATCTAAAATTATGTAGAGTATACCGGTACTGTAAAAGATAAGTTTTCAGTCTAGAGCGAAAGAAAATCTCGCTAGGAGAGTAGGCATGCATATGCAAAACGCGGATGGAGAGAGAGTTTCAGATGAAGGGGCAAGCAAAATTAATGTGAAAGAACCAGGGCCGTTTTAAGGAGTTTTGGGGCCCTAGGCACAAACCCTAATCCTAAACATATCCACGAGTCTAATCTACTCTAGCCAAATCAAGGTTTCTGGGGACGGAGAACAAGTATTTACACACACATTTTTGTCGGTCGATTGCTCGAGACGTGTAGCGCCGAGACGGGAGGGCTATGGGAAAGGAATGTCCGAATGTGTCCCTCCATGAAGTCAGAAATTGTTGAATTTTCACATTGCATTTTAAGCTGCCATCTTTACAAAATTGCTCAACATTCGCAGTGATGACATGCCTAGTCTAAGACTTCTATGATTGTTCTTGCAATTATAATAATTCCTTATTCAGTTTCCACATTGTAATGATAGGCCACATGCAGCATTGTAAGCTGGGATCTAAGCAAAATTACAGATTATTATTTCAGTGCTGATTACAAGAGTGGTTGAAAGTTTCAATAAAATTAATATAATTATTATTACAATCATAATTTCTTGACGTATCAAATTCAGCAACTCAGTTCTGCTGCTTCTGGACCATTAGGCCAACAGCATAATAGGCCTAGTATCCTAACGAATAACTGCAGACAGATCTAGGCTATAATTATATAAGACCTACTTTCTTGCATTGGAATTGGCTTATTCCCGCGCGTTGCTAAAAAGGCTTGTATTGTTGACCATGGAGGATAGGCCTACAGTTCTCGGAATTGCCACAAATGTTACACAAACCAAGGAAGAACCGCCAAAATCTGGAAGTCATGTAGTAGGCCTAATGATGCTGTTACTAAGTGTTCAAGTAACAAAACCTTTTTAAATTTCGACAGTTTTAAATTTGAAAGGTAGCACTAAAAAGTCGAAAATTGGTTTTACAAAAATAGTACTTGTACAAATATTAACAGTAAATTATACTCATTGTAAGATGATTGTATCATATTATTACATTAATAGATTTTATCGTCGTAATATCATACAATAGTAAATAATATCACGGTATATTACTAGAGTTCGTGTATTATACAATAATGTAAGCAGCAATTCAAACTTATAATTTGGTCAAATGTTTTGGGTAGTCATTTCTGGGTGAAGTTCCTTCCACACTGGGAGATGCTTAGATTAAACACTGAACGTAACCCGATTCCCGTCTCAAACTCTCAGTCTCAGATATAGAGTGCCGGTACTCTATTCATGCCTTCTATGGGCATGTGTGTCATTTTGTTACGTTTATTAATATTGATAGAAGAACCTAGGCCTATACACAGCTAGAGCACAGCAATCTTTGTATTACAAGTGTACTGTGTAAAATAAATTTAAGCTTAGCACACGTTAAAGTTCGTATAACATGTTGCTAATTTGTTATGCAATGTAGCATTTTGGGTCGCCGCGGGGCCCCCCTGTTGCGCGGGGCCCTAGGCCCGGGCCTCGCGGGCCTGTGCCTTAAAACGGCTCTGGAAAGAACGCCGGACAAAGACAATTAAGACGTGTGCCAGGAAATACATAAATTTCCAGCAGATGCTGATCGAAGAGAAGATCGAGTGACCTTTATCAGAGCTACTTACAAAGTGTGACCATAGAAGATAAGTCGGATGGCAGATGACCGGTGCATGCTTAATTGTACATGAAGAGTGCTTGCTATAGCTTGAAGCGAATAGGCCTACGCTCAGTCGCTGACATACAGGAGGCCAGTGTAAAGAGCGAAGAGCAACTAGGTGTGATGTGGTCTCGGTAAGAAAGCCCAAGACACAGTCTTGCAGCTTGATGCAGCATTCTAGTTGGAGGAAGCAGTGCGCATTGAGGGAGACCTAAAGTATCAAGTTGCTGTAGTCAAGTCGTGTGAGAATAACTTATAAGGCAGTTAGGCCTACAGCTGTGTTGAGTTTGAGACGTGCCTATATAGGCCTACGGCTCTGATGAGGTGGGTTAATTCTATAACCTGCAACCCTCCGACTGCAAGGCAACGAACATGCGCACTAGGCCTACGTACACCATCGCGCCCCACATGATGTCGTCAATGCATGCAGGCACGAAGTCTCCTTGTAGCATTTGAAACCTCGTTTGAGGCTTTGCGCACAGCTGTAGGCTACCGATAGGCTACATGATAGAGTTGCGTATCATAAGCAGAAAGAGGAGGATTTCCATACCATGACGAACGAAAGGCGATGGGTGACAGCGTAGAGGTGTAAAATCGAATGAACAGTGGGACCCCATAAGCAGAGATGTGACGAATTATATGAGGCCTAAAAATTGTTGTTGAAAAATCCGATTGACAGACGGCAACCGTTACAGTGTAGGCCTATAGATATGCAATTGAAACAGTCGTAGACTATAAGGTTTTTGATTGAACAATAATATTCACAAGAACGCAAATGACAGAAGACATAGCCTAAATCTTATAACTACTAAAAGAATAGACACTAGACAGCCTGCAATACCCGATGATGCAATTGTTAGGACCTGTCTGTCGCAGACTTGTCTTGATCCAAAGAAAGAACTTTCAACATTTTGTATTAAGTGATATGTTATTCGCTTAAGCAAACCATAGGTCGGCTCACAGCCTATATATTTAGTTGGCGGTGGTCGGCTGCGCTTATTTTCATCTCTTGGATGGGCGTAGAACTCCGTTCTGCGTTGTGTCTGTAAAAGCGCTACAAGAATCCGAGTCTACTGTCTGGAGACGTTGAAGCAGACTATAGTGCACTCCATGATGGATGGGATTTCTGGTTAACTGTGAAGTACGTCGATTTAATTTGCATCGATAGTGATTTAGAGAGACACTGTACGAAGAATTTGCTATTACTGTCGTTAAAACCCTTTTTAGTAGCGATTTCCTGGTATTTTGTTGCGTTGATCGGAGTGTTTGATGTTGTGAAGGCGAAGTTGCCGATGAACTTCGTACCCTGCGTTGGCCGGCGCCGGTGCTAGCTCGATCGTCAGAATATCAGATTTTGTTGGGTTTTTTTCTTTCTGGATGCAGCTTCCCAGAATCGTAGATTGTGCAGCAATAGACTGCATTTAAAGTTGAACTAGTTTGTTTTGTTGTGTGGTTGACACTAGTATCCTATGCTTAGCGTAAGTCTTTGCTTCTCTACGCTGTAGGCCTAATGTCCTCTCGAAATCACACTTAAAAATGTAACGCATGAGTTCTGTGTTTTAATTTATTTTCGTTGGTAAATAATTTAGATGTTGGACATCATGTCGTCATGTATTTTAGGAGATTGACTTGAGGTAATTTTGCTTCTGCTCGTATAAACTTTTTGGAGATCTTGTTCATTATTTTATTTACCATTCATTGAATAAAGTTTTGTTTGTGATTTTAGGTAAAACATCATTTGGCCGTAGTAGCCAGCAGGATATTATAATAGATGGCTCTGGCGTGGACGATCAGCACTGTTACATCATTAACGAAGGCCAGGTCGTGACTTTCTATCCTCTGGGTGTTTTAAACTCGTTGGATGGCTTCAGAATAACAAAACCAACTAAACTTAGCCACGGTTAGTAAGACTTTTGTGCAATTATTATTGAAGCTGGAGAGAAAATGAAGGTTGATTGTCTGGACAGCAAGTTATTTTTTAATTTGCAGTTTTGCTCTCTCAGTTGAATTTACATTACCTTAGGCTACATCCATGTTCCATGGACCAACTACTGAGAAATCTTCTGAATGGAGTTGTAACACGCCTTTTATTTGCATAAGTTGAGGTAATGTGAAATAGCAATTTGCTGTCATGAAACATTGAGTTTATGGATTTCTGTTGTCATGACCGTACTTCAGATTTGATTAGGTTAGCTTAAAGATTGAGCAGAATTCACGTGGATGTTGCTTTGGGTGCATGTGAAAGTCCAACAGTTAACAACTCATATTTAAATAGCTACCGGACAGAAAGATATTTCAAGATTATATATATTCCATTAGTAAGTTTGTTGAATTATGTCTGTTGGAAACAACTGTTGTTTTGGATATTCATTATGCATTTATTATGTTGAAACGCCTCACTCACACTAGTAGCAAATTATATATATTTTTATATGATATTGAACAAGAAATACTTTTTAAAAGAAGTGTTATTGTTGTTAGCCATATGAGTCCCTATGTAGACAGAATGCTATGACAATCACTGCAATGTTGGCCTCTGTTTAAACTGATGTCTGGCAGTGGCCAATGGGGCATCATGGTTCCCACAATAAAGTTGCCAAGTCTCAGTGTCGCAGCAATACACCTGTCATTGTATTTGGATTAGTTTAATCTGAATCGATCCTCTAAGATAGAATGATGTTCTGAGATTTCTGCAATGGCAGCACCAGGTCATATAATTTCAACTGGTTGCATCATTGTCAAGGTAGTTATTCAGCAGGTTGAAGAAATTAAAAGATGTTAACAATTCCAAAGAATGTTTGGCAGGTCATATGGATAGGTCAAGAGTAAAAATAGGCTTCAACTACATATGGTGACGCTGCCACTGGATTTCTGTTCCACAATCTCTTTCCTCTGGCTTAAGCAAATGCCTTGACTGTACACTATTGGTGTGGAAAATCAGATGGTGATGGTGAGGACTGTGCCACCAAAGAAAATGGACTTTGTTGACACTGTTCTCTGCATTCACCTGGAAGACTGGGGGATATTTGGGCTGTGTATCTTTTGCCACCATTTATTTTATTTATTTACTTTATTTATCCATTTCTATAGTGCCTCTTCAAGCTCCCTGCTCAGAGGCGCTCCCGACTACAGAGCGGACACTGCATCGGAGTTTCACGCCGAAGCACCCAAGCAATTGCGAGTGAAGGACTTGCTCAAGGTCCCTATATGCGGCGACTTGAGGTGGATTCGAACCTTCCAGCTTCAAGGCAACGACGCCACCACTACACCACCGCGCCCCATTGAGAGATTGCCTTACAGCATGTTGCCTTTTATAGTTCTTTGTCCCAAATGCTACATGGGTAAGAAGCATTATGTCAATTGTTAGCACTGAATTCATGGGACTATTGTGGCTGGGCTTTACATGCAAACAAGTACCCACCAGTGGTGATTTTTATATTTATCTGAGCATTAAATATAGTTTTCTATTTTAATTGACAGCACTATTGAAGCACTAGTTAGCATAAGCAGCACTTTTATGAGATGCCTATAATGGGCTATTAAGAAGTGACTGAATAGCACATGTGTAAATACATGCATTCTTTTATGTGGACGTTCTCATAGCTTTTGCTCTAATTCCATACATTTGTAACATGTGTTGAGTCTCCAGACAGGGGCAAATAGACGTCACTATTCTCTCGATGATGAAGTTTTGGTTAGGCATTGAAGGCTGTACGTTGAGGCGTGTAGTGATTGGCACCATTTTTGTACACACCTACTGAGTCCTACTCAGTGTTGCTGGAAGGCCTCTGCCCATGGAGTGACATGCTTGTTTCTGATGGAAGAATGTTGCTGAGCCTTTGAACTGACTGACTATAGGTGGCTGGCTGGCAGTCTGTTAGCTCAGCTGGCTGTTGAGACTGGTGGAACTCGTTCCAGCGCTGCTGCCAGTAATTGGTTTGGGTCCACGCCTGCTTCTGAACAGGCCTTCAAGGCCTCAGAGAAAAGGCCTAATTAGCATCCATGGGCCTCGCTTCACTGCCGGCTCAGATTGCGGTGGAATGACTGACTCGTTGGCCGTGGTATGTTGGATGTAATCTAATCAGAAAGTCCGGTTGGTGTGGAGGAGGGGTGTTTTGGAGACACCGGGAACTTTCAGGAGTCTGCTTAAGTACGACAGTCGGTCACCAGGTAAATCATTGGTTAGTTTAGGCAGTCAGGTGCTTGTTCTTACCAACACTTGCGTGCTTCTTGTCAACATCGGCAATTCCGAAGGCATTCCGTAGGATGTTATCTGCTGTGGAATGTATACAGAGAGTATGTTGAATAAGAGCAGGTGATAACATTTATAAGTGGTAGAGCTTGAAGCACTGGAATATTATATCATATTTAGGCCATTTATATGATGTGATTTGACATTTGTCCTAGGAAACAGTGAGGCAAAAGACCTGTGAGCGTGACCTCTGATGACTAGGGAGGAAATGCATACATGTATAACCATTGTGGAGGCAGTTGGCCGTCTTTCCTTCTCTAGTTTCCTACTTGTCATGTTATGGAAGTAATTGTTATTATGACCGGATTTATATACTTCACTTAAGAGCCATGTTGGAAGTATGTTTGGTTTTCTTCAGTAGAGTCCATTGCAAAATTTCTATTTGACAAGTGGATTTATCTATAGAACTTGCACAGTTATGAAACTTTAGCAACTACTGCTTCATGCATACATGGATGTGTTTTAGGTTTTGCTTGATCGAATGTTCTTGTTGGAGGCAAATAACGCAATTTGATTGCAACTTTGGTGCAATTTACTTGCAACAAAATACTTTTGTTGTGTTGGATGTGGTCTTCTTTCTGTGTCTTCAACAAGCGCTCTATTGAGCAATATATTGTTTTTCTTGCATTCATATATATATAATATATATATATATATTAATATATATATATATATATATTTGTTGTACTTCCAAGAAGGTCTTTGAATATCAGTGTGAAGACATATAGGGTAACAGGTATCTGGAGAAACAGACAGATAGCAGAGACGCAAAAGAGAGACTTCCAAGGGTGACAGACTAAGATACAAACTGACTAGAGACAGCAGAGAGTCACTGTGAAAACATAGAGACTGAGGCAGGCAGGCTGAGAGATGAGTCCGACAGGCTAAGTGACAAACAGAAAGACACAGGGCGAGAAGAAATGATAGACTCACAGACATATAGAGAGACTTGCATTCACTAAGAGTTTCAGGCAAATGCAGGAAACCTTCAATCTATGGTGCAAAGCAGTTGTGCATACATGTAACTTGCTTGGCATCTCTGTGGATCTCTGCCATAGAATATCTCTTTCTGACATTTTGATACTCTTTTCTTGGCTCCTGACTAGCTGCACCTCTGATTCACAATTCGGCGTGACTTTGAAGATGTCGATATTTTCATGATTATTATATCTATGTAAGGCTCAGACCCGCACTCTTCATTTGCAAGGTGACCAATCTACCTACTCTAAGTGAGATGACACATGATATTAGTTCATATGGTTTAGAAAGCACATGGCAAGTGTCAGCCGTCCCTTGAAGCTTGTGCTTTTGTGAGTTTATTTAGCACCTCTGTATATACTAGCTACATTAACAATTACAGACATTGATGCAGTACCTACTTGACCAACTGTCAAAATCGTTTTACTGGTTGTGGTGCTTAGATTTATCTGATAGTTTTATGTCTTTACAATTGTTTGGATTTTCAAAGTTAGGCCTAGTTTAGGTGAAGCCTACTACCAGTAGTGGAGAAGGTTATTCTAGCCTTGGCCTTGGGATGGAAGGAGAACTGGGAGAGGTTTTGGAAAGCAGACAGGCATGCATATGGAGAACGGAAATTTGTCTGATTATGAGTGTAGCTGGAGCCTGTATATCTGACCTTGGATCATGAATGGAGTTGCTTTTTTGCGTAGAAGCAGCTGTTGATTGATGCCTTGCATATTACTTGCGATTATTGAAGGAGTTTCCGGATTAGATTGGCATATACGAGTTGCACTATGGTTAGTTTTTTTGCACAGTTAAGTATCTTTAGGTCATGACTAATGTGGTTGAGTTCTGTACTAAAAAGATTTACATTTGCATTAATTTATGGAATGCATGCATACCGTACTTATTCTAATATAAACATTCAAATGCAAAACTTTAGTTGCGTGCTGCACTTATTCTAATTATAAACATTCAAATGCAAAACTTTAGTAGCGTGCATAGTATGAAGTGATGGTTGTAGAAGTGGAAATCACCAATCAATTAGACTAGTCCTGTGTAAATGGAATTGTAGCTGTAAGAAAATTTTTGTGTGTAGTATCTAGTTCAAGTGTGCCACTTTAAGAGAACCTAATCGAAAGTTGTTTCTGCATTGGCTGAAACGGTGTTAAGTGTAATAATGAACAGAAAAAGATCATCCATGAGCAAGCAATAGTATCATAACTTCAAGAGTCACAAGTGCCATGTTCCTGTAGTTGACAGGCGACAAGTGTCCTGAGCATGTGTGGAATGTATAATCCCATGGAGTTTAATTTTCCAGTTTTGGCTGAACAATGCCATGACTTTGTGTAGCCTTGTCAGAGGTTGACTGGACTGGAAAGGTCTGGCCTATCACTCTCCCTACCCTGTCTGTGGTTTTGATCCTAGTACATTAAGATAACTTACATCTGCCTTAAAGTTTGTTGGGTGCTAATCAAGACAGTTAGCTAGCAACGAGAACGTAAAGAATAAATGGTTGAATTTACTTTCATATGAATGTATTCATTGCATTGTTAGTTGTTAGAGCATTGTGTTGTCATCTGCGTTGTAGGGTCTGTTCTGTGTTTTGGTCATTCCTTGTATTTTCGATTTAATCAACCACCTGCTGAGAAAGTCCAATCAACACAGAGGATCGTCATCAAGGGAACATCACCAAGTCAGTTGTTTAGTGAACCTCATTTGGCAGAGTTTCATCATAACATCTTTATTTATAATGTTAATTCGGATTTGACATGTACAGCGAGAGACTTGCATCCCAAATTTTCTGTGCATTTTTTAATTACTTTGATATGATGTAGCATAATATGTGATGAGATTAAGGAACTTTATCTGAATTTTTTCTATAGCATCTGTTTCAGTTTTACACAGTAGTACTGTGCTTTGCAATGTATGCTGACTTATCTGGTTCTGAACTCCTCAGCAGCTTTTCAAAATTTGTTCTAGTTTCCATTGCCATAAAATTTTCGTTCTTCACCTTTTCAGCCTCCATTTGGCATTTTCTAGTTATCCTATAGCTGAAACTCACATTTACATGACGCATAGATCTTCTGTACTGCAGCTGTTACTAGCAGTTTAGGCAGCTGAAGGTGATTTCCGCTCCATGTTACCTAGTGTAATCTCAACACTTGTTCACACTTTTGTTGCCTCATGATTTTGACTAGACTATGTAGTGCCATGTACAACATTTGGTCTTCTAGCCTGCTCGAATGGGTCCTCGGCTTCTCTGTGGCTGGCCTGTGACCTGGAATGGGCTGTTGACCACACCTTGCCAAATTCCTTTTGGCCCACCTGTCTCATTTTTCACTGACCTCATATCTTTCCTGTTTGACCTGGCTTGGGCTGGGAGCACTTCTGGGTAGGCAGCCTGGAAGTGGTGCTATACGAATTGCTGTAATAATTATAACAATGGTAGTATTATACACTGCTCAGCTATTCAATTTTCCTTTGCACTTGTAATGCTGATCATATAAGCAGCATCTAGTAAATTTCTTTCTAACTGATTTGTTCAGATGATGAGAATAGACGACGGCTCATAAAGCTGCAGAGCAATCCAAGCGGTCAAGAAGTGACCGAGGAGAAGACCAACTTCCCTGTTCCAGATGCATCCCAGTTCCACTGGATCGACTTCAACGAGGAACTCGGACTGAAGCAGCCGCCACCGTATGTAGAGTCCACCTGGTCCAACAGCCGATCAAGTCGAGGAACATCCCAACCGTATTCAACTCAGACGTCTTGGACTCGTCCAGAACCGTATCACCATCCGGCGCATCCAACGTTTTCGAACCCTCGTGCCGTCAGGAATTCGCTTCCGTCATCGTATCGCAGCGACGCTCCAGTCAAGCGAAGTCGGTTCCTAAGTCAGGGCGTCGAGACTTACCCGCTAGCGAGCTTGGAGTTTAACAAGTCTCCGACGACACTGCCGACATTCCTGCCGTCTCAGCGTTTTACACAGGAGCCAGACGCGAGCGTGAGACATTCAGCGCGGTTTCCGTTGCAGCACGACGTGGTCGGTGACCGAACGGATGTTAGACCGTTCGATGACGAAAGCGACTCAGGGACCCCGTCTACCGAAACCTCGTCTCTGTCGAGCTCTTCACGCAGCAGTGGCGTCAGGGTGTCACGGGTAGAGAGAGCATATCTTAAACCTCAGGTTGTTAAAGGTTGCAGTGAACCTCAAGAGCCCAGCCGTAAGCTGACGATTTTGCCTATCGCGGCAAGCTCAGGTTTCTTGTTGGCTAGGAACAGTGCGACGTCGAGTGGGTACGATAACATTGCCAACATTAAAGCAGCGATCATAGCTGCTGCTGCTGCAAAGTTAGCCGACTGCTCACAACCTCTGGACGTCGAGGGATTCAGGGTCACATGTTCTGAATCCAAGGTCTCGGATATTCCGTCCCAAGTAACCTCAGATTGTAACGTTCCATTGACGTGTTCTTTAGCCGATGGATCTGCGAAGGAAACGCCAACAGACGTAAATATTCAGAAGAAAAATCCTAAAGAACTTCTTGAAACATCCATTGAGTCATTCACAGAGGCTGATATCAAAGGTGCTTTGGAAACTCGTTGTCAAGGTAATGAGTCGGATTTGTCTCTTTGCTATCCAAAGCCAGATGACTCAAGTGATAGTTCTGAATTTGATCCACTAGATCAGTTGATACCTGTGCAAGTTGAAGAAAATTACGCCTCCAAGTCTGCTATATTGAAGGCATTTTGTTCTGCAGGGGCCACTGTCTTCAGTGGCAACTTGAACTGCATTCCGACTGCGACCGAAGACAAAAGCGTGATTAACAATAGTTGTGCCGCTCAGACAGACAAAGCTCTTGAGCCTCAAATTCCGACTGTTTCAAAGGAAAATGAAGCAACGTCTTTAATCGGGACGTGTGACGATTCGGTGAATCACCGCAAAGACTCTGAAGCATGTCGCTCATCAGAGAAAGAGTCGAACGATTCATTTGCAGGAATCGTTTCACCATCTGAAAACGTTAAGCCTGACGTCGCCGTCGTCTGTCTGAACAAACCTCCGATAGGAAAACCAGTTCAGGAAGTCTGCAAGCCGAGTAAGGCGGAGCGAAAGAGCCTTAAGTCGGAGAAGAAACCGTCCGAACCAGTTGCGTCCTCCTTCTTCAAGTCCCTCCTCAGCCGGTCGCGAAGTCCATCCCCAAAAGGAAGAGCGAATCGGTCTCCAAGCCCCTCCTCTGCCGCCGCCTCGTCTAAGGATCAGGCGGCAGAGTTGTTAAAACGTCTTGATTCTGTGCTGCATGAGGCCGAATATGACAATTCAACTTCTGATAATTTACCCAAGAGCTTCAAATCTGATGGTGTCCACGATAATGAGAAATGCTCCAGTGAAGCATTGCTGCAAAAACCAGTTAATGTAGAGCGAGTAGGCAACTCAGAAAATGTCTCACAGGACGCAGAAAATGGTCAGAATCCATGGCGAGTGAACCTGAAGCACAGCCTTCGACCGAATCTTGAGAACTTCAAAGGAGAAAAGGTGTTTACTAAGGACACGGTCACCACTAGCGTTGTAATCGGGATCGGTGTACAAGCGGGGCAGAATGACCCACGATTTTCCAACGCTACAGCCGTCGCAAGCAGTGCCGAAAATCTTATGAGAGATTTTCGTGCCGCCAGAACAGCGCAAGGACCTACGAATCTGAGTGACAGTGCGCAGGATCTCCGCTCTGTGAATCCTGCCGACCAGCACGTTGACATCGACTTTGGCTATATATCTGACTCCGGTCTGTCCGTGGCCAGGGGTGGTAGCAGGCCAGGGAAATTCCCGACGCTTGGTCGCTCGAAAGGTAAGAAGAGCGTGACATTTGCCAACGAAAGCAAAAGCGAATCGTCGGATCTTAAGGCTGACGACAGCGGCGAAGGTCAGGACGCTACGCTTGCCATGTCTCAGGACATGGACAGGGTGGTGGAAGGCCGATCACCAACAGAGAAAATGTCGGTGTCGGAGAACGTACGGACGTACCTGGAAATGGTAGACGCTGGTTGGCCGAAGGTTCGTTCACAGGACGAGGACTTGACCGCATCGAATCCGACCAACTGCTTCGCAACGAATCAGAACGGTGGCAATGATCGAGGTGTAGACGGTGCCAAAAGAATCGGTTCGAAATCATCGACAGGAAACGACCTGTTTGAGATGATGCCAGAGTTCAACAATAATTCGTCCATGAGCGCTTTTGCTGAACTTCGTGACGACAACTCTGCAGCTGGGTACAGTCAACCCAAGTCGGAAGAAAGAGAGTCGATGAATCTGGACGACATCGACCTTGAGGACCTTGGTGCCAGTCAGCAAGACCTGAAGGAGCTGTACCAGCGACGGAGAGCTGAACGGATGGAGGAACAGCAGCGCGCCAAGGTGGAGAAGCTGCGTCTCGAGGAAATCCTTAAGATGTGCTCCGAGTTTGGACTGAGCGTCATGACCGATAGACCCCAGGATCAGTCGGACGATCGAAAGCTATCCGTGCGATCGAATCTTCTCGATCAGTGTGGGGTGATGATCACGTCGAGCTCTTCTAACTCGGAGGATGACGCCGAGAGGGGCACGATCAAACGCCGTCCGATTAACGACAAGACTGCGGCTCTTGTCTGTCCGTCTTCGTCAACATCGACATTTGACTCCGCTTCAATTTTCCGACTTGAAAACAGCCGTCTGTGCGACGAACGGGATGCTGTGAAAGGCGATCTCGGCATGGACGACCTCAGCCCGACCTCTCCCGTTGTTGACAGTGGCATAGACATAAGCACAATGGACCGACAGTTTGCCTCTTTGCATTCGTCGTCGTCGTCCTCCGCTAGGGAAGGAAAGGAATTCGCTCTGTTGTTCGGGGAGCGGAGGCCGTCGCTCGAGCACCAGTCTTCGGGGGAGCGAATGCGCTTGGCGGAGGAGCGTCGTTCGTCGGAGGAGTGCTGGCCGATGGAGAATCGATCACCTCGACATATGGGAGATGAAACGGAACTCACATCTGGAAAGTTTTCCTACAACAGCCGAGGGCTATATCAGGAGGTAAAGCCATTTCCTACATTTTAACCCAATTTTTTAAAATTTTCCTGTTGGTGTAATTTAATCTGTACAGTTCTTTTTAAAGTATGTACTGGAGGTACTCTCCGTTGTGATGTTAGTATTCTCCTTCAGCTTGACATTTTACAACGCATGACATCCTGACGCTCTTAAGACACAGTGCTAAGCGAGTTAGAATCTCCACACCTCCTTTGCCTTCATTGACCTTTCTGTGTGGTTTATTTTTGCAGAAAAGCCCTTCTTGGTTGAAACTAATATTTCTGTTGTGCCTTGCAGCAGGAGAGTGTTTGTTTCTCAGGCTTTCTTGGTAGCTTGTCTACAGCTTTGTAATCTATTATCCAGATTTGTGCATCCTGCGAGTTGTTTAATATCCTGCTGCTGCAAAAGTTAGTTGCTTGGTGATTTGAAGTGGAGCTAAATGTGTATATATCTCTTGAGTACAGTTTCTAGCAATTGCACTTTTTCAGATTAATCAGTTGAAGTTGGTTGGACGTTCCTTTCCCTCTCATGCGCATTGCACTTCTTAGAACTTCTCAAAACATTCTGTATTGTGTACGTGATCCAAAGGCTGGTCTTTGAAATTGTTAAGTTTACGTAATGCACTAATATCTAAACCAGAGACATGGTGACTAGTGAGTGATAGGCCAGTCCTTTCCAGTAAGCTCTTGCACAGATCTAAGCTGGCACCGAGTGGTTGTTGGTTGTACGGAGCATGTGTTGTTTGCATCCATGGAGCATGCGTATCAGGGAGGTTGTGGCTCCTGCTTTTGCCCTCTCTAGATGTCTGGTCTTAGAAATTTGCTCAGATTGTGGCCACAGGGAATTGGCTTTAACAGAAGTTGACTGCAGCCAAACTAAGGCAGAACTGACCGGCAGAAAATTGATAAGAACAGGAACTTGTTTGCCATTAGTCAGTCATTTGTTGAAGTCCTTCCTTCTGGTCCATAAATGCGCATACACTTAAAAACAAACACGGACATACAGTGCACGCGCACACACACACACACACACACACATCATACTCCCACACTACATGGCACATTGTTGCAGTACATTGCATTCTGACATAGATGTTAAATGTGAATTCACCATTTGTGTTGTGCTGCCTTGCGCATAGTGTGCAAATGGCATACCACATACAGTGTTTCCGTTTTCCATGCTTGTAGACTTGTATACAGGATATAATTAATATTCATTAACATCCATTGCAAATACATTTCAATATTCAGGTTATTATTCTTGTGTTTCTGTTTCTGCATTTGCCTTATTGTAACAAGTGCAGTCATACTAAAGCATATAATTATCTTTGGCTTTTAGGGTAACTGTTATGCGCGTATTTATGCATGTGTAACATTGTGTATGTACGTAAACATTTATATTGCTCATTTTCCAGGTTCCTGTTTAGTTATTGTTCCCCTAGTAATAAGCGGTGCAAATGTCTTGTTTACACACACACATGCCTTAACTATATATTTTTCTGTGCACATATGTCTGTCCTTTAGTCTGTATTTATAGCAATGTTGAGAGATCGTTAACAAGCGCCAGGTTTAGCATCTTGACACAAACAAAACAAAATGTTCAGGTGTGGCACGATGTGAAACTGAAGCACGTTCAGTTGGATCTTCTGCGGGAACTACAGCGAGATGTCGTCCAGAGCATTGCTGATATCAAACAGAAAATCGCCGATATAGAGACGAGACAGAGCGAGGCCGTTCGAGAGGTCAGTCAAGTTCAATAGTTATTACTTTTTGTTATTTAGGGTTATATAGAGTTGGACCCAGGTTGGAGTCTAGAGCAAAACCCAGGTTGGCAACCAAGGAGCTGGACACTGGTGCGGAGCCAAAGATTTATCCCGTTCAAATAACCCAAGAGGTGGGCAGGATCCTTGAGTTGAGGGCAGAGCATAATCTGGAGTGGAGTCCAGGTTGGGGGCGAGCAGGAGCAAATGATACCAGATGGGGGGCCCATGGAGAACACAAGAGGCGGTTCTCAGGGTGAAATTTACAAAGGGGCCTGCATAAGATTTTAGAGTTATATAGATCTGACACTTGCTGACTGTGTGAGATTGACATTATCATTCTTTCAAGGATTTCTACGGCTTCTCTTCAAGGGGAAGTTTTACTAGGAAAAAAGATGAAGAGAGCAATAACAAAAGGGATGTGGCTTGGTTTCTACATGTCAAGAACACTGGGAAGAACTGTAGCCCAGTTCAGATTACTAGTTATGAAACCTTGTCAATTTTTTTCTTTTGTTTCTTTAAGTGTAGAAAAAGAGCGCTAGATGGTATCTTAATTGATTTTTAAAAATTGGTTTGTAGTGATCTTGCTTTAGACTGCATATCTTTGGTTAGGTGGAGATGGAAAGAGCGCTGTTGGAAGGTGAACAACAGATTCAGATGGAACAGCTCGATCGGATAAAGGAGAAGATAATTTCGCTGGAAAAGAAGGAGGCCAACCTGCTGGCAGAGGCCGCTTCACAGAGGGCAAAGGTTTGACAAACGCCGTACTGACTATGCACAAGCACTGCAAGGGAAGACTGTCTTTTCTGGATTTAAGAGTATAAACAAATGCATAACAGAGCGAAATGAACATGGGAAAAGCATTGAACTTGAGTAATTGCCAGCAACAAGGGTGGTCTGAGTATTCGAGTGCCCTATAGATATAAATCATCTTGACATATAGAATGAATTAAATGGCTATCTGGCATATACCTAAAAAGATGCTTCTTGCTACAATTGTCCAGGAATTAGTCAAAAGCTATCAGGGAAACATTGTTATAAGCTGCCAACATTCATGCTAAGTGTTTGCATGCGAAGGCAATTCAACTATGTGATAATGTGGCAGTGTATTTTGGCATAATTTATTATAAGCTGCCAACATTCATGCTAAGTGTTTGCATGCGAAGGCAATTCAACCATGTGATAATGTGGCAGTGTATTTTGGCATGTGAACAAATGAGTGAGTTGGTGAAATTGCATTTTGTAGGAGGTGGAAAAGATTTGCTTCGAAAAGGAGAAGCTGACGGATCTGGAAAGGCAGATGAACTTCTCTAGGGAGCTCGTCTCCCGATCGCTGAAGGCCGAAGAGGTCGAGATGCTGAAGAGAAGATGCTTGGAATTGCAGGACACGGTCGACACCCAACGCTTCCTTGTCGACAATCTCGAGTTTCAGCAGCTGGAGGTTTCTTTCAGTCTATTATAATATCGCTTTCTGTCAGCTCTCTTCATTTTCTGCTAAAAATAAAACGGATGATTGTACCTTTTGGATCACTTGTCCACACATCCATCTATCGAACAGTCTTCCTGCAACTGCTCAGGGAGGAAAAAGTACATGTCTGTTTTCGAAAATAACAATACGTGCCATGTAGTCATGAGCATATGCATTTTGATGACAGTGGACAGTTTTGTAAAGCATCATAGAAGTAGGTTACTACTGATGAAGCGCTATATAAGTCGTCGTATTTACTATCCATTCGTTCCAGTAGTTTTGTTCTTTCTGTGCATTTAATTCTTTCTGTTAATCGCAATCGTCATGTCCATCTCATTCTTTGGTAAACTTTGTTCTCTTTGTCAACTCAGTCTTGCTGTCAACTGTGGTATTAAGACTACAGATACAATGCTTGCAGGCACAAACTGTCAACCTTTTGTGTGTTGAATTGTTTTAGGCAGAGGCTCATTACGAGGAGGAGAAGGAACTCATCCAGAATGAACTGAAAGCAGAAAAGGATTATCTCGAGTCGTTGAGCAGTCAACATCAGGTGAGTTAGAATTACAACAGAATTTTATTATCATGTCTCCTGCAACTGTGACATCTGACATTTACATGTGTAGAGTCAGGAAAAGTAGTCGCTTGTATGCGTTGTTATGGTAACACCGAATGACTCACTTTGTTGGCAGATTATGCATTTTGTTGCCAAGAGCATTGTTGCAGTGATGCTGAAGAAGTTCTTAGAATATGGAGTTGTGGAATATGCAGAAGACCCACTTTATTGGCAGATTATACATTTTGTTGTAAAGAGCATTGTTGCAGTGATGCTGAAGAAGTTCTTAGAATATGGAGTCGTGAAAAATGCAGAAGACCAGACTGTATGGATGATATAAATGAAAACGTAAGAGGCGTTGACTACATATAGCGTGAGAAACCACTTGACTAGACAAATGACTGAAGAGAATGGAATTCAAAAACAACAACAACAGCACCTCTCACCGCCATTTTGTACCTGAGGCCGACCACCAAATGGCTGGTACCAGGAAGTAATGAACTATTGCTTTCTGCTGGAGGGGTAGGTTGGGCTGAAAGTGCCTCTGACTAGTTAATCTTGGAAACATGCTATATGATTGGATGAGTATGATGGTTTTGATCACTAGTCATATTGAGATGATGAGGAAAAAGAAAGCGAGGACAATGATGTGGTGTTAAAATAAGTGACGTGTAAATATTGTGAACATTTATTGATGTCATTGCTTGTTATTAAATACAATATCTGTGTGATACCCCTCGCATCTTAAACAGTTTAGTTTTTCTTAGGTTTCATGCTTGTTTAAGTACACCTAATTCAGCAGTCTTTAGGTTCCTTACAAAAGGTGTGAGACCCTTACAAAAAAAAGTATAATATTTTGATGATCGAACATAAAAAGTATGTGAAGCGGAAACTGATGATGTTCACCATCTGTATTTTTGTGATAGGCTACTCTGAAGCAGATTGCTTCACAGCAGTCAGATCTTCTCAAGCAAGTGGACTTGGATGTTTTCGAGCTGGAGAAAGAAAGGCATCAATTGGCCGAACGATTCCAAAAGGTTTTTTCTCCTTTTGAAGCAGATTTCAAAGTGATGCTGAATATGTGACGTCATTAGTTTCGTCATCCGCGTTGTTTGAATGTGAAATAATTTATGTAGCACTTGGCTAGTGCATCGAGGCTCATTATTCTGAAATTTCCTTAAAATTGGTGGTCATCGACATGAGTTAGGTTACTTATGTAGGGTAACATTTTTTTATGAATCGCCTTGTATTAGTCATTTTCTTTTGTCGCATACCAAACCTTTCTCTGCCTCAAGTTCCATTGTCTAGCATACAGAACAACTATTTATTGTCAATTGAAGTAAAGGTAGTTAAATGGTTGGCAAGTATTTCCTGTGAACCTAGAGATCAGAAGTTCAGTTTCCTACCATGGTACTTAAGGTTATTTACTCCGCTAGCACACCTTGCAACAAACTCGTCCTGAAATGAATACATTAATGGTTGACTGTTGTCGGGAGAGATCAGACATCAAGTGAGAGGTCTGGTCTCAAATTGTCATCAATGTAGAGAGTAGGGGGACTACTAACAATTTTCACTCATGATTGTCACTTGTGGTTGACTTACTTGACCACCCTTCTCACTTCATTCTGCTTTAATTTTTTAGGAGAACGCGATGCTGTATAACATAAATCGTCAGATACAAGAGGCACTCCCTTCACCCGTTTCAGATGATGTCACGCTTGACGAAGATGTTCGTCCCTCTCGTTCCGTTAGTAAACTCCTTATCTCTAACTCTAGTAAGCAGGGCTGTAGTTGAGGGTATGCGTGGTTACACAGCATGTACTCACCCCACAAATATTTGGAACATGACGCGCAGACCGACGTCGGCAACTGTCGCGTATACTCGCTCTAATTTTGACAGTACAACCCTGCTAGTGAGTTAGTCAGTAAAATTTAATTCTAATCAGAGTTTGTGATATTTTCATTGTTTATGTCTTCATTTGCTTTTTCATGTTGATGCTTTGTTAGGCAATTTAGCTTTGCGGACCTGAATCCAGAACGAAAATATCTTCTTTGTAGCCACCTTTTCTGCGTTTCGTTGTACTTACTGATTTGATTGCGTGTGTTTTAAGAATTTGTGGCATCGTCCACGATTGATGGAGACCGAGGCAGACGTTACCGGAAGGTCAACATTTAGCAGTCCCCGGAAAGTTCCAGCAAAGTTTCCGCATACTATTCCAAAAATGGACACATTGCCAAGGAGTCGACCTGGTAAGATGATGCAGTTTGGTCGTGGTAAAGTGGAGAGTTATTGACGATTGAGATCAAGTGACTTCATTCGTCAGTGCTAGTATATATATTTACACAACCAAGATTCTATGATTAATACTGAAATTCTTAAACACTTGTAGCACAATGCTGTCCGTCATGAATACAAAAATACAGATTCACTTAATGAATCATTGGCGAGCTGTTTGAACACTTGTCAGTTTTTTGTATCATGTTGTAATGAATTTTTTTCTGATGATAAGTACTTGCAGTATGGAAACAGGAAGCCTTTCACATGACTCATAATTAATATGGTCTAATTTGTAATGAATAAAGTGCTTGTGATTTATATATACACATACACAGAACAAGAACAGAAGAAGACTCGCATGACTCATTTGTGAATTAAATCTGTGTCCATCATTGATTGTTGAGTCTTGCCATGTAGCCCATGGGCTGTTGTGGTGCTAAATGCTTCAGTCAAAATAAACTTTGAATCCAGATTGTTTTGTGTGTGTGTATATTATGTATGTAGACTTCTGCTGCAGCAGCTCTTACTTATGTACCTCACTTGAGTGCTGCGAGCTTAAACCTGAATGATGTTGAAGTCACAAAGAAGAGAAAGTTGATGTATAAGCGAAAAATGCTGAGATCACTACAGATACAAAGTGCCCAGCCAACTAATGCCCATCTAGAGTTGATTGTTTCCGATGTTCATTATCCGTGGACAGAAAAAAGGAACATTGAAAGGATGAAACCCAACTCCACTCTGCCTGTGAAGGATGACTTTCTTTGCAGCCAGAAATTGAATGTAAAGTGTCGCTGCGCTAGAATAGTTACCATCAATTGAAGAATTCTTTTTCGCTTTAGTATCCAGTTTGTAACCCGGAACCCCTTGGTATATTCATTTGTGCAGGAAATGAGCATGCTTCAATTGGGGCAGTTTGATAATTTGCTAAATGTCCTTTGAAATACAAAAGATACTTAATTCTTTGTTTTTTCATTGCAGTCGGAGAAATCTCTGATGATGATGAGAGACGTTTCCTGCACGAATTCAGAACAAGATCGACATCTCGATCGCTATGGGATAGATCGTGCGACTTGACGGATGGAGGAGGAGGAGGAGGAGCAGGGAGCGGTGCCATTGTTCAGTGGCAGGGACAAGGGACTGTGGCTAATGCTGCTGCCACTTCAGAGTCGGAGGAGTCTAGTGTTAGCGGCTCGGATCCACTTTCAGACAAGGCGATTAGGTGTGTGCATCGTATGGTTTTGCTCGATGCCATTTATTTTCTTCTTAAGCCAGCAGAGACTGTTTGCTTTCATATATGTACAGCTACAATGCTTGTTTACTCGCTTTGGTGGAAGCTATTTCGAAGCGTGGAACTAGAGTTAAATGATCTTCAAGCGGAAGTATAAACATGACCATTGCAATCCAAAAATGTTACACTTGAATGTCCCAACTGGTTTTCAAACTTTGCACACGATCCCTCAATGGATGGCGGACTGAGTTGACCCAGTTCCGTGGATCGTGAGTTGGTGACGTTTCCAAGTACTTGCCATACTTAGCTTTGTGACGTTTAACTGTGCTTATCACGATCAAACACACCATGCCAGACTGCCACCTGCATTTACTAATGCTGATATTCTGCTTGTTTATGTCAGTCTTTCGAGTAAGGAGGACCAACTGCATGACATGGAATGCCTTCTCGTCCTCGCTAAGGCCGAAGGATTGCGTATGGTCGAGGAACAGGTACGTCACCAGGTGTTCATTTATTTAGTGATTTCATAGCATGTTTACTTTGATTTTTATTTCAAAACTTTTATATGATGCCTTTTCAAGGCAGGCTACTCAAGCGCTCCTGGCCCAACCACGAATAAGTAGGACAGATGATTATGCTTTGAGAATTTATGTCGTCTACCAATGATGATGACCAATGTCAAAGATGGTGTATGGTCATTGCTCATAATATTTAAAAATGTATTCACTACGAAGACATTTTACTTCCTTTATGTGCAGAATGCTGTTGTTTTAGGTGGCCATATCTTCTCGAGCTAACGTATAGTCATTAGACATGTTACAATAAGTTTATAGTTTCTATTGGTTTTTCTTGCGGGATTCTTGTGTAATGTCAGAATTCATATTGCAGCATATTTTAATACTTAGTTTATATAGTGTTTATGTTCCTGCAGTGGCTATTTTTTAGTTAACATAATTTATATATCTCTATTGAGAATTATTCCGTTTATAATGATTCAATAGGTTTATTTTAGTTGTATGTTACATTTTATATAGCTCCATTTTCAACGACGTACGGCAGTTGCTGCGAAGCAATGACTTTAGGTTTGATCAGATGTAGTTAGGGTGTCTTATCTCCTTCTTCAATATCAGGCATCTGTAGTGTTATGCTAACGAGCAATCTTATAAATTGTAGTTAGTGCTAATGAGCATTCTAATTTTTTTTTTGCATAAGATTCATCAGCGTGACATCGAGAGGGAAGCTCTGGAACTGGAGCGCAGGCGACGGAAGGAACTGGAACGGCGCCTGGCCGAGGAAATTGCCAAGCACAACGACGTCATGGAACAAGCGATTAAACTTCGCGAGAAGGAAAAACTTCAGGTTGGCTGCCAAGTTTCCTCTGTTTTCTCCTCCAAGTTTCCTCTTTTTTCTCATCCAAGTTTCCTCTGTTTTCTCATCCAAGTTTCCTCTGTTTTCTCATCCAAGTTTCCTCTGTTTTCTCATCCAAGTTTCCTCTGTTTTCTCATCCAAGTTTCTTCTGTTTTGTTTGTATTTATATGCTTATGTACCAGTGCATTTATATAGCTCCCTAAGTTTAGGCAGGTTAGTAGAAGGTTTTGTCATGTTCTGTGATTTGGGTCAACATGGTTTAGCAGCTCTACAACATAAGTTTGGACCAAAGATAATTTGCCAGTGATTAGCTGCATTCTCATGTTCAGTGCGTTTCACTGTTTTAAACATTTGTCATATGAAAGGTGTTTTTTTGCGTGACTTAGGCACGACCCCTGACCCGTTACCTGCCGGTGCGTGACCGCAGTCTCGACCTCCTGCAGTTCATCGTTGCTGCCGGTCACTCGGTCGACCAGTGCGCGCACCTCGCTATGACGTCGGTCAGTTGCCGTGGCTACCTGACGAAGATGGGCAGCCGGATCCGAACGTGGAAGAAGCGCTGGTTCGTCTTCGACCGAACAAAACGCTGTCTGTCGTACTACGGCGACAAGTCGGAGTCGCGTCCGCGTGGCGTCATCTACTTCCAGGCGATCGAGGATGTCTTCGTCGACCACCTGCACCAGGTGAAGAGTCCGACGCCACAGCTGACGTTCTGCGTCAAAACGTTCGACCGGATGTATTACCTGGTGGCGCCGAGTCCGGACGCAATGCGCATCTGGATCGACGTCATATTCACTGGTGCCGAGGGCTACCAGCAGTTTGCCTGATCAATCAATCGACGTTCGAACTCTCGTTTTATCCACGACTGTTGCCTGTTCTTGGTGCTAGTAGGGCATTGCGGGCAGATATCATGTACGGGTTGATTGGGAATTCAGATATGGTACCCTCGGCAATGTTCAAGGTTTGTTGCGGCGTTGCCTGAACGGAAATTACCTCATGCCTTCAGGCGCTAGGAAAATGTCTATTCAGTTGGGTTTAGTGGGGAATGCTGATTGTGCTTTTGAAAGCAGTTCTGCTGTGTGCATGAGTACCCTTTGTTTCGGCGTGGGAGCACGTGAATCTTTTCGGATTCCAGATGAATGACTGTTAGGTGATATAGCATTTCTCTTTGTGCTGAAAACGTTCCATCCTGTTTGTTAGTTGAAATGCCATCCTTTGTGAAAAACAGTTGGTGCGATCCTGTTATGTGTTGCTCTCCTAAGATTTACCACCATTTGTAAACGAGAAAAAGAACATCTGTTCATTCGGAACCATTTTAAATTGGGAGAAGAATATCTGTTGTCAAGTTGGGCCCTGTTCTTAAATTGGACTCTGGTCTTATACATTCGAAGAACCACATCAGTTGTCTCGCTGCTGCTTCTTGGGAAATCGTGGCCAGGTACATTTGTGCCATATGTCTAACCTTCCAGAACATACAGAAGTTTTTGAAAAACAATTTACAGGAAACCTGGATGCTATTGGTTATTGGGCTTACTTTGGAGGATGAAAGAAAACTCTTGACAAACATCATAAGCATCAGAGAAAACAAGTGGAACGAGCATAGAAGCTACCAACTATGTCTGTATGGTTTTTAAAGCCGACTTATGAACAACGCTGGTGAGAGCAAGGCAGAGCTTGGCAGCAGTCTCTGGCAGCTCTTTCGGATGAGCAGAAATCGGAGTATGTTTAGAAAAGTAGCTTAACAATATCTTTTGCTGCTTCCAGGTATAAAGCCATTGACCCTTTGACTTTGTGATGAGACTGAAAGATGTGCTGGAGTGTGCAGGCAGCTCAGAAAGTGCATGCTGTGGAAAAAGCTTTTTTAAGTTTTTGGCTCCACATTTCCGAAATCTGATTTACTTCAGTTGCATGCGAATGAACGTTTCTATGTTTTTTTCAGAGACACGCAGACAGCTGTTCATTTTTTTAACAATGTAGCCCATGGTAGCCTCAAAATGAGTTGACTTGATTCACGAACACAGTGCACTGAGTTTAATGCCCTTGTTCTACAGTTAGAATCCGTTCCAATTGAACACGTATGCATTCTGAGAATAGAATTCTATTCAGATATGTTGTATGTCTTCAGTTTTCCCACGAAGAGGAGGGAAACTTCAGGTGGGAACCTGCTTCGTTTCCTCCACCGAGGAAAGAGACTCGAAGTATTCGAATTCTGAATTGCCAAAAGATTTTTAATTCAGCGGACGTATCTGTAGATTCTTCTGAGTTTAGTAATATCTCGATTGAGCTAGTATTTATTATGAAGTGGTTTTATTTGACCAGTTTGTGCCTGTAGCGGCGGTAATGGTGCTGATAAATTCTACTCGATATGCTGTACAGTGCATCGTGGTCATTTGTTATACGCTGTAAATTCGCACTGAAACGCACATCAATTTGCATCACATGCTGGAATCTCCTTATGTATATCGCAAGTAGCCATCACAACTGCCATAATTGTAGCAAAGCTGTATTATTGCACGGCAGCATGTTTGAATGGAATTTAATTAGGAATCTGTGTGCTTCATAGTATGTAGCGCTGGCAATCCTAAGTTTTGCACACTGCGTCAACCATTGGTGCAAGATATGTGTATGAAGTGCTAGACTTCATGTAACCCACATTGCACATCTGTACGTTGATTCCGCAAAATACCCTTTCTGGAAAAGTCCTCTGTTGCTGCTCTGTAGTGCACCACTTGCTGTCTTGTTATTTTCTAGATGATGCTGTTTTATAATTGCATTTTCTGGCTTTAAGAAATTAACCACAGACTTATAAGGCTATTATCAGATTTGCGTTGCAACGAAGTCTGTTTTAAGGCGTTTGCAGCGTATTTTGTCGCATGTGTCGCCCATTTTATATACACTGTTATTGTGTCTAGCTCATAGAGGCAAAGCCATGTAATGATGATATTGAGACTTGTGTTTTCTTCAGCATTGGAACGAACGGTCATTTGTATGTGTATATGTAGATGGGTCATTTTTTATTGAGATTGCACTTCGATTTCTTAGCATTCTTTCTTTCTGTGTTGCACTTTGGAAATGTTATAATTATACTTCCTTGGTGAACAGCCAACTTATATCCTGCAGCATGACTCTGGTCTATCCAATCAATTAGGACAAAGACTTAGTGATACATGCCTTTAGCCAACTGGTGACAGAAGTGACTTCAAGAACGGAACAGTATTGTGACATGAAGAAATGCTTAGGAAGAAAGGCCAATAATCCTTTACGTTCAACAAATCTTCTGCTGTGACAGCAATCGAGTGTGTCTATGGCACAGTGATTAAATGGGAATGTAAACCAATATTCTGATTTTAGTTAATGAGAAAATTTGGCGTTGGCGGCTCCCGATTTTACCATAGCTTAGACTGGCTGCTAGAAATCTTTGAACTACTATTTCCCTTCGCACTGTTGTGCACTACATGACGTATAAATATTGTTTAATTGGATGTCTGTTTCTTACCCAACCAACCCAACTTATGGTTGTTATTGAGTTTTATGCCACAGCTGTTATGTGAATGAAATGAGCAGATCGCAAACGTCGGGTTTATTAGCAAACCGAATTTAAACCGATTAATTATCGGTTTTTTGATTGGCCTTATAGAAAATCGGATTTTCCCCGCTGGCAGTGTAAAGAAATATGGCGGCCACTTTGACCATTGCATTTGACGACGTTTTCTACGTAAAGCAGTGTTTAAAAGGTTCTGTAATTAAATTGTTTCTTTGCCGACAGCAAATGTTATGTTGGTTATGAAAACCAACATAACATTTGCTGTCGGCAAAGAAACAATTTAATTTGGACATCACAAAATGTTACAATTTAATTAAATGCGCGACGATGTTGCATTTGAAGTGCTGCATCGCAGTGCTATGTATCGATACTTATCATAACCTTGTGTCTCAGCTATAGTTTTTTTATTAGTCTGTTTTCACAGCAGCCTTTAAGGTTATAGTCAGTAAGATCAGTGAACCATCCCTTTTAAATGTCAAAAATGATTTTTTGAAATGAACTCAATTACTGGTTTGATAACAGTAAAAATTGATATCGTTTTCAAAACCAATAATCATATTTCGAAATCGATAGTCGTTTTTGAAACTGATAATTGGACTTTGAAACCGATAATCGGACTTCGAAACATGCGTGTGTGCACTGCACACATCAATACTTTGTAGCTGATGATCTGAGTGTATTATCGCTATCTTTGAAGTTGGCAGAGGTATTTGCCTTCAACCTTTTCATATGGCCTTCTTCTGCATTCTTAGGATTTCAGATTAGTTAACTTATAAGGATATTTTTAAATTTTTGATACTATGTTGATCTGGTGAGGAGACTGAGAATTCAGAACAAAATTTATATAGATAGCATTGCTTATGGGAGACATTTTGGATTATTTGAAAACTTATGAAGTCTGTAATTTGCAAAGACATGCTTTGCAATTTATCATTGGACTAATTAATGGCAGTGTAATCAAAGTGCCGTTTATACTTATATCATGAGTTACTAGGAGTAATGTTTGCTGTTATTTTTAGCAGTTTAAACTGACAATTATTTGTGTTTGAATTTGAGTTGTGTTGCCAAATGTTCGTGGTTTATAGAGATTTTGCTTTTTCCCTGCAGCTGCACATATGAGAGTTTGCAAACATTTTAGAGCACTTAACTGCTGGTTCATTGCCCGGTATGCTATTGTATCTAGTAAGACTTTCATATTATCCTACTTTTTCAAACTGTATTAAATGAGACTTTATAATGAGATAGTTTTGTGAGATTCGAGTTGTAAGTTTTATTGTATTTGGAATCCATGTCCCGACCAAGATAATTATATTTGAATTCGTTTTGGAATGAAGCATTTATGAGAATATTTCGATGTAAGATGGCAACATAATGGTATGTCAAGTTTTTACCTCACCCAGTCATAACTGAATTGATCATATGTAATCTGATGTTTGTACGATGTCTTGGTTTAGCTGACGTATGCTTTTATGTTTTACCAATCGTAGATAATATCTTAGAGTTGCAATTTGTCTGAGGATAGAGATTTTAAGTTGGGCAAAAGATGCTGCACCTTTTCATGATGGTGTTACCGTGTTCCCACTTTTCTTTGTGTTGTAGTCTGTTCTGCTGATATTGTTAAAATTAAGAATTTCGTGTTTTGACAGTTTTACAAATAATGATATTGAATTGCGTGTTTTGAAAGGTTTTTTCTCAAAGTATAGCCAAAGAAATTTTTTCTGCCATGTTTTTCTTGAAATCTCTTAGACGTTTATCGTCAAAGTATATTAATAGCTGCCGGAAGAGTTCATGAAAAGTCTGAAGTTTTTAAGAAATTTTATTTTGTACTCGTCATGATATTAATTAAGAATTTGCATTAACTTTTAATGAATTATTGTTTAGTAGTTTGTATGGTTCTTTGCCAATAATACTGATTGATGACGACTGCTACAGTAATTGGTGGTTTTAAGTTTGCTGAAAATAATGATAACTATTTGATTTTTGTATTGCCGTACACTTTTCAAACAAATAAGTTACCACTTGAGTACTTTGGCTCTAAGAGCGGCGCACAGTGCACATATTACCTTTTGATGCACTTAGAAAATAAATACCTTGCCACAATTTAAAATCGTCTTATTAGAAGTTTCGAAAGGTCACAAGTTGAGCTAACATATATCATAAGTTTGAGTCTCAGTCTTCACTGAGATAGGTGCCGTATAAATTTAAGTTTTGGAACTTAATTACTTTTTTTGTTCAATCAGATCAACATCAGAGTTTGCCAAACGTATATCATCCTTGCAGCAAATGATTTCTCTCGAAAGGTACTTTGCACTGCGTAGGTGTTGTACGCTTTTTAATTGTTCGCCTTTTAATTTAAATTAGTTTGTAACATTGTTATATGCTTTAGAACTTTCTTATTTACTGCCGTCAGATATTTACTGTGTTGTTGCGTTTCTGAGTATAATATTCTAACAACAGAATTGCTTTCATGGCAATTGTCGCCGTCACTTGGCCATCATGTGCTGTCGCAAGAAAGGGCCAGAAAAAATACTCAAAAGATCGAACAGATGCTGGTGATGTTTGTACTGTTTAGAGTCAATTTTAAAGTTGAATCACTGTGGTGTCACTTTTCATTTTGTTAACAAACACATATTGTATTGTATATATATTAGGGTGCTCCAGCATTTTCAAAAAGTTTCTCAAAATACTGCTCCCTGGCAATTTTCCCATTCCATTTGTCATTTTCATCAACCGTACCAATTTTCAGACCAATTGAAAAAGGTTAAGCCTTGCCACCAGCATAAAAACCTTACAATAGGAAAATACATAGGAATTTTCTTTAAAATCGGCAATTTGGAAACCATGATGGGAATTGGTGGAAAAACTTAATTATTTCACGATGATTAACTTTTTACAAGCTTTTGAATGTGCCTGACGATATTTATTATGAGAAATATTAGGTGCACTGGGTGCAGTATGAGAATTGTAGAAAAGAGCTGTATGTGAGTCGGACGTTGATTTATGTGGAGTCGCTTTGTGCAATGAAAACTTTACTCTGGATCTTAAGAATGACTATGGGGTTGAATCTCAAACCAGGAAATTCTCGCACTGACTGGGTGTGTATTAGATTGTTTAATGAACATGGACGAACTATTTTTGAGAAGTGATGGCAAGCTATATGGCTTGTTGGTGGCCAATTGTCCCATTGCCAGACAACGGAATTTCTATAAATGGAGATGTTCTGCGCTTGTTCGTTTATCTGAAACGATCCAAATGTTCATGTTACTGGAACGATTTCAGAAGCAGTGAAAAGCAATTAAATACGTTTGGGGTTGTCAAACAACGAAAGAAGAATGTCAAGGCCAATATTCTGAATCTCTACGATAATCTATAGCATCGTGTTTGCACGTTGAATGCCTTTTTGTCAAGGTTTGGCTGTTAGCGGTGTCTGCTGCGGATGCACCTTTAGATTATCTGCAGTTCTGGACTGATCTCAACAACACGACTGATTCAGATGCTGCAGGAGCTGTAGTTACTGTCCTTAGACATTTATGATATCTTGCAGAAGAAATTGTGCCATTCGCATTGATCTTAAACTTGGTTTATGAATCCGAAAACCCACAAATCGCTCGCCAACTTCTGACAGTGAGACAAACAGAACCACTGGAAATCCCATTTCAGTAGGCTATTTCTCCAGTTAGGCTAAAAGCATCCTCAAAACTGAATTTTGATTACCAAAATGGCAGTGCTTAGCCTTTTGTTCATCCTACTTAATATTGCAACTGTTTGGCTCAGTTTAGGCTACTACCAGCACAGTGGAAAGCTGTTGACAATGTCCAGCAAGCAGCACTACTATATGTCTATTTGTTCGTGAATGGAAAAAGTGACGAAACTAATAACAGACTTTGTAAATACAGTCATAAAGGATGAATATCAACGAGAGTCTACTCTACACGTGGTTGAAGCTAATCGACACAGATTCCGAGATTTTAAGCACTGAGCAAACTCTTGAAACAGTACACGTGTAATATTGTAAGATCTGTAGGTCTGTGGGAGTGGAATTGCAGAAGCAGTTTGTGGATAGAGTTACATTTGTCTGTTGATATTTGGGTCATGTTCTGACCAATAAAATACTGAACACATACTAGTTTTTCATGTATACTTACATACCTGCAATTTGTATTTTCAACCAAAAATAGCGGTTATTGTTAAACTTCATCGTGCTGGTGGCAAGGCTTAACCTTAACATAAAATCCTCAACTTTGGTTTTTTAGACTCGTCTCTATGAGACGCATGGGAAAATATCCGGGGAGATAAGAATTTTCACTTTTTATATTTTTGGAGCACCCTAATATATATACTATTTATAAGGCATTTCTCTCAGCAAAAAGTCCAGTGTTATCGACCTGGAAAGAAAATGCAGGAGTTGAAGTAAGAGAAAGATGAGGAAAGGCTTTTAAAAAGGATATCTAATAAAAAAAGGATATCTAATAAAAAAGGATATCTAATATAAAAAAAGGATATCTAATAAAAAGGATATCTAATAAAAAGGATATCTAATAACAGTGATATCTAATAAAAAAGGATATCAGAGCAACAAACCAATGAGGAGAATTGAATGCTGTTGTATTGCATTTGCCATAGTAGTAGTTAGGGCTTAACAGAGTAATTAGTGCAGGCTGAGAAATGATGGTCAAGGTCAACCCTATTATTAGATCTACTAAAATGGCAATTTCAATCGGATGAGGATTAAACAGTTTGACGACATCGTGTGATATCATTCGCTATCAGTTAACCCAATCGGAAGAAGAGAGTTCATCAAAGAGCTGTTGATGAAATAGCTTTAGCCTACAGAGCTGCCAAAGGAGAATGCCGCTTTTGTCTTCGAAGTGTATGCTCCATTTTACGACAGCAGACATTATAAGGTTAACCATACTGTGGCCGTCCATTCGTTGCCCTACGTTCCGTGTTACAATGATACAAAAACTAATATGAAAGCAAAATCTGACTACTTAGCACTACTGCAATACTGAAGAATGCTGGTTACAAGTGTTTGTAGTGTTTGTACATTATGATACAACACTGATGTTAACTTGTGCAAAGTCTCTTTTTTCGATGGTAAAAGCCAGAATTTTGATTTTAGATCATGGTTATTAGAATAAACACTTGCCATACTTACTCTTTATACTTATGACTTTTTGTCCATCACACTGCAATTTTTTGCACATCGCCATTTAAATTCTATAATTTTTTGCACATCGCCATTTAAATTCTATAATTTTTTGCACATCTCCATTTAAATTATATAATTTTTGCACATCTTTATTCGGACTGAATGTTTTAAAACTGAAACAGCCGCAGTTCTCCAACTTTCCAGTTTTAAAAATGAAATGTTTATGTGTGTCTATATTGTCAGCCAACTTGCCCTATGCAGGCAATCAACTTGCCCCAACAGGAGGCAAGTTGGTATAGCTTTCAGAAAAGCTATAGCAAGTAGGCCTACTGCTACATGCACATACATGATTATATATAAATAATAGTAAATAAATAATAGTATTGAGTATAATGCGTCAGTGTTAACGCTTGTGTTGAATTTTAAGCAGTGCATAGCTATTTAGAGTGCAGTCATCTGGGTTTCTGTATAGCGGTCCCATGACATACGAGTTAATCGAGCGATTTTAAATTCGTTGCTGATGTAGTAGAATTCATTTGGGCGTGCGTAAGGAGACAACTGAAGCGTAAAATTCAGTGTATGTGTGTTGAATGAAAAGAAGCCGGGACTATTATATGCTTTAAGGCAACGGTAGAAGGAGTGGAGATTAAAACCTGATAAATATATACATATATTAGACACACTCAAAATAGCAGACACTTGTGTCTAGTGGGGCGCGGTGGTGTAGCGGGTTTGTTCGTCGCCTTGCAGCCGGAGGGTTGCAGGTTCGAATCCATCTCAAGCTGCCGCGTATGTACCTTGGGCAAGTCCACGCACAATTGCTCAACGCTTCAGCGTGAAACTCCGATTTAGTGTCCGCACTGTAGTCGGGCAGCGCTTCTGAGTAGTATCTTGAATGGGTGCCATAACAAGTGCACATACATACTTGTGTCATGTATAGCCACACTTATAATAATACAGCGTATACTCACCTCACGTTTATTCATTTTAATGTGGGACGTGGTGGTGTAGTGGTGGCGTCGTTGCCTTGAAGCCGGAAGGTCCGAGGTTCGAATCCACCTCACCGCGTAAGGACCTAGGGCAAGTCCTTCACTCACAATTGCTCAGCGCTTCGGCGTGAAACTCCGATGCAGTGTCCGCTCTGCATTCGGGAGCGCCTCTGAGTAGAGAGAGCTTGAAGTGGCGCTATAACAAGTGCGCATACAAACAAACATACAACTAAACAAAGGGCGTGTGGGTATACGCAAAAAAAGGTCGTAAGATTTTTTGGACGGGGAAATGGGAATTTTTGGGCGGATGACAGTCGTCAAAAATTTTGGGCCCGAAAAAGTCGGATTTTCTTCCGGTCAGCGTGTACTCACCTGAAAATTTACCAGTACAGCCCTGCTTAGGCCTATAAATTATATGTATGTGTATGCATGTATTAGGCCTACATGCTTGTTTACTATCCATAGTTCTATATATTATATAGACTATACTGTATAAATGGGACACAGCTGTGCAGCGTTGAGTTTCGTACCCTGTAATTGGAGGGTAGCAGGTTCGAATGTAGGCCTATCTACATTAAGCCACAGTTATCGATTCTGGAGAAGTTGCTAGCCCACAGTTAGCCGTATAGCCTACTGTCGATCCGTGAGGAAAGCAACGGGAATTCGGGAAAGCAAGTCACTCATCTCATTCCGGGTGGCATGAAAACCAAGGGACAATCGGGACAGAGATCTCGTCATCAGCAGCATCACAATGATCACAGTCATGACATTGTAGTCTATAATCTATATCTATAAGAAAGGACTTGCTATGTTTGTATGTATATTTGTCCAGAATGCACGCTCACAGTTTTTGAGCTTTTCACTCCAAACCTTCACTACTGTGTAGGTCTCGGCATGATACATCAAGTCGCGGGGTTGGCGATTCTCTACCGCCAGGGTGGGGGACGAAACCCCCAATTTTTTCCAAAAAAACCCTATTGATTTCATTTTTTTCTAGATAGAGGTCCATCAGAACCACCCGGATCAGTGGTTGGCAAATCTCTACCACCATGGGGGCCAGGGTGCGGGGGGTCGAAAACACTGATTTTCGCTATAAATTTTCATTCGCTTGCCACGTATAAAAGCAGTGATTTTAATCGTTTTAGAGGTGTCTAAAGTGGGGTGGAGGTGGAGGGGTGGGATGGAGGTGAGGGGTGGAGGTGGTGGGGTGGGGTGGCGTAGGGGGTCGAGGGGTGGGGTTGGGGATCAGGTGGGGGTTGGGGTGGGGTGGGGGAGTGGGGTTGGGGTGGAGGGGAGGGGGTGGGGTGGAGTGGGAGGTGGGGTGGAGTGGAGGTGGTGGGGGTTGGGGGAGGGAGTTGGGGGTGGAGGGGTGGGGGTGGGATGGGGGTTAAAATTTTCGTCAAACCCAAATTTCTCCGGTGGCGTACAGGTATAGAGGTCGGAGTGTGGTGGCCCTGGTGGGGTGTTGTGTGGTGGGGTTGTGGCCGGAGTGTATCGAATCCTACATTTTCCGGGCAACGCCGGATACCCAAGCTAGTAGGTCTATATAATTGATATGACTGTCGAGCAGGAAGAATGGATTGTTTCCGAGCGACGGACGAACGGGTTAATTTATCATGCAGACAGATCTTTCTTCATCTACTGCTGTACTGCAGCCACACAATATTATTATTATTATTATTATTATTATTATTATTATTATTATTATTATTATTATTATTATTATTATTATTATGAAAACCATCATTTATTTCCAATTCAAACTGTGAAACACCAACTAGCTGTGCCTGATGAACAGTGAACGCCTAGCAAAACGCTAGCATAGTGTGTTAATAGTTATCCCACAATTGCATATTAAACTATTATTATTATTATTTTGTATTATATATAATTTATTAAACGCATCAATTTTGTTACAAGAAACTGCATGAAAAGTTGCATTGTTCTGCATTATTATTATTATTATTATTATTATTATTATTATTATTATTATTATTATTATTATTATTATTATTATTATTATTATCGACAGATTATTATTATTTTTTTTTAGCGCCCGAGGTATATATGATCCCTCAGGCTTTAAAAGCAATAAATACTAAAAACTGTATTATTATTATAATTATTATTATTTTTATTATTATTATTATTATTATTATTATAATGGTATATGCTTTTGAGAATTATACTTTAGTTTACTGCAGGCGCTTTAATAATTATATAGCTAGTTCATATCACCATTGCCCTCGTATACGCAGTGGCGGCGCTAGGGGGGGGGCTAAGCCTCCCCCTGCAAGAGGCTCAGCCCCCCTAAAAATAGGCCATCCAAATTTTTTACATTGAAAAATCCACAATTTTCGGCTAACGACTTGACGACTAAAAAAAAGGTCGCAGAAATTTTGGCGGCGAAAATGGAAAATTTTCATGAGATTTCGGTCGATGACTAAAAAAAAAGGTCGTCAGAAATTTTGGCGGCGAAAATGGAAAATTTTCATAAGATTTCGGTCGATGATTAAAAAAAAAGTCAGACATTTTGGCGGCGAAAATGGAAAATTTTCGACGCGGGGCTCAGCCTCCCCCCCGAAACTGAAATCCTGGCGCCGCCACTGCGTATACGATGCCAGACATCGCCTTCATGTGTATTTCTCTTCGCTTTTTATGGCCTGGTAATAGCCTGTTACAACAATGGCTTAGTATGCTTAGGATATACTATAATATATATAATTTTAATATATATATATAATTATATAATATATATATAGGCCTATATGGCTGACCGGCGTGTTGACCTTTGCACTGTACGGAATAGCAAAGCTGTTAAGCTGAATCTGCTCTTCCGTTATAGTCATCCATTGACAACAACGAGAGCGAATGACGGATGGTGATTGGCCGGGTTCTGCTTTTCATCGAAGTCGCTTAGCGTTTTGTAATAGGCCTTTTAGGTCTAATCCATCATCTGCCGGAGACCTCCTCGCCTGCAGTTGGACCTGTTGGGGCCTGACTTTTTTGTCAGAGTGAATTCCGACCTATATTCATCTCATATTCATTCCGTCGAAATGCAGTTTCAACTTTAAAATATTATTTTTCCAGTGCAGCCAATGAGCGATGGCATGAAATATTACCATATAAATAATCATTAGCCCCCTGCACTGCAGGTTCAGACAAGCCTCCAGTCAGTGGCGTCTAACCCCCACCTTGAGTGGAGAACAACAACCCCCATTTTCAGAAACCGCTGGAGATCGTTCTCTCAACCACCCCCAACCACCCCTACACCATTGGTAGACGCCATTGCCTCCAGTTAAAGTACACATATATAATTATATCCATGTTTTCCTCTCATGCTAGCAAAAAAGGCTTCATATGTTGTGCTTTAAGGTTAGCAGGAAACATTTAACTAAACTAGTGTGGCAGACAGATCAAAGGCTTATAGGTATAATAATTACAATTTATAAATTTTAATTTAATTAAATATTGTCAGATTTGTGTACTTTATTGTAACGTATATACTATACTGTGAAACTTGGTAGATTTGTGCGTTTGTATCGTTTTAAGAGAGAAAGAGAGAGAGGCACACACACACACACACACACACACACACACACACACACACACACACACACACACACACACACACACACACACACACACACACACACACACAGACTTAGTGAGACAGAAACAGAGAAAGAGACAGAGGCAGACAGATAGGCAGAGATAGCATATTGTCACTTAGGCCTACTGATATAGGCATACGCGTAGGCTAACTCAATTTTGTGCAATTCATTCAGTAAAAGTTGAACATTTTCATAAATAACAAAATAAGAATTAAGAATAAAGAATTTCTTGAAAGAACATATTATTTTACGAATATAATATTCGTTGGCAGTTTTAATATTCGTTAGGCCTAATATTCGTGAATATTTGAAAATCTTAATATTCGTAATATGCGAATACTCAATCTATGCCTGTTACAACAATGGCTTAGTATGCTTAGGATATACTATAATATATATATATATATAATTTTAATATATACATAATTATATAATATATATATATAGGCCTATATGGCTGGCCGGCGTGTTGACCTTTGCACTGTACGGAATAGCAAAGCTGTTAAGCTGAATCTGCTCTTCCGTTATAGTCATCCATTGACAACAACGACGAACGTCTGTCTCTCTCCCCCCTGCCCCCCCCCCCCATATCTGAGATAGGGAGAGAGAGACAGAGACAGACAGACAGACAAACAGAGACAGAGAGAGAGAGCACGCTGAGTTTAATAAGCATATTGCTGGACCGCAATGTATTATGCAGGTGCGCAATTTGACAAATAGGCGAAAAAGCGAATGAGGACATTGAGGAGGGATCCGAGGGAAGCCATCTATGCAAGGACGGAACCCTGCAGAGGAGGCTGCAGCTGTATATAGTGCAGCTCATCTGAACGGCAGGTAAACGACATGATGAGAGCAAGAAGATGAGTCTATATGGCAACATAATTATTTACAGCGATTATTGCACTAAGTGTCATAGCCAAAGAAGAGCAGAACCGAAAACTCCACATGACATACATAGGCCTACGGCATAATAGCGTATGCGTATGCCTACCGTAAATATACGTTATAAGAAACGCTAACTTACATTTACCATACGCATACGTTATAGCAAACACTAACGTAGGCCTACGTGCAGGCCTAAGGTATTTAGGCCTGCACGTAGGCCTACGTTAGGCCGTAGTCGCCTATAGGAAACAGTCGCACCTTGGTTGTGATTTTCCTGTTCGACACTCTGCACGCTTTGGCCGCAAGACAATTGTGTCAACTACACGAATGTTCCTTTCTATCTGATTATCAGAGGACATATTACAGATAGTCGTCCATCGGGCATCCTATGTCACCTATACACGAATGTTCCTTTCTATCTGATTCTGTCAACTACACGAATGTTCCTTTCTATCTGATTCTGTCAACTACACGAATGTTCCTTTCTATCTGATTCTGTCAACTACACGAATGTTCCTTTCTATCTGATTCTGTCAACTACACGAATGTTCCTTTCTATCTGATTCTGTCAACTACACGAATGTTCCTTTCTATCTGATTCTGTCAACTACACGAATGTTCCTTTCTATCTGATTCTGTCAACTACACGAATGTTCCTTTCTACCTGATTCTGTCAACTACACGAATGTTCCTTTCTATCTGATTCTGTCAACTACACGAATGTTCCTTTCTATCTGATTCTGTCAACTACACGAATGTTCCTTTCTATCTGATTCTGTCAACTACACGAATGTTCCTTTCTATCTGATTCTGTCAACTACACGAATGTTCCTTTCTATCTGATTCTGTCAACTACACGAATGTTCCTTTCTATCTGATTCTGTCAACTACACGAATGTTCCTTTCTATCTGATTCTGTCAAGTGTCAACTACACGAATGTTCTTTTCTATCTGATTCTGTCAACTACACGAATGTTCTTTTCTATCTGATTCTGTCAACTACACGAATGTTCCTTTCTATCTGATTCTGTCAACTACACGAATGTTCCTTTCTATCTGATTCTGTCAACTACACGAATGTTCCTTTCTATCTGATTCTGTCAACTACACGAATGTTCCTTTCTATCTGATTCTGTCAACTACACGAATGTTCCTTTCTATCTGATTCTGTCAACTACACGAATGTTCCTTTCTATCTGATTCTGTCAACTACACGAATGTTCCTTTCTATCTGATTCTGTCAACTACACGAATGTTCCTTTCTATCTGATTCTGTCAACTACACGAATGTTCCTTTCTATCTGATTCTGTCAAGTGTCAACTACACGAATGTTCTTTTCTATCTGATTCTGTCAACTACACGAATGTTCTTTTCTATCTGATTCTGTCAACTACACGAATGTTCTTTTCTATCTGATTCTGTCAACTACACGAATGTTCTTTTCTATCTGATTCTGTCAACTACACGAATATTCTGCTTCTGCCGTGCATGTGTTTATGTGGTGTCGTGGTTCTTTCCGCAGTTGCTGCCTTATAATGCTGTAGGGAGTGTATACTGTATTCGCCTATTCGCTGCAGAAGGGAAATCTTCTTCAGTCGATGAAGCCAGTCTCGATCTATTAACGACGACGACGACGAGGAGGTGTAGGCGCGTGAAGTCAGTCAGACTGTTGACTGTCCATGATAGTCGAAGGCATATTACAGATAGTCGTCCATCGGGCATCGAGTCGTTCGTCCGTCCGTCCGTTCGTCCGTTCGTCCGTTCGTCCGTTTATCCGCCTGCTCTGCATGTGCTGGGCGCATGAACGGACCCGTCGAGACTGCATCGTAAAAACGGCGCTACATAAATGTTCCATTACTGACGACGACGACGGAGGCGGCGGAGGCGGTGGACGAGAGAGCAGTCGACGCTTCGTTCCGGACGTCTTTTGCCCGGCTCTTTCCGGCTCTTTCCGGCTCTGACGGAAAACGACGACGGCGCCAAATAATGGACGTTGAAGGCGAGGGAGGAGGTGGAGAAGGTGGAGGAGGAGCGGGAAGCGGGAGCAGACGATGATCTGTTCGCATGAGTTGCCGCCAGGTCGATTGCAAGTCGTCGTCATCGTCGTCGTCATCGTCGTCTGCTCGTGAATAAGGATTACATTCAGACGGTGGCGGCCACCCCCCGCCAACCCCCCTTCGATCGTCGGCCAACTATGGTTCTATCCCGGAAGAAGGTCATCGACCGGTCACGACGACCCCCGACCGTCCGCCCTGCTGCACCAGGTACTGCAGCGCCGCTTTACTGGTCGCCGACGTCGCCACCGGCGGACTTCCTGCGCTGGATGATCTTCGCCCAGATTGTCCTATTCGGTAAGAACTCTTATATTTACTTGTTATTTCATTATGGAATGGACTTCCACCATCAGTTCGCTCTCTGTTATCCTCTGAGCCCTCTAGTTCAAAAGCGGTTCAACGACAATTTTGCTGTTTTGAGATAATCGACTTTGAAGTTTTGGCCTACTCTACTTGGTCTAGTTCAAATCGGAACGAAAACGTTTGGGAATGAAAGATTGATATTATAAACTGTAATGGTGCATATAATCGGCATGGATAATGCCGGTAGTAAAAAATAGTGAACTTTGGAGAAAATAGCATTTTTGTAGCGTGGGTCAGTAATGAATTCACAAGAATATTCTTAATTTTTACGTCAAAGTGAATCAACTTGACTTGATCCGTTCATGAACTGAATGTTTTTCAATTTACAATATTGTACATGTGAATCAATCCGACATGATCCACTTAGGCTAATCTCTGAATAAATGTTGAAAAACACATACAAACTCAGTCAGTTTTCAATTATTGTAGGCCTATCTTATAAATATTAATATTGGAAAGCAGAAACGCACAAATAGAATTCTAGGTCTGTGGAACAAAACTTTTTTTCCGCCTCACAAGTGCAGCTCTGCCACAAAAGTACAGCTCTGCCACGCAAGTAAAGCTCTGCCACAAAAGCACAGCAATGCTACACAAATAATCTCTGCCACACAAGAACATCCCTGCCACACAATTACAGCTCTGCCACACAAGCACGGCTCTTCCACCCAAATACAGCTCTGCCACACAAGTACAGCTCTGCCACACAAGTATAGCTCTGTCAAACCGTACAGCCCTGCCACACAAGTACCCCCCTGCCACACAAATGCAGCTCTGCCACACAGTACAGTTCTACCAGACAAGTACAGCTTTGCCACACAAGTACAGCTCTGCCACACAGTGCAGATCTGCCACACAAGTATAGCTCTGCCACAAAAGTACATCTCTGCCACACAAGTACAGCTCTGTCACGCAATTACAGCTCTGTCTCACAAGTACAGCTCTGCGACGCAGTACAGCTCTGCGATGCAAGTACAGCTCTGCCACACAAGTACGGCTATGCCAAACAGTATAGCTCTGCCACCCAAGTACAGCTCTGCCACACAGTGCAATTCTGACACACGGTACAGCTCTGCCACAAAAGCACAGCTCTGCCACACAAGTACAGCTCTGCCACACAGGAGCAGCTCTGCCACACAAGTACGGCTATGCCAAACAGTATAGCTCTGCCACCCAAGTAAGCCCTGCCGCACAAATACATCTCTGCCACACAAGTACAGTTCTGCCACACAAGTACAGCTCTGCCACGCAAGTACAGCTCTGCCACACAAGTACAGCTCTGCCACACAAGTACATCTCTGCCACACAAGTACAGCTCTGTCACGCAATTACAGCTCTGTCTCACAAGTACAGCTCTGCGACGCAGTACAGCTCTGCGATGCAAGTACAGCTCTGCCACACAAGTACGGCTATGCCAAACAGTATAGCTCTGCCACCCAAGTACAGCTCTGCCACACAGTACAATTCTGACACACGGTACAGCTCTGCCACAAAAGCACAGCTCTGCCACAGAAGTACAGCTCTGCCACACAAGTACAGCTCTGCCACACAAGGAGCAGCTCTGCCACACAAGTACAGCTCTACCACACAAGTACATCTCTGCCACACAAGTGCAGTTCTGCCACACAAGTACAGTTCTGCCACACAGTACAGCTCTGCCACACAGTACACCTCTGCGACCCAAGGAACATCTCTGTCACACAAGTACAGCTATGCCAAACAGTACAGCTCTGCCACGCAGTACAGCTCTGCCACGCAAGTACAGCTCTGTCACACAAGTACAACTCTGCCACAAACATACAGATCTGCCACACAAGCACAGCTCTGCCACACAAGTAAAATATGTTAAGTTGTAGGCCTATATTTGCATATTATATATACAAATTATGCCTCTAAACATCTACAAGAATAATATGTTAAGGTGTAGATCATATTTGAATTTTATGCATTTAGACCCGAACAGCAGTTACAGGCTATAGCTCTTTGTATCTGCATGGTGACACAAACCATATCTCTTTACAATGACGCGTTTAATAACAGCGAACGAAAATAAGATAATTAGGCCTAAAATTTTTCGTTTAAATGAAGAAATATATGCCAATTGTTAGCTATAGCCTACATGCACTGGTAGTTTTCGGGGAACTTGCCCTATGCAAAATCGTTTTTTTTGTCCAGGGGCCTTTGTCCTGTGGGTAATGTCTTTCCAAGACGCCATTTTCTCCACATAGGCCTAGTTTGTTAATTATTAGCAACTTGGCGAGGTTCCTATCAAAGTTTGCGAAACATGATAATATTATAACATTATAATATTATAACACACGCAAGATTAATTTTCCAAAGAAGATTTTTTGTACAGTGCTAATTCACTAGGAAGACCGTGACTGAAACGTCCAAAACCTTTGGTGGAAGAGTGAATCAAGTGTGAATGATCCACTATGCCTTGTCATAGATTGTCAATGAGTTAATAAATTTAAACGCAAAAGTGAATCAAGTCAACTTGAACCACTCTTGCACCAGCTTGCAATCAAGGTAGTGAACATTAAGAATGAATTAAACAGACATGATTCACTAATGAAATTTCGTATGCGTTGATTATTGTCAGTTCTATAACAAATATATCACAAATACGCCATGATAGAATCCTCTAGCGGCTTAGCTGAATGCACCATCGGAAAGAGCGCATTCGATTTAGTGGAAAAGTGGCCTAAAGTGAAAATCGCAAAAAATGGACTTGAACCGCTTTAGAACTAGAGGGTCCCTCTCTGGTAGTCTTTCCTCATCTTTCTCTCGCCTTAAAAATTACCTTTTCTTTCGAGGTTGAACGCACTGAGAGCGCTTCTGATTCTGAAAGGGTCAAGCTGTGAGAAGCGCATGCAAGTGGGATTTGGACATACGTGATCATGAGGCACGTATGTCCAAATCCACTTGACTGATTTCATGTAATCAAGAACAATTGATTCTGTCTGAATCACGGTAAGTTTAATCTAATGTTAATGAAACAGAATCTTGGTCTATTGATCTATACGAGCGTCTAATCACAATTCTGCCAGTTGATAATTAATTAATATAAGCAAGTCGTCTGCAGTCTCTAACCGAAGAGTTTCATCCAGGGCTGCACACGAGGGTAGACTATATGCGGGTGCAGCGGGTATACATGCAGCATGTACTCACCTCCGGGGAAAAACGGCATCGTGTACTCAACTCAGAAAACCAGGTATGCGCGTAACGCGCGTATACAGCGTATGCTCAGTTACTCACATCACAAAGAATTCAATGTGAACAAGTGTGCGAGAAATGAAATAACGAGGAGAAAATAGGCGAAAATCGCGACAAGTAGTGGTTTTTGGACTGTCGTGTCGTGGACTACAAGTAATAAAAAAGGCCGTCAGAAATTTCGACGACTAAAACAAGGTCGTCAGAAAAATGTCGGCCCGAAAAAAACCATTTTTTCCCCGGTCGGCGTGTACTCCCCTCAAAATTTACCAGTACATCCCTGCATGGTTTCATCATATCTGGGTCTGATGGGTCACAATACTTAATTCTGACGCATGCATGGATTTAAACGAGTCGTTGAGTCTTCCATGGATGTTCTGCTTTTAACTGCGAACTACCCGCATCCGGTGCGGATTTTTTTTTATCCGCCCGGAGATCATGCATTTTGCAGATGACTTATTATTCACACATTAATCAACGCATGCATGTGAAAGGTTCACCTGCTGCAGTTGACATTCGTTGGCGTCTGCGAGTATGTCTCTGATTTACCCGTTTGTCAATAATTATGTGTATAAGTAATCTATGTATATTATATATGTAGACACGCATACGTACGACCATGTATGTATGTATGTATGTATGTATGTATGTATGTATGTATGTATGTATGTATGTATGTATGTATGTATGTATGTATGTATGTATGTATGTATGTACATGTATGTATGTATGTATGTATGTATGTATGTATGTATGTATGTATGTATGTATGTATGTACAAGTATGTATGTATGTATGTATGTATGTATGTATGTATGTATGTATGTATGTATGTATGTATGTATGCATGCATGTATGTATGTATGTATGCATGCATGCATGCATGTATGTATGTATGTATGTATGTATGTATGTATGTATGTATGTATGTATGTATGTATGTATGTATGTATGTATGTATGTATGTATGTATGTATGTATGTATGTATGTAATGCCATGTATGTATGTATGTATGTATGTATGTATGTATGTACGTACGTATGCATGTATGTATGTATGTATGTATGTATGTAAGTATGTATGTATGTATGTATGTATGTATGTATGTATGTATGTATGTATGCATGTATGTATGTATGTATGTATGTATGTATGTATGTATGTATGTATGTATGTATGTATGTATGTATGTACGCATGTGACTGTATGTGTATGTATGTATGTATGTATGTATGTATGCATGACATTTATGTATATGCGTGCGTTCCTACATGTCTCCATATGCCTCGCCTGTATCAGTTTACACTGCAGTGACTCCATGGAAGGTGACAGTTGATAGCTTTTCAATCAGGGTTGAGTTCCGATCATCACGGTCATCAGTTGATGAGTATATATATATATATATATATATATATATATATATATGGTATGTATATATATATATCATATATATATATATATATATATATAGGCTTGTGATCAAAGTTGTGCTCTTGCACGCAATTCTGCTTTGAAGCTACGTCCTACTTCTCGTCTTCATGCACTCAATGAACTCTTGATTTAAAGGTTATATATAGTATCTCGTAGGAGCAGGCATGGGCGGAGTTTATCAGGGGCTAGGGGGGGGCTAAGCCCTCCCAAGAAAATCCAGATTCAGTTTTTTTACCGTGTAAATGGTATCTTTTCCCGAGTTTAGCCCCCCTAAGAAGGTGCAGACTTATAAGTTAGCCCCTCCAAGAACGAAAACCAAACTCCGCCCATGGGAGCAGGCTCCATTGAAAAAAGCAAATAAGTATATTCTTTAATATAACCAGTTGCAAAACAGCACTCTGCATGGTGAACAAGTGTCACATATAAAAATTCACATCTGACTTCAAAAAAACAATCAACAAAACAAAACAAAGCATGCAATTAGTATGTATATGTACTTTAGTCGTTGGTCGTTGGCAAAATGGCCGACGATGTTGCCTCTGAGTCGTTACGGCAGATTATTGTGTCTGTAGTGAAAGTCGCCGAAAAATTTGTGAATATTTGTTAGTCTTTTGAAGTCGTGATTGCTTCTCTGACTTTGTCGTCTCCGTTTTCATAATGTTTGGACGGGATTTTGTATCGCAAGTTCGTGCACGTGGACCTAATCAACGGGCGTTCGCCATTGGACGGGTCTACTTCGTCTTCCGCAGGGGATGCCAGGTTGGTCAGAATACCATCATATCCGCCAGCAATTTCTTGGTGTGCGGACCTAAGGAAACCGCGTTCACCAGTGGACGGATCTATTTCGTCCTCCGCAAGGGATGCCAGGTTTGATCCCAATACCATCATATCCGCCAGCCTGCGATTCAATAATTACCGGACTTGCATACTACACGAATGAGACGATGAAACGAGAGAAGGATTTTATGCTTCATTTACTGTCTTTCAGCGAGGATTGTAACGTTGCGGTGCTACGTGTTTGCGATAGTTCTGCTCGTTGCTGTTCTTTGCTTCGACCACCAAGCAGAGACTCAAATATTCCGATCCTAAACTCAACTTAACATCGTACGAGAAACTTTCCGGCTGGACTCTTATGTCTTCATCGGAGTTCATTCGATTGTGACTCGTGTTGTTGTTTTTTGGCTGCGTTATTACTCTCAGATGACTTTGTTTGCTGTAGCGACTGTTAACATCATAGGCCGTGCGCTTTTGTGCAAGACGTGTCTTGTTAAAGCGCGTTAGAAATAATAAATTGTATTGTATTGTATTGTATAAAGCATTCTAGTTACAACTGTTTTCCCTCATCTGATTGTCGGCGGCTCTTGGTAACACCCGGTCATGGAGTCTGGGGCACAAGTTATGACCCGTTTGCTTTGCTGGGTGGAGCAACTCGTGGACGACATGGCCTGGTCATGTAAGAACGGCCGAAAACAAACGAGTATCAGGATGACGACACAGCTCTTCAAACGTTGGAATATCACCAGGAAGATAATTAATGCTGAGTTTGCTGACGAATAAGCCTATTCATCAGGTCTTGGAGCCTGCCCTTTTCCTGTTGTCCAGCATATCCCCACCATGCAGGAGCTGCATAAAGCAGACGTGACAGCTTAGTAGCTCGTGCCACAAAACAAAGCAATCATGACATCAAAAATCATGACGGTCACAGCATAGACTGCCTTGTTTCAGAGCACTGCCTGTACCACGCGGCAATAGCTTGTCTGATGATTTCACAAAGGCTGTGATGTCTAGTTCAAACGTGCATACATGTGCCTTATGTGCATGTGTATATGTATTAAATACATATTATACGTACATGCATAATGCACAGTAGGCAATATATAGGAAGAATAGAGAATGCATGTACACTTATATTTATTGTATGCACATGCCCTATATATGAATAATACATAGTTAATTATGAATAATACATAGTTAATTATGAATAATACATAGTTAATTATGAATAATACATAATTAATTATGAATGATACATAATTAATTATGAATAAAACATAATTAATTAAGAATAATACATAGTTTATTATGTTTCATTTCGCAAAAAGACAGACAGCAAAAGCGATGAACTTGGATGACACTTAAACTCTTCTTTGAATTAATAAGGGTCATTTATTTAAAGCACTTACTCATTATTTTTTACAAATACAATTTTTTCTATTCGTCGTCAGTCGATACCAATTAATGAGCTTTCTGTTCCGGCTGCCTTGTTTTTTATGTCGGCTTTTTTGCCTTGTTTTTTATGTCGGCTTTTTTCTCTGTCATTAGTTTAACCGATTTTAGTAATAATAATTTTGTCTGGACTTGAAGACTTTTTCCAGCCATCATTTTATCTCTGATGGATTCTAATGGAATCTGTTTATCATTGTCTTCTTTTCCTTTTTGCGAAGTAAGATGATCACTCATGTTTGATGGCACAGTGGCAAACCGACAAACAGACAAACAGACAGACGGACAGCGAGCCAGAGACTGCCAGCTGTAGGCTATGTCTGGCTTTTATCTCAGAACGAGCGAAACCCACTGTATCATGTGACATTATGAGGTAACACTAAGTGCTGCTAAGTTGTGCAACATCTTAGGAAAACCTGTCTTGTTTGTTGTACTGCACTAATCAACAGTATAACATGCAAAGTGAGGATGAGCTAAGAGTATTATAGGCCCATGCTGCAGTTGACCTTTTCGCTGGCTCCATCAGTCAGTTTTAACTTTAGACGGGAATCTGCAGGATTGAGTTGAAGAATCTGGCGGATGAAGCAATTCGTTGACAATGGCAATCACAATAATGAAACAATAATGAAATGAAACAGGACAAGAGCAACTCTTGACAATTGAAATATATATAAATAAACTATACATGATACTGACAATACATGACAGTGGAAATACATGATAATGGTAATGTATTACAGTTAAATACATGACAATAGGAAATACATCACAGTGGCAATGCATGACTTGCAAAGACAAAGTAATATTTTATGATAACGACAATACATGACAATAGCATATAATTTTAACAATAAAAGTACCCTATGCATAACAACAAAATATACATTACAATAGCATACAATTATGACAATAAAAGTAGCCTATAGCCTACACAACCACAAAATATACATAGCAAAAACAATATATGACTTGCAATAATGCATGACGGTAACAGTGCACGACAAAAAATAGACAACAATAGAAGTAGGCCTACCATACAAAGGAAATAAAGACATAGTAAAAGCGTACCTGGATCAATTTTTGCGGAAACCATTTTGAGGAGGGAGTTGATTCTAAGTAACTGTGATGTAAGACCCAGTCACAAGCCATTGCGCCTCCGCCTATATGTACACTACTACTGCCTATAAGTCATTTATATTTGACCATGCCATCCTTTTGAATAGAAGTAGACCTATCCACTGATTAATGCCTGTTATTATTAACACAGAACGCAGCCATAGATTACAATAACGAAAGCGGAAAAAATCCTTCAGTAAACAACAGGAACAAGGAGAAAGATAATTATAGTAAATAAATGATTTGCATGTGACTTGGTGGCTGGCTTACAGGAAATGGGAAGTGAGTTATAAGTGTGCAAAAGAAGGATTTTATGGTCGTCGCTCCTTTGGGCCATTTCGCTGTTTCTGGTAAGCGACTGCTGTGGCTGGTGCGGCGGCCAATGCATTGTTGGCTGATGTGATGTAGGTTCTTCCGCGGGTTGTTACTGGGATCGGGTCGCCGCACATTCGGCCCATAAAGAAACGGACAGGCAGTCCGGTCGGTTGGGCAGTGTGCTCGGGCAGTCCGGTCGGTTGGGCAGTGTTGGTCACTTCGACAAACCAATCAGGCTGTAGGCCTACTCGATTTGGACTTTCTTAGAACTGGTCACCATCCGTCTATTGGGCATCATAGACGATATATATTGGAGGATTCGAGCAGGATATATAGCTCAATCTTTGCTCCATCAATTCTCGTCTGATTAAGTGCATGCGATTAGAACACATTCGCTGGACGTGGACGGTTTTGGGCGCAGAGTCGCACACAAACCACGTAGCCATACGATACAGTAAGGCTACACAGTATCACAGTATAACACCGTGTCATCTCGTTGAAAAGCGCTTCACTACAACACAGGCTTCTCAGCATGTCAATACATGGCGCCCGCAAATGTTTGTACTACTGCATGGGACAAATAATAATTGTCACGGTTAAACCTTGCATAAGAGCTTCTAATATTTAAAGCAAGATGCTAAGAACTCAATGGGCATTTTCGTATACAGTGCTTTAAATTTTAAATTTGTCAGTTTCACGTGGTACATCATTAGTATCATTAGCGCCTTGATTAGAAGAATTTCGTTAAAAACTCAAAAGTTAAAGTTAGAAATATATAGGCCTATGCATCAGTTATCCATGGAAATGTGCGCATCATGTGTCCCCCTCTTGCCCCTGTGTACGGACGCCGTTGGCACAGTCGGCAATTTGGCCAATTTGAAGGATTTTGTTGGATGTTAACATTAAATCTTGGCTGGGTAGGCCTATAGGATTTCGAGCTTCGTTTAATAAAAGTAACCATTGTTTCGGCAAGCACGGTGAATATGCAAAAGTTACAAATGGCGGGGTTCTGCACAATATTCTAACGCCACCATAATTGTGCATCATAATATTGTGTTAATTAATGGCGAAGTTATATGTGATTTGTGCTATCTCTCTTATTTGTCCATGTATAGGCCTACTGTTACAATGGCATGGTTCTGCACTATATCCTAACACCGCCATAATTGCACATCATAATTATGTCAAGTAATGGCAAGTTGTATGTGATTTGTGTTATTTCTGTTATTTGTCGATGTATAGGTCTTTTCAGTTGTGTTACTGTTTATTTAACACATTTATCTAGCGCCATACAATGGTAGGACCTAATCACAGTAATTCTGTTTTATGGGCTATATACTCTGAGTCAAAATGCAACACTCTCGTGGTGTTTGTAATCCCGAAAGATCATTTGTTTCTCGGGTAAGAAAATGATAGTCTAGCTATAGCCTAAAATTCTCTCTTTGTGAGCTGTAAGTCGGCTGAAATGTCGGAAGGATTTACGCACATGGCAGTATATATGCATAGCATAGGCCCCTGCTAGTTTCTGTAACCAATTTCATTGCGGATATATGATGGACTGCCCTCCATAAATTACTCATCGTTCAAAAATCAACCTTCTGACAGGCGGCAAATTGTGTGGACAAGATTGTTTGTATATAGCTATAGTACATAGGCATTAGTCAACACAGACCCTACTTTCTTGCTTGGGGAACCCTTCCGCTCTATTATACAATCGGGTACTAATGGCGTCAGTTGATTTTCCAGTGCTGAAATATAGGTCTACTCTTGCTGCCAACTTATCCTCTGCAGCTTGATTTAGTTACTCTCGGTGAGACCTGATTAAACTTTGACGAACGCCGCACGCGTTTTTAACACTGTGTATGCCGAATGAGAATGCATATATATATATATATATATATATATACACATATTATATATATATACGGACATTTCAGAGTTGTCACCTCGACTATATAATTGTAGCGAACCAGGTTGCTACAAGCTACCTTACTTATTTACTTAAGTAAGGCCGCTATTTCTATTACGAATTCATGGGTGCTATGCTTAGCACTGATCGATGCGGTCATCGCTATATTTAGCTTCCCATGCATTTTGCAATGGAACTTTCCACCACCGGCGATTTTTGATTGGTTAGACATCACGCGATGTTTTACGCGCCAAAAAGCGCTCTCTTGCGGCAAATTAACGCGCAAACCTTCAGTCGGGCAGCAGAATTGAATCGAGTAAGACCTATGCTGGTGGAAATCGTGAATCGTGGTAAAATTGATGGTATTTTCGATTCTGGCAAGTTTCTCAGGTAGAAGACGAGGTTCTTCCGATGTCTTGTGAATCGATGTGTAATTACGAAGATTTCCGGCAACAATTAAATTAATAATACGCTTCCTACGGAGAAATTCTGGCATCGGCCGACGACTCAATAACTTTCTACAGGACGGAAAACGGTGGATCGGCTGTCCTAAAATATCAATGGGAACAGGGAAGTATAGGCAACCTAATCTATAGAGCTCGAACCTGAACTAAGTGTAATTAGATAAAACTTGTATCGCTATTTTGGTGCAAATATTAGTTGTGGTATATTCAGTCTGTGAACTGATCGGATAGGTGTGAAATAGTCAGTCTGTGAACTGATCTGATAAAACTTAAGCTAGTCAAGGGACATAGGCGTTTTAGGAGGGCCTTAATAGTGAATCTTTAATATTGATTCTATTTCATCGGCTGTGTAAATAATTGCTAATGAACGACAGACAGTCGCTTGTTTAATTCTACAATAAATGAAACTTAAATAGAGAACTGTGAAGTGATTTTTGCTATCAAATTATAATGGACTCCGACGGGGATACGGACAGTGTCTTAGGAACAGGACAAGAGGAAGATGAGATGTGTCCGGGAGGAACACTTGAGTTAGGGACTACAGACAATACTGATGACTTAGACCCGGCCGTATTACAGAAGCAAATGACAACAATAGAGCAGTTTATGGAGCGCCAGAGTAGCATTTTAACCAGTCTAGCCGAAGAGCTAAATCTAGTTTCCATGCAGCAAGCCCAATTAAATTCCCGCCAGAAAGAATGTGAAATAATGGTGAGGACGGTAGCTGATGGTAAAGTGGGTGGTGGAGCTTGGGGAAATGTTGAGGATTCGAACCCAGATAAGTACCCATTTAGTGGGGCTGTCGTGAACTTAACAGCCACCGCTGACATATGTCCAATATCGGCTCATCCTGAGGAAGAAGGTAACCAGAGAAGCTCACACCCTAGGTTAGGATTCGAACCTGCTTCCATTGACACCAAAACCCTTGACCTAGGACCCGGATTTCCTCAACCGCGCTTAAGGGGGCGCGCAACAGTAGAGCCCATTAATTTGGGGGTGGAAACGTTAGGACAGGCGGCGCCCCCGCGCATCACAATTGGTTCCAGCAAGTGGGGTGAAGCTACAAAAGGTCATGGGTCAGAGGGTAAAATAATAATGGATTCCAGATTTGGTAGAACAGAAGATTTATGGGAAGAAGTGGAAAATGGAAAAGAAAATTTTTCACGAGATGATCCAAGAAGAATGGATGTACAGATGAAATACTTTGGTGCTAGACCAAGGGATTTACAAGGTCAAGGTCAAAAGGTAAATGACTTGCAAGGTCAAAAGGTAAATGATTTACAAGGTCAAGGTCAAAGAGTAAATACAACTGACATGTTGCATGGTCAAACAATGTATTATTATGATACAAATGTTTTGTATAGAGATTTTGACTTTGAAAATTACATGCGTCGAAAACAAGATAAATTAGTTAGAATTGGAATCGAAAATAAATCTGAAGACGATGATTCAGAAGTTACCGACTTGCGAGCGCTACATAAATTCGAACTGGAAACAAAAGCGTTAGGCGTTCGGCAAAAAGATAGTAAAACTTGTACTAATCCTAGATTTTTAGTTTCAGATGGAAAAATGGGGAATTCTTCGTTGCTGAGCGACGACCACGTGGGAACATGGGATGCACATCCTCACCGGTCATCAGCGACTGCTACCCCATGGGCTGCCACCTTCCCCCCCTCGTCGGTTCCTGAAACAGAAAAATTCCGGTCACCGAGCAACATGCTGTCACAAGTGACCGCTTCAGTCACCTCGGCTGCTTCTGATGTCCTGTTCTGCGAGTCGAAAACAGAACCCGGAAGAATCCTTCCAGTCTTCGCATCAGTTCCTCAGATGTTCGCGTACACATCTGCTTCGAGTCGACCGATCATGTCCATGGTGTCCCTGTCGTCGGAAACTCGAGTCACGCACAGCAATGAATACATACATTGGGCAACAGGTCAGCCCATGTATGCGCCATACAGTCAGAAGATGGTTCCACCTGTTCCAGTCTTCCCTGTCTACGCGGAAGCAGTTTCTCTTCCGATCCAGATGCAACCGTGGCCCATGACGAGCACAGTTCTGGGAAACTCTGCCAAGGTCATGCAACTGCATCCATCGTCAGAAAAGCTCAGCTCAGCCAGTGTGAACTGTCAAGATAACTGTCTGAAAACAGCTGAAGGAAAGACAGTCAGTCTTTCTTTCCCAGCAGTGCAAGTTGCTGCTGAAAGTCGAGCATCAACTGGTGGCACGGTAACGCCATCAACCAACACAGAACAAGAAAGAGCTGCCGAGAAAGTTCAGACTTCAGCTGCCGATTCAACAAGGGAGAAGGTGAGATCGCACATGAAGCTAGGTCATTATAATGGAAAAACGTCGGTAGAGGTGTTCCTAAAAAAATTTGAGGTGTGTTCCAAGAACAACCGATGGACAGAAGACGAAAAACTAGCACAACTGACCTGCGCACTGGTCGAACCTGTAGATCAACTTCTCTATGAATTTGACTCTGACACAATCACCACATGCGCCGACTTGATGGACAGGTTGAGGCTAAGACATGGGAGCACTGACCAAACGGTTTTGTACCAGACTCAATTAAGTGCTCGCAGACAGAAGGTAGGAGAAGATCTGGGTTCTTTAGTCCAAGACATAAGACGATTAATGATTCTGGCATTCCCAGGACCGAGGTCAACACACAGCGAAACTATTGCGATCAAAGTTTTCCTTGATGCCTTACGAGATAAAGAGCTAGCCTTAAAAGTGAGAGAGAGGGAACCGGTCACCCTAGACAATGCATACAAAACGGCCATGAGACTGGAAGGCTACCGCCGAGCTGAAGATGACATGGACCGCCAAGAACGACGTCCAGGCCGAGTCAAAATTGTGAAGGAAAGTGATGAAACGGGAGATTGCGATACGAAAGAATTTCGCGAAGACATTGCCCGTCAATTAAAACAATTGAGTGACAGAATGGACTGCTTGCTAAATACTCCATCGACCGAAAGACACTATCCGCCATGGCAACCGCAACGCACCTCTTCGGCATGGAGAGGCACAAACTATAAGAATCAACGATGGAGTCAGAAACCGAATGAAAACTACCGAAGAACAACTCCTGACAACCGACGCTGCTTCGAGTGCAACCAGGTTGGACATTTGGCCCGGATTTGTCCTCGCAGAATAACCTCTTCGTCAACTGGAGAGCAAGATGAACCTGAAGGACCTGGGGTGAGTAACGCTAGACATGTAAAAGGAAACAGTGACGCTTATCTGTCTGTGACAATTAGAGGAAAGAAATTGCTAGCTTTGTTAGACTCTGGCAGTGAAATGACATTATGCCCTGCGTCGTTAGTGGACTCGAAAGAAATTATCGGTTCCAGTCAACTATTACAAGCTGCTAATGGGTCTGCAATTCGGGTACTGGGGGAGACTGTACTGAAACTGAAAATCGAAGATCAGGCCTTCGAAATTCCTTGCTTGGTAACTGAGCAGGTTACTGAACTGATCCTCGGTCTCTCTTGGATGGTGAAAGAAAATGTCATGTGGCATGTAGGAAAAGGATGGATCCTTGTCCGGAATTTGCGGCTGAATGTCCTGTGCAAAAACAGTTTGAAACAGCGTCAGCGAGCGAAACAAACTGTCTGTGACCTGCGAAATTCTCCGAACATTGAAACGAGCTGTGAAACGAATGTCGAAAATCGAACAGTGCTGCCAGAGACGAAAATCACGAAAGAAATCTGTGCCGTGCAAACCGAAACCTTCGAACCGGAAGCTTCGTGTCAAAAGAAGACTGCTGTCCAGTCCAATCGCTTCGGAAATCTCTGTCCTGCTGAGGTGGCAGCCCGAATCCCACGTCCATCGGATGTGCATCCTCGGGTCGATCCCAATAGTTCCTTCCGGGGTGGAACTTGCCTTCCTCCAGTGACGCCATCTGTCGAATCAATGCGAGTGGAAGAGTCAGATGCACTCTACATGGTCACTCGCTGCCCAAAGTCTGATGTCGACCAGAGGATCAAACTCACCGGAGGAAACAGACTCGCAATGCTGGCGAGACTGTGGCAAGCGTAATGTGATGTAATGTGATATGATAGGGTAGTCCTGTCGCATAATGGCGACAAGTTGTGAATAGAGAATAGAGTCTTCTCTGCTTTAGTTGTGTTTTGATGATATTATATGTGGCCTTGAGATGTAGGTTTACATTTTTATTTTAATGTGCTTTGAGATATTGTGCTTTCTTACTGTGTAAAAATGTGAAAGTTGATTACAGTAATGAAGTGTAATACGATGATATATGCTAAGTGAGAATGCATAGTTTTATTAGTGTGAAGTGTAACTTAAGTGTTACAGATTACATGTGTGTCCTCTGATGATAAAAGTAACTAAGTAGATGAGATGAATAATAAAGAAATGGGATAAATAAGAGATAACCAAGTAAAGATAGTTGTACTTGTTTCGTGTAGAATCCCTCCAGGTCGTGTAATGGCGACGAGAGTAAGCGATGGGAGAATAGAATCTTCTCTGTTTTATTTGCTTTTTGATGATATGTAACTATGTGATGTGGGAATACATTGTTTTATTTTCTTGTGCATAAATGCTGTGCTTTCTGATGTAAGCTAGTTGACTATAACTATGTGAAAATGTTTACAGTAAGTGTGTAGTAGCAGTTACAAGGAAGTAATGTAGAGTGATGTGATGCTAATGCTTAAAGAGTAGTTCTTTAGTTTGAAATAAAAAAAGGTAGTTTTAAACTCAGTTTAAATATTTGAATTGCTTCTTGTTGCCACGAAGAAGGGCAGAAGTTGTACTGTATGTAAATTGCATAATAATGGTTGCAAGTTAAAAAGTTATGATTATAATATGCTATGGTAGAAGTAATTAGCATTCTGCGTGGTGATTGAAGGATAACCTTGTGTGATTGGATGAATGAGTAACTTGGTGATGATGTGGTGTTAGATTGTGTAGTAAGGTTGAGTAGAGCACCCAATTGTAAGCATCGCCCTGAGAGTTAGTGAGTAAGTTGGATTATAGACTTAGAGGCAGAATCACTGTAGCAGGCAGTGGAGATTGCATGCAATGGTGAAGCTGGGCCTGTGGATGAATTCGTCCAGTCTTAGACTACTTCCTGCAGGGGTTGTAATGTAATAGACTAGTATAGGATATGGGAATAAATCCTTTATGCCTTGGGTATGCTTAACTGAGCAGTAATTCCTTCTTCGATCCAGGAAGCTAAGCCTTGATGTAATGTTGAAACGTGTGCATGTTGGTATGCATTATTAGTAGCCTAGGTTTATGATCTGACGTTGCTTCATCTCTATAACAGTGGCTTGTTGTAAAAGGAATGCGTGCCTGTAAAACACAGCTTAAGTTTTAAGTTGCTGTATATGTTTGGCTTGGGGAATGGGTGAACCTTGGTTTCGGATTGCAGTAGAAAAGATGGTTTGTGGAAATCAAACATTGTCTGAGAGATAGTGTAAGGTAGTATGCATGAGAGTGACTGAGTGTGCTTGAAGATGCATTTCCCATTTTGTGGCTTTTGATAACAAGTTTAAATGGATTAGGGCCTCAGACTTTTGTGTGTCTGAGATTTAGTATAGTATCGTAACCATAAAATTGTATAAGGTATCGATTCTTCTATAGCGATTCTTGTTGATTGTGATTATTATATGTGAAATTCTAATAATGCTACTGCTGTATAAAAATGTAATAACGGATTAATATAAGATTTGGCGCCGGAACATGACTACATGTGTTGAGAGGACTTTCTCTCGCTAGGGTTCCGTGCAATTGCTGGAAGTAGTGTGTAGTTAAGTTTCATTGTGGATAATTGCTAAAAGTAGTTAAGCTAAGTGATTGTAATTATGTGTAGTTAATGGGGTTACGTTAAAAGATTAACCTTCTTCTTACAGACCGAAACAACCGGTTGGCATGGAAGATAAGATTGACATCTTGGATTTGATATCCCCGTGGGTAGGAAGTCATGAGGAAGCTGAAGTGGAACAGAAGACTGACCCAAAAATTGAGATATCATCAGAGGAAGTTTCAGCTGCAGCGAGTCCAACTCCGTCGGGCTGTAATATGGTGAAATCTGTTGAGGAACTACCCGACTCCATGTCGAACAGTGAAGGCGTAGAACAACCCTCGTTAGGGTCAGGTCCGGATAGTTTGAGTATTCTGGGGCAGCTTCCGCAGAGGACAGCCTCTCTACTGGAGCTAAATGAGCTGCCTGGTGACAGTCAAACTCCCAGCAGGTTGGAAATGATTGGGGTAAGCTGGATGTTGGTGCGATACTTCTACGAAAGGGGACCGTTAGAATTTGGACGGACAGAGTTAGATGCTCTGTTAGAGTCGACACCCGCCCTCTTGACCTGTGCTGAAACTGTGCCCATTGTGGTGGCTACCATTCACACGGTGGCAACTGTCCCCAGGATCCTAGACGTGATAAATCGTTGGAGGAGGGAGGTAGGAGATCCTACTCCTGAGTCGGCCTACGGGCAGGGGAATGGTATCGCACTAACCCCGTGGAAAGAGGAAAATCTGTGGACTTTCAGAACCTGGACCTTAGCCATGGAAGTATCCCACCGGTTCTTAGCCCAAACGACCACCCTTTCCGAGGAAGTGTTCCTCGCGTCACTAACTGACCTGCTAGACCCTGTTGGTCGAGAGTGGTGGAAGGTAGAAACGATAGTTACAACGCTGTTTACTATTAAGAAGGCCGCATGGTTCTGGCCATTCCTCGTTTAACGCTATCGAGTTGGTTGTAAGCAGTAATGTTACCGCTTAAATGTACCAGACTCCTATAATTTAGTATCGAGGGATCTAGCATATAACACTAGTCGTGAAATGAAGATATGATTTCAAGTGGTTATTTTATGTGGACTATACAATTGTGTTACTGAGTTGTCTTGGAAATGCTATGTCCTGCATTGCTATGTTTTACCTTTCCGAGATATCATTGCTATATGATGTATGTAATCTGATGGCAGGTATTAATGATAAAAACTGTGACAGTTTATGTGAATGAGGAGATTAGTAAGACTTTGTTGGTCAGTGTGAAGACCTCGATTAGTTAAGAGCTGTTGTTGGGCATATGTGAACCCTTATGACTGACTAATAATCAGTCATTGTACAAATTTGTATGCAAATTGATGCAACTTCTGAGACATTGTAAGCTGTAGCATGCTCGATGATATACCCGTACTATGTATCCGGTTCGAGCTCCGAAGTATTATTAAATTTACCAGGGTACTGGTAAATTTAAGAGTAAGTTGTGGGGGGTGTAGCGAACCAGGTTGCTACAAGCTACCTTACTTATTTACTTAAGTAAGGCCGCTATTTCTATTACGAATTCATGGGTGCTATGCTTAGCACTGATCGATGCGGTCATCGCTATATTTAGCTTCCCATGCATTTTGCAATGGAACTTTCCACCACCGGCGATTTTTGATTGGTTAGACATCACGCGATGTTTTACGCGCCAAAAAGCGCTCTCTTGCGGCAAATTAACGCGCAAACCTTCAGTCGGGCAGCAGAATTGAATCGAGTAAGACCTATGCTGGTGGAAATCGTGAATCGTGGTAAAATTGATGGTATTTTCGATTCTGGCAAGTTTCTCAGGTAGAAGACGAGGTTCTTCCGATGTCTTGTGAATCGATGTGTAATTACGAAGATTTCCGGCAACAATTAAATTAATAATACGCTTCCTACGGAGAAATTCTGGCATCGGCCGACGACTCAATAACTTTCTACAGGACGGAAAACGGTGGATCGGCTGTCCTAAAATATCAATGGGAACAGGGAAGTATAGGCAACCTAATCTATAGAGCTCGAACCTGAACTAAGTGTAATTAGATAAAACTTGTATCGCTATTTTGGTGCAAATATTAGTTGTGGTATATTCAGTCTGTGAACTGATCGGATAGGTGTGAAATAGTCAGTCTGTGAACTGATCTGATAAAACTTAAGCTAGTCAAGGGACATAGGCGTTTTAGGAGGGCCTTAATAGTGAATCTTTAATATTGATTCTATTTCATCGGCTGTGTAAATAATTGCTAATGAACGACAGACAGTCGCTTGTTTAATTCTACAATAAATGAAACTTAAATAGAGAACTGTGAAGTGATTTTTGCTATCAAATTATAATGGACTCCGACGGGGATACGGACAGTGTCTTAGGAACAGGACAAGAGGAAGATGAGATGTGTCCGGGAGGAACACTTGAGTTAGGGACTACAGACAATACTGATGACTTAGACCCGGCCGTATTACAGAAGCAAATGACAACAATAGAGCAGTTTATGGAGCGCCAGAGTAGCATTTTAACCAGTCTAGCCGAAGAGCTAAATCTAGTTTCCATGCAGCAAGCCCAATTAAATTCCCGCCAGAAAGAATGTGAAATAATGGTGAGGACGGTAGCTGATGGTAAAGTGGGTGGTGGAGCTTGGGGAAATGTTGAGGATTCGAACCCAGATAAGTACCCATTTAGTGGGGCTGTCGTGAACTTAACAGCCACCGCTGACATATGTCCAATATCGGCTCATCCTGAGGAAGAAGGTAACCAGAGAAGCTCACACCCTAGGTTAGGATTCGAACCTGCTTCCATTGACACCAAAACCCTTGACCTAGGACCCGGATTTCCTCAACCGCGCTTAAGGGGGCGCGCAACAGTAGAGCCCATTAATTTGGGGTGGAAACGTTAGGACAGGCGGCGCCCCCGCGCATCACATAATAATAGCAGACCATCTGCTTTAAGTTGAGGAGACTTGTCACTTTTCTCTCATTATGATCTCTTGCTTTTCCTCCATCCTGAATCTTTCATGGTCCAACCACGAATGACGCTCTCTCCCCGAGGCGCCTCTGTCTGCACGTCGTGGAGCTCTTGATATTGGAGAAACGATATACTTTGGATTTTACTTGGCACATTCAGGGTGAAAATTTCCGAGTGGTTATATGGTTTCAACCCTAGGACGCCATAGTAAAGTCCTCATTGAACACCCCCAAGTCAAAATAAATCAACGCCTGAACCTCAGTTATTTTTCTAATTTTTCATTCTTCCCTGCCATGGCATACATGTATTGTATGCCACATGACACCTTAAGCTAAACACAATAGCTTATCTCGCAGATTCCTCAGCTCATGATCGATACTCTTGTTTAAACTATTCGCTTTCCATTCATGAAACGTTCACTTATGTGTCAGTTTGATCAGAAGATGAATGCGTTGGGCTCATAAATATTATATTCGATGTTGCTCTTGCTGATTAAAACTGGTTAAAATCCACTTTTCAAGCAACGATGGTACAAACCGATCTTTTTAAGGTCGATTGGAGACAGGATCATGACGGCGCGACTCTCATCTGCCGGGGGATAATGAATATATATATATATAATTTATATATATATATATATATATATATATATAGTCAAGTGTCCAGGCAGGCAGTCCAGCCACTGTCACTGACACCGTATGTAACCAGAATTCTATCATTCCAGAGCTGCCTATATATACAGATGCAGACTGCTGCGGCCGAAATGAGAAATGGAAGAGATTCTCTTGTACTATACACTATACATGCAACATGCATACTGCTTTACTCACCTTTGACCTTTGACATTCTCGACCTATAGTATAAGCCAAAAAGGTATGGCTTATTCAGCAGGTTCAACCATCGCCATGTCCATCCAGAAAACTGGAGAGGGCAAACAAGCGCCTCATCTTTGATCACGAAGTTGATTTCCGCAGCACTGTGTGTCTATGTGCGCAACATATACGAAAACTTGCCGTCAAAAAACCTATCAGCTATATAAATTAATAGGCTACCGTACCGCTGATGTTTGATGGTGTAGAAAATATTCAGTTTATTTCTGGGGCAAATAAGCCTAATCTGATGATGATGATGATGATGATGATCATGACGATCATTATTATTATAAATGGCAATATTAATATTATTAGGCTATTATTATTACTATAATTATTATTATTGTGGGGTGGTGGCGGCGGTGGCGGCGGTGGCGGTGGCGGTGGTGGTAGTGATGGTTGTGGTGGTGGTGGCGGTGGTGGCGGTGGTGGTGGTGGTAGCAAAAATAATTGTAAAAAACAATAATAAATTATTATGCATTTGATAATAAATAATTATGATAAATAATTATGATAAATACTAAATAATAATGATGATAATAACAATAGTACCGGAATAATAAAAATAGAGACTGCAAAAAATAATTATCGTCGTCGTCATCAAACTAATGGGACTTCGGGCTATTGAAAGCAACAGGAAGTGATGCAGTGCAATATAATCACATATTTATCTAGCGCTTCTTCAAACGAGACTCATCAGAGAGACTCTCTCGACCTAACGACGAAAAACTGCAGTTGGCTAAGCATTAGGCTAGGAATGATATCCCGGCGGCTGAAATTACTCCACCTTCGCTTCATTATAAATATGTCTGAAGACAGACAGACAGACAGACAGACAGACAGACAGACAGACAGACAGACAGACAGAGTGTGAAAGAAATATCTTTAGTTAGAATCCTACATATCCTGCTCCACCCATCTACATCCGGGCGATAATAAGCGTCGTTGTCATTGTCCTTCCACTGTCATCACATTACGACGAGTGCACAGAAGGATGAACCTCGTCGTCGTCGTCGTCGTCGTCGTCGTCGTCGTCGTTGTCGTCATCTGTGCACGAGGTTCACGGGTACAATGTACGTTTTTGCCACTGTAGGACATTAACCCACAACATTAAATTGCATTATCCATTAAATAACACGGCGAGGTCGTCGTCTCATGTGTTTGCTGACGGTCTGCGTGTACGTGTGCGTGTGCGTGAGTGTGTGCGTGTGTGTGTAGGTGCGAGTGTATGTGTGTGCGCGCGTGTGTTGTGAGTGCGAGTGTGTGTGCGTCACAGTGCGTGTGCGCGTGTGTTGTGTGTGTGAGTGTGTGTGCGTCATAGTGCGTGTGCGTGTGTGTGTGTGTGTGGGTGTGTGCGAGTGTATGTGTGTGTGCGTGTGTGTTGTGTGTGCGAGTGTATGTATGTTTGTGTGCGTGTGTGTATGTGTGTGCGTATGTGTTGTGTTGTGCGTGCGTGCGTGCGTGCGTGTGTATGTGTGTGCGTATGTGTTGTGTGCGTGTGTGTTGTGTGGTGTGTGTGTGTGTGTGTGTGTGTGTTTGTGCGCGCGTGTGTGTCGGCTGTAATGAATGATCTTCGCGGCACCCATTCGACCGTACAATCGATTCTCAATGCTTGACTTTCTTCCTGACCGTCTGCCTGTCTGTCTGCCTATATATCTGCCTTTATTTCTCTACCTCTGCGATCGTCCGTCTGCCTGTCTGCTTCTCTGCCTTTATTTCCCTGCCTCTGCCGTCCGTCCTTCTGCCTGTCTGCTTCTCTGCCAGTTTCTATTTCCACGATCCATCTGCATGTCTGCCCGTTCTCTGTCAGTCTCACCTACTGCAGTCCGTTCATCTATCTGTATGTCCGGCTGTCTGTCCGGCTGTCTGTCTTGTGTCATTAGAAATTGACCTTTCAAGCGTTGTATGGATAGAACTGATGGGTGAATGACGTCCGGTCATTTTGCTCAGACATTTTGTCACTCTCAGGAAGTTCCAGATATAATGTACAAAGGAATGGCCAACTGGCTATGGGGCTGGAGCAGTGGAGTCAGTGGCGTGTCTCTACAGGACAAGAGGCCAGCGCTCCCAGCTGAATATGAAGCATCCAGTCTCCCAAATTCTAGTCCAATATAATTATCATGAAATCCGGTATTGATTTTAAGTTTCGAAAGACATGACTTGCTTATTTGTTTAAACATGACGCTTGAAGAAATCCAATTTGGATTTATTCGGGATATTTTGACACAGACGAGATATATTTACAATTGCTTAGAGTCCTAATAGTTACTTTTATTGAGACAGAAACCCACTAGTTCCATCCCTTAGTTCGGTTTAAGATATTCTAAGCACCACTCTTTACGTCTCTGCGGCGGCGGCGGCGAATCTCAGAATCAATCTTTCAAAGAGCAGATGGTTTGCTACAGGATCCTTCAATGTACGCATTCATCATCCAACACGTCTAACCAGTGTGTGTGTGTGTGTGTGTGTGTGTGTGTGTGTGTGTGTGTGTGTGTGTGTGTGTGTGTGTGTGTGTGTGTCTTCCTCTCTGTCTCTGTCTGTCTGTCTGTCTTCTTGCACATGTGTTTGACCATCCGCTTGTGTGCCTGTCTATCTTGCCGTCTGTCTGTTCCTCTATCAGTCTTTGTCTCTGTACGTGTATCTGTCCGTCTGACTGCATCGGTTTATCTGTGTACGTGTCTGTCTGTCCCTCCGTCAATCTGTCAGTCAGGCTATCTCCGTTTCCTTAGTCCGTCAGTCTGTATGCCCGTCCGCATATATCGATGTGGTGGCTCGCGTGTCTGATGATCGTAATACGGTCTGATCCTTGCCGCTCTCGATCCGATCCTGTCTTGCCAACCCGATCAGACAAATTGCGTGCCGTCCTTCCGCCCTGCCTGTCGGATCCAATAGCCGACGTATTTCTACCCCTCTCCCTCTCTCTATCCCTCCCTCCCCCTTCCCCCCTCTTCGGAGAGAAGCCGATCCTTGATATTTATTGAATATTTTATTCATGATACGGGGACTTGTTGTAGTTTATTCTCGCGTAATTGAGTGTTGCTTCGGCCGACCCCGCTAGATGACGCTCTCTCACTTCGCGCCAGTCGCCAATTGGCTGAGGCGGTTCTGAATGAGTAAGTAAGTAAGCAAGCAGGCGAGCAATAAGCGCTACTGCGCTATTCGTGCATGCATGCGGACGAGTGAGCGAACGAGAGAAGGTAGAAGCGGCAGAAGAAGAGGTTCAGAGCTTTTATGAGGCACTTAAAAAGACGCTAGTACTAAGTGTCTCCATACACACATACGCCCATACATGCTTACGTGCATACGTGCATGCGTGCATGTATCCGTTGGCTTACAATCCCCGTGTGAACATTCCTACATTCGCGTGTGTTGAAAGTGTCTAGTTGTTGTGAAGCTGAGTAGCCTATAGTTATGGTGTCGTCAGTGAAGTGTATTTGAGACTATAATAGGCTGAAGTTAGGTCAAGAAATCTGATCCTTTTTATCAGCAATGAGGTCAGATAAGGTCAGGTCAGGCCAAGTCAAGTAACGATCATTATATAGTCAACGCCCAGTTTTACCAAGATTAGGTCAGGTCAAAGTCGCTGCTTGCTGTTTAGGTTAACTATGTCCAAAGCGAATTGCACCTGATCGATCTCGTACAATACATGTAGCACTCGTTTAGCCAAAAGAAAGTGCATGTCTAATTTCTAAGCATAGGATGCACAAACTGCATCTCAATTCAGACAGCTGAAATTATGTAATTTATCCAGTTTTCAAGACCGATATACATTGTATAGGCCCTGTAACTTGAAGTAAACAGCTGGAACAGTTGGAACGTCTTTCCGGTTTTAAGACGGATGCACAATTGCACATTGAATTGAAAACTGGAAATCGTCGTCTTTCCACTTTCCAAGTCGGATGCAAATCGACTAAGACACCCGAAAAATTGTCTCCTCTTCAGACCATAAAGACGCCTAAAAAATGGTCGTCAGGTTTTCCTCGATTTCTCAGGTTCATCCGTGCGCGATTTCGGAAATCGGATCAATAGCAGCAGCGCACCGCATGCAGCAGGCGAAGAATCGCAGATTTAAGAGCCAGGAAAATGGAGCACCTGACAATTCCGTTTTGTTCGGAGTCGCTTCGAACAAGTTCACGAAGCGTGCTCGTTTGAAGGGCTAGGAGTGATGAAGCGTCTGTAGGATTGGAAGGCATGCTGTGCTGGGTGACATCAGCAGCAGCAGCTGACAGGAGAAACAAAGACCTTGAAAGCAGACATTCAACGACAGCAGACAGCTAAATGAGAGGACAGCTGGACATCGAAAGAACAGATGCGCGAAGATATATATATATATATATATATATATATATATATATATAGAGAGAGAGAGAGAGAGAGAGAGAGAGAGAGAGAGAGAGAGAGAGAGAGAGAGAGAGAGAGAGAGAGAGAGAGAGAGTCAGCCATGTGGAGAAACAAAGAAAGGAACCGACAGATGGAGAAATGAAAAGTTTCCGACGTATGGCAAAGCAATTTTTAATGGACACACAATTTGAGGGATAACGAACTCTATATATAGAAGCATAAGGGCCTATGTATGGACAGATGACAAAGCAAATCAGTAGAGCAACGTATTCAGAGAATGGAACAGATAAGTGAAGGACGGACGTTCGAACAAATTGACGAGCAAGTAATTATTAAATGGCAAGAAAAATACATAGACCTCTATGTACATGTAGAAGGGTCAAAGTAGAACAGGCAGGTATAGCCTACTATAGAAGGGCAGAGAATCAAATGGATACATGGACGCATAGTAAATACAGGGACAGGTGTATGTATAGTCAGACAGACAGACAGACAGACAGACAGACAGACAGACTCCAGTATATCGTATACCCAGAAAACATTTCGCGGGGTTTCTCTTTCGGGTTTTATCCAATGGACAGGTTGCGAAATACACAGAATAAAAAAATCGGAAATTGCGCATTTGAGGTTTGCACCCAGTGGCCCCCTTAAGTTCGCCCAAGACAGACACATAGAGATTAGAGAGACAGCTTTGCTGATTTTGTTTCAATTAGTTAAACAAACGTCCTAGAAAAATTAACCGATTACGACCACTGGAGTTTTTATCGCTGAAGAAATTCTGTTCACGTATCAACAATGAAACAACTGGACCGATGCTGTCTGATGCGACGTCGGCCTATCTGATGCTGCTCTCCTGGCCCTCCAACAATGGGTATCCCATGGCTTTTGCTTAGGCCTATTAGCCTATATTCTGGCGCTTGTTCTATTTTGGCTTATTTTTGAGTCTGTTCCACTTAACCTAAGTTACTCTGATACTGTTCTAATTTAGCTTATTTTGGCGCTTGTTCTATTTAGACTTAGGCTACTTGTTCTTGTTCTGCTTTGCAACAGAGCACTGCAACCATAGGCTCTTCGATGTTTTCATGAGAGACTTGTCCGAGACAATAGAATTCGCTGCCCTGCTTTCTGTACTCTCTCAGTTCTCTACTGGCAATACTTGCAACAGAACTCTATAAACTCATCTATTAAGTTGAATTATTTATACCATCAGTCTATATAGCTTGATTTCTTGTTTCTCTGATTATATAGTAATCAGATGTCGACCTGGTTTCTCTACTCTACTTCGACCACGGTTTCACTTGAAGCGACCTTTGATTGATTCTTTGTGCATTGCACCGTGTTTTAAAGGCGCTATAAAATCACTAGACTAGCCTAGAAAAGGATCTAGAAGGACCAACAACGGGACAGACACACATACATCGTAGCAGCCTTGGACTGTTGTATCTTCCAGACCAGCAGCCGTGCAATATTAGTCCGAAATGAGAAATCACTTTCTATTTCGTCATATATAGTTCACAGGGATTCAAGCAGAATACCCTTATTATCGGTCTATTTCATTTCCGGCCTGCAGCCTTTCATATGGAAATTAATAATATTCTGAAATTTCCTGCCGCGCTGATCACCTCTGGGTATGCTCATCAGCCGGCCTCCTGGCGCTTTCGCTGACGATCGGTGCTCATAAAACTAATGTCTGGCTATAGCAGTTACTAACGTTGAACTTCAGAATGCCCGTTTTCTGCATCGCTGGATGATAATGCGTTCGCCTATATTTCTTTTACATAGACTAATAGTGTCTGGAAACATAACGCAACAGCGTAACCATGCAGAATACTCGCAGGGATCAGCATAGACTACATGCACGCAATTAATGAATGACGGATTGAATATTTTTATTTACTTTTGTTGCAACACTCGATTCTGCCTCGTCTCTCCAGCTTTGATTCTATAGATTCTGACCTGAATCCAGAGGTTTCAATCAACGCCATCCTCTCAAGGCGGTAGCTATATAGGAAGGTGTTTTGGGGGTGTCTGAACACCCCCAAAATGAAATAATGCTATGACGAAATAATGCATTTACCAACACAATCATGACTTGAAGACTAATTGGATTTCATTTTGTATCTCTTATTTCTATGTAACGTTTTAGAATTGATTAAAATCATTGAATCATCCTAAACCTTTGGTCTGTTGTTTTGGTTGCTTGTCGCCAAGTTGTCGGCTTGCCCAGAGTCGAGTAAATACCCCCACACCCAATAAAATCAAATCCTGGCTACGGTCTTGCACTCCCAATACTCGAATATAATCAGTAACAGAACACCGAGCACAACGCATGACAATCGCTAGACAAAATTAATGTATTTGATGAACGCCTGTGACAGAAATACTTGACGCATGACAATAACATTTGAGTCCGTGAACGTTGAAAGAATATAAAAGATCCTGACCAGCATCAACACTGAAACAATTGCAACGTTTAAGCTGGAAACCAAGCATTGATGAAGGACATTGATTCGTCAAGGAATTTCCATCAGATAAATAACGTTTTTATGTAGACACATATGTGTGCAGACCATGTGTATAAGCCTACCTTTTCATGCATGCATGCATGTTTACAAGAATCCTTGAACAATGTATGCTTGTTTGTAAATATCTCGATTGCCCATGTCACAAAGACACAGTCTATGTTTTTGTCTTCCTATTCTAATCCATCTACATTTTCTCCCATTCCTCTATTCTCCGTCCTTTTATTCTCAGCCCATGCAAAGTCTTTCCAGTCAATTCCTCTCTTCTTGCTGAGTGGACCGCGGATTATTTCTCTCGCCTATAGGTATTAGCCGCTAATCCGATGGTGGAGTGATTGGTGGGTTGGCAGACGGGGCTTATTTGAGGTGGACGGGGGTGAGGAGTAGGGTGGTTCAAAAAATGAAATTCAAGCTAGATACCAAGACACCCTCTCAATTTGTTAGACCTGTCAATAGTATTATTGACACCAAATTTCAACTTCCTAGTCCAACTGTAAGATTGTGCTCAACGACGTAGAAATATTACCATATAGCTGTATTGGATAGAAATCTTGATTCATTGTAGCTTGATCAAAAACCTCAACCATTGTCGTGTAGATGACCTTGAAATAGTTTCTGTTGTGCTATTATACTTACCGCAGTCAAGACTAGACTGCTGTTTAGCCATCAATTGACAAATGTACTTGTTAGCAATGACATATTATACGCTGATCTGATCATGAAGCATTGGGATTGTTGGTGTCAATCACTGCGCAGCAGCGCTTGTGTGCGATTTTTTGTCCTGTCACTTTCACGGAATACCAATCACATGGAGAGCTTACGATGACCAGGATGGAGCATGCTGAAGCTGTAAGATCTGAATTTGTACCCACCTGCAGCACACTGGATATGTTGACCACCTGTCAGTGCTAGTTTCAGGTGATCGTGTGGATAAACTCTTTATTGTGCCCAACTTTCCCTCTATGCCGGATATAATTTAATTCCAAGGTCTTTCATTATCTTCTGAACTTAATATGAAGACTCACTGATAATGTCCAAGCCTTGATCTTTGATACAACACATGTCAACACCGGGTGTTTTAGAGGAGTAGCCTAAACGTTTTTCAAGAAGACATAATAGGAAACAAGTTTATTTGGCTGGCCTGCTGTCGTCATAGGGATGGAGTTGATTTTAGGGAAAATCTCCATTTGTGTTGTGGTCCATCTAATTCAAAATATAATCCACTATTTAAGAGATTTAAGTTGTGTGGGATGGTGTAACACGTGACAACATCCGAGTTCTATAAGTCGTATCCATTACTGAAGCCTCCCGTGAGAGATCATTCGGTTTTCTCAAGTAGTCTGCTGAAAATAAAGTCAGTTTAAGAGATGACTATCAAGAAAAATCATTGAGGTGTCAATGACTGTCCTTGGAAGTCAGCCCTCAATAAGAAACTGGATAGCCCAATTTACCATACACGTTGATTGGCCAGGTTACTGTATGCCATCAAAACATACCGATTTAGCAGTCAACGTGACGTATTTAATCTAAGAAAGTAGGAAGAAACTCAGATTCATCCATTTGTGTGATTTGGTTTCCTTCTTCTCCCAAAGGCATGGGCAAAAACCTCCTCTTGCTGCTGAAACTCCAGAACAAGATCGGTAAATTTTGATTCATCTAGGAAATAATTATGATTCAGGTAACTACTATCTATAGGAGATCAGCGTTGCTGCCATGAATATCCTAGAAAATCACTAGTACATTGTACCTTTCAGATGAGGCTTAAGGTCTGACACTGTTATGTTGCCAACTGCCTGCTACAGATAAGGTGAAGATACTTTACGTAATGACTGCAAATCCTCGGTGAAAGGATGTTGAGGGGTAGTGATGTGGTGCTGAAGGAGAGGGATTGCCTGGGCAACTTTGTAACCCAGTGAACACTGACACTACTGCCACACCTGAAGTTTGGTGATTCTCTTTTTGCACTTACAGCTGAGCAATAGATTGAGAATGAGGATTATCAGCAGGGCAGAGACTGAAGTCAGCAATTAAGAGTGGTCAACAACACGGCTGAGAGAACTGTGAAGTTGTTCGAGGAATTCAACTGACTCATCGCTGATGAAGAAAAAAGCTGTCTTTTCTCCGAGTGGTCAAGGCAAATAGGAAAGTTGCCCTTACTCAATCAATCAAGAAATCTGCTGTTGACACCGTGCTTGCAAACTGCAAGGCCTTCTTGAGTATAAGACTGCATCGGGTGTTGGTGTCATAAAATAAGAACAATTATAGATATGAATTTTGTGGATTTAATGATGTTTTTTGACATTTTTTGACACTTTCCATATTATTAAACCTACTGAAATTTTCGATTTCAAGCTGACCAACTCTTTAAGTATCACACATTTTGTCAAGTTACAGTAATGTTTGATTTGTTTCAAAATAAAACTCGATTGTATGGGAATATAATGCTCGACACATGTATTTCTACATTAACGTCTATACATTGGTCCATGCAAAGTAACACAGTCGTTGAGCACCGCTTTCCAGTTGGAATAGGAAGCTGCAATTTTGTCTCAATAATACTATTGATAGGTCTAACAAACGGGGAGGGTGTCTTGGTTTTTAGCTTGAACTTTATTTTTTACCATGTATCTGTGAACCACACTAGTGAGGAGGGGTGAGAGAGTGTGGGGTGGGTGGGGTGGGTGTGGGGTGAGGGTGCGGTCGTGTTCTGCTACTGTTATTCTGCCGCCCGGCTGAGTAGGTCTCTTCGTGTCACCCGCCATATTGGAGCAGTTCGTGTCTAGTTGCTGATTAAGCTCTTTGAACTTCAGACACTGCTGACATCAGAAGCGGACGCAGCCTGAAGGATGTCTCAGCCTTTGTCCGCTTCTCTATATGTCTTGCAATGGCCGTCTGCGTCTGTATAATATTCTTGTATATGCATTGCAGGTATTCATTAGTATAATGCATATGTGCAATTATGCATTATGCTTTATGCGTGCATGTGGATATACATGTATATGTAGACACACATGCAGTGCACGTATGGATGCAGGATTGCAGGTATTCATTGGTATAATACATATTTGCAATTATGCATTTTTGTTTTATGCGTGTATGTGGATATACGTGTATATGTAGACACAAATGCCCGTATGCAGCATGCAGGTCTGTATACGTATACTAAAAAATGCAGAGTATACTGTGAATTGTGGACGATGGCGTTGTCGAAATCCTTGCACATGCGCGCAGGCTGCCAGTGAAGTTGAAAGAGCGCTGGTTCTAATATAATATAATGTAATACATATTTGATGTAGCGCCTTTTCAACGCATTTCTACGCAGATGGCTGCGAGTGAATATTTCATGTGTGCTGCGTATATGGAGTCTGAACGTTTGTATGTCTGCGTACGTGTGTTTGTTTGTGCGCCTCCGAGGGCTTGACCTTTGCTGTCCTCTCTGCCTGACCGCATAATGCGGCAACGCTGCAATGGATTCGGCCGCTTGGGGCTCTTCCTTCGGTGTAGGCCTATAGCAGGGAAGCATTCGCCTGGATCGAGGATTTGATGCTGGAGTGCATGCATGGTGTGGGAGAGAAGATCGGGTTTGCATGCAAGAATCTATCTATGCGTAGGTTCTGTTGCAATTATCATTATCATCATCATCATCATCATCATCATCATCATCATCATCATCATCATCATCATCATCATCATCATCAGCAGCAGCAGCAGCAGCAGCAGCATCACTACCACCACCGCCGCCGCCGCCTCTACACCGCCACCACGACCACTACCACCACCATTACCATCATCACCATCATCAGCATGATCATCTTCATCATCATCCTCATCATCATCATCATCATCATCATCATCGTCATCATTATCATCATCATCAGCAGCAGCATCACTACCACCACCGCCGCCGCCGCCTCTACACCGCCACCACGACCACTACCACCACCATTACCATCATCACCATCAGCAGCATGATCATCTTCATCATCATCATCATCATCACCATCATCATCATCATCGTCATCATTATCATCATCATCAGCAGCAGCATCACTACCACCACCACCGCCGCCGCCTCTACACCGCCACCACGACCACTACCACCACCATTACCATCATCACCATCATCAACATGATCATCTTCATCTTCATCATCATCATCATCATCATCATCATCATCATCATCATCATCATCATCATCATATTTATCATCGTCATCATCACTCTCATCATCACTCTTGTTATTATTTAGTGATTCCCTCGATACAGATACATATACGGTCTCTCGAGATTGCAAAAACTATGCAAGGACGTTATTCTGCCATGGAATGACAATTATATATTCTCTGCCAATCATTTTGTCGGTGCGTCTGCATTCCAAATGTGTACATGCATGTGTACGTCGGTCTTCCTCTTTGGCCGCCTCTGTCTGTATATATATATTATTTATATATATATATATTTATATATATATATATGTTCATGCCTATGTATGTTGGATGAGAGAGAGGACTTTGAGATGTTAAGACATATATATATATAGACATTTATATAGCACTTGCAAACTATACTGAGCTTCACATACATGCATATACATTGCATACACTCCTTTTTCATTCTGTGGAGCATTTAAATAGCTCTAAAGCACACATAAACGTTTCCGTTGTGCTGTCATGTTTCTTCGTAGTCATCATCAACAGCATAGGCCAATGCCCTAAGCCGTAGAAATGCTAACTTGTGGTAGTGATTGGTTTCGGTGCAATCGAGGTGCAAAAGCGCAGGTGTTAATCATGCAAGTTCAAGTTATCTGCACAGTGCACACAGCTATAGGAAACGAATTCCCTGTCTCCAGTTTGAACGTTCAAATCTTTCATTTAGTTTGGTCGACTAAGATCAATTGTAAGAAGATTTCATGTTTGTTTTGGAGACATTTTAACACAATTCATGTTTAGAGACATTTTAATCCATAAATTCATGTCTTAGAGATATGTTTGCAAAAATTCATGTTTTAGAAAATCTGGAGACATTTGAACCGAATTCATGCTTTAGACGATTGACCTACTTTACAGCACTTAACCCAGACCCTGGCTCCAGGGCTGGATTAAGGCATGTTCGACATGTTTGGCCGAACAGGGGCCCCACACATGCAATAGGACTTTTGTCATCATTGCTAATTATAACAGTAAACTGAGTTTAAAATATATGAAAAAATTGTCAAATTATTCAAAAACTAGTGACTTTAGCATTATGCAACTTTTGCACATGTGGGGGCCCTTATTGCAGTTTTCATTGCCAGGCAGATTGATCTTAAAATCAGTCAGAATTCTAGTAAGAGTTATACGTTTTTTGCTTATTTAAAAATTGTGGGGGCCCTTATTGCAGTTTTCATTGCCAGGCAGATTGATCTTAAAATCAGTCAGAATTCTAGTAAGAGTTATACGTTTTTTCTTATTTAAACACTTAATACATCATCTGATCGGAACTCCAGTGCTATGCTACGCATTATGAGATGACGTGATAATAACATTGAGTACCGTAGGCCTACATGCAGTACGGACTCTATTTTTACGAATTCAATCAATCTCATAAATTTATATAGAGCCCCTTCAGATTTTTGCTCGAAGGCGCTCCCAACGCACGCGTTGTCAAAAAGAAAAGTTGAGAAGACGAAAGAAAGAGTCAGCAGAGTCGCGGGAAGCGAGAGAGTCACGGGGAGGCTATTCCAGATAACTGCATGCACCCACTATACATTTGTACCGAGAATGCTCGTCGTTGCATGGTAACAATACTCGAAAAAACAAGGAATTCTCCACGAGCAGCTGAGCGCAGTGAATGACTGTCCAGAGAGACAGACACCGGGGTGAAAGCTCACATAAGTAGGATGGATCGATCCATCCTACTTATGTGAACTTTCACCCCGGTGTCTGTCTCTCTGGACAGCCATTCATACTTGAGCATAACCGTGAAAATATATTTTATTTTGTAAACAGTGTGGGCGCCATGCACAGCAGGGCAAATCAGGCCAAATGCCCTGGTAAGAACCATTTGCCCTGGCCGTTATTCTGCCGCAGGTCTACCAGAAATTTTCATAGCCAAGAATTTATTTGGGGCATAAAATCGCTTCTGCACTGTTTGCTTGTACGAGTGCTGTGCGCTGGTCAGGAAAATGACTGACCATGAATCACTTTAATATTCTTAAACCGTAAAAGATATATCGGTTGTTTAACACTATTAAAAGATCTGTTGATAATTAGTGTCAAAAATAATATAAGTAATGAATTAATAATAGGCGAATGTTGATTCGTTGAATATAACACGTTTTGTGAGTCATTTTGTTGTGCTTCTGTAAAGTTTGGCCCCCCACAGTTTCACCGAACAGGGCTCCCACATTTGTTAATCCGGCCCTGCCTAGCTCTAAACCGTAGCTACTATAGCCCTATAGCTTCGACCCCTAACACTAAGCTCCTACCTTAACTCGGCCATAACCCTATATAGTCCTAACGTTTAAGTAATAAGTACGAGCCGAGGGGCGCCATTTTTGACCCAACAAGGGCACGGGGGGGACCAGACCCCGGGTCCTACAAAATCCGCCACTGATATTTTCCCATGTATATAGGTTCAAAGACTCTCTGGCCTGACAGCCTTGCACTGTTTGTTTTGTTTGTATATGCGTACTTTTTACTTGTCATTGTAACTTGTTAGTGTGGTTCTGTTCTCTGCCTTGAGTAATTGTAATTGTAATTGTAATCGTACATTTAGGCCTAGGCCTATATAGCGCCACTTCAAGAGAACTCCTCAGAGGCGCTCCCGACCTGACACCTAACCACAATCAAAGAGAATGGTTTTCAAACGCCTGCGGAAAAGGGGCAAAGAAATACAAAGAAGTTCATTGCGGAGACTAATAGGTAACTTATTCCAAAAAGACGGACCAACCATAGCAAAGTTACTATGAAGCACTGTGGAAGATCGAGCCCTAGGGACAACCAGGTCACCATGCGTAGCAGAGCGAAGGAACGTATACGGCCTGGGATGGACAGCACAGGTACACAGAGTTCCATAAGATAGATCGGAGCTTGGCCTGCTAGGCAATTGCGCATGAACATTAAAATCTTAAACTCAGTAGGTTTTTGTATTGGCAACCAGTGCAGTTCTTCCCGTATAAAACTTGATATATGCCCAAACTTTGGTATGCCGCCAATCAGGCGGGCCGCAGCATTAAGGACAGATTGCAACTTATTAATGCGTGAAAGTGTTAAGCCCGCATAGATGTCACTACCATAGTCAACTCTCGTGCATATAAATGCATGCATCAGAGTAGTGGCAGCTTTGGTTGTAAGTGAGCGACGTACCGAGCGAATTTGACGAAGATGGTAGAAGCAAGTGCGACATACATTCCTCACGTGATCAGAAAGGGTCAATTCCTGGTCCAAGGTCACACCCAAATCACGCACAGTGGTAGAAAAAGTCATGCCAGGAAAGCAATGTTGCAGATTTTGCATATCAATTTTAGAAACTTGCACACGACTTCCAACCCAAATAAATTGTGTTTTACCAGGATTTAACCTGAGGCGATTGGATGACATCCAGGCACCAATCGTTTCCGACGTCATAAGTATTTTTTCCACAAGTGAGATAGCCTCTAAAGCTGGACCCTGGACATATGCCTGTGTGTCATCAGCATATTGATGTGCAGCAACCCCCCACAGAAGACAGAATCTTATTTAGGTCAGCTGTATATAAAATGTAAAGCCAAGGCCCTAAAATGGAACCCTGTGGAAGATCAAAATAAACTCTGGACCAGTCAGACCGGGTGGAACCAAAAACCACAGACTGGCTGCGCTCAGAAAGAAAAGCCTGCAACCACAGCAGTGGGCGGCCAATGACACCAAACGACGCTTCAAGGCGCTCTAAATGAATGCCATGGTCGACGGTGTCAAAGGCCGCACTCACGTCAAATAAAGCAAGGAGTGATACATGCCCCTGGTCAACAGCAGCATACATGTAAACTAAAATGCGTGTTAAAACAGTAGTAGGTTATATTAGTGTCTCTTAGTGCTCATTGTTATTCCGAAATCATGCTAGACAACTGGTTCATAAGTTATGAGGCTTTAAATTGATATTTTTTTTACGTCAACATTAAATCTTGTACTTTTATATGGGGTAATTTAGTCAAAAATCGTGTGTAAATTATTAATTTTATGCCTCATTTTGACGCTCCCTCTTACATCGCCCGGGGACACGTGCACCCTGCCCTCTCTAGTAGCGTCTCTGGGTATGCCACTGCCTAGTCTGCGCTTATATTGAGACAATTGAGCCATAGCCTTACTCCCAGAATCTATAATTATTGGGGTAGCGTCACGGTATTAAACTTGAAAAGTAGAAACGGTTATAGAAAACCGATAAACTGGGAAACTTAAAACGTGGGATTGAAAAATGTTTAAATCATGGGCGGAGACCTAGGGGGGACAGAGGGGACGGTCCCCCCCCAATGAAGGTGTTGGGGGGACGGCCCATGCATCTGTCCCCCCAATCGTTGAGCGTCAAGACTAAAAAAAAGGTCGTCAACTTTTTGGCGGCGAAAATAGAAATTTTGTTCGAGATTTCGCCGGTCGTCAAAAATTTTAGCCGGTAAAAGATGGAAATTTTTCTGCGACACTCTGCCATTCGTCCATCAAAAAATCTCGCGTCTTTCCGTCCCCCAAGTCTCCGCCCAGGTCTCCGCCTATGGTTTAAATGGATAACCAGGAATGTTATTTTAAAAAACCTTGTAGCCTAAACTAGAAAATTCATCATCACATACATGTAGATGAAGCACTAAAAATGATACAAATGAAGCCTTGCTTCGCTTTAAGTCCAGCCCCTCCAACGTACAGACATTTGGACGGGTCTCTCTGCCATAAATTCCCACTCTGCTGGTCTGTTCATTTCTTATAAATGCATTCTTCCCGCGGCGTTAATTAATTAATTAAGGCGTGATTTGTTGGTTCCGTAGCTTATCATACATGGTCCATAATATGGCTTGCATTCACTACCACCGGCTTTAAACCACCACCATCAATACCACCACCACCACCACCACCACCACCACCGTTCTCGTTCTGACACCTTAGTTTGCAGCGTAGGGGCCTTCTTCATTAAGGCTGGAAATCTGCTTCACTGACAAGATTGATCACAGCGGTGTTACTGCCAACGGTTCCGATGGTAAAGACTGATGCGATGCTGATATAGCGCCTCGTGTTTCTCGTTCTCGACACTCCTCGGGGACGCAAGATATGAGGCTAGCCAGCCGCTAACCATTCCTGTAACTAATAAGTCTTCATGTAGGCTATCCGCTCATTGGGAATCAATGTCAAAGTATGCAAAGGTATCGGCCAATTTAAATGCATTGATAACCAATAGCACATTATTTAGGGGCTGCTGATTGCCATTCTAAACAAACAGTGCCTTGTACCGTGCTCATTGCAATCGTAACAGTCGAAAATGAGAGAAACGAGGAAGGTGGGCAATAGGGTGGTCCAAAAAAATAAAATTCAAGCTAGATACCAAGGCGCCCTCTCAGTTTGTTAGACCTGTCAATAGTATTATTGAGACCAAATTTCAGCTTCCCAGTCCAACTGGAAGGCGGTGCTCAACGACATCGAAATATTACCATGTAGTTGTATTAGCAAGAAATCTTGATGCCCTTTAGCGTGATCAAAAACCTCAACCCTTGTCATGTAGATGAACTTGAAACAGATTCTGTTGTACTGTCATACTTATTACAGTCAGTGCTAGCTACTTGAGAGCTGTTTAGCCATCAATTGACAAGTGCATTTTGATAGCAATAACACTTCAGGAGATCTGATCATGAAGCATTGAGATTGTTGGTCACAATTACTGCAGCGCTTATGTGCGAATGCTGAAGCTGTAACCACTTGCAGTACACTGGAAATGTTGACCGCCTGTGAGTTCTAGTTTCAGGTGATGGTGTCGCTAAACTCTTTGGTATGCCGAAATGTCCCTCTATGACAGGATATAATTTAAATCCAAGGTCATTCATCATCTTCTGAAGTTATTGAGACTCGCTGATAATGGCTAAGACTTGATCTTTGACACAACACCGGACGTTTTAGTGAAGTGTACGTTTTTCTGGAAAACAGGATATGTAAAATGTTTCCTGTGGTTGGCCTGCTGTCGTCATTGTGATGGAGTTGATTTTAGCCAAAATCTTCATCTTGTGTTGTTGTCCATCTAATCCAAAATAGAATCCAATCTCAAAGAGATTCAAAGCTGTGTGGGATGGTGTGACACGTGACAACATCCGAGTACTGGAAGTCGTATTCGCTACTGAAGCCTCCCATGAGAGAGCGATCAGTTTCATCAAGTAGACTGCTGAAATTAAAGACAATTTCAGAGACGACTACCAAGAAGTCATTGAGGTATCAATGGTTGTCCTTGGAAGTCAGCCCTCAATAAGAAACTGGAGAGCCCAATTTACCATGCACGTTGAATGGCCAGGTTACTGCATATCATCAAAATAATTGTACGATTTAGCAATCAACGTGAAGTATTCAATCTAAGGGAAAAGAAAAACTCAGATTCATCCTTTTGTGTGATTGGGTGCCCTCCTTCACTCAAAGGCACCCTCTTGCTGCTGAAACTCCAGGACAAGATCTGTCAATTTTGATTCATATAGGACTTTTGATTCACGTGACTATTATTTGTAGGAGCTCAACGTTGCTGCCATGAATGTTCTAGAAAATTATCAATACTTAGTGCCTTTCAGATGAGGCTGAATGTCTGACACTATTATGCTGCCATCTGCCTGATATGGTTCAGATAAGGTGAAGATTTTTACGTAATTACTGCAAATCCTAGTGAAAGGATGTTGACGGTAGTGCTGCGATACAGAAGGAGGGGGATTGCCTGGGCGAGTTTGCAACCCAGTGAACACTGACAATACTGCCACGCCTGAAATTTGATGATTCCGTTTTATACTTACACCAGTGCAATAGCCTGACGATGATGATTATCAGCAGGGTAGAGGTTGAAGTCAGCAATTGAGAGTGGTAAACGACATCGCTGAGAGAAGTGTGAAGTTGTTCAAGGAATTAAACTGACTCATCACTGATGAAGAAGAAAGCAATATTTTCTCCAAGTGGTTGAGGCAAATAGAAAAGCTGTTCCCACTCAATCAACAAAGAAATATGCTGTTGACTCTGTGCTTGCAAAGCCTTCTACAGTGTAGAGTGTAGACGTCATCGTATGTTTGGAGCCATAAAACGATAGCAATTGACATTCGTGGATTTAACGATGTTTTTGACATTTTTTACATTTTCCATATTTGAAACCTACTGAAATTTTATATTTCAAGCTCACCAATTGTTTAAGTGTCACACATATTGTCATGTTACAGTAATGTATGATCTATCTTGAAATAAAGCACAATTGTATTGGAATATATGCTCAACACATTTATTTCTACAATTAACGTGTTTTCATTGGCCCATGCAAAGTAAGACAGTCGTTGAGCACCGCCTTCCAGTTGGAATAGGAAGCTGAAATTTTGTCTCAATAATACTATTGATAAGTCTAACAAACTGGGAGGGCGCCCTGGTTTTTAGCTTGAACTTTATTTTTTACCATGTATCTGTGAACCACACTAGTGGGCAATCAAACGTAGGCCCATGGAATCGGGGGGTATGATCCTTCAAGAAGACAATGACAGGAAAGCAAAGGGAAATGTCTTTTCGTTGTTCAGTGATTGCCCTTATAAACAGACAATGCATTGTACCGTGATATTGCCTTTGAGAGTATATATAGGACGGAGTCACACCGTTTATTATCAGAGAAACTTAACTGCATAGGCCTATAAATTATATGACTGCCCTATACGTGTATACATTATAGATTAGTGCCAGTCGCTTCCAGACATTACTTGCAAGATTTTGTCACAGCTTTTGTTCTCCTACTGCCATGCACACAATCGATTACATGAGAGCTTTCTGCCAGAAATTAGCGTCAGCTGTTTCAGATATTTTCTGCCGAGGGTGTAAACAAAAGCGATGACATCGAAACAGACCAGCTGCCATAAGCGACTCTTTGACGAGAGAATCGCTCAAGTGCACTTAAATGGCAAAATGAGAAATGCGTGCGGCGCCTGTTTCCAGTTTTATGAGGAAAAGAGTTGATGGATGGAGCAGATTCATAAAAGGTCATTTGATGGAAATGATGGGCTGCAGAAACACAGCACTTCCATTTTCATATTCCCAAGGATGGATACTTCTGTGCGGTTGTTGAGGTGTTGCCAAAGGAAGAGAGGATCGACGTGGAAAAACTGGAGATGGGAAATGAAAAATAGGAAGAGGAGGAGGAAGGAGAAGGCGGAAGAGGAAGGAGGAGGAAGGAGGGGATTAAGGAAGTCAGGCTGTATAATATAATAATATTATGAGAGGAAAAGAGCGAGACGAGGAGAAGGATTATAGGACAAAGAGGCTGAGGAGGTGAGAAGATAAGGAGGAGTAGGAGCGGTGGAGGGAATATCCGCCGGATATAGAAAGTAAGGAGAGATTTAGGCAGAGGATATGCATGATGATGGAAGACAATGAAGAGGAGGACACGGCTGAAGTAGAGGAAATGATGTGGGTGGGGAACATACGGGAAGTGCTACATGTATGCATGGTGAGAGATAGAAAAACGAAGAAGGAAGAAAAGGAGGAATAGCCTACATAAGATATTATATCAAAGCCGCCTTTAGAATGGTTTAGCCTACTATCAAAACCGCGCACACAAAACCGCGCACACAAAATCGCCACATCAAACCGCGCATTTCAAAAGATCATACCCGCGCACGATCATAACCGCGCATCTGTTGAAGTTCGATATTGGCAGTTGAATGAATTATTTTCATCAATACAGCTTCCATTGGAGCGATAATTATTTTTTTAATCAATCCAATTTCTATTTAAATTAAAAAATTGGTGTCTCAATCCAGCGCCTATTTAGTCAAGAATATTTTCAACAGGCACACTTCTACATGCATTTAAGGAAGAATAATTTTCATCAATCCAACTTCTGTATAGCCAAGAAGTTTCTTATCAATCCAATTTCCAATTGTGGGTAAATTTTTCTAGTCAAACCCATTTCGATTGCCATATTCCAGGCAAGAGAAAACTCCTTTGCTCACTTCGGGACTGCGAGGTAAAAGGTAAAAGGTATTCCATCGAGCTGGTTCATAGCCCTATTGTAACAGAGACTCGGTTTCATCCAGTTTCCATTTACAGAAGAGTAGGCCAATATCCACCAATCCAGCTTCTACTGGTGCCAAGTGTTAGTTTCATCAATCCAATTTTCATTTAGGCCAACATTTATTTTTCAGCAATAAAAATTTAAAAGACATTTAAATTCAGCATAAAAGTAAATAGAAATTCATTAATTACGACTCAGAGCATTAAAAGCTTGGTTGCTGAACAATTGAAATGCTTGTAACGACAAAGAGAGCGATTAATTGCATGTGTCTATCAATGCGCGGTTATGATCGCCGTGGTTATTATGGTGCGCGGTTTGAAAAGCGCGGTTTTGTGTGCGCGGTTTTGTGTGCGCGGTTTTGTGCGCGCGGTTTTGTGTGCGCGGTTTTGTGTGCGCGATTTTGTGCGCGCGGTTTTGTGTGCGCGGTTTTGTGTGCGCGATTTTGTGTGCGCGGTTTGGTGTGCGCGGTTTGGTGTGCGCGGTTTGGTGTGCGCGGGCTTGACCGGATACCCTTTAAAATCAGGTACTTTGAGATTCCCTTTACGATTAATTGCTTTCATTGTCTATAGGCCATACATGCATGCTCGCAGTCCCGAAGTGAGCAAATGAGTTTTCTCTTGCCTGGAATATGACATTTCATTCGCAAATCCATGTGTCACGACAATTCCTTGTGTCATGGCAATTCCATGTGTCATGGCAATTCCCAATACGACGCATGCACTCTCTCTCTCTCTCTCTCTCTCTCTCTCTCTCTCTCTCTCTCTCTCTCTCTCTCTCTCTCTCTCTCTCTCTATCTCCCTGTCTGTCTGTCTGTTTGTCTGTCTGTCTGTCTGTCTCTGTCTCTCTCTCTCTTGTTGCATGCTTAACGACAATGCCATATCAAAGATGATTAGTGTCACCCTCCTCCTTTATCCAGGCTTGGGACTGGCACTGGCAGAGAACAATCAGTGGCGGAGTTGCGACGTATGCATTTAGCTTGCTGCTTATATAGCGCTTTTTATACTTCTCCACAGGCTATATCCTTTCCAAATGTCATTGTTTTGCAAGTTTAGATTCCAACTTTCCAAGAAAGCTTACATATGAATAGGCAATTCTATATATATATATATATGCCATTGCATTTTCATATGAAATAACAATTCATTATACAATAGCAATAATTATAGTTCACGGAAACGCTGTGTGTCATTACAATTCAAATTGACAATTCTATGAAACCGAATACAACGGCTTTCCAACTCTGTGCATTGCATTGGAAGGCGTACACAGGAGAGGGGATATAAACGTGAGACCATGCGGCCTCAGGGCATGAACCGCCCGTCGCTTCTCTCAGCTCCATAAGCAGCCCCGTCTCTCTCCGAACAGCCATATTATATTGACCGTGGCCTTCGAAGTCGTAACCGACCACACCCGGAGTCGATTTCATTTGATTCTCTGAGTGCTCTCCTACTCGGCGGCAATATGGTGTTGCCATTACGATTCGTTTTACGAAGGCCAATCACACGTGTTCAAAGGCCAAAGACGCGTGTTCGCCTGTTCGGCTAAACTTAAGAATTCTTGGACAACCATATCTTCAGAGCTTCACAGAGGCACTGCAACGGTGACTCATAAATGTCCAGATATAATTATTCAATAAAATGTCCAGATATATTCAATAAAATGTCCAGATATATTCAATAAAATGTCCAGATATATTCAATAAAATGTCCAGATATATTCAATAAAATGCAGTCATATTTCTTTATTGATCACGTGCTGACCTATAACCGCAGCCAGTTACAGAGAAGGCAATAGATGTTAGGAAAAATTCAATCGGGTTCGGTCAGGTGGAAGAGGTCGTGGTCGGATGGCTGCAGTTTATGTGTCGTCTTCGTAGAGGCAGTTTCTTTCGTCCTTTCTTGGGAGTTCGTAATCGGGGTGGAGCGAGAACGCGCTGATTACTCGGCAACTAGGTGGGTATACAGGATATAGACCAATCACTCAAGTCTTTTACTTTTGCTGTAGCTGGGATGGGAGCGCCTCTGATTAGGGCTCTTTAAGGGGCGCTATAGGCAAGTTCTCTTGAATGAATGAATGAATGAATTAATTAATTAATTAATTAATTAATTAATGAGAGCAGGACGTGTGTGTTGAATCGCATCACAGCTTGAAGCAGACGGTATCACGATATGAAATCCCCTCCCCCAAACAGAAAATTATCTTGACTGAAATAATGTCCCCCCCCCGAGACTCTGTATTGGAGCAAAGTTGTCTGTTTTAACATTTAATAATTTGTAGGCAAGCGGATTGCATCGTAAACTACGGTTCGACCTGGTTGGCCATAAATATTATGTGTCTGCAGTGCAGCATGTATATCCCGTGTTGCAAATAAAGTCTCCCCGGAGAAACTTTATTTCAGTGGTGATGGAATATTTTTTCTAGGAGATTTTATTCTAGAATATAATTTCGGGGAGGGGGAGGGGAGGGGAGGGGAGGGGAGGGTGGGGCGGCGAAGTTATTCTGAAGCAGATCCGCCGAGGAGAATCAGTCTCGAAATTGAGTCTCCGAAGGTCATTTTTTAGGAGACCCGCCGCTGGCCTTCAATGATGCGCAATTGCGCATTGTCGGTTTTGGAGTTCAACAATGATCGAACTTATAGAACCTATATCCTACTATTCTGCATTTTTTATATTAACGACCTTCTTTCTATTCTACTTTTTTTATTAATGACCTTCTATCTTCTCTTATGTACTTGCTGTTTCCATTCTTTTTGCTGTTAGGGGCCTTAGAATAAAGAATTATGAAGTCAGAAGTTTCTGCTCTCGTCTCTCCATTGCATGCCTACTGAAACCTTTTTTGAGTGACCGTAATATCGATACGTGTCGTTCAGTGCGATTCTCGTTAACGATAACGGTTATCTTTTTTAATCGCCTTTAATTCTACTGTATGCTCGGCTTCCTAGAATCTGCTCCGAGCGTACTCCAAGCGTACTGCGCTGCAGCTTGGAATGTGACTTGATTCATGACGTGAAAGCGTTGGAACTTGGATCGTTGCCATTAGAAAGGAACGATGTATAGTCGAACAGTGCAGTTCTCTTGATTTCCGCGCGGATTAATTGACGTTTAGGTGCCTCGAGCGCCGCCTGGTGAGGAGAGCCGGAGTCTATCGTCGGCGGCGATGAACCGACGGGGCTTTCCTCCGACCATGGACCGATAAAAGCAGATAATTGTTTTAAAATTTAATAATGAATCGATGATTAACCTGCAGGGAGAGACGAGTCAGAGAGAAGAGAGAGAGAGAGCGAGGGATGGAGGGAGGGAGTCAGACGAAGGGTAAGAGAGAAACATTGCAGAGCAGACGGACATAGACAAAGATAAAATATGCAGAGAGAGACAGGCATATATATACATGTATATATATTATAATTATAGACTATAGTAGCATTAACGCAATAACGACTCAGAAGAACAGTCATATAGACAAACGCAGAGATGCAGAGAGAGGCAGACAGAGAGAGGCAGACAGAGAGTGAGAGAGAGACAAACAGACAGACAGACAGACAGAACGGTGAGAGGAGCGCATCACCGCCTAAGATCGGCCGAACTAATTTTTTCATGAATAAATATATTCAGATTATCCCATTCTTACTTAATATGGTTTCATGGGTCTATCCGTCACTCCGTCTCCATCTCTACGTCTTTCCTTTACTCTCGTTGCCTCTCTCTCTCTCTCTCTCTCTCTCTCTCTCTCTTTCTCTCTGTCTCTGTCTCTGTCTCTATCTCTGTCTGTCTGTCTGTCTGTCTGTCTGTCTGTCTGTCTCTCTCTCTCTCTCTCTCTCTCTCTCTCTCTCTCTCTCTCTCTCTCTCTCTCCTCTCTTCTTCGATATTGATCGTTTGCTTCGTAACACGCCCCGCCGGATCTAATAGAACAAGATAAATGCCCGTTAAAGCGATATCTATGAAGCCCTGCTGGGCGGTCACTGGTCAGTCAGGTGACGACGAATCTCATTTACATCCGATTCTATCGACGCCGTTCGTCGGACGTGTAGAACTATAGATCCGACTTGTTAAGATCTTTCATCCCAGTCACAGTTTGCCACCAGCTGGACGGACACTCCATATAGAATGGACTTGGATTGAGTAGGCTGACTGTCAGCTTCATATCTACATGTACATCTCGTCAGGCGCGGTGGCGTAGTGGGTGGGTTCGCTGTTTGCAGCCGGAAGGTCGCAGGTTCGAATCCACCTCAAACCGCCTCGTAGGGACCTTGGACAAGTTTTTCACTCGCAATTGCTTAACGCTTCGGCGTGAAACTCCGATTCAGCGTCCCCACTTTAGTCGGGAGCGCTTCTGAGTAGAAGTTTTGAAGGGGCGCTAAAACAAGTGCACATACATACACACTAGATGCCTCTCTAAATGATTTTTATTTTGCAAGAGATGCTTGTAGCAATTTTACTATACCGCCTTCAATCTTAATGAACAAATTTATTTATTGCACACAAAAGTCAAATATGGCACAATCTGAGACACAGAGTAACACAGTAATGCAACAATATATATCCAAGAAATCTAATCCAATAGCTTATGCTACCCTGAACCTACTCCCCCACCTGCCCCACCCTCTTGCTAGATTATTATTCGTGCATGCTTTCATTTATTGCTTAATTAGAACTTAGCTGACAGTAATAATAATATATAATTATAATATTACAATGCATCACATCACAATAAAGTAAAATGAATTATATATACAGTAAAGGACAATGCAATAAATCAAGTTTCGAATACCGTACTGAAAAACAGATTTTATGTAATTATAGAACATTAACAAATAGCTTGAACAATGCAATTTGTCACCTTAGTAAAATGAAGGGTAAATGCGAGTGACTGCCTGAAATAGTTGTTTTCTCACGATGATCCATATAACCCCAGGTTCCATGCAACCCCAAGTTACCCTACTTTAGTTTCGTCTAGAGAAACGTTTTGCCGACGACGTGCATTCATTTTCATGCTGAAAACGTTCTAAGAGGCGTCAAAAAATAAATTCGTTCTAATTTTCAGGTATCGCTGAAACGTGTCGCCTCCTAAGTGACCTCATTCCTTTCCATATCTTGAGGCTTAAAACCTTACAATGTTGTCGATAAACGACAGCAACTATTGGGCTATTACGACTCACGTGTACACCAGTGTCTAGTGTCATAACATCCTCATAGAACCATATGTCTGAAAAATGTTTACGTCTCTACAAAAGGCCATTAACTCAGTACCTCACTGTCTAATAAAGGAAATTTCTCGCATGATGTATACCGTAGTTCTGGCCACATTAAGCTCTGCTGTTTGCATACATTGCTCTTGAAATACTGGATGCATTGTGGCTTGGCCACTGCCTCGATGAAGAGACGACTCCTTCCGTGGCAGAATAGATTCGTTGCTAGAATTGTGACAGCAGCACATATGAAATACTTCTGCGACAGCACTCACATGCATTTGCTCGTATACTTCTCGATTCTCTGGCGGCGAAGGCGTGAACTTCTGTAAGGATCGACCAGGCCAAACTGTCCACGTCAGCCGCTCGTTCTTATTCATCATGACACGCCTTGTCTTACTGTTTTTCTCTATATTGTGTTTTGCTTCTTGTCTCTTTTCTTGTTTAATAATTTCAGCCGACTAAACGGATTTCGACCTCCATGGCTTCTCTGTTGGTCTGTGCCTTATACGCGGTTTCGTTTCAATCGACCATCAGTAATTGAAGCTTTATGTAGCCCTATATGTAATTATATATAGTGCGATTGTTTAACACTTTAGAGGCAATCAGCTTAGTGTCTTTCTTCACCTTTTCTGTTTGGTGAACAGTGAACAGTGAACAGTGAGTTACAGTGCTTCAAATATAAAGATTAAGAGCACTGACTCATATTATTGAGTTCAACAGAGAGATTAGATTAATTGCTTTTAATAAACGTACCACTCCTTACCTCACCTCATCGTCCATTTACTCAACCGTTGCCTTGCCCATCTGACCACAATCTTACATTAATCTTACATTAATATTGCCCTAATCTTGCCATAATCTTACATTAATCTTACATTAACATTACCTTGACCGTATACCCGGCATTGCACCATCTTTACCTTGCCATATATCTTTCAGCGTACACTGTAATTTCATAATTTTCATTCTCTTCTTTGCCTTACATTTCTTACATTGCCATTATACTGCATTTCCGTTTACCTGCCTTAACTTGCCTTTCATTGCTTCAAGATCTATGTAATTTATATTAACGTAAAATTTGTCTCAACTCACATTGCAGCAAGTAACATTCCGTCTGCTTCATCTCTCTACCTTTCTGATTGTCTATCCGTTCCTCCTCTACCCGTCCCTCCTCTACCCGTCCCTCCTCTACCCGTCCCTCCTCTACCCGTCCCTCCTCTACCCGTCCCTCCTCCACCCGTCCCTCCTCCACCCGTCCCTCCTCTACCCGTCCCTCCTCTACCCGTCCCTCCTCTACCCGTCCCTTACATGTCCGTCCCTCCTCTACCCGTCCCTCCTCTACCCGTCCCTTATATGTCCGTCCCTCCTCTATCCGTCCCTCCTCTACCCGTCCCTCCTCTACCCGTCCCTTATATGCCCGTCCCTCCTCTACCCGTCCCTCCTCCACCCGTCCCTCCTCTACCCGTCCCTCCTCTACCCGACCCTTACATTGTATATGTCCGTCCCTCCTCTACCCGTCCCTTCTCTATCCGTCCCTTATATGTCCGTCCCTCCTCTACCCGTCCCTCCTCTACCCGTCCCTTATATGTCCGTCCCTCCTCTATCCGTCCCTCCTATGTATACCCGTCCCTCCGTCAACCTGTCCGCCCGCCAACCTGTCCGCCTGTCAACCTAACCGCCCTTCAACCTAACCGCTCGTCAACCGGTCCCTCCTTCTACCTGTCTGTCCGTCTACCTGTCTGTCCGTCAACCAGTCCCTTCGACTACCTGTCCCTCCGACTACCTGTCCGTCCACTGTTTGTGGTCATCTGTTTGTCTGATGTGACCGGCTGTCAGTCCGTGCTCCGTGGTAAGCGATGTGCAGACGGAAGCGAACGGATCTGGAAGAATTAGGCGACATCTGTCGTTGACGACGACGACGACGACGGAGGAGGTGGTGGATGAGGATGAGGAGTGGCAGATGTAGATGGAGGAGGAGGATCCACTTCCGGTCCGGAAGACGGAGTGCCAAGCGCCCGCACCGGAAACAAGGACATCGGACGCGGATTAGGCGGAGAGTTATTTGGCGCAGAAAAAGAGGAAGGATGGAAAGATGGAGGAAGGTAGGAAACAAATTATGGGGAAAAGACTGAAGTAAGCATGTGCGGATTGGTGGATGGTTTGGGTGGATGGATGGAAGGCGGTGAAGAAGAAGGTAAGGAAGGAAGGAAGGAAGAATGGATGGATGGATGAATGGATGAATGGACGGATGGATGGATGGATGGACGGATGGATGGATGGATGGTCGGAGGGATGGGTGGATGAATGGATGGATGGATGGATGAATGGATGGGTGGATGGATGGATGGATGGGTGGATGAATGGATGGATGGATGGGTGGATGAATGGATGGATGAATGGATGGATGGATGGATGGATGAATGGATGGATGAATGGATGGATGAATGGATGGATGACGGATGGACGGATGGATGGATGAATGGATGGATAGATGGATGAATGGATGGATGGATGGATGAATGGATGGATGGATGAATGGATGGATAGATGGATGGATGGATGAATGGATGGACGGATGGACGGATGGATGGATGAATGGATGGATATATGGATGAATGGATGGATGGATGGATGGATGAATGGATGGATAGATGGATGGATGGATAAATAGATGGACGGATGGACGGATGGATGGATGAATGGATGGATAGATGGATGAATGGATGGATGGATGGATGAATGGATGGATGAATGGATGGATGGATAGATGGATGAATGGATGGATGAATTGATGGGTGGATGGATGGATGGTTGGATGGATGGATGGATGGATGGATGGACGAATGGACGGATGGACGGATGGATGGTTGGATGAATGGTCGGATGAATGGATGGATGGATGGATGAACGGATGGATGGTCGGATGAATGGATGGATGAATGGATGGATGGATGAATGGATGGATGGATGGGTGGATGAATGGATGGATGGATAAATGGATAGATTAAGCTATAGTTTAGAATGGAAAGAATTGTGGGAGCATTCAGAGGAAGGACTGACACTTGGTTATAAGAGAGCACGCAATTATTGAAGGACGAAGCAATGGAAGCGAAGACGGTTGGACGAATGGTGAGGGCGATGGGTACAAAAGAAACGATGGAAGAGGAAAGATAATTATGAGTAGGAGGTTTGAAAGGATTGATGGGAAGTGTGAGAGGAGTCGAAGGAGAGATGAAATGGTGGAATGAGTGACGGAATGATGAGGGCAAAGGGAGTCACTGGGAGTGACGAGGGAAGAAAGGAAAAGAAAGATGAACGTCTGTCTGTATGAGTTGGAGGAATCAGCATGCCCTGATTTTTTCAGTTTTCATCTATTTTGCTAGTTTGCCTTTCTTTTTGGATGTGACTTAGTTTGTGCCTTTCTGTCGGTCCGTCTGTCTGACTGACTGTTTGTCTGTCTCTCTGTCTCTGTCTGTCTGACTGGAAACGATGTCCTTGTTCGCTCATAAACCTGCTTCAATGGTCCTTTAGTTCAGCAACGCCTGGGTCTCAGGTCTCAGTTTATCCGCTGTGGGTCCTTATCTCCGGATTTCAACCGGACATTCGTTCTCTTTAATGCCACTCCTTGACTAAATTCAGTCCCCTTTCCTGGCTAAAGTCTCGAAGCCATCGTAACTGTATAGGAGAATCACTCAAAGGCAAATTTCTTTGATCTCCAGTTCTTGAGAACCACACTCATATACGGCGCTAATGGCCTCTTTAGTTGCGCGATGAGACCGTTTCGCCACTCCCCATGATGGTTGGTTATTTAGTAGATGAAAGTCTCATAGGCCATATTATCATCTCTGTATGCATGGAAACGTAAAATGGCGTGGCATCCACTTAAGCCGGTGTCACGTGATATTGTCTACCCCCCCCCCCATAAAGCCGGAAAGATTCTCTCTCTCCCATAAAGCCGGGAGTATGAATTAATCTATCCCCCCATATGGAATATACCGGTCTAGACTATCCGGAGGGATAAACCTTTCTATCCCCTTTAGTCTATTAAAAAATGTGTATAATTGAAAAGTTTATGCTGTAGGCCTAATTAAAATTTAAAGTGATTCAAATTGTTTTAAGTGTCCTAAACAATGTTCAGAGCCAGGCAACTCGAATTTACTTAATGTCTCTAAGTGTTTTAGCGCTCTAACTGTACTATAAGTGCTCTAAAACCAAAGCAAACAAAATCATCTATTAGGAATAAACATACCCTGTTAGTGTCATTATTCAAAACAAAGCAGATGGAAGTTAATTTGAGAAAATAAATGCACGCGGAAGTGCCTTTTTCAGCTTCCCTTCCTCTGGGGGTATACGATTAATACGGGAGATACTCTAATTCGTGACACCGGCAGCGATGGTAAATTATCTCACCTATACCAATTCATTGGATGGGAACAATGAGGCGAAGTTGTACTGCCGCTTCAGAAAGCCTCTACACTTCACTTTTTTTTTCGTTTGAAACCTCCATATTCTTAAAGTATAGACACTAACACGAAATGGTAAAATGCTGATAGCTTGGAAGCGCCTCCAAGCTGAATTTTTGTCTGAATTGGTGCTTTATTGCAATTATTTGAGTAGGTAATTTTATATCTGTCGATCATTCACACTCGTATGATACGCTTGAAAGTGATGTCTACCATTGCAGAGGTCAATAATTAACTTAACTGGCTGGCATCGTGATTGACAGTTGTCTAGTAGCCCTACACGCAGTTTGAGTGCAAGTTTTAGCTCCACCAAGTTCTTATCTAATTGGATTATATTGACATTGAATTCATTATAATCTGTCTGCGAGGCAATCTATATCTCACCGTCACTTCTACAGTCCGTAATCTTGAAGTTAACCGAGACCGGTGATATCTCCTTGACTGATCATGCCAGCAGCGTTTCGTGCTCATGCTTTACCGCCTCATTCAGCACCGTATACTGCCAACCGCTGCCTCTTCTTCCACGCTGCCACTACTTTCGTTCACGCCCCTATCGGCACCTTGGTGGACTATGGTAGTGCCATTTTTTTTACTGAACTATCATTAGCTAACATTTCGAAGCTTCAGTCTATTCGTAATGCAGCATCACGTCTGTAAAGGAAACGACCTAAGGTTTGGCCATCTCACCTTCTTTCATGTGGGTCACTTTACACTAGCTCCCCGTCCTTCAGCGTATTCAGTTTAACATCATTGCCCAATGCCCATGCACGCGTCTTGCTGCATCAGACTTCGGGGACCGACTTCTCCATTTCTGTCCCCTCTACCCCCCCCCCCCCCCCGAGTCGTCGCATCCGTCAATCGGCTGCTCATCAACTTCTGAATGTCACTCGTGTGCATATAAATATAATTATATATATACAAATATATATAAAGCTCATTCCAGACTATAAATATATATACAGCTCATTCCGGACCTTTATCCAATGTCCATGTTGAAGAACCATGACTGGAGAATCGCCTTTCTCGGAAGGTAGGCCCTATATACATACGTCTAGACCGTTGATATTACTTCGCCTAACCTTATCTTATGAGTTGGAAGCACTAAGCAGCGAAAGCGTTTGCTGCACATTTTCCTAGACATAATATACGACGACGTCGCTCGACCAATTATTTGCATACATTATGCATAACTGTATCAGTTAATCTGGTTTCGTGTATGCGTCTGCATGCCTGTGTGTCTCTGGCTATCTATCACTATTATGCTTTCGTGCTTGTTGCTCTGTGGCTATTTGCCTGTCTGCCTGTCTACCCGACCGCCCTTCCGTTCGTGTCCTCGTATCTGTCTGTCTGTTTGCCTGGCTTCCAGCCTACCTGCTTGCCTCCTTGCATATATTTATCAGTCCGTCTACGTCTTCCAGCCTCCTATCCACATACACTGCATGCTACTGCAAAATATGGTGCGACCTTATGGCCTCTGCTAGCGGTATATCCGAAGTTATCTATGCAGATTGAATATGAATACATATCCGGCAGATGTGCAAACACGAACGGAATACATTAAATCGATTACGAATCGGCCACAAAATGTCGTTATTTAGAGGCCACTTCTCGCAACGCTGCCGACACGTTGAGTCGATCTCCCCATCACTCGTAGTCTCTCGTCGATGATCTGCCTCGGTTGGCGGTCGTAAACGGCGCTGCTCTTAATCCAGGTGTTACTTGACGGTAGACGATGCGTCGAATATGATCCAGAATATGATCCAGACGTCAATTTGCGATGTATATCGGCGTCGAAATTTATCGGACGCTAGCGGACCGTGCCGAAGAATACGCTGCGCTTACGACCAGCTGTCCGCCGCCGATGCCGCCGTCATCTTCAGCCGGGCATCGCTCCGTTTATGAGCTATTTCGGATGGACTCGCTTGAGCCGACCCACCAACTTACTCCGTTGTTCGAGCGGACTAAATGGCTGCTCAAGTGCTGGGGAACATTAGACACTGAGACGCTCTTACATGTAGGTCTTGTTTTGCTTTGTGCAATATTGAGTCTGGTCTTCTGCCCGCGATGCATAAATTTGGCGACTTAGCCTATATACGTTACGTTTTTCATTCACAAGCCCCATGCATGTATAGTTATAGTTCGTCTGGTCTTCTTTTGATGTTGCGGTTTCGAGACTGGCAGAGACAGTTAGTAATCGTTTTCACGATCTCGGATCTCCTCATCACCCAAGAAAGCTAAATCATCAGCTTATTCGCAGGCGTCTGGTGAAAAGAAATATCGGTGCGAATCAGATATGATGAGGAGGAGGATGGGTTCGAAGTCCATGCTGTGGCAAAGGTCTGGCGATGAATTATGATCGTCTGGTGAATGCAATGCCCCATTTATTTCCGTAGACCACTGAGAGGCCACATTTAACCAGTGATAGATTGTTCGATTATTTGATTCATGCTCTTATTATTTGCAGATCGTATATTATGGTCAAAGCGAACGGGAATTGAATTCGGGGTAACAGAGGTCCAAATCCCTGCAGAGAGAGAGAGAAAGAGAGAGAGAGAGAGAGAGAGAGAGAGAGAGAGAGAGAGAAAGACAGAGAGAAAGACAGAGAGAGAGAGAGAGAAAGACAGAGAGAAAGAGACAGGGGATAGAGAGACAGAGAGAGAGAGAGAGACAGGGGATAGAGAGACAGAGAGAGACAGACAGACAGAGGAGGAGAGGGAGAGTGCCCTTCCTCTTTTGCTTTACAACTCACCAACGTCCTACCATATATATAATTATAGACCAATGGCTACTTACGATCAAATACAAGTCTCTCCCGTATCCTCAATGTCCTGTTTTTTCCCGGCCCACGAATGATATGTTACAAGAATAACATGGAGTCGGACTCTGCAGCGCATCGCAGGAGTAATTAATTGTCGTCTGCTTCTCATTTAGCTTCCTTGCCACATCCTTGATAAGTTGATTCAAATGTTTGCAGACATATTTGCTTCGTGTCTCCCGTTGAGCACATGTAGTATTAGTGTGGTTCACAGATACATGGTAAAAAATAAAGTTCAAGCTAAAAACCAGGGCGCCCTCCCAGTTTGTTAGACTTATCAATAGTATTATTGAGACAAAATTTCAGCTTCCTATTCCAACTGGAAGGCGGTGCTCAACGACTGTCTTACTTTGCATGGGCCAATGAAAACACGTTAATTGTAGAAATAAATGTGTTGAGCATATATTCCAATACAATTGTGCTTTATTTCAAGATAGATCATACATTACTGTAACATGACAATATGTGTGACACTTAAACAATTGGTGAGCTTGAAATATAAAATTTCAGTAGGTTTCAAATATGGAAAATGTAAAAAATGTCAAAAACATCGTTAAATCCACGAATGTCAATTGCTATCGTTTTATGGCTCCAAACATACGATGACGTCTACACTCTACACTGTAGAAGGCTTTGCAAGCACAGAGTCAACAGCATATTTCTTTGTTGATTGAGTGGGAACAGCTTTTCTATTTGCCTCAACCACTTGGAGAAAATATTGCTTTCTTCTTCATCAGTGATGAGTCAGTTTAATTCCTTGAACAACTTCACACTTCTCTCAGCGATGTCGTTTACCACTCTCAATTGCTGACTTCAACCTCTACCCTGCTGATAATCATCATCGTCAGGCTATTGCACTGGTGTAAGTATAAAACGGAATCATCAAATTTCAGGCGTGGCAGTATTGTCAGTGTTCACTGGGTTGCAAACTCGCCCAGGCAATCCCCCTCCTTCTGTATCGCAGCACTACCGTCAACATCCTTTCACTAGGATTTGCAGTAATTACGTAAAAATCTTCACCTTATCTGAACCATATCAGGCAGATGGCAGCATAATAGTGTCAGACATTCAGCCTCATCTGAAAGGCACTAAGTATTGATAATTTTCTAGAACATTCATGGCAGCAACGTTGAGCTCCTACAAATAATAGTCACGTGAATCAAAAGTCCTATATGAATCAAAATTGACAGATCTTGTCCTGGAGTTTCAGCAGCAAGAGGGTGCCTTTGAGTGAAGGAGGGCACCCAATCACACAAAAGGATGAATCTGAGTTTTTCTTTTCCCTTAGATTGAATACTTCACGTTGATTGCTAAATCGTACAATTATTTTGATGATATGCAGTAACCTGGCCATTCAACGTGCATGGTAAATTGGGCTCTCCAGTTTCTTATTGAGGGCTGACTTCCAAGGACAACCATTGATACCTCAATGACTTCTTGGTAGTCGTCTCTGAAATTGTCTTTAATTTCAGCAGTCTACTTGATGAAACTGATCGCTCTCTCATGGGAGGCTTCAGTAGCGAATACGACTTCCAGTACTCGGATGTTGTCACGTGTCACACCATCCCACACAGCTTTGAATCTCTTTGAGATTGGATTCTATTTTGGATTAGATGGACAACAACACAAGATGAAGATTTTGGCTAAAATCAACTCCATCACAATGACGACAGCAGGCCAACCACAGGAAACATTTTACATATCCTGTTTTCCAGAAAAACGTACACTTCACTAAAACGTCCGGTGTTGTGTCAAAGATCAAGTCTTAGCCATTATCAGCGAGTCTCAATAACTTCAGAAGATGATGAATGACCTTGGATTTAAATTATATCCTGTCATAGAGGGACATTTCGGCATACCAAAGAGTTTAGCGACACCATCACCTGAAACTAGAACTCACAGGCGGTCAACATTTCCAGTGTACTGCAAGTGGTTACAGCTTCAGCATTCGCACATAAGCGCTGCAGTAATTGTGACCAACAATCTCAATGCTTCATGATCAGATCTCCTGAAGTGTTATTGCTATCAAAATGCACTTGTCAATTGATGGCTAAACAGCTCTCAAGTAGCTAGCACTGACTGTAATAAGTATGACAGTACAACAGAATCTGTTTCAAGTTCATCTACATGACAAGGGTTGAGGTTTTTGATCACGCTAAAGGGCATCAAGATTTCTTGCTAATACAACTACATGGTAATATTTCGATGTCGTTGAGCACCGCCTTCCAGTTGGACTGGGAAGCTGAAATTTGGTCTCAATAATACTATTGACAGGTCTAACAAACTGAGAGGGCGCCTTGGTATCTAGCTTGAATTTTATTTTTTTGGACCACCCTAATGTAGTATAGCATTGAAACATGCACAGCATTCGTCACGATCAGTTATCTTACATCACGTTTGTCATCCATGCAAAATAACCGAGCCGGGCTAAGCCGGGGGTGGGGGGGGGAAGGTTGTGTCCTTGCACACATGTACAAATTGGTAAGTTTTGGTAAAATACAAAGAAATGTATACTATTTTCATGAGATTTCGACTGAAAGACAAAAAAAGTAAATGTTACAAAATACCTAAATAAACGTCGTCAGAAAATTTAGCCGATGAAGATGTCGTCGGCGACCCAGCCTTACGCCCAAATGTGCGGCCAAAACAGACTTCTCTCGCCCCTCCCTCCCCTCTGGAACCCGAATTCACCCACCCCCACTCCCCAAGGCAGGGGGACTAGATTAAACACTGATTGTTCATATTGCTGCCTGTAGACTATTCATCTGCCATAAGAATCGGGATCGAGACGCAGAAATTCCAACGTATTAGCAATCGTTCGTGCACTGCAGGGTCTACACGATGGTCCTTTCCCTGCGGCCATCAACGACATTTAAGTCAATGCGATATGAATATTGAATAACTTCTTCACATCTTATGAATCATTAATTTCCTCAAACGTTGAACACATGCGAGAAAATCGATTTATTTTTCCTGCGCTGCGGTTTCTGCCGTCATCGTCATCGTCGTCGTCATCGTCATCGTCATCGTCATCGTCGTCGTCATCGTTGTCGTCATCGTCGTCATCGTCATCATCGTCATCGTTGTCGTCATCGTCGTCGTCATCATCGTCATCGTCGTCGTCGTCGTCGTCGTCATCGTCGTCGTCGTCGTCGTCATCGTCGTCGTCGTCGTCGTCGTCGTCGTCGCTAATACCCCGGTGATCATTGCGTTTCCTGTTGGCTGATTTATTTCCCATCGACAGAGGGGGTGCCAGAAGATCTCAGCTGTTTTCGCTTCTGCTGCCGCCGCATCTAAGGTGACAAACGTGACCTTGACATATGACCTTGACAAGTTACATCGATGCCGCTTAGGACGTTCTCTGGCTGGTCCACTCCATCTCATACCGACGTCCTTTCCACCAGAGTTTCGGTCGCGGTAAAGTCAAGCCCTGAACATTAAATTCTCTCATGGTACTTTGTATTGGAATTCTGCACGGAATCGCTCCCGATCCTGGCAAGGAGCCACGATGGATCTGGAAGAGGCAGTCCGACCACTTGATTTCCTCAACCAGTTAAAAGAAACGCTGTAGGCTTACTTGTAGACATGTAAAGTAATTATATGTCGGTCTCTTAACCTAGATTCTATATGTTTGCCTTTAGACAATGTGTATTTCATAGTTCTTTGTCACGCAGACCTAACCTGCCACCAACGTCACTGTATACTGTACACTAACAGTGTGCACTATAGGCATACATGTGCCAGTTCTGCAGTGTCCACTCTAAGACTATTAACTCTCTGCCAATAATTGTATTGTTCATTAACTTGGTATATATAGTCTATACATGTATATATATATATATATACATGTATATATCATTATCATGCACGCATACACCGCCACCACGCATGCGCCAGTATAATCAACCTGCACTCACCCCATTATGGTCGTCATCATTATCATCATCATCATCATCATCATCATCATCATCATCATCATCATCATCATCATCATCATCATCATCGCTATTATTATTATTGCTATTATCATTAACATCATCAGCAGCAGCACCATTATATACCATCACCGCCCTCGTCATCATCACCGGCCACGTCATCATCCTGTTCTTCGTCATCATCGTCGTTGCAAGCAGTTCCATCATTAGCTGCAGTATCGGAATCTGCCATATGCGGCGGGTGCATCATCGACCCTTCTATACTGAGACCAGTGGGATGGGGTGGGGTGGGGTCGGTGGGGTGGGTGGAGTGAGGTGGGTCAGTGCCCTCGCGTTTCTTTCGTCGACTCGAGATCGCTTTCGATCGTCTCTCTTCAATTGACACTCACCAAGATCCATTCTCACATCCATCGATTGATGATGACCTCCTCCTCCTCCTCCTCCTCCTCCTCCTCGTCGTCGTCCTCCTCCTCCTTTCCGCTGTACTGTCTATGCAGCACTTGCCCGTCCCTGTGCGTTGCTGCAACGTTGTCTGATCTCGTTTTCCTCTCTCTTCTCCTAGCTCGTATACTTCTTCTCCCTCTACCATCTTCTCCTTCTTCTGCTCCTCTTTCATTTTTTCACATTTGTTTTGAAAATGCACCAAGACTTCAATGCTGTACTATTCGAATTACGTTTCTTTAATTATTCATTTCTTCTGTAAGCTGCTGTGCGTTTGCTGGTGTATAGTCTATAACAATGTATTATATGAGTACTTGGTATAGCGCCCCCTCTAAGATTACTACTCATAGTCGCTCCCGATCACAGCGCGGACACTGAATCGAGGTTTCGCTACGAAGCGCATAAGCAAATTATTGCGAGTGAGGGACTTGCTCATGTTCCCTGCACGCGGCGATTTAAGTGGATTTGAGTACGCAACCGGTCGGGTCTAAGGCACAGAGCGTACCCATACACCACCGCGTCCCACCATTAAAGAATATTCTTTCTTACTTACTCAGATAATTTTTAAAGTTGTGGCGGTATTTCACAATTTCAACCTTTCTCATCTTCATCTTCCTTTTGTTTTTATCTGCTTCATGGTTTTTCTCCATCTTGATTTGCCATCTTTCATCTTTCATCCTCATCCCTCCTCCTACTGAACCTCCATACCAAGTCTTTTTCTCCGTATTCTCCTGCGTGCTCCATTTCCTGCAGCTTCAAGTCATTGCTTATTAATGTCTTGCTTAGGTACCAAGACAATAAATTATAGATACGCAAAAATGGAGACGGAGGCGGCTCGAACCTGCGCCCTGCGTGCTATAATTCGAGCGCTTGATCAATCGGTGTTCATAGCGATTCTTGAGAGACAGTCTGAGAGGTGGGGTGGGTGGGGTGTGGTGGAGCGGGGTGGAGTGGAGTGGGATGGGGTGGAAAGGGTGGGGTGGGGAGGAGTGGGGGTGGAGTGGGGTGGGAGTCGACGAAAGGACGACCAAGTGCATTGCAACAGTTGATCGAGACAGACTGACGATGACAGAGGAGGACGAGGACGAGGACGAGGAGAAGAAGGAGGGCAAGTATGAGATGAAAGAAGAGGAGGAGGAATAGGAAGAGGAAGAGGAGGGAAAGGAAGAAGAGGAAGAGGAGGAGGAAGAAGAGGAGGAAGAGAAGGAGGAGGAATATTAGGAGTATTCGAAGGACGACGAGGAGGGGGTGGAGGAGGAGGTGGAGGAGGAGGGGAGAAGAGGGAGGGCGAGAAGGAGAAGAAGGAGGACGAGGAGGAGGTAGAGGAGGAAGAGGAGGAAGAGGAGAAAGAGGATGAGGAAGAGGAATAGAAGGAGGAATAGAAGGGGAAGAAGATTAGAGAGAACGATAAATAGAAGGAAGACGAGGAGGAGGAGGAAAGGGAGTAGGAAGATAAGGAGGAGGAAGAGGAAGAGGAGAGGGAGGAGGAAGATTGGGAGGAGGAGAAGGAAGACCAGGAGGAGGAGAAAGATGAGGAGGAGGAGGAGGAGGAGGAGGAGGAGGAGGAGGAGGAGGAGAAAGAAGGAAGAGGTCAGAAGGAAATAATAATGAGTTCGGAAATTCATTTGGACAAGTGCAAAGATTCTTTCTGCTGATTAATTAGTCTGCTTCTGGCAGCGATGCTTTCGGGCGAATATCGTTTGTCCATCTATTCTAATTCGGTGCATGAAGCCTTCTTCTTCTGCCATGCATGGTCTCAGGTTTGTGCGATGAAAGACGGTTGCAGAGGTTGGAGGAGGTACCGTAAGATAAGGCAAGGAACACATAAGTAAGGTCAGAAGCGCGAATCAAGTCAGAATCTGGTAAGACGAGGACCAAGCCTTTAGTATGAAAATAAGAGATACGTTTATCACAGAAACTATTTTAAAAATCTAGTCAGGCAAGGTACATGATGGTTCAGATTTGTCTATTTCAGACAGCCATGGTATTGTATGCACACATTGCATAGGCGTACGAGGCGGGGTTCTAGAGGGGTAAATGTCCCCCAAATTTCAGGAAAAGCTGTTTTTCGGGCAAGCAGACCCGGGAAATGGCTAAAAAAAAGGTCGTCAACTTTTTCCTGGGAAAATGTAGTATTTTCCACCAGATTTGAGGGCAGAAGTTAAATCTCTGCCCCCCCACTGCCGAAATCTCCCGTACGCTTATGATTGTATGCGTGTATTTATATTTGCTTAATTTCGTACCCTTTTGTCCATAAATTTGTCAGTCAACCAGTTCTTCCTTCTACCCATCCATCCATCCATCCATTCATCTTTCCTTCCTTCCATCCATCCATCCACCCATCCATCTATCGATTCATTCATCTATCCAATCATCCATTCATCCATCCACTATTCATTCATCCATCCATCCATTCATCCACCCATTCATCCATCCATCCATTCATCTACATGTATCTATCCGGCCATCCAGTCATTCATCTATCCATCCAGTCATCACCCATCCATCCATCCATTCATCCCTCCTTCTTTCCGTCTGTCCATCGATCATTCGAATGACGTAATTGCTCGGAACAAGTGTCTTCGAGCGCTCTGCTCAGTTTCAAGCATCTCCTCTCTTGCATGTCGAGCTGCTACGGAGGCTGCAGGTGATCATCGTCTTCGTTGGTAGGCTGCGATCATCGTCATCACTGTCTCCTCATTATCGTCTGGATTAGTCTGCAGCAGCAGCAGCAGCAACAGCAGCAGCAGCAACAGCAACAGCAACAGCAGCAGCAGTAGCAGCAGCAGCTTTTAGGCGACTGTCTATGAACGTCTCCGAAGCAATGTCTCGCTTCACTAGATACGAATGAGTGTGGGCGCCACCATTTCGTGTTTCTGGCAGTGTGAGATGGGTTTGGTGGGGTGGGTAAGTGGGGTGCGGCGCTTTGGAGCTGAGGACCACAGATACGAACAAAATAGAGGGTTAAAGGTTTCTTAATCTATGTGAACCAGTGTGTCGCATCTGTGGTCCGTGTAAAAAATCATATATCAAAATGTATCTGCTCTGAAAGACAATAAGCGGATGGATGGATGAATAGGTGATGGGTGGATGGATAGATTTTTGGATGGATGGATGGATAGATGGATGATGATGGGAAGGAGGGATTGAGGTTTGGAAGGAGGGTATGAAAGGGAGGGAGGGATGAACAGATTTTGGATGGATGGATGAATGTATAGATGGATGGATAGATTGATAGACGAATGGATAGATTTATGGATGGATGGATGGATAATTGTATGTATGGATGGCTAGATTTACGGATTGACGGAGATATGTATGGATATGTGGATAGCTTTATGTGTGGATGGATAGATGGATAGATGGATATTTGGATAGATATATGAATAGGCTTAGATGGGTGGATAGATGGATGGGTGGATGAATTGATTAATGGATGGATGGATCAATGGATGGATGGATAGATGGTATATGGATTGATGTTTGGATTGAGGAATAGATAGATAATATAAGTGAATGAAGATGACGCGATCACGGATCGATGATCAACGGATGGGGTGACCCGTTAAAACTGCCCCGTCAAAACAGCCCCGTCAAAACAGCCCCGTCAAAACAGCCCCGTCAAAACAGCCCCGTCATAATCGCCCAAAGACAAAACAGCCCCGTCATAATCGCCCAAAGAGAAAATGGCCCCGTCATAATCGCACACCGACAAAACAGCCCCGTCATAATGGATCGCTAAAAAAGCACAGAAAAACGGTCCCCGACAAAATAGCCCCGTCGAAATACCCCGTCAAAATAACCCGTGAAAACAGTTCCGTGAAAATAATCCCCTCATAGACGCCACCGACAACTCAGTTCCAGAATGGTTCAAATGTTTAATGTTAACAGTAGCGCATCAAATTAACCAAACTACTATAGTAGGAAAGTTGAAATGTTTTCATCGCAAAATGTGAACAAAACTACTACGAAACTACTAAGGTTTAAACCTGTTTGTACGACAACTGAAGGCAACTATAGGCCTATTTGTTTGCTCATTGTCCATAGCTCTTCTTATCATTACTCAGATAATCGTTTGACCGTATACTATCAATGTTGGCTGTTACCATTGGAACCTCTGAATCGATTTCCAATTAAACGCTTTGAAGTATATAAAAATGATGTTAGACCCATTTTATTTTGCACAGATTTCTTTTGTCGGTGCGCGATTATCTTTACTAAATTGTGTGTAAAATTGTGTGTTCTTGCGCGACTTTGTCGGTACTACTTTCGTGAATTATTTCGACGGGGCTATTTCAACAGGGCTAGTGTGTCGGTGGGCGATTATGACGGGGCTGTTTTGACGGGGCGATTTTGTCGGGGCTATTTTGACGGAGTTGTTTTGACGGGGCTATTTTGACGGAGTTGTTTTGACGGGGCTATTTTGACGGGGCGATTATGACGGGGCTATTTTGACGGGGCTATTTTGACGGGGTGCCCAACGGATGGACGAATGAATGAACGAGCGATGGCACGAATAGAAGTCGTCTGAGTCGTCACAAAGCGTAGTCTATATCAGGAGGCATCAACGATGTCTGCTTTGACCAGACACATAACTCGTTCGAGTGTGGTCCGTTTGGCAGCAGGCTGTCTGCTGAATGCTGATTTCGATAGCGCCATTTCTCATTCTCGGCTGTCCCGATAGATAGTTATTAGAGACAGAGATAGGGACAGGCAGACGTACATAGAGAGAGATATATACATGTAGACTAATAGTTAGCCACCTATAAAGAGACACATGTAGACTAGAGGGACAGAGAGAGGAAAAAAGAAGTTGAAAACTGGGGATTCGTTAACGTCATGATGTCATCCGTTATGCTTCCGCTGAAACTGGAAGAGGCACCGGAGACTCCAGCTGCGGGAGACTCCATGCAGCTGCTCCTCCTCCTCCTCCCCCTCTTCCTCCTCCTCCTCCTCCTCCTCGTCGCTATTGTTCCTGTTCTGGCGCTGATCATCGGGGACTTAACGTCGCCGCCCGCCTTTGCATCACTAATGTGAGGTAATTGCCAAGTCGGTCTTTATTAACCGAACGGTTGTATGAGGTAATATGTACAATATGTGCATGGCTGGCTCAAATATAATATCCGATTTGTGATGACTGGTTTATCTCCCCCCCCAACCGGGAGCTGAATGCTCAGAACATTTATTGCTAGTAGGCCAATGTTGTTTCAACTTATTTGCCTTTTGAACTGTGTTTATGAGATGTATTTGTACCAAAGTGCCATTAGACATTGGCAATCGATTTTTAGTTTTTTACTTAAGAATATATTTATTTATTTACTTAATTAGCAGGCCTACTGGTAACTAGTAAGTTGCATTAGCTGTTATTGTGTAATTATTAATGAATTGTACTGGTTGCTATTATTAGTGTATAGTTAACTGTGACTCATATTATGGAAGGCGTTGATTACACATTTATTGCTAGTGTGGTAGATAGATAGATAGATAGATAGATAGATAGATAGATAGATAGATAGATAGATAGATAGATAGATAGATAGATAGATAGATAGATAGATAGATAGATAGATAGATAGATAGATAGATAGATAGATAGATAGATAGATAGATAGATAGATAGATAGATAGATAGATAAATAGATAGATAGATGGATGGATGGGTGGATGGATGGATGGATGGATGGATGGATGGATGGATGGATAAATGGATGGATGGATTTTTGAATGGATGGATGCATGGATGGATGCATTCATTGTGGCTGCTACAAAAAATGAATTAAATAGCATATATCCTGTTATAGTTCGATTTTAAGTTGCTATAGGCCTAAACGCATTGTAAGGCACCTCGTGATCTATAACAAGGCTGTCAACAGTTAGCAGTTAACAGTTGATTGTAGCATTTAATTCACGATCGATCCCTCTTGGGTTAACTTGGGATCAACTTTTTCTGACTAGCCAATTGTCATAATTTACCAAAAGATGTGCAACTGCCACTAAAAAATTTCTTGTTGCATACCGGTTCTGAAACGATCAGATAGACCCCACTGTATATAACCATCAGTTTGAGGCACTTTTCTCCTTCTCTCAATTCATTCGGAAAGAAAACGCAAAGACAGATTTTTCAGCCACCTATGCTTTTAGGTAAAAAGACGAATTCGCTATATTTATCGCATCACAAGCATCTGTATAGTAGTCCTAATAACATTAATAATTATTTCGACAAAAGCAGCAAAAGCGACAGCCGCAGCAATAACAAAACGAATAACGATAGTAATAATAAAATGACGAGTTGGGTCATTTCCAGACGACCGCATCACCAACTATGAGTTATATTCATGTCTGTGAGGAAACATGTCTGACTCGGGACAAAGTAATGATAACAATAATAACAATAACAAATATAAAAACAGCATCAACAATTTAAAAAATATGTGGGTGACCCTACTAGCCCTTTTTGACGTTAGTGCAGAATTTGACCAGGTCGATCATTAGTGCGAAGAAATTTGCTAAAAAACCAAAAAAGTAGTAGTTAAAATGAGGAGTCAGATTCCTGGGAGTGCAAGTAGGCCACGCCATCTCTTGCCCCTATGTGAGGACGTTCAGGAAGAAAAATGGTTAGGGTCGATTCCAATGGAACTGGAGTTCATTTGGCTGGATTGGTGGGATTCAGTCGAGTGGAGTAGAAGGATGCAGAGTAGAGGAGGGGCAGAATATTCTCCCCTCTCTTTCTCTTTCTGTCTCTTTCTATCTTTCTGTCTGTCTTTGCCTCTGTCTCTGTCTCTGTCTATGTCTGCCTGTTTCTCTCTCTGCCTCTCTGTCTTTCTCTCTCGGTCTGTCACTCTCTGTCTCTCTCGCTCTCTGTCTGTCTGTCTGTCTCTGTCTCTCGCTGGCAGTACTCATCAGAGTGGATCAGATAGATGTTCTAATACAACACTATACAAGATTAAAATAGATAAGATCAATCCATAAGCGCGGATTAGCATATAGTCTATACATCGGATATAATCCAACGTAAAAGCGCCAATATTCTCGGAACCATCGAAGCCGACATCTGCTTTGATAGCTGCTCGGAACTGGGTCAGAGTCGGGTAACCTAACTGATTGAAGTCAATAAAGTGCGGACGGAAATCGGTTCTCCGTCCAAGTATCCGTCCTAATGGCCCCCCATGTCCTAACGGCCCCACGTCCTAACGGCCCCATGCAGACGGACGTCCGCGTTGCCGTTAATCAGACAGACCTGTCGCCAGCGTCGCTCTTCATTTCCCACACCCAGGGGAGTTAGGGATGGGGCAGAATGAGGAGCTCTCGGGTCTCCGCCGACGGGTATCGACGTATTCCAGGTCAGACCGACGCAGCAACAGATTTTACAACCGGTTATAGCGTTTCGGAGAGGGTTGTTACAAGCCGCTGTTGAGCCGTCGTCTTCAGCCACATCTGGAGGTCGGTACGACTGTTATAAGCAGCGATATCTGGCAACAGCAGGCGTTATTCGAGATAATAATATTATGGCTGGACTTCATCAACTGCGTGGTAGTAAAGCACAGTCAATGTGACACAAGGTCTTTAAAAGCAATGTTTGAAATGGGGAGACGATATAGAAGAGCCGGACGGGTATCAACTGTCTAGTTAAATGGATCGATATTTGGAAATCCAACGCATAAAGCTGTTGTTTGTATGCAACAGACGTTGGTATAGCGTTCCGCATAGTCACTGTACAGTGTACACAACATGTTAATGTAGTACACGCTGCTGGAAACATAGAACAATATTCCAGCAGAACGTTCGTTATCAGCTGATATTTTCTACTACACCTCTTTTAGACTTTCCATATAGCATTTATTGATGTCGTTGGTTCTACAGTCACACAGTCAAACTCCGCCGCTGATTGCACTCTACCAGTGCCAGTCCCGAGGCTGGATAAAGGAGGAGGGAGATAATAATTATCTTTGAAATGCCAGGGCAGTATTGTTAAACAGGAACAGGCCCCAGCCTATAGCCACACAGCAATACTTTGAAATCGTCTAAGAACCACTCTTTGAAATCAACAGCCACTAATATCAAAAGCAGAGCGCGTTATTAGACATGATCATCAGGCAAAGAATCGTAGTCGGTATCAACGATAGTTAAACGTCATTCTTGTGTTTTGAAGTGATTTCAGAAACATGCAAGGGACAGGGTAGGTGTAGTGGTGGTGTAGTGGTGGCGTCGTTGCCTTGAAGCCGGAAGGTTCGAGGTTCGAATCCACCTCACGTCGCCGCGTAGGGACCTTGGGCAAGTCCTTCACTCACAATTGCTCAGCGCTTCGGCGTGAAACTCCGCTGCAGTCGGGAGCGCCTCTGAGTAGAGAGAGATAGAGAGAGAGAGAGAGCCTGAAGGGCGCTATAACAAGTGCACATACAGACAAAATACAAACAATACGTTTGTTTATGCGAGCCCTGCGATAAGAAAGCTACTCTAACCACACCAGAGTATGTTCACAGCTCTCAGTGTGCCCTAATTTAATGCACCGGCGGCGGCAGATTCCGTTCGTTTGACCCATCTGATATGAAATCTTTTTTCGAAAAACCTCGGGTCTTTATTCGGCGTCGTTGATGCAATTAGGCCGAACAATCGGCGCTCGATTGACCGACCGAACGACCGACGACTGATCAGAGACCGGAGGAGACCGAACGCAGTACCTCTGCAGCCGCAAGGCGTCATGTCCGATTTAACATCGGATCAAGTGGATTGTTTTCAAGGGAATTCTTCTGATCGCCTGTGTGACCATGCAGCTCTATATATATACACGACAGCGCGAGTTGCACGTATATATAGCCTACATGTATGCCCTGTGCTTCTGAACATGACATGTAATATAATCTAGCACAACGTGGTAGCATGCGTTGTAACTCGAGTCAATGTAATAGATCTGCAATATTATTTGATCATGTGTCGTTTCCCCGTGTTTTAGAGTGATGCTATACAAATGAGCTGCTATACGAATACGAATATGCTCCCACGTTCTTGGAATAGATCTACAGCCTGGCCTGAATACTATAGTCAATGATAGTCATGATGCAATCTGGTCTAAACTGATCAAAACGGATAAGATGTCGGTGGATAGATGCACACTTCAAGTGAAACGGAAATTGAAAATCGCAATCGATTCAATAGAAGAATAGCGTAGGCTTCGTCGGTAATATTCGCTGACCATTGGAGTGGATGAAAAGAAAATCCTGACTCGTTTATATATGGTCGACGAATTTGTCCAGCTCTTTCATGTTGGTCGAAAGGTGTCTATTCAGGCTGTGGAGACCAATGGAGAGTCCTCCTCCTCCGACACACTCTGGCCTTTCATATTCCTCGAAGGTCATCAGTCCTGCAGACCTTCCTTTGTGGGATTAGGTCTTCAGAAAAAGACCGCGACATACAATAAATAATATTATGTATAGTCATAGCAGTCAACTGAATCAGTGACTGTGGGAATATTTAGATCTATATGTGCATAAATGTTATAGGCATATACAGCATTTTCTCTTGCTTACGGTACGACTTACATACTGTGATAGGTGCATGCGATGAGCACGAGCTTAACGAGTTTTAACCTCACCTTAACTATACATGCCTATAATTTACCCGTTTCTATACAAAGATCCTTCCTTAAAATACGATGCTCAACCTTATGTACAACCACATCACTGTAGACTACTACCTCATGACCTATCCTATCTTACCTGACTTGTCTTGCCCTACTCAATCTTGCTTTATCATGTCTTTCCCTGTCTTACCTTACGTTTGATGTGACTCTGATGAAGTTGTCCAACAAATGAATTTCCGTTTGCGATTGACGGCATAGAATCTATGTATACACTACAGGCATGAGTGTCTGCCTCTAAGTAAGCCTTGCAAAACCACCAGACACTCGATGGCCGTAAGCAATAATAAGCACATCAGCTTACCATACACTATTTGTGGGACGCGGTGGTGTAGTGGTGGGTTCGGTGTTTTAGAGGTTCGAATCCATGGTGCACCTCAAGCTGCCGCTGAGGGACCTTAAGCAAGTCCTTCACTCGCAATTGCTCAGCGTTTCAACGTGAAACTCCGATGCAGTGTTCACGCTGCTGTCTGGAGCGCTTCTGAGTATAGCTTGAAGGGACGATACAGCAAATGCGAGAAATAAGAAAACCTATATAGTATATGTATGTATGTGTGTATATATATACTTATATATAAGAACATTCTTTGTATATATATATTCGTTTTTTAATGTGAAAAACAGGTTGACAAGACCGCAACTCAGTGACATGGAAGGGAAGTAGCATATACTACGGGCTACACAGTCGCTTGTTGAGAAGGCACTTATAGACGGCTCTTGGAATAAAGTTTTTTTGTGCATGGGCGCCCGCACATAGGGGAAAGAGGGGCGCTTATAGCCCCCTGGAAAATTGACACTTAGTTTTAACTATTACTTTTGGATTTAAATTTTTTTGTGTTAGAGAATTAATCATATTAATGATGGGAAAAAACTAAGAAATCTCAGTTTAGAAGCCTCTATAAAATAAACATGCTTTTAATTTTTTGGCTAAACACTGTAGGCCTAATACATTGCACACTGTAGTTTTTACATTATGTGCTAGCAAATGCATTATATTATTTTTACATCTTTCTACTATCATACATCAGCCGAGAGAGGACGGGTGTACAATGTGGCTCATATACAGGTGATGAGGTGTATATAGAATTTGCCTCGGTGTCTATAGAATAACTGAACAACCATCATTACAGTTTACAAAAGCCAAGGGCAAGTGCAAGCACTGCAAAGCTATCGCGTGTGGCCAGCCTGCAGCTATTAGTTCCCGACAAGGTCGTTAAGGTCCACCTCACGTTAGCAGCTAAGAGACACTAGTCTTGGTTCAGCCGAGACGAAAAAAGGCAGAGCGGCTTCAGTTGTGGGAGATCGATAAAAGAAATCGATGTCTTTCATCAACTGGGCGTTCTGGTTGAAACTAGAAAAGAATTTTTTCAACGACCATTGTATGTGCTCTTATGTTGACCTGAAGATTGATTTTTTACTTGGGAATCGTGTTGCCATCTTTACACTCTACATGTATCTCTGTCTCTTGGAATAATTATATCAGAGAGGAGAGGATATCAGATGAGGGATTTTTACATTGAACGGAGTTCCTCTGCAAAATCGGAATGACTGAGGGTTGATGTGAAATTGCGAAAAACTGAGACTTTAATGCAGATTGAATGATTCAAGGTATTTTAATTCTTACGCCCCCTATGAATGATCTCATCAAGAAGACTGTCGTACAGAGGCACCGAGGTTCCAGTAGTCATAGGTGTGGACCGTGTGCTACTTATTCACATCGTGTAGCTGTACTTTCCCATATGCTGCATTGGATTCTGATCATGCTTTTATTGAGACAATGGCTGAATAGGCACAATAACCTGATGCCTGAAGCAAACTGGACCAGAATAAAACTTCAGGCATCAGTTGATCCAAGTCCAACTCTGGACCAGGTACAGATGGCAGGGAACCAGATGGAAATGGGCTCCTTGTTCCTATACTTCGATTCTCTTGCTGAGATAGGACTGGCCTTAGTGGACCAGAGACACGGCTGGCTATAGGTATACTTTATTGGTTGATTGACCAACTGACCAACTGACCAACTGACCGACTGACCGACCGACTGACTGACTGACTGACTGACTGACCAACTGGCCGACTGACTGACTGACCGACCGACCGACCGACCGACGACCGACCAACTGACTGACTGACTGATTGACTGATTGACTGACTGACTGATTGACTACTCACTCACTCGCTTACTCACCCAGCCTCTCACCCACCTTACACCCACCCGCCCGCTCGCTCGCTCGCTCACTCACTCACTCACTCATTCACCGACTCACTGACCGTCTGATTTGCTCACTGACTCACTCACTGGCTCACTGACTGGATGGCTGGTGTTCTTCGGTGATCTATCTGATCGTCTGTGGAATTCATGGTCATTGACTTGACCTCTGGCCTCTGACCACCGACGACTTCGATCGTCGCTACGTCCAATATATCACCGATGCTTTGCTCACACCAGACTAATTTCATGCGCCAACGGACATTGGCATCCGATGTAATGTAATACAGTGCGATGTAATATGTATTATACGCCGATGTAATGTATGCCGTGTAATGTAAACACGGTATAAGTACAATGTATATATGCACATACAATTACATGTAGGCCTATACCAGTAATCACGAGGATGGATGGGTCGGGGACTAAATGGCCATAAACATGGTGGACCATTGGAGTTTAATTAATGACTGGTTCTTAGGCCGCAGCTGCAGATTCAGATTCGACTTGGATTTGCTTGGATTCGAATTTAATCAAACAATGCTTTGTCTGTCTTTGTCGTTGTCTCACAGAACTATTTATTATTTGTCCGCTGTCTGTGTTTCTGTTTGCCTGTTTGTCTGTATGACTATGTGCCTGCCTGTTTGTCTGTTTGTAGCTATGGAAGCCGGTCGATCGAGTCAGTATTATAGTGAGTGAATGAAATGCGGGCCCTCGCAATTAATGGCTATAAATATACCTGTCAGAGGTTAAAGCGGGCGACTTTAGGGTCCCCAGGTGAGAGGATGTCGTATGTAAGATGTCGGTGCAGAGGATAAGGAAGAATGGGAGGAATTTGAGAGAGAGACAGACAGACAGACAGAGACACTGAGAGACAGAGAGTAACAGGGAGAGGCAAGGAGAGACAGAGAGAGAGACAGAGAGAAACAGAGACAGAGAGAGACAGAGAAAGGGAGACAGAGAGACAGAGAGCAGAGAGACACAAAGAGAAGGTGAATAGGGAATAGGAGTTGGAAGTGGAGGAAGAAATTAAGCGGCATAAAATGTGGAGAAAGCGCACGAGAACCAAGAAGAGAAAGGTGGATTAAGAGGACGAGCATGGAGAGGGCGAACAGGAGAGGAAGAAAATGATTATGAATGAAGAGGAAGGAAATTATATGTTATAGAAAAGAGGGAAGAAACGGCGTGATGAATCTGAGGAGGGGAAGGGGAGAATGAGAAGGAGTGAGAAAAGGAAAGGATGAAGCATCAAACAGAGGAGGATGAGAACAGAGCGCGAGCTGGAGAGTATACAATGGAAGACGTGAAGGAAGAAGTGAAAGGCGATGGACAAAATAAAGAAAGGAAGGAGATGGAAGGACATGGCGGGCGAAGGTGGCGCGGGAAGAAAGCGGGCAGAAGGGTAGAAAGAATATAAAGGGACACAGGAAGATGAAGAATTTTTAAAAAAGACTGCATGGGGGAGGAGAAAAAGTAAAAAGAGACTGAAGAGGAAAAAAGAAACAGAGGCTGAGGAGGAGGAAGCATAAAATGAGACTGAAGAGGAGAAAAAAGAAACAGAGGCTGAAAGAAAAGGAAAAAGGGACTGAGGGGAAGAAGAAGAGTAGAAAAAGGAAAAGGACGCAGCGGAGGAGGGGAGCGGGAGGAGGAGGAGGAAGAAGAGGACAACAAATAAATAGAGGCTGAGGCGGAGAAGGAGGAGGAAGAGAAGGAGGAGAAGGAGGAGGGCGGCTTACATGGCAGCTGACAATCAATGCCTGCAGTGCCATTAAAATAGGATTTGATTAAATAATAGATTGGATTAGTTTGTGAGTTATGGATCGTCTGCAATTTGTTTTCAGAGTTTTGCAATTTTCCTGGTTTGCCCAGATGGTTTGTTGACAACGAAGGTTCGCCCCCCCCTTGCCCACCCCCGCCCATCTCGATCCGTTGGGTCACATTAAACCGAATGGATTATTAAGTGCAGTGGGAATCGTACGAGTTTCAATGACCTCGCATAGTAAGCAATAGGTTGGTATACGGCCTACAATACCACGAGGAATAACCATTATTACATGATACATCAATAGTTAAACTAGACATTTATTGAACAAAAACGAAGGACTTAAAAGCAGCAATAGTATAAATCTTTGACACAATGTTGTATTGAGCTTTTGTATTTAGTTTTTTAAATCAAGCAATGAAGATGTGAGTTGGTTGCATCTGCATCTATAATAGTGGTAAATCAATATTATTGTACCAATTAAAGGCCCATTGCGAAATTGTTACATTGCGCAATTGTTGCGTTGCAATTCCTTTTCGAAGAGACATGATTACAATGCTGGGGTTGCAATGGCTAACACATGTAATTATGGGATATAATTTCATAATTAAGTAACCCGCTGCTTAGGCTACATGTATCTGGCCGAGGTGCATGCGTGTACGGGCAAAGGATGCTTGAAGATACATTTGCCAAAACATTTAGCTGCAACCAAAAATCATATTATAGATCTACTCATTAAATATCCTCTCTCTCTCCCTCCCTCCCTCTCTCTCTCTCTCTCTCTCTATCTCTGTCTCTGTCTCTGTCTGTCTCTGTCTCTGTCTCTGTCTGTCTCTGTCTCTGTCTCTGTCTGTCTCTCTCTCTGTCTCTCTCTGTCTCTCTCTCTGTCTCTCTCTCTGTCTGTCTCTCTCTGTCTCTCTCTCTCTAGACAACGCTTCTGCGCATGCGTCAACGTGTCCTTCACTGCTGCCAAGAGCCAATCGCTGTCTTCCATCGATTGATCGCGTGCTATTAAATATGGCGCTATATAAAAATGGTTTTTTACACGCACACGTAGTTTCTGATGTTAAGAGATGATTTAGACGACTGATAGTAGCATCTCAGACTCTTTGTAAATGAACCATGCTAATGGATCGGCTTCGCTAGAACTGAGGTCTGATAAAAGTCAGACACTAGTGAGTCTATAGACGAGTCACAAGACTCAAAGCACATTGGTTGTCACCTGCTGCCAGTATAGCTTAGCTGTAATTACTCCAAACGCCCCACAGCGTGCACCGTTGGTTTATCGACGACAATGGCTGCGATTTATTGCACGAATATTAGTATCTGTGTATAGCAACTTTTTCTGTTGATATTTCAGATTGCTGCCTTCAGACAATTGTACCTTGACATGAGTGAGTCCAAAACAAGTTGAGATGTCCTGACACCAGTTAGTCTTAGGCAGTTTAACGACAATGAACAGATTAACAGAGATTAACAGAGATTAACAGTGTCGACCATCTTCTATGCCAGACTTGGGATTTGGCACCACCACAGGTAGGGCAGTGCCAGCGTTACCATTGTTGGGCGCGGTGATGTAGTGGATATGTTCGTCAGCTCCCATGCTGTGTCCGATCTGTAGTCGGGAGTGCCTGTGAGTAGAGAGCTTGAAGAGCGCTATATCAAATGAACATACAGACAAACAAACATTCAGTGTTACGGGGGCCAACTATACAATGTAAATATATTTTATAGGCCTATAATCATATATATGTGGCGAGTCCTATATATAGAAGGCTTAAAAGAGGTGTCAAAAGAAGACACGCCAACAGGGGCGCCGTTAGGCGTACGCACTTACGCAAGTGCGTACAGCGCGGAAAGGCAAAAAACTAAGAAATTGTAAATTAAAGCGTGAAATATTATAAGCGATGAAATTCTATTGAATCTACTTTAGTAGTGGACCACGTACACTTCTCACTCACTGCATGCCCATTAAAGATCGTCATAACAGTCCATAACTTCATTTCGCGTAGGTCTATTCTTATTTTGTGCAAGTTGTGCGTACAGAAAAAAGTTCGTACAGAAGTTGTGCGTACATAAAAAAGTGCGTACAGAAAAAAAATCCTGGCGGCGCCGCTGCACGCCAATCATCGACGAAATGACGATGTCGTTAAATAAAAAATACTTTATATCGAGTTGTGTCGAAAGTATTAACTATAGCAATGACAAAGACGTGAGCTGCAGTCTGCCACAGTGACGCAGACGTGTTCCGAGCTCTCATATCATTATTTTAAGAGCTGGATAAATAATTATTTACTCTTGCTTTATGGATAATAGGCGGCATATAATATAGGCCTATATATTAAATTTGTCCATCAGAATTCCGGTTACAGTAAAGCATCGTCCTCTGTCTCCAGACATTAGTCTTAAGATGCGGCAAGCATCGATCGTCACAGTCAATTTGTCTGCTCTGAATGGTTCGACGGATCTATATTATTCTATATACTCTTTGAATTAAGAGTCTGATTCGGTCGTCTGATAGCTTTGTGAACTACAAAGATTACATTTCAGATGAGCAACGGTGGCGTAGATCCACCGCCGCCGCAGCCGCCACTTTCCACGTTTTATGTCTTTGCGATTTGAATCCGCCTCGACGATCATTTATATAGCGCTTCACTGACGACGAAGAATATTAGACATACAAAGCTTTGCATTACCTCTCTGCATTACCTTGCCTGACTGAATATTTTAAAGAACAAAGTTCATTGGTGCGTGTATAATACCATCGGGTATGTAAGCATGCATGTGAATGCGTTTACATATGAGCATTAAGCATGAAAGTGAAGGAGCGAACGAGAAAGTCGGTGAGTAATCAAAATCCTATAACACTATAATCTAGAGCAAACATGAGCGACTACCCAGGCCTTCATCACCATCTTGACCATCCTCATTGCTGCGGATCGGAGACCAGAACCAACGACGTCAGTTTCCTCCATTCTTCTCTGCATGTCCTTTGCTCTCCTTATGCAATCCGCCATCGACAACCCTATCCATTACATTTCTCGAGTACTTTTAACAGATACTCGACCATTGTCCCTCTTTCTGACTTCCACACAGTTGATTGAATTGTTATACCTTTTCTTAATCTGTTCTTATTTGTAACTGGCTGCGGTGTGTCAGCGAGAATCTCAAAAAACGAATATATATATAGACTATATATAAAATATATATATATATATATATATTCCTCGACATCGTCCATCCAGCGTCTTCTCGGTCTTCTCTGTCTTACCCAGACATTAATATAAGCATACATAATCGTTACCCAATCCATGTATTCAACGATAGTCCTAACTTGAATCCTTTAGTAAAAGCCTCAGCCCTGACCGAACGCTAAGTAAGGAATGAAAACTTGGCATACTGCCCTTCAGCTGTCTTAAATATACAATACTATAATTATACATACTTGGAGTATTTAAAATAATTTAATCCGTTTTTCCATAAAACACTTGCTTCCGTAGATGCAGAAAGTCTCTGGGTATACCTTTGGCACAACAAACAAGCAGAAGCATAAGAAGAAGAAGAAGAAGAAGAAGAGGAAGAAGAAGAAGAAGAAGAAGAGGAGGAGGAGAGGAGGAAGAGGAAGAAGAAGAAGAAGACAAAGAAGAAGAAGACGAAGAGGAAGAAGAAGAGGAAGAAGAAGAAGAAGAATAGGAGAAGGAAGAAGAAGAAGAAGAGGAAGAGGAAGAAGAAGAAGAAGAAGAAGAAGAAGAAGAAGAAGAAGAGGAAGAAGAAGAAGAAGAAGAATAGGAGAAGGAAGAAGAAGAAGAAGAGGAAGAGGAAGAAGAAGAAGAAGCAGCAGTACAACCAATTACCCGCTTAGCAATCGTCTAATTTACCGAGAAGGCATTAAGTCGACCGTTTCGTAAATGTTGACCTGTATAATTTGACGCCAAGATTCCAACTACATGTATTTGCCATGTTCAGCTACAGAGCATTAGACGGATAGGACATCCGTCACCTATGCACGCATATTATATATATATCATTATATACACACTTGCAATTATATATACATATATATACATGTGTGTGCGTGCTTGCGTGCGTCGGTTTGTGTGTGCATGTATGTGTGTGCAAACTGTACAGTCTGTTACAGACACTGTGTTCAGTCAACGGAATGCAAGCCCAATGTTTGACATTGTTACTATAGCTGCAAGTGAAAAAGATTTTTATTATATGCTAATATAAGCATGCCACATCGCTACAGAGGTCTGTTAAGTCTGACGCCTTGTGTCCAAGTTAACGCACACACACACACACACACACACGCACACACACACATCCTTTGTCCGAAAATCTGAAAACGTCTGCATCAAATTCTTTGATCAAATGTCGTTCACTGGAAAATTATTATTTCAACGCAACTTGAAAACAATTAATAATTCGGCCTTCTTCACTCGGAGTCATTCTGGAATAAACCCAAACAAATTACGTAATAATGCTTTTAAAGAACCATTGATTGCAAATCCTGCCAATTAATATTAAAATGATGGAAATGACTTGTTAGCTAAAAATGCGTGTGTCGTGATTCTGGGCTCAAGTCATCCAAAACAAATGTTCTCATCCGGACATTCTGTTCTGTTATGAATACCATTGTATTATGTGAATACACATAGGAAGTAGTACTCGAGTCTTTATATGCTACGTTCACTGGATATGTTGTATACAGCCTCTTAACGTCCGGACATATCTAGTGCACTGGATTCGAGTGCCACGTGTTGACTGCAGATGAGGTAAGTGCGGCGGGCGGCGGCCATTGCGGCCTCGTGTATCCCGCGCCGCCGCCGCCGCCGCCGCCGCCGCCGCCGCCGCCACCGCCGCCGCCGCCACAGTCGTCTCTGCAGCAGTCGTCTCTGCAGAATAGTCGTCTCTGCAGCAGTCGTCTCTGCAGAATAGTCGTCTCTGCAGGTGCTCATGACTTTGGTTTGTGTCGATGACTTCTTCGTGAGATTTATGGCGCGGTTATGGCGGTGCACTTCTTTAGCTCTTCATTGTCCCCGAACTTCGGTCGTCTGAATCGCGCTGTGAGGGGAAGGGGGAGGGAAGGGAGATAGGGAGACGTACACTGACCTATTATGGCGCGTATGTAAGGGCCTACTCTCCTGAAATGAAGTACTGCGCCTATATAGGTTTATGATGGCGGATTTTATTTTAGCCGAGCCAGACCTTTTCAGCAACTGCGGAAACGGTTCAAGTATCCCCTCTGGACCAGACTGACTCCCATTGAAGCTGCAGCCATTTCCCAGTACCCTGGCTTTGTCCAATGGCTTCCTCCCCCCATCCGGTCGGACTTCCTGCCGTTGAAGATACGTTTCCTCAATGCACTTTAGTCTCGCCTATATATAGGTCTTGCCCAGCTGGTTCACACAACCTCGCATTAAATGTGCATTTTCTCCTATTGATAAATAGAGATGCATGTATATAGAGACATACACACACGTTTACATGTAGAAAGACATGAACATAAGTAGGATATATATATATATATATATATATATATATATATATATATTCCTAGCCATAGAAATCAGGCGCATGAGGAACGAGCATGCTATCTTAACCCTGTATACCCAGTAGCAGAATAATGCACGTTGACAAACACATTCACAGACACAGGTAGGCAAACTGAGAGGCAGACAATTAGACAGACAAATACGCAAAAGCACAATGATGCATACACAAAGAGTGATGCATGGTTAAGAAAGAACACCATCCCTGCAAACAGATGGGACCTAAATATGGCCTGCAGAAAATGGCGTGTTTGAAGACAAGGCTGAGAAGCAGGGACAGATATAATGTATGGAGAAGCGAGGGTAAATGATGGTACGAGTGATGGACAGACGGATAAATATATCCGAGGAGGCTGACCTATCTTTAGGGAGAGGTATTCACAGAAGAAATCGAGGATAAATTCGGAGCGACCTCTGTCGGCAGAATCTGTCAGCAGAAGGAAATTTAATTAAACACCCTGCTGCTGCGGCTGTCAGCTGGTCGCGATGTCTGTCGGGAAAGAAGCTGGCAATCAGATGGATTCTGTCGCTGAGGCAGCAAGACACTGGTGCATAAGACGCTGGTGCATAAGACACTGGTGCATGTTCCTGCGGCGACAAACCCGGTGTCTTTTACGCGATTGTCTCGAAACGTTTGCCAAACATGTCTGCTCTTCGAAAATCATTGCATTAGTTTTCAGGGATTTGCTTCTAATGTAACTGTTGTTTAGCCCAACGTATAATATAATGTCTCTGTGAAGTTTTAAATGTATCGTGTCTGCATTTATGTCCTATTGTTTCCTAACCGCTTATACTATAATATATACACATATATATTATGTGTGTGTGTCTTGTTCGTGTGGCTTTCGTCATTCTTGTTTCCTCGTTTGCTTCGTCCTTGTGCATGGGCGGAGACTTGGGCGGAGACTGGGAAGGGGGGGGACGAAAACGACCGGCCGAAGATTTTGGGCGGACGAATGGCTGAGTCGCCGACGAAATTTTCCATTCTTGCCGGCCAAAAAAGTTTATGAACTTTTTAGTCATCCGTCCAAAAATGTCGACGTAAACCTAATATAACTGCGCTAAAAAAGTTTTATATGACTTTTTATAGTCATCACTCTTTTAACGTACGTGACATGTCCTAACGCTTAACGATTGGAAGGGGGGACAAATGCATGGGTCGTCCCCACTACATTAATTGAGGGGAACCGTCCCTTCTGTCCTCATCTAAGTCTCCGCCCATGTCCTTGTGAATGTCCTTTTCCTTGTACGCGGTTGTCTGTGTCGCATTGCTGCAGGCTTTCCCGATGAATTTGGTAGGCTATTGGCTATTTCTGCTTTCGCGTGCATGGCCAAGTGGCCTCGTTAATTCTTTTGCGACCTTGTCTCTCAATTCAAACACAACGTGAATTGTAATTTACGACTCTCTAAAATCGAAAGCAATAGCGTTACAAGGATCGTTCGCATTCTTGAGACAGAAATATAAACATAGGCCTATGCATTATTATGCAGGCATAGGGCCTACACGAAGATTCGTACGAAGACGAACACACTAATATATATATATATATATATATATATATATATATATATATATACAGACACAGTTACAACGCACACACCCACCCACCCACACACACACACGCACACACACGCACACATACACACACACACACACATACACACACACACACATACACACCCACACACACACACACGCACACACACACACAACAACAACAACAACAACATATGCACGCAACCAACACGTTTGTGCGTGGGATATAATAATTGTATCCTGCTGCTGAGCCGCTCCTGTTTGCATCTATACGCTATAATTATTAATCGCTTTATTATGGAGTCCCTTCCGGTTAAGCGGAAGGTCATTGCTAGCGTCAGACATTGAACGCTGCACAAATTGGCGCGTGTTATGCCTAAATCTGCTCCAGACCACTTGACTATCGGAAGTGTATTTAAAAAATATAACTTTTACGGGTTCAGTCATATAACAAAAAATCAACAGCGCTATAACGATGCTACACGATGACAGGCATTTCGCACCAAACGCTCTAATAGCTCTATATCACCAACCAATCGCAAAAAAGCAAGTAATCACACACACACATGCAACAATAAAATCACCAACCAATCGCAAAAAAGCAAGTAATCATGTATGCAGCAATTTCCGTTAGCATCGCGCTCGTGCTTAATTTTGGAAAATTACTGCATTCGTACAAAGGCCAGCACATACGTAGGTCTACAACGTCGTACATGCGTAAACGTTGACATAGAAGCCAACATAGATATACCGGTACTTTTTTTTATTTATTTTTATTTTTTATTTTTTCCTCAACCAAAACAATAAACAAACATAATACAATTATGGCATTGAATAATACATTAACATAATTTGGTGAAGAAGGGGAGACCCAGAAGGGATGTAAAATCCCGCTAATAGGGCCACCCATAATTCATGTAAAATATAAAAGAAAAACATGACAGAACATTCACAGGGATGTAGCCTATTGAATTTTCGGGTTTTAAATTTCTGACGACCTTTTTTAGTCATTCGCTTTAAAATCAGAAATTTTCCTTAAATCGTCCTTCTTTTTGCTACTGTTTCGTACATTTCCTCCGAAAAATGTCTATATTTCGAAAAAATGTCAAAAAACCCTTGGTCGAAAAAAACATAGATCTCGACAAAAAACCTAGAAACCTAGATTTGGCCGAAAAAACCTAGATCTAGATGGAAAAAAAGCTATGAGTGGCATCCATGCTTATTCAAGCGCATATACACTGCAGTATCAAACACAGTTGGAAACACAAACGCACACACCAAGACACACACGCATACATGCACAGATGCAGTATATAAGCTTACTCTATATGCACTTACATTCAGTCGGAGCGTATGCTTAATGGACTTTTCCAGGTACAGACGGATCAACGGCTTGTCCTTTGACTGCAGCAGCTGCGGTGGAACCGCTGCTGCTTCTGCAGTTAACGACTATTAGATTTCCTGGTGGATTCACATTTTCCTTGAACGTCCATTATGCAAGTGTTTGAGACGCCGCTGCTTCTAATCTTACCCCGGATGTTGGGATAGGACCAACCATGGGGCTGGAACTCCTCTGTTGTCGTTCCCCTTTATGGGCGCCGACAATAATATATATGTATATTTATATCGGTTTTTATGTCGGCCACATTTCGAAATGCTGCATGCAGCGTCTGATAAAACCAGAAGGTAGGCTATACATGCCTGGTTGCGGCAGGCATTTCTGCGGTGGAAATGTTTGCTGTGTATACGGATAGAGATTTTAGAAACACTTGCGAGTTCAGGACTTGCTCAAGGTCCGTATACGCGACGGCTTGAGGTGGATTCGAACCTAGAACCCTCCGGCTCCAAGACACCGAATCCACCACTACACCACTACGCCCCGCTTTTGACAACAACGTTCGATAAAATTTCTTTGGCGTATTACAGCTGTTTTTGAAGTAAATGTAAGAAAACACTATATTTACGAAAATAACAGAAAGAGATGAGGGTCACTATAGTCCACGATGACGTTCCGACGCTGAAAAAAGCACGATATTCCCGAGATGACTTCCGGAAACGCGGCACTTGCATTTACCCAAGGGTGGTCAGTGGCGACGCCAGGATTTTCGTTTTGGGGGGCTGGATTTTCGGGGAAAAATTTTCGGCCCGCGGGCAAAATTTCTGATGACCTTTTTTTTTTTTTTTTTTTTAGTCATCGACCAAAATCTTCAGAAAATTTTCCATTTCCGCCGCCAAAATTTCTGATGACCTTTTTTTTTACGGCCTTGCGCTTCATTTTTGGGGGGGGCTAAAGGGGGTAAATCGTCCAAATATTTAATTTTTACATGGCGAAAAAAATAGATGGCCCTTTTTAGGGGGGGCTTAGCCCCCCAGCCCCCCCTAGCGCCGCTACTGAGGGTGGTAAATCGAATGATTAGAGGATGGCTGCGCCGTCATGCATGCGCTGTCATGTATGTATACGTCATGCATATAAGTATACTTACGTCTGTGAAAATCAGCACCATGCATGCTCCTCTGGTGCGCCTTTTTGATTGGCTGAGCATTTATTTTCGAGACTACTTCTGGGTCTGTCACTGTACGTCTGTAAGCATTGAGCATGACAACGCTTATTATTATGCCCACCAACCGACCGACCATTCAACATGCAAGTCGCTTGGTCTTATAATACCTCTGTCGTCAGATTTGAGACGGGTCCTTGTTCTCAACCTTGTATAAATGTATACATTGTATAGTCCATATAGGTCTACTTGGAGAAGTTCGGCGAAGAGAATTCCCAAGGTGATGATCATTCCGCTGATTTAAGATGGCGGCTCTTAAGAATTCTGCTGAATGCAATGTCTATACTTTCAAGGGATACTTGTTTCCCAGGGAAATATCATGAGCGTGCAGAATATGCACATCTACATATAAGTAATGCTTGCAAGCACATATACATACATACATACATACATACATACATACATACATACATACATACATACATGCATACATACATACATACATACATACATACATACATACATACATACATACATACATACATACATACATACATACATAGGCCTACATAGTTTACATACGTGGGTACATATATACAATCATACATACTTATTGTGGGTCGCGGTGGTGTAGTGGGCATGTTCGTTGCCTTGAAGCCGGAGGGTTGTTGGTTCGAATCTACCTTAAGTCGCCGCGTAGGGATCTTGGGCAAATCCTTCACTCGCAATTGCTCAGCGCTTTGGCGCGAAACTCCACTGCAGTGTCCGCGCGGTAGTCGGGAGCGCCTCTGAGTAGTGAGCTCGAAGGGGCGCTATGATAAGTGCACATACAAACTAACCAACAAACGAACATGCATGCATGCATATATGCATACAAATACATGCATGCATACTGGAGCTGCAGGCTATTACCAGATGTCATGCATTCGTGCATGCAAGAAATCTGTCTGGTAATTGGTAGTTCCAGTTTTTTAGTTCTTCCGCCTTTCACACCACTGACACCGATTCCTACGGCTACGCCAGCGGCAAAGCAGAGGTCGTTTCACCATGCACGTGCTTGGCTCAGTGCCAGTATTATGGTTTTTGAGGACACTGACCTCTGTTTATCGATTAGCTGCACATACACATGCAGACACCCATGAACACACACACACACACACAAGCACGTGCACATACTCGCATACACACTACCATTATTTTTAATTAAGAGAGCAGGAGACTTTCACTTGGTATACGGCCAATGCGCTGTGTGTCTGGTGTCGGGTTTTTATAGCCTGCAGTTGTACATAAAATGTGCAGTTTTAAATGGATTTGTGCAGACTTTGTAGGAGCACTGGTAAATAAGGTCATTGGTCTCCGATTTGTAGAAATTTACCATGGATGATGCAAGTGACGGGAAAGAATGGGCTGTGCAGTTCTAAAAATTCCTTTTAAAAAGCCATGTCCGTCATTCTGAATTGCGGGAGTCCTTTCACAGGGTCTTCTTCCTTTTAGGATCGGTTACAGGACAACAACAACAACAACAACAACAGCAGCAGCAGCAGCACCGGAAACTATAGGAAAGCAGAGTCTCGAAAGGTGAAAAATTGGCCATTCCATTGAAATAATCTCTCTCACAAAGAGACTTCGTTTTCTGTGAGAGATGCTAAGTCAAAGTCTTTTAAAGCCAGCGATAACCATGTACACCAAGCAGTTTGATTTTCTGACTTCATCGTCAAACAATTTATTTGTAGGCTATGTGGCAATAGTTGAATGAACTCTTGGTCGACTACTAAAAAAATTCAGGAATGGTCGACTACTAAAAAAATTCAGGAAATCGAATTTCACCAAAGTCAGCGAATAATGTTTGTCTTTCGAAAGATATTCTCAGCCATCTTCTGATCTAGTATTTGCGCTCTCTGTTGTTTTGTTGTTTTTGTAATAACCTATGCAGTCCACTGAAGATGAGATGCTGCAACAAAACCAAGTTTCCGCAGGTGTGATCGGCACGTGTAAGCTAACGAGCTAAGCTGCCATCTATTTCCGTAAAATAATCAGAATAATATATTGGTTCAGCTTTGTACTTGAGTCATCTTTAATTAAAGGCAGCACTGCAGGCTTCTTGTAGATCTAATTTCAGCCTAATCTTCTATTTCCGTTAAATGATACTACCATGGTTTTCTTACGGTATATATAACAGAGGCTTACCTGTGATTCTTTTACGTGGTTTGTTCACGATTCTCTGAAATTCAGACATTGTTTGAATATTGGGCATAATAATTGTTAGATACTCTGGCCTCACATGTTGCAATGACTGGTGAACTTTTGTAAGACTTAACGCGTACGAACTTTCATATATTATAGCTTAATGATCTTTGATAGACTGAGATACATGTACTTCAAAATGGCTCGCAATTAATCGTGCAGTGTAAAAGTGATGCTTTTATAGTATTTTAGGCCTATTCACTTGTATCCATAAAATCCATCTCTTATTATATATGTATGTATATGCATAAATTAATTTATAAATATGAAAATATTATAGTGTAAAGCGTACAAAACGCAGCGTACACGGTTTGGTGTTCTACTGTAGTTCACTTATCAGCGGTCACTCTGATGGGAAGTGCAGAATTGATTATTAGCAGTGACATCATATGCTTCACAAACGCAATTATCTACACAGGGCGCCTTAATTGCGTCTTTATATAGCGCTCTAATAATTATTCTCTTTCATCAATTGGCTTCCACTTCGGCATGAACTATTTTCATCAATCCTGCCTCTATTTAGCAACATTTATCTTTAACCAATTCACCTTACATTTAATTAAAAATTAGTTTTGATGAATCGAGCTCCAATTTAAGCAAGAATCTTTTCATCGATCCTGATCATATATTAATTTTAGGTAAAATTATTTCCATCATTCTGATTTCTATATAGCGAGAATAATTCTTTTCGCCAATCCAACTTGTAAGCGACTAACTCCAAAACCCATGCAGTGACGAATAATTTAGAACGCTAAAGCCATTAATCACGTACGTCTTGTATAGGTCGGGCGGGCGCGTTTTATGCTCAGATTTGTTCTGACAGATTTGTTCCGACTCTGTGGGACCTGATATATATATATATGTATATATATATTATATATATATACTATATATATCAATATGTTTGTATATATATATAATTATGTATACGGCTACTAATTTCCAACGAAATCGTTTCGCCGTCTCTATATATTCTTCGGAATTTCTGCCCCAATCATCGTCTCTGTCTCTGTCTCTGTCTCTGTCTCTGTCTCTGTCTCTGTCTCTGTCTCTGTCTCTGTCTCTCTCTCTGTCTCTCTCTGTCTCTCTCTCTGTCTCTGTCTCTGTCTCTGTCTCTCTCTCTGTCTGTCTCTCTCGCTCTCTGTCTCTGTCTCTCTCTGTCTCTCTCGCTCTCTCTGTCTCTTTCTCTCTCGCTCTCTCTGTATCTTTCTCTCTCTCTCTCTCTCTCTCTCTCTCTCTCTCTCTCTCTCTCTCTCTCTCTCTCGCTCTCTCTCTCTGTATCTCTCTCTCTCTCTCTCTCTCTCTCTCTCTCTCTCTCTCTCTCTCTCTCTCTCTCTCTCTCTGGCTCTGTATGTTCTTTCCTTTTATTTCTCTATCTCTGGCTCTTTATATGTCTCTGTGTCCAACTATTTTCACTTCTCTTTTCTCTCATCGTGTCGCTATAGCAAGTGATTTGTTTTAATTTGCTTACTTATTAATTGTGGACTTTTGTGGTCTGGGTCTCATGGACATTGATTGGTTTGGTAATTGATTTCTGTGAACGATGCTTATGCAGTGAGTTTTTCGTTTAAGAATATAATTGTATATGTATATATATGTATATATGTATATATTTATATATGCATATATATGTGTATATATGTATATATATATTCATGAGAAGGCACAAGTCCGGTGCACTATAATCCTGTCTGTTAATAACTCGCTTTAGCATCCGATCTTTAGTAGTGACCTAAATAACTGTTGGCATTATCAAGTTCTCAGTCATTGGGTGGGGAGGCAGGGTGAGAATTGTCGGGGCGCTGAGGGTTCAACCCCAGTGTTTCTCATTGCCCCATAGTAATGTTTGTTTTTCACTCCCCAGCTCGACGCAGATCATAGTCCGACCCCCAGTTATTTTTCCACAATTTCCATACTGTGGGGAGGCCAGGGGCGGATCCAGGCAAATCCGCCATGACCCCCATTGAGAACCGCCCATAGAATGTGGTTTTCCATTAGGTTTTAACAAGCTTTCAACAGTAGGCATCAATGGTATCTTTTCCAGACAATTCGGCTACATGCCTTTAAAAAGGTCATTAGGTTTTTTGGCGTGAAAAATGGTATATATTTCAAGGAAAGTTGGACCAAATGACTAAAGAAAAGTCAGCAGTTTTTTTTGGGGCGAAAGACCAAAACTTTCCAAAAATGTTGCCCTCCCCTCCCCTTGAAGATTTCTGTAACCGCCCCTGGGGGAGGCGATTATGTCAGGCGAAAACTTTCATTCGTATTCCACGAAAACTTAAGTTAATGACCACTTCCGTTAGCAACTTAGCACAGTTAATCGAAAATGACATTTGAAAATTAATTGGTGACACTTGGAGGCCGGTGTTCAGATGAAGGCCAAGCCCCTAACCTAAACCCTGTAAAGCCACAGCTCATCGAACTGGCACGTTAATTCTCAGCTATATAGAAGGTGAGCGCTCATCTAATGATCACCGCTGTAGGCATTGTAGGCATGCGCTTTCAGCCATGGTGTGAGGCGGCCGCGGCGGCGGCGGCCGCGGCGGCGGCGGCGGCGTCCTGATTCATGGCGCCTAATTTGATCGTCGTCTGCTCGTCGTTCATATTATGCGAACGATTCAGACAAATGATTAACGTGTCTTCGGATTCACTTGGCCACGATGCGCTGTATAGTAATCAGCATCATGGATGTCTTCGCGTTCAAATTGATGCCTCTTATTTTCATTTGAGCTTTGAAATCCTCGTTTATACCGAGTTTTTGTCGTTGCGACGCCACGACATAAATGGAAGCTGGAGGCAGGCAGATTCATTTCAATTACTGTAGGCTAAATACGACTACACGTGTAGGCCCTATATGCATGAATTTTGGTATGTGTGTTTGCATGTATGTACGTACATGTATACATGTATAGGAAGGTCTAGGATTGGTCGCATCCTAAAAAAGGCAACGATGTAAAATTTGTAAATGATGTAAAGCTGTGTTGGCGGGGTTGGCGGGAGCAGAGTCAGCAGACTCCACCGTATGCGCGTGGGCGACGCTCTCATGAGGATGACATTTTTCCCAGAAAAGGTTCTTTCCTTTGCCGACAACTCATTCCATTTTATTCGTCGTCTTGTCGTCGACGGACTTCCTCTTCATCACCATTCTGCCTCTCGTAACTCCGTAACTACAGCCATTAATAGATGAGGTTAGTTCCGGTCAGTCTCTCAGTTCATTACGGGACAGAGACGTCTTATGACAACAGTCTCTATATGTCTTCCTTCTTCTATTCCTGTCACATGTAATTCGAGCATATTCTCCCTCGTAATCGTAATCGTAATCTCGAGACTTCTACAGTGCCCACAAAAGCCAAGTCGCGGGAACCAGCTTATTCACAGGCGCTCAATCAAAGCAAAATCGATAGGCAGCGGGTCAAGTCCGGAGAGTCAGGCAGGCATATTCAAAGCGTTCCTCCAACCACGTTCCATTTCGACGTCGTGTAAGATTTCAAAGTCACACGCATACACCTATAGTTTCCTGAAATTGGTTCGAGTTCGAGAACAGTTTGGCAGTTCTCGAGGCTCGACTCCTTGCACAATAAAGTCAAACAGAGTTAATAAATTCTTATTCGTAGGATATAGAGTATCACGGTTGCAACCTAACGTTGAAAGTTTGCTCTCCCTATCTTTTTCTGTCAGTCGATCAATCAATCAATCAGTCCATCAATCAATCAATCGGTAAGTCATGATGTCAGTCAATCAATCAATAAATCGGTAGCCTAAGTCATGAAGTCAGTCAATCAATCAATATGGATGGTAGATAATTTTTTCGGGAAATGATGCAAACTAGATCCGAAGTTCAAATTGCTTGCATCGCCAGCGTATTATTCACTGCGTATAGGCCTTAGGCTTATAATTATTTGGAGGGAAAGAAGTAAAATACAGGCCACAATCCTGCGAAGACGTAGGCCTATAGCTGAAACTATTATCAAGCAAGAACTTAAATGAGAGTCGAAATTATTTTTAAAACTGAAATTGGAAGTATAGGCTAACTGAATTTTTGAAAGAACTGTAATCGAATTAGAACTGAAATTGAAGATGTCCAAACTGAAATATATAATGAAATTTATTGACATGAAATATTATCACTGCATGGTGCCTTAAACCAACATCTTTGGGGAAAACAGAGCACGCTGTATACTGATCCGAAGAAATTAATTGCCGGATGAGACATTTACAACTGTTTACTGTTAACATGGGGGAAATATATTCAATTTTTATATCCATAACAGAGAAATGAAGGTAGGGCTAAATGACTGCGGAAGAATACTTTTGATATGATAGTCGCAGGTCGTTTGAGGGACTCGTTGTTGTCAGAAGCGTTGCACTTTATTTGCTTAAATTCGTAAAATTCACTCCCTCTGATATAATTTCAGAAGAATAAATGAACGAAGTGAACGAGGACAAAAGCACAACAACAATAATGGGAGAATCAGCTAAAATCCTGATTTCCACACCTGAGAAACACGTGCAAATAAGTAAGATAACCTAATGACTCACTTGTGTAGCTCCATAAAAAATCACTAATACAAACGTGCATAACAATTGAAATAGTTCGAATATATACCGGAATATTGTTTTAACATTTGTGTGGCCCTATGTGTATCGTAAATTGACAATAGATTAATCTGCATAGATGGCCTATCATGAATTATTATCCTCATTCCATGAACTAATAATATTATTATGAATGTCTAAATAATTCTTCTGTTTCGATCATAAAGATTAATCTTTATGCATGCATGATGTATTACCTTGTGTGTTATCATTGATTCTTGTGTGATTTAAGTTGATGTTGGGATCAATAAACTCAATTCAATTCAATTCAATTCAATTCAATCGATCAGACCTCACGGTAATTCGATTGAATTTCTTCCGATATTTTGCTTCATTCGAATCATTAACCTGTTACGACGAGAATGCATAAAAGTGGGACTGGGAAGCCAATACAGCTGGCCGTCAAAGCGTCAAAACTTGTCCACTAATCGAGTGATAATTTTACAGTGTGCTTATACGTTTGGAATGCAGATGATTCGCGAGTGACTTATGTTCTTTGACCGGAAGTAACCTCGGGTGTGCACTGGTCGGTTGTCTAAACGTCCTGTCTGATGCGCAATGTCGCCTCTGACCTTCGTGGTTATAGGAGAGGTCAACGCAATGCATGCATGGAAAGAACGTCGACGTGCATCGTAAATCTCAGTTTTTAATCACCGTTATAGAAACTCGTCGGATGAGTCACCCCGTGCTTAGCGAAGCATTCACTAAGCACCAGAGTGATAGATAGACAGACAGACAGACAGTCAGACAGACACACAGACAGACAGAAGATAGAGAGAGACAGACAGATAGACCGGTGTATGATACTTATGTAGATGGCTATGTATAGGTGGGCAGTCGTGCACAAAAGTGATATCTGCCTGCCTGCCTGCCTGCCTGCCTGCCTGCCTGCATGCCTGCTACCTCCCAGTCTGCATGCCTGCCTGTCTGATTGCCTGCCTGTCTGTCTGTCTGTCTGCTTGCCAGCCTGCCTGTCTGTCTATCTGCCTGCCTGTCTGCCTGGTTGTCTGCCTGCCTGCTACTTCCCTGTCTGCCTACCTGACTGTCTGCCTGCCTGACGTGTGTCTGCCTGCTTGTCTGTCTGTCTGTCTGCCTGCCTGCCTGCCTGCATGCATGCCTGCATGCCTGTCTGCGTTCCCATCTGATCGCCTGTCAGAGAGGGAGAGTATATACATGTAGTGTGTATGATCCTTTGTGAAGGCGCCATCACATTATTGGCTTTGTTGGAAGGGAGAGGTCGATGGCTTCACGAATCTTTAGCTACATTTTGAATCCGATCCTCGTCCGGTGCATGGGGTCAGCAGGGGGGTGGTCGGCGTGGCATGGGGTTACGACGAATGGTGTGAGGAGGTTGCGTCAGTTTGAATTGTGTCGGGACTTGTTTTGGTTGGACGGGGTTGCGTCGGGTGAAGGTGATAAAAATTAATAACAACAAAGGTCTACTTTTCGAATTGCATGGGTTACTGTGTGGCGTCGGGTCGCGAGACGTTTCGTAAAGCGGGATGACATTGGATATAAGCAAGCCAAATGAAGCATGGTCATAGAAAGACGCTGCGTGGAGCCGGAGTGGAGGAGCTGAATGGGTGAAGTGGTGGATTAGCGCAATCACTGATTCGTGTCGAAGTGTTCGGTTTCGCTCGTTAAACAGAAGCGAATAGCAAAACCATGGAATTAAATCAAAATAAATGTTCCGTGCTACGGATGGAGTTCTATGCGTCGCGTCTGGTGGTGGGTTGGGGAGGGGGTATAGTTGAGGTGGGGGGGCAAGTTGAGAAATATGAGACGAATGAGGAGGATGATAACGAATTGGAGCAAGAGAGGTAAGATGAGGAGTAAGAGAAAATGGATAGAAGAAATATAAGTGGAAAACATAATAAAGGAAGAGGAGGAAGTTCATGGATATAATCAATGGTCCTTACGATAATATCCTTTACATGTTTTCTCTGTTGTTAAAAAATCTGCCAATGGCCGTTGCATGGTCTTTTCCGTTCGGTCATGGCCAATAATTGTGCTTTAGTCGGTGCTAAGCATGCAACAAATGAAGGCAGCGTTCATTTTTCATTACTAATTTACTTACTTATGCACCGTCTGCCTAACCTCCTCGTTCACGTGTTCACGTGTTCGTATGGTCGCGTCACCATCACCCCCACCACCACCTCATTATACATGTAGACGGGCTGCATGATGGGGAAAACATGACCAGGATGATGTATGGGATAAAGACGGATTGGTTCTGTCGCGAGTAGCTCTATGCATGATGCATGACTAGAATGTTTGTACACAAAACTGCAGATAGCGATTGACTGATAAAAGAATAATATATTCTTATCTTGACTTATCTTCTCATTCATCATTGTCATGACTAGTGATCGCATGCAGAGATGACTAATAATTTAGGAATAATTTTACGATGAGATCTGCATTGTATAATGCATATACTATACTATAACTCCCCAATTTCGCGTTAATAATTAATTCACGTTCCTCATGGCTGTGAATGTTGTGCGTGCATCCCAGGAGTGTATGATGGTCTCAACGTCATTGCAGGGATCCGATCCCCAGCACGCACGCCAGCCACGCCGCTAGGCAACGTTGCAGTGTCATCTGTCATAGGAATGAATTGTCTGATTTAAAACCCGGCAGTCATTAGGAAAATACAGTTTGTGAGATTAATGAATGGATAAACGAAGTCGCAGCTACTACGATATATTGTGGATAACGTGCTCAGATATGCATAATTAATTTAATATTATAAACGAACGTTCATATCAGTTCATAGCAGAGGTGTGGGGGGAAAATCAGCCCAACGGTCGTTTTCTGGCCTATCGATTATGTCGAGCACTCGCGAAACCTTGAGTCAAGACTCCACATTCATATCTGACTGACTGGCTGACTGACTGACTGACTGACTGACCAACTGACTGACTGACTGACTGACTGACTGACCAACTGACTGACTGACTGACTGACTGACTGACTGACTGACTGACTGACTGACTGACTGATTGACCAACCGACTGACTGACTGACTGACTGACCTACCGACTGACTGACTGGCTGACTGACTGACTGACTGGCTGACTGACTGACTCACTGACTGGCTGACTGACTGACTCACTGGCTGACTGACTGACTGACTCACTGACTGACTGACCATGGTGCATTCACAAAGGTACATGTATGTGTGTAATGCAATGTAATAAAACATCTAGAGCAGTGGTCACCAACCTTTCTTCTGTTAGGAGCCGCATTGCCAATTTCGGCAATTTTGGGAGCCGCCGTGGGTTTAGGAAATTTAGGATCACAAGAAACAGGCCTACTATTAAGTAGTTTCTGCAGGGCATCATTAGCTGCCAGTGTTAATCATGACCACATAGACCTCTATTATATTTTCTTAAATATATTAGATATGTTATAAATTATAAATAAGAAAATATATAATTCAGAATTAATATAAAAAATATAGGACCTATATGTAAGAAAATAAACCAATTCATAGACCTGTCCATTTATTGATCTTTATGTCGTTGTCATGAACTATAGAGACAAATCTGGTTCTGCATATTGTCATCTAAAGAAGTAAAGATGCATATTGTGGTTCATATTAAACTGGAAACAGTATTTTCTTAGCTGAGCCAGGAAATTATCGGTTGTTATACTGTTCCATAGCATTGATTTAATGTTCACTACTGAAGAGGTTTGCTCGCATAAATAAGTTGGTCTAAAAAATGAAGCATCTTTACTAGCTAGCATGCAAGAAACGGTAAGTCTGTGTATTAGCTTCCAGAAGTCACGTAAGAAGGTCTATGGACTCTGTGACATCAAATGTCGCTGCTTGAGTTCGATATTTTCTTGTAGCTCAATAATTTCAAGTTCAAAGCTTATGTCTGTCAAACTGCATCGAACAGCTGTGTTTGAGATAATCTCAGAATCAGCACCGAAGGAATTCGGGACAAACTGGGGCAGAGGTTCTGATTTCGAGAAATCTGCAAACCTTTCCTGAAACTCTTTTTAAAGGTCACCAAGCAAATAGGACAACCGAAGTGAAGCCTGTGCAGAAGCTTCTTCTGCAGTCTTAGATGCTGATAGATCAGAGGCCATTTTCAAGTTGCCAGGCTGGGAAAATATTTCATACCATTTCCAGCTAATACTGATTGGAATAAGTTCAATTTCTTCATAAATGCCATTATAAAAGAGCTGTAGAGCTCAGTTCAAAATGCGAACCTTGCAGAATTTTGAGCTCAAGTAACACGGAAACCTTTTACAGCCCAATTTTTTTTGTAAAAAATTCATTATTTGGAAAGCTCTGGCGAGCCGCCACAGAGCTCTTCCAGAGCCGCATGTGGCTCGCGAGCCGCGGGTTGGTGACCACTGATCTAGAGGGTCTATGTCAAACCGATCTAGTATCTCATAAGGTCGCTGTACGTAGGAAATTAACTTGGTATGTATTTGTGCTTGTGTATGCATGCATGTATGCATGTATCATACTGACTGACTGACTGACTGACTGACTGACTGACTGACTGACTGACTGACTAACTGACTGACATACTGACAGTATGATGTACGTGTGTATGAGTGTGGATAGGTTTATGGTGGGATGAAATAATTAGTTTCTGCGCTTGTCAGTAAATCCTGTGTTCGTTGTTATGTACGGCTGTCACTCCGTTGGTTCCCAAGATCCGCCTTTTCCTCGTGGTTGTCGTTGTTCTCGCCGTCCGCTGTCACTCTTCCCCTTTCTTTGTTATTACTTTATTCGCTCCCTTCCATTTCTCACTCTATCCTCTGCTCTCGTCTTTACGTTCTCCCACATTCTCCTCACCTCCTCTTCCTCGCCCTTCTTCTCTCTATTCCCTGCGTTCCCGCCTCTTTTCCCTTTCCATCCTCCCCCCACTCGTCCTGCGTCGTTATCCATCCCTCGAATCCTCCGCTTCCTCGCTATTCTGTTCCCTAATTCTGCTCCTTTCCATCAACTTTCTGCTCTCACCCTTCCTATTCAACCCCTGCCTCTTCATCCACTGCCCTTGTTATAATTATTAGCGTTTCATTATACGAGAAAAGTCATCGCCTCCCTGCTGTCTGCCATTCATTCCGACATGCATGTACAACTGAACATGTACATGTATGTAGGCATGGAAATATATACTAATTGCCTGGAAATAAATTACATTGCATAACATTTTTTTCATATGATCAGTTTAATACTGTGATTAGTTGTGAAACAAGACAAGTGTACTTATAGTAGCAACTCTGCCGTCTGTCTGTCTGTCTGTCTTGTCTGTCTGTCTGTCTATCTGTTTATCTCTGTCATAGTATCAACTCTGCCGTCTCTCTGTCTGTCTGTCTGTTTATCTCAGTCAATCTGTCTGCTATCTATCTGTCTGTCTGTCTATTTCTGTTTCTCACAGACTTTCTCGCCTTTACACAGCTGCTGAGCCGTGATTCCTAACGAAGTTAATCACTTCCGTCTCTGTCCTCTTCTTCCCTCTTCTTCCCTCCTGTCTCATCTTCCCTTCCCTTCCGTTTCCGACATGAACAAACAGACTTTTAACACGACAACAGAGTTCGTCTTCAACCAACCAACCAACATGTATATATATATGTGTGTATGTATGTGTATATATATATGTATATGTATATATATATATATATATATATATATATATATATAGGTCGCTCGGTTCATTCAGTTCATTCTGGGCGTCGTCTGCGTGTCTGCTTAGGCGATGACGACAACGACAACGTTGACATTGGTGTCGAGAGATATCAGACACTATGGTCAGAGGTCTAATTAACTGCCGAAACAGAAGTCATTTTGGCATTCATGTAGGCTAGGCTTTGCTGTCTGATATTTAGTCAGGCGCTATAGGTAGGTTGATGTAATGACGTGCTTAAGTATAATAGTCCGTAGACGGTCGATGTGTGGCCACATTAAAATTTGCAAGTTCTATAGACACGACTTTCAAGAGAGTAAACCACAGGGAGTAAACTACATCAACATCAACTGAACTTAATTGCGAGGAAATTTTTTTTACCTGTTTGTTGGTGAAGACACTTAAATTGCTACTGTCTTACATGTAGCTTTATAACAACCTCTCAATTATTATTATTTCCCATTTTTTGCCCCTATAGATCTAAATATTTCGCAGATGTGGACTCTAAGCCTGATGCCTGTTGCAACTCTCACAGCGTCTTTGTCCAATCTGGGATGACGGGCAGCAATTAGCAAAACAAAGGGTTGGTTAATCGCTTGCGGATGGTACTTTTGCGACAGTGTTAAAGCCCTGCTTGATGGTATTTGTCAGAGTCTATTGTAGGTTCATCACAGCTTGATTTATTGCGGTCAAATGGATTGTCTAGGTGAAGAACTGCACTGTCAGCACACCAGCTGTCCAGCAGGACGTTGGCCAGTAAGTCTTCCGGTGCCTCAAGCTAATAGCACACGAAGAATTGGAGATGCGGAGTACATAATATATGGCAAAAATAGCGACGAGTGTGCCAGCTAATTCACTATAGGTGAATGCGTAAACCAGTCGCTTGAACTTGTACAGAGGTTTGAAGTAATTGATTGTCATATATATACATATATATATGTGTATATATATTGAGTATTGATTGCAGACCATGAGTATATATATAGTATTGAATAAACTTCTTCGAATAGGAAAGATCCACGCAAGAGCGGTACCTTAACACGCGCAATCTTTTCACGTGCCTGAGGAAACTTCTTAGGAGGATGAATTTGCCTCAGCATCCTGAGGATTATGATATACACGAGTCCGGAAATTGTCATGGAATGACAGCACATGCGATTTGTATATTCAAGAATAATCTACTCAGGAGTATAGTCTATCGGTGTGGAGTGGAGCACGAAGAACAGAAGATGTCTTTTATCTAAGAGACCTCAACTCCTGACAGCTGTACTTCATTATGGCGGACAACCGGACACAGTGAGATTACCTCACATCTGGCACCGTTGAAGTCTCACGCTCCTACTCCTTGATTTTCACATCTGTAGCCACCAACGGTTCTTCGCCTTCGAGAGTGAGATATATAATCAAAGCATGGCCAAGTGACAGAGGATCAGTTTCAACAAATGTTTTTGAATGGTAGACAGAAGAGTAGAGGTGGGTCTATATTTTGAGGGGTTCCCTTGTTGTGAACCCATCTGCAGTAAGAAGGAAGAGTTGTCGAAGTAACGAGTCTGTTTGAGTGGAACGCTGTTTCACAGGCATCTGAGGTGGAGATATATCTTCGACTGAGCGCTGGAGAATAAACTGGGAGAATGGTTCGCAACAAACAGAGGAACAAGGCAGGGAGACCCGATATCGCCAACCACCTTCATCTTGGTACTGGAAAGAGTACTGGACAAGATTCGGGATAAAGAGGGAGGAGTAGTCATAAGTGGCACAACAATTAATAACCTCGCGTTTGCCGACGACATCGACCTGTTAGACAGAGATGCGAAGAGATTGGAAGAAACAACTCGAGAGCTGAATGACGAGAGTAAGAGATACGGCCTCAATATGAACTTCGAGAAAACGAAAACGCTAGCATTTGGCGCAGAAAACCCCACCGAGGTACTAGTCATAGACGGAAACCCGCTGGAGAACGTTGAACATTTCACATACCTCGGGAGCAACATGACATATGACCTAGACGCCAGAAGGGAAGTGCAAACTAGGTTGGCGAAGGCAGCAACAGCACTGAAGGCAATGGAGAAGGTGTGGAGAAGCAAAGCCATAGGGACAGAAACGAAAAAGAAGGTACTACAGACATGCATTTTCAGCACTCTGTTATACGGGTGCGAGGCCTGGGTGGTAACGAAGTACATTGAACAAAGACTTATGGCCTTCGAAAGAAAGTGCTACAGGAAATTACTAAGAATAGGGTGGATGCAGAAGGTAAACAACACAGAACTATACAAGCGAGTGCAGTTAAAACAAAACATCATGCAGAAGCTGATCAGAAGGAAACTAGGATTGTTCGGGCACATCTGCAGAATGGATAACAGCAGGAAGATCAAAGCACTGATGTTCGGACGAATGGATGGGACAAACAAGAGAGGAAGGCCTCATAGGGAATGGCTCGACGACATATCCGATTGGGGCAAGGCCCCGCTTCAGGAGCTGAGCGGAACGGCGCTGGATAGGAGAAAGTGGAAGGACCTGGTGAAGAAGGCATCGGACACCTACGGGCGCTGAGCCCACAGTTGCTGATGATGATGATGAGCGCTGGATGGGCAATCCTATACCCTCGGCAGGTAAAGGGTTAAAAATTGGGAGGTAAAGTCTGACTCACCGAGTGGTGTTTTTTGCCACGAAAAAAATCCGATTAGAATCAGGCATGGGTTGGTCGCGAGTACTGCTCAGGTGCACCCTGCCATCTTTGACAAGTGGCTGTCACATCCAAAAAGAATTGGTGTCTACCGTTTGCAGAGCTTACTTTTCTTTTTGGCCACACTTTGTCTGAGCGACTTCCGCCTCTCAAAGATTAGACGCCGGATATATAATCCTCAGCAAATGAGTTTGACGCCGGTGTCGATACAATTAGTCTGTTGATATGGTTGTCATGACTATCCAAAGCTCCTTCTCTTTCCTCCTTAATCTCTCGAGAAATCCTGTCAGCCCCCCACCCCCACCGCCCCTTATCCCTTTCCCCTGCTGTCAGAGCGTCTACCGTTCCCGTTCAGCATTCAGGTGACAACCGATTTACTGCAGACGTCATTATATAAAGACGTTGTATACACTTGCTGAAATAGCTTCACCTGTCTGTTTTTACATGATCCCTGCATCTCAATTCAACTGACATAACACGAAAATGCGTTACATATATTATATTCTAAAGACGTCTGTGTCTCTGTCTATTTTCGTTGTTTGCCTATCTAC